>CM032623.1:15552019-16752019 GCA_019097785.1 Fraxinus excelsior | reverse complement strand
CTGCCGATCTGTCCACAAACAATATCCAGGTCGGTGGTTCCACAGGTTCCATGGTAATATTGATGTCGGTTGGCTCTGTGAACTCGGCCACAAAATCCGCTACGGCTTGTCCTTTCACAGCAGTTCTGGGTTGGTACGAGATGTCGAATTCACTTAGCTCTATAGCCCATTTCATCAATCTCCTGGATGCGTCCGGCTTCTGGAGCACCTGCCTGAGGGGGATGTTAGTCATTACACGGATACTATGGGCCTGGAAATAGGGCCTCAACTTTCTCGAGGCAATCATCAATGATAATGCCAGCTTCTCGACGTTGGCGTAGCATGTTTCCGCTGGCACAAAGGCCTTGCTAACATAATATACGGGTAGTTGTACATTATCATGTTCCCTTACAAGCACCGAACTTATAGCATTGGCACTCATGGCCAGGTATAATGACAGGACTTCTCTCTTTCTTGGTTTGGAGAGGAGTGGGGCCTGGCCCAGGTGCCTCTTCAGTCCCTGGAATGCCTCTTCGCATTCTTCGCTCCATTGGAACTTCTTTCTCACTTTTAGAACCTGGAAGAACGGGAGACATCTGTCGGTAGATTTGGAGATGAAACGACTCAGTGCTGCGAGCCTCCCTGTGAGGCATTGTACCTCCCTTGGCTTGCTGGGAGACTTCATATTCAGTAGTGCCTCGATGGTTAACCATGAATCCCAAGAATTCTCTCGAGGTGACTCCGAATGCACATTTGGATGGGTTGAGCTTCATGTGATATTTTCTGAGGATCCTAAACGTGGCCTGCAGATGGGGTATGTGGTCCACCGCCTTGAGACTTTTTACCAACATATCGTCCACGTATACCTCCATCGTCTCGCCCAGCAGGTCTGCGAACATCTTGTTCACTAATCGTTGGTATGTGGCACCGGCGTTCTTCAAACCAAAAGGCATCACCTTGTAACAATATAGGCATCGGTCCGTTACGAAGGATGTGTGTTCTTCGTCTGTGGGGTGCATCGGGATCTGATTGTACCCATAATAGGCATCCATGAAACTCAGGAGTTCATGACCTACAGTGGAGTCGACCAGTTGGTCGATCCTTGGGAGTGGGAAACTGTCTTTTGGACAGGCTAGGTTGAGATTAGAAAAATCCACGCAGACCCTCCACTTGCCGTTAGCCTTCTTAACGAGGACGGGGTTGGATATCCATTTTGGGTATACTGCTTCCCTGATGAACCCATTGGATACAAGTCTATGCACTTCTTCTTTCAGCGCCAAGTACCTTTCTGGATTTAAAGCTCTTCTTTTCTGTCGGTGGGGGGCGACTTTGGGGTCTATGTTGAGCTGGTGGCAGCTGATGTTAGGGTCTATGCCCACCATATCTTTATGCCTCCAGGCGAATATATCTAAGTTAGCGAGCAAGAAATTTTTCAATTTGGCTTTTGTCTCCGCGCTGAGCTCTTTCCCGATTTGCAGTGTATTGGTGGGGTTTCTCGAATCGACGGGAAAAGGTTCTAACTCTTCCACCGAAGCAGCCCGTGAATCTGACTCCGTAACCCTGGGGTCCAGGTCTATTTCGACGGCTCCCAGGGCGTCTGCCATACTGGTATATCCCCCTTGTTCAGGGGTGTCACCCTCTTCGGGTGCTTCCTTCATTTTCGCGTCCATCAGTACCATATTGAAGCTTCTGGGTTCGGACTTCCTCAAAGAGCTTAGATAGCACTCCCTGTAGCCCGCCTGATCGCCCCTGACCGTTGCGATACCTTCCTTAGTGGGGTATTTCATGCAAAGGTGATGTATGGAAGTTATTGCCTTCAGCTCCCTTAAGGCGGTTCGTCCCAGGACACCATGATAGGTGGACCTATGGTCCACTACCAGAAATTCCATAAAGTGTTGGACCTGGAAAGGGAACTGCCAGAGTAATCCTTCCTCTCGGAATGATGCTGTCCCTAGTGAAACCATATAAGGGGGCGGTCATGGGAGCCAGCTCATGGTCTACTGTCATTTTATCAAAGGTGGTTCCGAAAAGTATATTAACCGAGCTCCCGTTATAGATTAGCATGCGTTTGAGGCCATTCCTGGCCACCACAACTCGAACCACCAAAGCGTCACAATGCGGGTAGTGGATCCTTGCAGAGTCTTCTGGTGAGAAGGTAATGTGTGGAGCACTTCCAGACCCTTTGCTAGAACCCTTGATTAGATAATTCAACATAGGAGGATCCTTGGCTTCTCTTGCGTAGTTCCTTAGAGCATTTTTCGAACTTCTCCCGATGTGTGGAACGCCGATGATAGTGTCTATTTCTCTGATAGGTGCATTTCTGGCGTCAGCCGATGATCCTCTTCTGGGTCTTTGGTCCCGTGCTCTGTTTCCATCCTCCTCGTGTTTTCTCCGGGGGGGCTCGTTCCTAAGGTTCCACCTGGTACCGCTGTACCGAGGTTCCTGTCGGAGCGGGGGGACATCCTCTTGGGGGCGGACGTTTCTTCCCTCCTTCTGAGGGTCTCCGTATTCGCTTCGACGCTGTTTGTACAAGTATTTTTTGGCGCCTCGGCCGGCTGACGGGTAGGGCGCGTGATATGGCCTATTCCTAGGTTCCATACCCTTCGCCTTTCCTCTTCCTATTCCCCTTGGCCAGTTCGACGGCCTGTGAGTTTGATGGGGGCCTTCTTCTTCATACGCCAAAGAGGGTACTGCGTTTAGCGTCGCGGTGGCCAATGCCTGCCCGGAGGTAGGAGCTATAGTATGCCCCGCTTGAGTCCATTGTTGGTCCACCGGTGAGATATAGGACCCCTCTTGTGTCTTTGGGGCGGTGGCAACCCCATTGAGGTCCGATTGCGGTGGTCTATGAGTTCTTCATTAACAATTTCTCTTCTCATCATCTCCACCAAAGCATCATAGGTGGAGGGGTTCTGGTTGTGCATGTCCCTCCAAAATAAAGTATTCATGTTGAGGCCTCCCCTTAGGGCTGAAAGAGCCTCTCTGTCAGTGACTTGCTCGCAGTATGTCATTTCATCAGTAAAGCGAGCCAAGTAGTTCTTCAAGGTTTTCCCCGCTTGCTGTCTCATGTCTTGTAGCCTCTGGATTGGGGCCTCCCCTTCCTTGCTGGATAAGTATTGGTTGAGGAAGGCCTTTTTCAGGTCCGGCCAACTTCTAATGATGCCCGCTGGGATGCGGCTGTACCAGATTTTCGCTGCCCCTGTCAGAGTGAGGTGGAAATCTCTACACTTAAGCGCTGGCGAGGCTCCCCTTAGGGACATTTGAGTTTTGTAGTTATTGAGATGTTTCGCCGAATCGCCCTTGCCCTCATACTTGGGTATCTTGGGGGGAACGAAGTGGTTAGGAACTGGCGCGTTTTGCAGTTCCTGCGAAAAGGGCAATCTCTCGTCATCGTCGTCCATCTCGAATGACCTGTAGGGCCCGTCAGAGTTATTTCCATCGGCTTAATACTTAGGAGTTGCATTGACCTGATTTCGCGCGTTAGCGGCGTCCCTCCTCTCCCGCCTATTCCTAGGGGGAGGTCGGACTTCCTGAGGTTCATTTTCCTCGCTCTGCTCCAGTAGTCTTTGAGTCGGAAGTCGGTGTGGCCTATTCCTGGGCCTAGAAGGCCCAATCCGATCGAAGACACTAGCAGACCTTTGTGGTTCGCAATCTTGTGAGTACTCCAGGGAGAAATTCTGGGGTGCATCCCCGCCTAGGTGGCTTGTGGCACAATTCTTGGAAGCCTCAACTCCCAATTCCCTTTCTTTCGGGTCGCCCTCCCCGCGCCTTTGAGGATATGTTGCTGTGTCCATATACTCGCCTTCTGGGTGGTAAGATCCATTTCGAGGCATCTGGGGTTCAGCCTGTTGTTGCATCTGCATTAGCAGCTGCTGCATGGCGGTATTTTGTTGGGCCATATCCCTCATGTTTGCTACCATCTCACCAACTCTTCGCGCTAGGCGCATGGCTGTACCCCCCTTCTGTGGCGATGATGGGGGCGGTGCATATTGATGTTTGTTCGGAGGACTTCTTCTTCAGAAGCCTCCCGTCGTCTTCCTTCATTTTGTGTACCTTGGCGACTTGAGTTCATGGTACCCTTGTCGATGGCCTTCTAGTGGTGATTCTTTTTCAAGAATTAAATCCTTTGTTCAAGGTTCTTTGTGGATGGCTTTTACCACTAGGATGTACGTGGTTATGGTATCTGTAAGTTTCCCACAGACGGCGCCAATCTGTTGACCCCAAAAAATGGTCCAACAGAAGAGTCTTGTTCCAAGTGTTTCTTTAGTTGTTGTGTGATTATCTGTATGATAAAAGGGGGGTCGGCCCGAGAAATAAACCTTCTCAGTCGAGAGAATGCCAACGCTTTCTTTGTGTGTATAAATTTGCATTAACCTCCAATGATCTCAAGTATGTGTTTTTATAGTAAAATACAATGGTTAAGGGCTGTTGGATGATAAAATATGTGGCCTCATCTGCCTAGCTGATACATCTCGTCCTAACCGTCAATCAATCGTGCCATTAATGCCAAGATCCTTGAATCTTCCCCTTTCGGCTTCTGATGGGACGGCATAGATCCATAGGGGGCAGCGCCGGCAGTGTGTTGTCCCATCAATCCCTATATATAGTTCCTCGTGATTGGGTCGGAGCAAGGAAGAAGGGGTCGGGTAGGCAAAGCTTCTTTCTTGTCCGCCTTGGAGGGTTTGGTTTAGGGTCGGTCGAGATTCCTCCATGCGGGTCTCTCTCTGCCGCACGACAGGTCAATTTTGTCATTTGTTCAAATGGCGTAACAGTATTTAAATGACATGGCACTGTATGAGACCATCATTACTTCTAAGCTACACAGCTAGAGGTCTATCTTCTGTATGATATTAGCGGCAGATAAGGTATGGATATTTAATTACCTTGGGTACTTGAATTTTTTTTCCACTCATAGCTTAAATTGCTTTCTTTTTTTACGTGAAGGCCAAGCTGGTCAAATTGAAGGAGGTGAAAAACCAGGCCTTTAGTCTTTATCAGAATATAGAAGAGGAGAAAGCAAAGCTCACTACAAATGAAAGGGAATGGGATGATTACCTCAACAAGATAGGTGTTGATCTAGAGGCGAGATCTACTTTGGAGTTAGCATTATTGGATGAGGTCAAAGCTTTGACGATCTGGGGGAAAAAGGCTAATGCTAGTGCGGAACTGGAGGAAGAATAAACTGAAAAGGCTGCCAACCGAGCTAAGGCTGAGAAAGTCCAAGCTGAGGAAGCTAAGAAGAAAGCCGTTGAAGCTAAGACCAGAGCTGCTAATGCAGTTGATGGCTGGTCCTGAGTTCGACGCCGTAGCTCAGGATTCCTATCTAGATGACCAGAAGAAGGAATTGGAGAGGTTGTCTGAAGTGGTCGGCATCAGAATGACCTCCGGAGATAAAGAGCGAGAAGGGGATGCTGTAGATCAGTAATGTGATGTTTCTAACTAGCCCGACCTCCCAGCAGCTTAGCTCCTCTTTCGATGTGCCAAAAATAATGTTTTCCTCTTTTGACGAGGTGATGTACTTAACAATGTTTATTTTATTTTTGCCAAGTGAATGTCTTCTCGTCTTGTTTTTATTTGGCACATGCAACTTTAGGTCGGCTTGCTTCAGAGCAATACTTTAGTGATTTCCTTAAAAGAAAATTTGTCTACATGCAACCTTAGGCCGATGGTGGAGTTTTAAACACACCTTTATTATGGAAGGGTTTTATATAGTACACTATTATACACATTTTTTTTTATCATGGAGGGGTTTACATGGTACACTATTTTTCTTTAGATTGATAATACTTCTTGAAGTGTTCAACATTCCAAGGGTACAACAAAGGTCTTCCTTCTATATCTTCTAGCCCATAAGCCGCTTTGGGTAAGATCTTAGTCACTCTCTAAGGTCCCTCCCAATTAAGACCTAGGGAGCTAGAGCCAACTTCTCTTGTAGCGAGGAAGATCTTTCTCAAAACTAAGGAACCGACTTCAAATTCTCGTTTCCGAACTTTATGGTTGTAATACTTGGCATTGCATGGCTTATATAGAGCGTTTCTAAGTTCAGCTTCATTCATTTTTTCCTATATCAGATCCAATTCTCGATGAATGGCTTTTTCATTTTTCATCTTGCCATATGTTATTGTTCGAAAAGAAGGAATCCCTATCTCCAATAGGATCAAAGCTTCTACCCTAAAAGCTAGAGAAAACGGGGCTTCTCATGTGCTGGTCCTAAATGTAGTGTGGTAAGACCATTCTCTCTTAAGAGCATCAAATTTTGATTTGAGTGTATGTTTGATTATCTTATTGATTACCTCAACTTGAACATTGGCTTGTGGGTGGTTTGGCATAGAGAAATGTTTTTTTAACACCCAATCCTTCTAAAAGTCTATGAGACGAGCATTGTCAAATTGGTTCCCGTTGTCGGTCACAATGGAATAAGGTATTCCAAACCTACACACGATGGATTCCCATATGAAATTAGTGGTTTTTTGTTTGATTATCTTAGCAGATTCTATTTCAACCCATTTGGTAAAGTAACCGACTACAATGATTGTAAACTTGGTTCCACCTTTTCCAATAGGCATGAGGCCAATTAGGTCAATCCCCCACTTGGAAAAGGGCCAAGGAAACTACGAAATTGAGTTCTTCAAGTGGGGCTTTAATAATGGTAGCAAGACGTTGTCATTTGTTGCACTTTCTTACAAACTCTAAGGCGTCTTGCTTTATTGTGGGCCAGAAGTACCATTGACGTATGATTTTATAGGCCAGAGATTGTCCTCCGGTATAATTTCCAAAAACTTCTTCATGCACTTCCTGCTAGGCGTAAAATACCACTTCCTCATTCTGATACCTAAGCAAAGGGTTGAGTATCCTCGTTTGTAGAGGATATTATCGATTAAGGTGTACATAACTGATCTCATTCGGAGTTTTCATGCTTTAATAAGATCTTTAGGACATACACATGTCCTTAGGTAAAAAGTGATTTCATCCAACCAGGTAGGCTTAGGGTCTACCATCATATGTATTGCTTCTACTCTTTCAATTCTTCCCATAGGAATATTATCGAACTCTTATATTCCTTCGCTTGTAACTAGCTGAACTAAGGCGTCAACGTGATTGTTCTAAGTTCAACGAATTTGTTTAAATTGGATGGTTCGAAAATTTTCGAATTCCTTTTTAACAACTTGGAGATAGTTGCTCATCTTCTCTTCCTTTGCTTGGTAGGTCTTATTAATTTGGTTGACTACCAGTTGTGAGTCACTGTAAACTATTATGCTGGAAATTTTTAACTCTTTGGCCATCCTCACTGCGGCTATCAATGCTTTGTATTCGGCTTCATTATTGGAGGCCTTGAAGTTAAACGTGATGGCTTGGCAAAATATGTGTCGATCAGGACTAATCAAAACCATTCACATTCTTGATCGAGCTTTAGTGGAAGAACTGTCTACGAAGATCTCCCAAGAAATGCCATGTGGAAGGTCTTCCCATGAATCGACGATGAACTCCGCCACAAATTCAATTAGAGCTTGACTTTTACGGAGGTGAGAGGCTTGTACCTTATATCGAACTGGCCGAGCTTAACATCCCATTTGACTATCTGAACTGAGGTGCTAGGTTTTGGCGAAATTTGCTTCAAAGGATAATTTGTTATAATTTCAACGGGATGTTTCAAGAAGTATGGCCTTAATTTCCTGGTTGCCATGATAGAGGATATGCCAATTTTTCTAAAGAGAAGTAGCGTCTTCGTGAATAGCTTTATTGACGTAGTAGGTGGGATGTTGTATCCCTTCTTCTTCCTTAGCTAATATAGCACTAATTGCATGTTCAAATCTCCAAGCTACAACACTAAAGTTTTGCATGTTTTGGGCTTTGACATGATTGATGGTTAAGCTAACTGTTTTTTCGATCTTTCAAAGGTAATTTGGCCTTTTGAAGTCCATTCAAACTAATTTCATCCTAATAGTATATCGAAGAATAGTTTACACTGATCCCTTGATTTTTACACAAAACTACCGAGGGAAAATATTCTCCCAGTGAGACTTTAAACATCTTTAGGCAGTATAGGTGCTTTCATTTCGATAATTGCCTGTATCTTGTTTAGATTTGCTTCGATTCCTAGTGATTTACCAAATAGCCTAAGAATTTTCTGGAACCCACACCATAGGCGCATTTATGCAAATTTAGCTTCATCTTGTATTTTTCAGGATCTCGAACATTTCAGCAAGATGTCATCGATGGTCTTTTGCATCCGTACTTTTGACTAACATGTTGTCAATGTACACATCCATGGTCTTGCCAATTTGTTTGGCAAACATGGAATTTACAAGACGCTGATACGTGGCTCCGACATTCTTAAGACAAAAAGGCATCATTTTATAACAGTAGAGACCTCAATTAGTGATAAATGAGGAGTGTTCATTGCCCAGCTCATGCATAGGGATTTGGTTATATCTCGAATAGGCGTCCATAAAGCTAAGTAGTTTAGTCACACCGTGGCGTCGACCATCTAATATATTATTGTAGCAAGAAGCTATCCTTCGGGCATGATTTGTTGAGGTCAGTGAAGTCTATGCATACTCTCAAATCTCTTTTCTAGATTTAGAGGACATCATCGTTGCTATTTTGGCCAAACTGAACAATTGATGTTTAGTCTATAACAAGCGACTATGGGGCCAATTCCCTCCATATCCTCATGACTCCAAGCAAAGACGTCAAGATTTTGCTAGAGGAATTCTGAAAGTTGCGTATTTCAACGCTAACAATACCTAGAGGGGGGTGAATATGTAATAATGCGAAATTAAGATAATTTAAGAATTAAATAGCAACAAGTCACTAATTTAATTAGTATTCTAGATAATTAAATATGCAAATTAGTTTTTCCTATATTTAAATACTGCAGATAAAGTAAGCAATAAAGAAACGCAAGAATGATCATGGAGAAACCCAACGGGGTAAAAACTCCAAACATTTTGTCAGTCAACAATATTCTATAAATGATTCTTTAACTTACACTCTACCAATTTAGACGACGACACGTACTATCGATCTCCTGACTGCATTTCTTACAGCTCTCCTAAATTCGTTGAATCGTCTATCTCATGTGGATGCATGAAGAACACTGCGTTATTCACTAACTGGAACTCCATCACCTCCCATTGATCTTCTGCAACTCTGACAGTTATAGAGGAAGCAACAGTTTGGTATTTAGATTGTGTATTTGATTTTTTTTCTCACCAAAAGCCAATTATAGGACGAAGGTTGAAGCCAAATAGATGAAGAAGATTTCACAGCATATGTTTCTCTCAATGTTCAATCTTGTAAAATACGTTATGGGGCTTTAGAGTATTTATAGGTACGTTATGGAACGAATGGGGCCGGAGAAAAAGCCTTTAAAAACGAATTAATTTTTTTCAGATAAAACTATCGCTCGAGTGAAGGAGATGCAACAGTCTAGCGATTTAATTTCTATTTTTGAAACTCGAGCCAAGCCTTGGAGATAGTCAAGCGAAAATTCATGCCCTTTTTCCTTTCTTTCCCATTCTCGAACCCTAGGCCTAAAAACCATACTTTTGATAATTTGCACATTACTCCTTGACTTTTTACAACATATCAAATCTAATCAATTTGTATACAGAATAGCCAATTACATAACATTAAATACCTAACAAACTCCATCTTTGACATTCTGTGACAAAACTACAATCTAAGTCGATGTAGTATTAAAGAAATTGCAGACTCAAAAACTGGCTCAACTTAAAACTGTCTTGAACGAATTCTTCATTTCATTTTTCAGTACCTGTTTCTTAAAATAGACAACTCAAATACCCAATGTAAAATGTATATGAAACTGGATAAGTGTAAAAGTGATTTAAGCAATTTGCAATTCATTTTTAGTTTCATAACATATACTAAATTAAGACATAGTATCAATGTAATCCAACATACCAAAAAGAAACATTGACACAACTAAAATATCAAAAAACTAATTTAGCAAAACTTAAAATATATCAACTAATGCTTTTTGAGTCAACCAATTTATCATGTTAAAACATGTTCATGAAGTATTATCATTTGTTATGTTACTTAGGGGTGTCCAAAATATCCGAACCGAACCGGACCGAACCGAACCGAGCGGTTCTTCATAAGTTAAAGACCCGAATGGGTACCCGAATCGAGAACCGAAATGTTTGGGTCGGGTCTCGGGTCTCGACCAAGAACCGAAGAACCGAATGAGACCCGAAACTAAATATTTTTTTATATTTTTTTATTAAATTAATTAAATTATTTTATTTTTTCTAACATTTTACATTGGTGGAAGATTAATAAATTAAGATTTGAATTTTTATCTGAGGTTGCATGGGATGTTCTTGCCGTTCATGTATCTACAGTTGCTTCTGAGTCAGCATTTAGTACTGGAGGCGCATTCTTGATCCATTTAGGAGTTCTTTAACTTCTAAAACAGTTGAAGTCTTAATTTGTACACAAAATTGGCTAAAAAAATATTCTAGACTCTTGAACGTTTCCCAAGATGGAATTTGCACTGAAAAATAGAGTTCTGTGATAGCATTGAGACATGTAATAGATATATATTATATTTTTTTTTATCAAATCTTATTAGTTGAATATTTTTTAGTTTATTTGTTTGTTAATTGTGTTTTTTCAATTCTTGTAGAGTTTTTTGCCATGGCAAGTCAAGCAGTAGCAGTTGATGATTAAATCAAATAGTTGATAAGTATTAATATCTACGTTTTGGTATTTGTATGCATTGAATTAATGTTATTCGACAACTAGTTATTTTTATATTTTTTAATTTGGTTACGTTAATTTGTAAAAGTTACAAACGAAATGTCATTAGTTATATTTATGTAGTGTTGCTGTAAATGTTAAAAAATTTAATTATGGTATGGAACCGAACGGAACGGAACCGAACCGAACGGAACCGAACCCGAACGGTTCCATAATTATATTTGGACCCGACGGGTCCATTTATTAAATACCCGAAAAATCTGGAACCGAGCAGAACCGAACCGAACCGAACCGACCCACGGACACCCCTAATGTTACTCCCCTTTTTTGTTACAAAATGACAATGGACCAAGAAATACCATACATGAACCGAACAAAGCAGGTGTTATCATGCACAAGTGTAAGCAATGAACAATAACCCTTTCCACACATTTGACCCAAGTTAATCATGGAGTAAATTGTATAAGTGACCCATAAGTGGAAAGTGTCACTAATCCTCAGGTAGTAGGATTTCAAACCTTAATTTTGTGAGAAAGGACATACATAACATCACAGCCAATAAAGATATTCCTCTACTTATGAAAGTCAAACCAAGTTCAGTACATTAGAACCTATACATGAAAGCTCATTTTGTAGAGATCATTTATTTTTCTCTTCCCCTAACTTTTAGCATATATTTTTTTCACAACTTTAAGTATTGAAACTCATATTTTTTTTTTATATTAAGTGTATGATCTTCTTCATTAAGCAACTAAAATAACTCATGTAGCGAACTTTAGGCCAGTTAACCCAAGTCAGTTGACCTTAGGCATCATGTTATGAAAAACCCATTAGACTTAATTAATCGAGTCAAATAGGCTTAAAGAAAAACATAAGATATTGAGCCATTCTTTTTTTGTTTTTATTATATATATATATATGAGGGATACTCTTGAGCTTATGTCTTATAAATAATGTCAATTCATATTCAAAGTCACTATATTAACATGTGACAGCCATCCCAAATCTGACACATGCGATAGAGTCCCATATATATATATATATATATGAGGGATACTCTTGAGCTTATGTCTTATAAATAATGTCAATTCATATTCAAAGTCACTATATTAACATGTGACAGCCATCCCAAATCTGACACATGCGATAGAGTCCCATATATATATATATATGAGGGATACTCTTGAGCTTATGTCTTATAAATAATGTCAATTCATATTCAAAGTCACTATATTAACATGTGACAGCCATCCCAAATCTGACACATGCGATAGAGTCCCACTAACAAATTCATAGTGTGTGCAGTGCAGATAGTATATGAAGAGACATATACTAAGTACTCCATAAATGACCTAAGCCATCAATAAAAAGAAATGTCAAACACACAAAAAATTACAAGTATAAAAAACAACTCAGAAGTGTTTAAAAAAATGCAAATAAGATGCATGCATAGATCAATGTTACATAGTGAAAAATCTGAGCATGCATAAACAAAATCATAATCAATTAGGCACACAAACACCAATAGCCGTTTGAAGAGATTCAAATAGAAGACCATCTAATGGCTTAGTAAATAAGTCGACTAACTGGTTCTCTGTAGAGATATGTTCAAGAGTGACAACATGAGTTTCCACAAGTTCTCAAATAAAATGATGTCGCATATCAATATGTTTAGTTTGAGAGTGTTGAACATGATTTTTGGAAATATTAATAGCACTAGTGTTATCACAAAACACAGTCATCGTACCCCGCTCAATTCCATAACCACTCAATATTTGCTTCATCCAAAGCAGTTGAGTGCATCAACTTTCTGTAGCTATATACTGAGTCTATGTTGTGGATAATGAGATATAATTTTGTTTGTTACTCATCCAAGTTACAAGATTAGCTCCAACATAAAAGCAACATCCAGAAGTATTTTTTCTATCATTGGCATTTCTAGCCCAATCGGCATCGGAATAACCAGCAAGATCTAGATTAGAGTCCTGAGAGTACAAAATCCCATAATCTATAGTTCCATTGACATATCCGATGATGCATCGTACGGCGCTCATGTGAGATTCCTTATGATCGACCTGAAAGTGCACACAAACCCCTACACTAAAGGCTGTCAGGTCTACTAGTAGTGAGATAGAATAAACTACCTATCATACTCATGTACAGTGTTTGATCAACACTTTTACCTGTAGGATCATGACCTAACTAAACATTGGTGCTCATGGAAATTCTAGTGTGTTTCTTGCTGTCTAGGCCAAAACGTTTAACGAGATTCTTTGTATATTTTGATTGAGATATGAATAATCCATCATTTGTTTGTTTGACTTGGAGACCAAGAAAGTAATTTAATCTTCCAATCATACTCATCTCAAATTTTTGTTTCATGAACTCAGCCAAATCATGAGCAAGAGAATCAACATGAGAACCAAAATGATGTCGTCAACATATATCTAAGCAACGATGATGGTTTCCTCAATGCGTCTTATAAATAGGGTTCTATCTGCACCACCTCTCGAGAAATCATGTTCTATGAGATATGCAGTAAGCATATCATACCAAGCTCTAGGAGCTTGTTTAAGACCATGTAACGCTTTATTCAACCTATAAACATACTAAGGATATTTAGGATCAATAAATCCTTTATGTTATTCAACATAGGCTTATTCCTGAAGAATTTCATTCAGGAAATCACGCTTGACATCCATTTAATATAATTTGAAGCCTAAAGTGGAGGCAACAACTAGGAAAATTCTAATGGATTCAAGTCTAACAACTAGGGCGAATGTTTCATCAAAGTCTACACATTCAACCTGAGTATATCCTTGGGTAACTAGCCTAGCCTTATTTCTGGTTATGGTACCTTGATCATCGATTTTATTCTAAAAATCCACTTAGTACCACTAACATTACAATCATCAGGCCTATAAACTAAATCACATACTTTGTTTCTCACAAACCGATTTAGCTCTTCATGCATCGCGTTAACCCAACATTTATCCCTAATGGATTTTTCGACCTTTTTAGGCTCAATTTAAAACACATACCAAGCATATGTTAGATTGTTCAAAACTCTCTTACGAAATCTCATCCCTTCTTCTAAATCCCCAATAATGTTAACTTTAGAATGATTCGTTTTAACCATAGACGAAGGTTTCCCGGAAGGTTTAGATTTATCATCAGGTGTGGAGTCCTTATTAGGTGTATCTAATCTATTAGTCTCGTGTGAGGAATTAGGACCTGAAGTTTTACTAGGTTCAGTTACTATGTTAGGATCAATACTCAAGGGTTCCAATTCTACCCAATCTCTCCCTCACTACAGGCATCATCCACCACAATATTGAAGGATTCTATCACAACTCTTGTACGATTGTTGTAAACTCGATAAGCTCGAATATCTCTGGAGTATCCTAGGAAGATTCCCTCATCCCTTTTGGAATAAAACTTTCCCAAAATCTCTATATCTCTCATAATGTAGCACTTGCTGCCAAACACATGAAAGTATTTGACAGTATGCCATTTACCTTTCTAGATCTCATAAGGTGTCATATCAGTTTTAGGCCTAAGAGAAACCATGTTTACTATGTGACATGTAATGTTGATGGCCTCACCCTAGAAATGCATAGCTAATCCCTTACCATGAAGTATGGCTCTAGCTATTTCTTGAAGCACATGATTTTTCCTCTCAATAACCCCATTTTGTTGTGGAGTGATCGGCGAGGAGAACTCATACTGGATTCTTCTCTCTAAGAAAAAGTTCTCAAGATTAGAGTTTTCAAACTCTTTTCCACGATCACTACGAATTCTTGAGACAGTGAAGTCTTTCTCATTCCTACGTTTTTTACATAAAGAGATAATAAGACCAAACATCTCATTTTTATCTCTCAGCAGCTCAATCCATATGTATCGAGGGAAATCATCAACCACAACCAAGATATAAGGTTTAACACTAAAACTTTCGGTCCTAGATGGTCTCATTAAGTCCATATGGAGCAATTCAAGTGGCTTGGTTGTCAAGATCTTAGAGGTTTGTTTACGAGGTACCCTAAGCTATTTATCTTACTGACGCGGGCCACATACAGTGGTATCAATATTTTCTAGTTTAGGTAAGCCAACAAGAAGCTCCTTCTTAGGGAGTTTAGATAAACTTTCATTGTTCATGTGACCAAGCCGTTGATGCCACAATTCAATTACATCAATCTTTACAGTACTGCACATGTAGTTGAAATTCGGTAGAACTCCATAACAAATATCAGAAGTTCCTACACCTTCGAGGACAATGTTACCAGTGGAATCACACACGGTACACCTTTTCTAGGCAAAGCTAACCTCAAAATCAGCATCACAAATTTGACTAATGCTTAACAAGTTGGACTTTAATCCCTTCACATAAAGCACATTTGAGATAACATGTAGTCTAGATATATTAACAACACATTTCCCTAAAATGGGTGCAGTAGTTCCATCTCCAAATGTAACCACATCGCCATTCTAATCATCGAGAGAGGAAAACAAGGCTTTATTACTACACATATGTCTAGAACATGCACTGTCAAAATACCACATTGAGTTATTTTGAGCTTTAAGTGCAACATGGGCAGCACAACAATTCAACATACCATCAGACCTAGGCAGGTCACTCTTTTTAACCCCTAGCCTTCTTAGAAGTAGAAGTGAGTTTAGTTAACTGAGTCATCATCTCAGTTAAGTGGCTAACTTGATTGGCAAGAAAGTTAACATTTCTAGAGAAGTCATAACTTTTACTTCTAGTCACACGTTTACGACACCTAGGTCTTATGTGTCCTAGAGCACCACAATGATGGCAAGTAATAAACCTAGGTTCAAACTTGCTCGAAGGTCTACGTTGTTTAGTAGGTCTCGGTCGTGAGGCATACCTGACCTTTGGTTCAGGATAAACAGTAATTTGAGCTTTATTATCGGGACAAACATAGTTTTAGATGTACTAGCAGTAGTATTACCATTATGAACGTAGCCCAGACCATGCTTATTTCCAGCAGGCTTGTTCATCTCCAACGGATTATCCAACTTCTGTGAGCCACTCATGAATGGTTGGAGTTTAAGTGTTAGATTTTTTAAGATCGTTTGTTAAGGATTTAACTTTTGCTTCCAAGTTCTCATTAACAAGCTTCAATTCACCTTTTTTGGTGGAGTCCTAAATGTCACCTAAGAGTTTTTTTTTTCTCTTTCCAGATCATTAACCTTTTTTAGAATAGCTTTATTGACCTTTTTAATTTTAAGACTCTCCTCAAACAATTCACGATAAGATTCGTGAATATCAGGTTCATCCTTCGACTCTTCCTCAGATTTTACACTATGTTCATCACTTTCAACTTTATCAATCTCGTTATCAGACTCTATTGTAGCAATAAAAGTGAAGACCATGAAATTATGTTCATCATCACTACCAGATGTATGACTATGAGCACTAGAATATGATTCATCATCACTCAAGGTCACTACTAATGCCTTATATATTTCTTTAGTTGAACTCCTTTTCAAATTACAACATTCATTCATATAGTAACCGTAATCCTGACACTCATGAGATTGAACGAATTGATTTTCTTAATGGGGGTCCTAGAGGTATTTCTCTCACACCTATCTTTCGAGATTTTGTTAGGGACTTCATTTCTTTGTTTTTGAGGCTTCCTCCTATTTCTCATTTCCTTCTGAAATCTTTTAACGAAATAAGTTATTTCGTCGTCTTTAAGCCTCTCAGCATCAATAGACTCACTTTCTTCTTCTCTAATAGTTTCATGGCAATGGATTTAACCTTTTTAGGTTGAGAAATGGTGAGTTCATAAGTTTAAATGGATCCTACGAGTTCTTCAATTTTTACTGCATATAGGTCATTACTTTCTTCAATAGCGATGACTTTAGGTCTAAACCTTTCAGGTAGGGATCTAAGGACTTTTCTAACAATCTTGGACTCGAGGATCCTTTCACCTAGGTTGAAACTCGATTTGACTATGTCATTAAGCTTAGCATAGAAGTCATCAAATAATTCATCATCTGCGATCCTGATTTCTTCAAACCTAGAGGTTAACATCTGTAGTTTAGAATTTTTCATAATTTTAGTTCTCTCGTGTGTAGTTTTTAAAATATCTCAAACTTCTTTAGCAGTCTCACACATCGGCACTCTTCTAAACTCTTTCGCGGACACAGCCATGAACAAGGCATGTAATGCTTTGCTATTCCAGTTACACTCATCTAAGTTCGTTTTAGTCCATAGTGAAATATCAGTAGGTGTGACTAAACCAGCAACAGTAGTTGAAGGTAGAGTCCACCCAGTCTGAATGCTCATCCAAATATCTTCATCCAAAGCCTTTAGGAAAACTCTTATTCGAACTTTCCAATAAGCATAATTGCTTCCGTCAAAGAATAAAGGCACATACAACGACTGACTCATCTAGAAATTAATAAGGGTTAGGAATCGAATTAAGGCTCTGATACCAATTGAATGTTGTGTAGTTCACCTCTAACAATACTTAGAGGGGGTGAATAGGTAATAATGTGGAATTAAAATGATTTAAGAATTAAATAGTAACAAGTTACTAATTGAATTAGATGGTTAAATATGCTAATCAGTTTTTCCTATATTTAAATACTGCAGATAAAGTAAGCAATAAAGAAACATAAGAATGGTCACGGAGAAACCCAACAATGGGTAAAAACTCTAGGTACTTTGCCAGTCAACAATCCATTATAAACGATTATTAACTTACAATCTACCAGATTAGACGACAACACGCACTATATGATCTCCTTATTGTAATTTCTACAGCTTTCTTGGATTCTGTGTTCCTGCACCAATTCCTAGCTATAATTTACAAAGCTCTCCTGGATTCTGATATCCTGTAGCAACTTCTAGTTTTGTTGAATAATCTATCTCATGTGGATGCACAAAGAACACCGTGTTTTTTCCCAACTAAAACTCCAGTCACATTTTCTTGATCTTCAACAACTCTGACAGATATGGAAAAAGCAGCAGTTTGTTGTTTGGATTGTGTATCTGAGATTTTTCTCACCAAAAGCCAATTATAAGATGAAGGTTGAAGCCAAATAGATGAAGAAGATCTCATAGCATATGTTTCTCTCAATGTTCAACCCTGTAAAATATGTTCTGTGGCTTTAGAGTATTTATAGGTAGGTTATGGAACGAATGAGCCGGAGAAAAAGCCTTTAAAAACGAATTAAAAAATTTTCAGACAACACTATCGCTCGATCAAGGGCTCAACGACAGTCGAGCGACAGCTTGTCGCTTGAGCGAAAGAGAGACGACATTCTAGCGAGAATTTGTGCCGTTTTTTCTTCTTTTCCCATTCTTGAACCCTAGATTTTAAAATCATACTTTTGACAATTTGCACATTACTCCTTGACTTTTTACAACATATCAAATCTAGTCATTTTGTACACAGAATAGCCAATTACATAACATTAAATACCTAACAAATTCTATTAATTGACTCCTGATAGGTGGCCAAGTTTGTGGCTTATTTTAAGTTCCCTCAATGGATCGTCCTGATTGACAGACACTTTGTCCAATTCTTCTATAGGTTCTCAACAACATCTCTATTTTTCCTCATCTCTCCTACCCAGGAGGTATGTAGAATTTGAGCAATTAATGATACATGGACACAGTTGCTCTGAGGTTGAACAAGAAGGATTATCCCATGATGGAATCATAAGGTAAGATGGAATCAAACACCACGAACTCGATGTTCAATTTAGTTCGATGTGGGCTTTTATTGGCCTCAACATTGAGATTAATCAATGTCTTGGTAAGAGCTTCATTTAATTTTAAAACCACATTTAAGAAAGGTTGTAAGAAATGTAGCGAGATTCCCAACCATTTCAGTGTGTTGGTATATAGTATGTTGAGAGCACTCACAGTGTTAACCAAGACTTTAAAGATTATGACTTTGGCTATGGGCATTGAGATCATCAGGACTCCAAGATAGGGATGTGGGTTTGCTTCCTTATCATCAAATGATAGGTAATCATCCATTGGGCTTTTGCGGTGCTTTTCAGTAATACCGATCTCAACATCGCCTCCCTAGCTCGAGTACTCCGTTCTTTCCTTAGCATACAAATTTGAGGTTTGGCAGATCAATGTTGCATGACCTAGCTTCAACGTGATCCCCACGTGCTACTCATATTCCATTGGGAGTAGGGAACTTCATACGGTAATGGTAGATTGAAATGGCTACCTTTAGTTCATGCAACATAGGTTTACCCAATATGGCCTTATAGATGGAAGATAGATCAAAAGTACGAAATATGCCATGGTTTTCCTTTGTCAATGAGTCTCACCTAACTCCAAGATCAAGGCAGCATCGGGCTTCGATAGGATTTCCGAGGAATCCTTGTGATCTCCTAGAGTAAGGTTGGAGATACTGTTTGGGAATTCCTAATTGCTCTAGAGTTCAGGAATATAAGATATTGATCGAGCTCCCTTTGCTTATAAGAGTTCGACGTACATGTATTCCTGCAACAGGCATGATTATCACAAAATCGTCACTTTGGTTTTGTAGATCTCATTGAGAATCTTCTTTTGAAAATCCAAACCATTCTAAATTTGGAGCAATATCAGGCTTAAACTTAGGTTGTCCTACCTCATGGTTCTGCCATACATGTGCGTCCCAAACTTGTTTGCATCTTTCCCTCCTGGACCCTTCTGTGCATTGATTGCCACCTATCATAATTCTAAATTCAGATCGGGGAGCTGGAGGGGTTAGTTGAGCTTACTGTTGGCATGTTCCTTGTTGATAAGGTTGTTGAGGACAAGTTTGATTTGTTTTCCTAGGTTTAGCCACAAATTCTTGAAGATGACTTCGCCGAATTAAGAACTCCACTTCCTCTTTCAAGTCCTTGCAATCATCTATGTTGTGACCTGTCGACCCGTGATACCACCAATACTTATTTTGATCGTTCCCAACTGAGCTCTTTTTCTAATGTGGAGTTATGCAGAATGTCTCTTTATCTTCCGATTTTGTGAAACTTTTCCAAAGTAGCATTCAATAGGTGATACTCATAGAACCACTCTAGATAGGGTTTAGCTCTGCTATCCTTCATTTTCTCATGAATGGACCATTTGTCTAATTTTTTCTCTTTTGCCTATCCTGTAGTATGAGGTTTAGCATTGGCATGTTCCTGACATGAGGTCTCCTTCTATGCACTTATATGCTTCTCAACTCAGTTAAGGAATTTATGCACGGACCACCAGAAATTCGTTCTAGGCCTTAGCCCAGAAAGGACTACCATGATGGCCACATCATCAGAGATTTTCTCCACCCATTTGGATAACCTGATGAATCTATTGAGGTAACTTTTAAGTGACTTACTTTTCCCTTACTTGATACTCACCAAGCATTCTTTGGGTATTGTTTAGCCTTGGAGACCATAAACTAAGCTAAGAGCGTTATAGCTAGGTCGGCCCAGTTTTTTTGTAGACCTTTGGTGCAACTTCCTAAACCACCTTTGAGTTTTGTCTTCCAATATTTATGGAAAGGCTTGACACATGATTGCATCAATTGTTCCTTGCAGCTCTATCCATGAAGTGTATTTGTCTAGAGGACTAACATATTCTTATTTTCTTTCATACCCACTGAGCTGTGGCATCTTCAATTTTTCAGATAAAGGTTCGGTGAGAATGTTTTTTTGTAAACGAGGAATGGCGTTTAGTAAGGTATTCATCAACAATTTCATTGTTTTTAGCTTCCAAATCAGTAATACACTTTTTCAAGGTGCCCATTTCTGGTTCTACCTATTTGAAGGGTGGTTTGGGTTGAGCTCGGTGCATTTACCTTGGGGTGTTAGTAAATGCTGAGAGCCTAATATATCAAACACACTTCCTACCTTTCTGATGAATGACTCCGTTAGTGGGGGAGGACTTTTGACCTCATCGGTTCGACTTTTGAATGATTCTTCCCTTGAAAAGTAATGGGTTCTGGTGGGAGGTCGCCCAGCTCTTTCTATAACTGGGGATTCCACTTCGGTATCAAGCAAGTGTAGAGTGGAGGTCTGGTTTCGCTCCAATCTACTGAAGACGTTTGTTAGCTATTCAATGGCTTCTCTCATGGCAACCAATTGAGGATTACTGACCTCAGTTGACCTAGTCCCCTCAGAAAGTCTAGTTGGACGTTGATTTCATTAAGATGAGTGTCAGATTGATTCTTGGAATTCGAACTATAGTTTGTGATGATATTTTGTTGTAAGTTGATTTAGTGTGGGTCTTTTGTAGGCAAATGAGGGCTGCTTATACGAGAGGCCATCTTTCTAATGTCAAACTGTTGATGAAAAAAATTGTAATTGTAATTCCTAGCCAACTTTAAGAGGAAAAAAGTGTATCTATTGATCATTGCCTCGAAAGCTAAGCACATAATTGTTTTACAAAGAGATTTATAGAAAATAAGAATGTATTGTACTAAATCATGAGATAGGCTGAGCTCAGCCTTTGGAAGGGACCATTTGCCTTATTTATAGGGAGAATGAGCTTCCCATTGGCTAACTTAAGTCTTGGCAATCACATCATCTGTAGTGTTGAGCTTAGGAGGTGTGCCAATGATCTTGTTTCTGAATGGCTATCAAGGTCAGCTACCATCAAGTTATCATGATGTTGGCCCTATTGCATTGTAAGAAAATGATGAGCCGACATCGAGTAAAGATCATTTGTAGCTGATTGGTGACAAGGAGAGGTGGGACATCATTTTTGCCAGATGTCCCTCATTGATTGGTGAGATGGGTGGCTTTGTAGCATAGTAAAGAATCTGTAATTATTATGTTTTCTGGAATTATGGCAGTAATTATACCGAGCTTAAGGGTTCAACCTAACTTTCGTGAGTGGGCTTGGTGCTTTGAAGATATTATATTGAATCGAAGTCGGAGTTCGGACTCCAACAAGGTTGAATATTATTGAGAATCTTTCAAACACCAATTTTATAAATACCTACTTGTGAATTTCTCAGTATGAAAATCATACTGAGAAAATACCCACCCACCCCCCCTCCCTTTACACCACATATTTAACTACCTGACTACCCTGACAATCCACATCACCCCTACCTCACACCACCCAATCCCACCTCGTGGGGGTGGGATGAGGTGAAGAGTGTTTAATTGGGTAATTTGTGACATAGTAAAATGTATAATTTGTGATTAAAATATGATGACGTGATCAAGAAATTGTGCTTTTGTGATTGTGACGTTGTGTGATTTGTGATTAATATATGATCGTAACCATAAATTGCATGTTTACTACGACCATGGCATATTTTATTAAATATAGATCAAAAAATTTATCAGAGGTTACAAATTATGATCACCTGAATTTTGAAAGATTTTATAAAGTTTCTTAATTTTGAAAGTGTATCCTGAAAGTATGATAATTATATGTATTTTTTACGGGGGAAAATAAAAAGAATCGCTAAAATGAGAAACAAAATTTTAACCATACATTTTATATAATTCATAATTTTTCAACCACACATTTCATCAACTTTTATAAAATTTATCTAAACCAAACAAGAACGAATATAATGCAGGGTTTGATGTATATTAAAATCGAATTTTTAGTAAATTTTGATCAAATGTGAAATGTGTGATCGAAAAATTGTATGTTCAATTGATTAAAATTAATTATTCACTGTATCTTAAAGTTTTAAGTAGATTTTAATCCACACGAAAGAGGACTATATAATCTATATGATTATTCTACATAAGTGGACACTTTTATTTTCTCTTCCAGCGCGATCTTTTGAATTAAATTCTCTATAATGGGGAAATTGTGATTAGTAACCTAATTTATTTTGAAAGGGCAATATTCTAACTCAAGTCTCGTTGGAGTACGTTGACATGCACAAAATTATGTTCAATAAAATGTTAGTTATGAACAGAAAGTGTCAAATAATTTGAAAGAATATTATGATGCAATGAAGTATCATAACACTATCTTATTATTTGACAATCACGAGTGAATAAATTATAGAAATTTAATAAAATATCTACAATTAAATAAAATATTTAAAATTTATAAAATACAAAATTAGAGATGAACATTTTAACTGGACTCGAATCTCTCAAACTGAAATCGAATTGATCGGATGTTCCAGTCCAATTCCAAAAAGAACAAAAATTAAGAACCAAAACTAAAAACGCATCGTGTTTCGAAAAGTTCTTGGTTCTTGAAATGGGATGTTTTATTTGACTCTGAAACTGAATTTGTCATTTTTATTTTATTTCATTACAATGTATTAATCTTAACCCAATAACTCAACCCAACAAATAGCAATTTACAAGTTCCAAAAAAATAATAAATCCTTGTTTGCTGGTCATTATTTTGAAAAAAAATAATATTTCAAATAGTGATTTTTATGAAAATGTGGGGTTAAAAGTAGGAAAAAAGAGTTTGAGTTTACGTACAAAATATTTTATTGTGTAAATGCGTGATTAAAAATAAGTACGTAGGAATTTTTTTTTTTTTCAATAGTCGAAAGGTACTATTTAGGGATGTAGTTGCAATGGATTAAGAAAGTAGTCAAAATATGTATTTTATGACATATTTATATCATAAAAATAATTTGTATTGCCATCTCTTAAGTTTTTATTTTTTTAAAAAAATGTTAAAAATGAAATTGAATGCAGACCAAACCGACTAGTCGAATTCGATTCTAGTATTTATGTAAACTCGTATAATTTTACAAAATGTTCAACGTTTAATGAATGGTTTTAAACAGAGATCAGTTTATTCTTTTTAAAATGTAAATGATTATGGGAGAATTGCACTGTAGTCCTCAACTTATTGCTTGAAAGCAAGTTGATCCTCAATCTTTATCGACAAGTTTGTACTCAATTAAAGTTACACAATCACTCTTCAAAATACAGAAAACATGCCTACCCGTAAAAATAAAATTTAGCTTCATAAAATTGAACTCGTTTTCCCACTACAGCAAACCAGTGATAGCTCCTGAGTAGTACCCGAAAAAGTGGAGGAAAGGATGTGATATGCAAGAAGAAAAACAAGTAAAATTGCAACCGTTTAAGCTGTGATATTAAAGCATTTGATCGCTGCAATATGCATATGCATTATAATCACTTCAGCCCAAAAATGACAGTGGATGAAAAGAGAAATTATACATTAGACTAGGTTAGAGAGATTAGAAAAATAGGTCAAGTGCCTCAGTAAAATTTAAATTTGTCTGTCCTCAGGTTCATACAATGATAAGACAGAAATATTGAGCAATACTCAATTTTGTGCAAATCATACATGAAATTTTGGAGAAATGGACTTGCTCGATTATGACTTCACCAATTCTACACCATAGGAACATCTGTAACAATTCTGATGATGATTTCGCATTGCATAGCTGATAAAGGAGATCAAAAAGGAATATTTCCCCTTGTTAACATCCAGATTATGGCTAAAAATTGATAAACCAGCAAGAAAAAAATTGATGGCATCTCCAATCAAAACTCTAACCTCAATATATTTACTTGCTTAGTGGAAACATGATATAAAATTCTTAAGATGACGAGAATAAATGTAATGACAGCTCCAATTAAAATTCTAACCTCAACGTTTTGAGAATTGAGGGCGCTTTCTAGCTTTCTTAAGCCCAACCTTCTTCCTCTCGACTACTCTCGAGTCCCTGGTCAGGAGACCTTCACCCCTTAGTGGTGATCTATGGCTCTCACTCACCTTTAGCAAAGCTCGGGCAATTCCGAGTGAAATTGCTTGAGCCTGCCCAGAAAGACCTCCACCGTGTGCCTTGACAAAAACATCATAGCTACTCTCGTAGCCTAAAGTCATCAATGGAGTCTTAACATACTGCAGCCAGAGGGGATTGCCTTGAAGATATTCCTGCATGGAAGGGAATCATCATTACATTAATTTGATATGATAAAGATTAGTGAAGCATCTGAAGCTATGAGCCTCCATAATAAATTGTCGAACGGTGAAGAAGTAGCCTTTCCCACTTAATGCACTAAATTCCGAATTATTTGCAAGTTTTTCAGGAGGTTGAGGGTAAAAAAAATAACCATCTACAAACTAAGCCCCTATTTGACAACCATTATTTTCAAAATCTTTCTTCTATATACTCATTTTTAACCACACATTCATAAAATAAAATATTCTACATATAAACCCAAAACATTTCATGAATTTTTAACTGCACATTCTCCTAAAAATGACGATTCAAAACTCTATTTCCCCTCAATAATGGTTGTCAAACAAGGGCTAAGTTTATTCTCGATACATGAATCATTTTTGCTACGTTAATTGCTACTTTAGATATAAAACAACCGGATCCTTAGTAAATGACATAGCCCCAATGATTTGTTCTCGATCGTAGCACCACACTTAGAAGGATACAATTTACTTTAACCCACCCTTCTATTTTCTAACATGCTCTATAGAGATTGCATTATTCTTATGAACAGGAGCCTCTTCTGATCCAGGGTCATCCCAACAAGGCCTTGACACTAGGTGTTTCACTAGGGGAAGAATATTAAATGTTCAAAGCATGAAGTAATGCTGATTGCATACCCTATCTCTTGCACAATCAATAAACGAAACTGTGAAATTATATATTAATATCAGTAGTGGAATTAGAAAGTGCACAATCAACATATTTTCACCAAGAAACCAAAACTATTTCAATGGCAAACCAAAAGGGGATGAGAGCTCCATATCATAGAGCTTCTTTTGCTAAGTAACTTTGTGTCCTTGCCTTTTCCTTAAATAAAACCAAGTCACGTTTGCTAAGAGTATCTCTAACCATATGAAAATAAATAACTTGCTTATTTCTAACTCTCACAAAAAAGCTAATTACTTGTAACTTTTGTAAGCTCAGCCAAACATATTGTTAACAAATGTTCTTTCAATCCTGCAGTGCGTGCCAAATACATTCTCTACGGTCAAGGCTAATGAATAAGCGTGAATAGAAAAGGAAACCTAGCCATTCTTCCATTTTACTTTATGAATAAGACAAGCCAAGAGTGTAAATTACTTGTTCAATCTAAACCTAAGCAATACCAAATTGCAAAATTACAAAGCGCAAACCCAAATGCACCGTTTCAACTGATAAAATAATAAAACAAAGGTTGAAAGACTAATTACAATAAATGGTTGTTTACATTGGCATCGCGGTAGTTAATGATAATTTTCCCAGAGCCTTCTTGGAGAACAACTCGTGCAATTGCACTTTTCCTTCGTCCCGTGCCGATGATATTCTGCGCCGCGAAACCACCCGGAAGTCGAGACTTCACTAGTGTCTTCAAATCCGCCGTTTCCACGGCGGCGGTGGCGGAGGCGGAGATGGTGAGGTTGGGGGTTTTGAAAGAGAGAGATTTTGGGTAAGGGAAGGAAAGGGATTGAAATAAAGGCTTTTGAGAAATTTGGGAGGAAAATGAGAGGGAGGATAAGGATGAAGTGAGAGCAGAAATAGAGGTCGCCATTAGTGGGTGTGAAGGATTTGCTGTAGGGGTGAGCATTTGAAGAGTTTGGAGTGGATAACGTAAGCCAATTGTCGCATTTGTCCTCCAATGCGAAGAAACTAAAAGCGCTATTGTATTAAATCTGTCCTGTAACCAAAACTGCAGGCTGTAAATAGCATGTAAACGATAAAGTATTTCTACTCTCTCGTTCAAGAATCACAATTTATTTGAGTTTTTCACTCTCAGTTTAGTGTTTCATGTGCGGACAAAAGAAAAAAAAAAAAAAATTGTGTCCCACAAGTCGCAATTATTGACTACTGGCTCTTTCCCGCCAATTTTAAAGAGGGAGTTTGTTGACTAATTGGTTCAACCGTCAATTGCAAACATCTTCTCCATATATACTTATTAATTCATTCTTCCTCTCAAATCTTCTGATCTTTCTCTCTCACTTGTTCTCCAAGGCGCCTGGCGCCGTGAAGTGGCACAACGATTTCCATCGAGTAAGGTTCATATTGTAATTGTAATGGTGATATCATTTCTCGTGTTTCATATTTGTCCTTATCTGAAATGGTTTGGTATTGTTAATAATAATTCAAATTTTTCGATAGAGATTTTTTATTTGTGGTGTGATATTTCTGAGCAGAAGAAGGGCATGATGAATATGAGAAATATGAGTTTATAGTGGATGATGTCGAGGACGAAGAAGAAGGAGATGAAGAACATACAACTCACATTGGCAAGGAGAGACGGAAGAATAAGAAAAGGAAGAAAATGGTTTGATGTGAAATAACTGAGACCACGATTTAACTGTTTATAGGCTCAAATCCAAAACTAGAGATAATGTAATTCTTTTCTCAATTCTTTTTTTTTTCCCCAAGAATTTACGTGGGATTTGTTTTGTTTGAATGTTTGTCTTCATGATTAGGTTATCTTAATTCAAAATTCCGAATTTAATTGTGAAGAGTAACGAGTACATTTCACGACCATGGATAGTAGTAGCGAAGAGGCAACATATCATTTTTTAGCTTTAAGATTGTCAACATATTAAATGATTTTGTTGTAAATTATTGTTAAGACGAAAAAAAACTGACCGAAAATAAAATAAAATTGAAGACTCTTAGTGCGGAGTATTTCCTCCGCAAATGTGAGGAGCATTGGAGCAAATTTAAGTTTTTTTTTTTTTTTTCTACAATGTTCAGTTTTTTTTTCTGTTTTTATTTTTACTTTTTGTGTTTCATTCCATACATACATAAAATCATAATTTCTTTCGGGGTGTTGCCTCCAAGCCCCTAAGAAGGACGATGTCTCCTCAACTCCCGCGACCTGACCACCCCTATTTTCGCACCTATACCTTTTTTTTAAAAAAGAATTCTTATTTTTTGCCAGAAAGTCTACTTATTTACATTTTACACAAATTATAAATATAATTTGGCTTATTAATAATTTAATTCAGAAATATTAGAAAATATTCAATTTGATCCCCCTCGGGGGCGTTGCCCCTGAATCCCCACGAGGGGCGTTGCCCTCTCGACCCCCGCAACCTCTTTCTTTTTTTCCAGTTCTACCATGTTGAATATCTGATTTCTTCTTGGGCAAGCCATCATCTACTGTACATATACCTACAATTGTTGACTTTACATTCCTACTTGTTCCTAAAGAAGGCCAAAAGGCAAGCGACAATTTATTCTACACGTTTTGCCATAACATCAAATCCAAATTGACTACGTCAATTCCCTATCGACTGTTAGGATTTTTTGTACACAAAATCTCTTCGAGCTCACAAAAGCACTACCGACAGCCAAGATATTTTGTACAAAAAAATCCATCTTTAATGTTGGGTGATTTTATGTGGTAGAATTGTATTAATTATTTTTAGTTCCAATTTTACCCTTAACATCAGTGTTCATGGAAATTCATTTTAAATTATTATGTGGAGGTATTTTTGGTAAATTTATTATTAAATCGGGGAATGTAATTGTCTTTCCAATTCTTAGTGTAATAAATGTTGTTCGTCAAACAGCTGTCATTTCATTAATTTCCAGTGCAACTGAGTTTTTAATGGCAGTTTTCATTTCTTCTCATATCAAAAATATCTTCTTCATTCACTTTTCTTTTATACAAATGTGGGTAAAAAATTTGTAGTACAATCTCTCATCTAATCTTAGCATTCAAGACACTAATATTAACTTGAATAGACCACAACCCGTGCATTGCACGGTGCAAAAACTAGTATACTTAAAGAAGGATGATTTAATGAGTATATGTACTCTTTTGTGCTAAGCTGTGAATGAAGCGAACAAGGGTATGCATTCTGTAATGATTTTCTGTGGAACAAGACTATAACTTATATTTATTGGGGGAAATGATGCATTATATCAATCCATTGGTGAATAGCACCAATGGATTAATATAAAATATCACTGGTGGTTAGTATGCAATGAGCACCGATGCTTATTATATCATTCATCTATATTTAAATTTTTTATTATATATATATAATGGGGTTGATAATTCAAATTGAAGATATGATTTATTTTGTTAGAGTATGACCATAATTCTATTGGGAGTGGGCAGTATATGTTTTGAAGGAGTCAAAGATGGAACAAGGAGAAAAAATAACTACAAAAGCGTTCGATATCCGCGCATTGAGCGCTCGAGCGATTTTGTTAGCGACTTCAGTGCTCGCTGTCCACACCTCGAACGCTCGAGCATTCGAGCAACTGCTCAATGCCTGTGAGACCATCGCTCTAGCTATCGTTATATTCAAGGAAAACTGTTCACAATTTTAGCAGTTTTTATATTCCTATTCTCCTTCAAACACTTCATTATTTCTTTGGCTTGTTATATTAGGACTACACCACATGTTAGGCTCTTCTTTGTATTATATATATAGAAGTAATTATATCTCTTGAGTTCATCCAACAATCTTTTGTAATTATCTTTTGATACAGTGAATTCCTCCTCCCTTGCCCTTAGGCTTTTTCCAACATGGGTTTCTACGTAAATCTTGTATTCTTGTTTTTATTTTTCATATTGTCATTTTTGGTTTTATTATAACTAACTGGTATTACAGAGAGTTTTGATTTTCTGTGATGACAATTATGAAATACGATGCTTTGCTTTTAGATTACAAGACCAAATTTTCGTTATGACAAGTGATGGACCTTGATGCTTTGTTAAGGTTTGATAAAATCCCTTCAATTTGGACGGGGAGTGAAAACAATGTAAGGATCGGAAGGCCCTATCTCAAATTCATTTTCATTTATCAAATCAAATTCTTCAAGACGCTCTAAAGGAGAAAATTTCCTCTACCTTATGGTTAAAATTAAGGTAGTTATGCATTACGAAAAGTTTCATCAGTAAATTGCATTCAAAGCAGCAATTGTGTTCTAATCGTATGACAAAAGACTCGTTTATAGAAGAGTACCTAATTGTCTTTAAGGCAATTGTCGCTTATCTGGAGACCACGGAGGTTAGGTTTGATGAAGAAGATTTATGGTACATTTTGTTGTAATCGCTACATTCTTCATATATTACTTTTATAGATACTATTTTGTATAGTCGTAACACTTTTGCCATGAATAAAGTATATTATGCTCTATTCTCTAAGGAGAAGATGAAACAACTTGTGGTTGGATCTGATCTGAGGGTCAGGCAGAGGGCCTTGTTGTTCATGGGAAGACATAGGACATGAATTTTTGCGGTAATATGAAGGATGGATCAAAATCTAATAACAGAGACAAAATCTATAATTACTGCATAAAAAAGGGCTCATCGAATCTGATAGCTATAAATTACAGAATAAGAGTAAGATAGCTACTGCTTATCAGAAAGAAAAACAACCAGAAAATTCAAGTGAAGCCAGTGTTGTAGAAGATAGCCATAGTGATGGAAAAATTTTAGCCATTTTCGACGTCGACTCTAAACCTTGCGAGAATTGGATTCTTGAATCAGCTCGCATGTTTTATATATGTCTTAATTTGAATTGTTTTTCAACATATAAAACAATTTCCAAAGGTGCTATGATAATGGGAATAACGCACCTTATAAGAAAGCTGGTATTCAAATTGTCAGAATTAAGATGTTTGATGGGACTGTCAGAATATTACGTGATATGAGAGATGCTCCATATCTTAAAAGAAATCGTATATCTTTGGGTACTCTTGATTTAAAAAGGTATGAGTACACGGTAAATGTGGAGTCCTAAATGTTAGAAAACATTCCCTTATTGGAATGAAATGGCAGAGAAGGTTCGCACAGTTATATGTCTTGCAAGACTCTATTGTCAAGGGTGATGCAGCTGTCACTACTCCTTCCTTGTAAGGTGATGATGTTACTAGACTTAGGCATATTCATCTTGGGCATATAAGTGAGAATGTGATGACTAAACTTAGCAGGAGAGGACTTCTCGATGGACGATTACTAGTAAATAGAAAATCTATGAGCGCTACGTTTTTTTGGAAGTAGAGGGGAGTTAGATTCACCAAAGGCATTCACAACATGAAAGAAACACTTGATTACATACATCCCGATCTCTAAGGTATCTTTTAAAGAAGGTGCTTACTATATGCTGACCATTATTGATGATTTTTCTAGAATCGTTTGGGTATAATTTTTAAAAACGAAGAGTGATGTGTTTAGTACATTTAAGGAGTGGAAAATCATGATTGAAAAGCAGATAGGTTCTGGTTTATTCTCTGTTTTTTTAGAGGTTCTGGTTTCTGTTCCATTCCGCTTCATATGGTTTATTTAATTGAGGTTTTTGAAGATTTTGAATTCCGGTAATTTCTACTGTAAACTGTCGCTATTCTTTCAATTACAAATTCAATTTTTGCTTCAAAACTTGTGTTAAGCTTGTCACGTTCAATGAAATGCATAGAGTGAAAGAATAAAATTTTGAAAAACTCGGATAAATTGGTTCTGGAATTTGAAATTTCGTTATTTGAATTGTTTGGTTACTTATTTTTATTTTCCTCAATTTTTTTATAACACAGACCTTTTTCAATGTGGTTTAAATATTTTGATGTCTTTTCTATGAACTCTTTTTATATGCAATTGATCTTCCAGAAGCACTACGAAAATTTAAAATCCAATTCCAAACTCCCCTGACACATTATCTTCAATTTTCTTTATGAAGGTAGTTGGTTCATAGGTCTCTCCTATTTCATTTTCCGCTTCCAACTTTTTATATTTACTTTTAGGTTCCTTCTCTAGCTAAATTGTCATCCTATGATATTAGAATTATTTTAGTGATTTTAACCATCAACAAGTCTATCTCCCATTCGAATGATTTATATTTCACTTTAGGGGTCATGTGTTATACTGAAGTTGGAAATATATTTCATTCGTGTCTCTTTTGTTTTCTTCACTGGTATTCGTTTTTCCAGTTGTAGTCCCGAAATTCCTTAGCTTTATATATGTAAGTGTTATATGATTTCATACACACCTTAAAAGAATGAAATATTGCTGAAGTGGATTGTAGTTTTACATCTGGCATATGTGAACAGTTGGAAAATTGTTTGTATTGCTTTATATATATATATATATATATATATATATATATATATATATATATATATATATATATATATATATTTTGTTATATGCTTATTTTTACTTATTTCTTTCATTTTACCTTCATAATGTATTTAGTTATTTTCCTCATAGATGGTAAGGAGAGTCGTGATAAGAAAAAGCGTCCGAGAGAGATTATAGTGCAGAAGAACAATCTTAAAATTTGCGTCAGAGGCAATTATACGCACAAGCTCGTGATGCAAGATGGCAACATCTACATTCTCAAAGAAGATCATTTGCAATTAGCCATAATGACAAGACAAGAATAGAAGAAGGTATTTATATAGATTCAATTACAGTGCATCTTTAGAGAAAATTATTTGATATCTCTCCCAAGTAAAATATGTTATCTATTTGCTATTTGTTTATATTTTTTGCTGTGCGCATAGTGATAGTCAGCTCTTACCTGTCGCTTCACCTACTTCAATGGAATATAACTTTGAGGAGAATCAATCTACATCTAATGAAGGTTTACAAAAGAATGACCAAACTATAAACTTTTATTTGCAAAATATTCCAACTAAATCCCATGTACTTCTACAACCAACATAATGTTCATATTGTGGTGCGAAAAAAATTACAGAGAGAGTAAATGCTTTATTGTTATGATGGCAAGGTAAAATTACATATAGATTATGAATTATTTACTTCAAATTCAGCTCTTGCACTTATCTTTAAAAAAATTGCAAGAAGTTATAACAATCATTTTGCATTTACATCTTTTGGCGTCAAGCATGACAAAGAAGACGTCATGTGAATGATACTGCTGTTGGAAAACTGAAAAAATAAAACTGAGTTTTGGGCTGACTTTGGCACTAGTTTTGAGCGGGACCCACTTGGCTATTTTGAAAGATGAAAGTTGATTTGTGTTCTCCTCCATGAGTACATCGAAATCATATACTTACTTGTCAAAAATGATACTCGAGTGAATGAGAAATTGAAACTCAAAGTATGCCATGTGAAAGGAGTTTATGTTGGTGGGAAAGGAAAAATTTAAGTTTTTTCCTACATAGGAAGTGGATGAAAATTAAAACCACTTTATAAAGGATTTCATTTTAGAATGGTGTAATCATGTGTAGCATAGAGGCTCTCTCCAAGTGCGAACGCAGGGGGGTGCAAATCTTGGACCGAAATTGACTTCAGACCTTGAACTTGTGTGCGAGCGCGACCTGCGTACACGAATGTCGGACCGAAAGGAGCAAAATTGGCCCCTTAGGAGTGTCCACGTTTTGCTACATTTTTTTAATTTTTTCAATAGACTTTTGGTTTTCCAAAACTGTTGAAACTCCTAAAACTCCAATGTTAATTGCTATAAAGTTATTGAGCAATTATCCTACAGTTAGTCTATGTAGTCATCTCGTTTTTCAGTCTGCAGTACCCGAATTCATCTGTATATTTATCTGCCTGCAGTTTCTGTTTCTCTACATACAGTCTCCGTTTTTGCATTTTTTCGATTTTGTTATAGTCCGGTGATGATATAATTCAGGCACATAGTCAGTTCGTCGGAGTAATCTCTGTGGTGCTCAGAAACTACTGGTGGAATTGACGAACTTAATTGTGCTTTTTTTCTTCGGTGAGTTTCACTACCAAATAAAAGAGACACCTTTTATGTTACTGTTCACCGTTTCGTATGTCGGGCAACGTCGTTTCAATTTTTTTTTAAAAAAAATTATAAAAATAAATAGTTGAAAGGGATAAAATAGGAATGGACGCTTATTTTCTTGTTTTTAGGTTTTCATTTACCTCCGTCGTTCACTCCCTCCTCAGTTAGGGTTTCCAATCGTAGGCATCTCCACCGCCAGCTCTCCCGCCTCTCCTTCCTCTTCGATCTACTGGGTTTGTCTTCCTTTTATTGGTTTTTTTTTGTTCTTTGTGATGTTATTTTTCATTTGAATGCGTATTTTCTCGTTTGAAGGTTTTCAATCGCTTCCGCCTCTGTCGAGGTTTTCAATCGCAGACGGTGGTTTCGTGTACCTCCAACGCCATCTCTCCTGCCTCTTCGATCAGATGGGTTTGTCTACTTTTTATGGTTTTATTTATGTACTTTGTCACGTTATTTTTTATTTAAATGTTGGATTCACTATTTTTGTGGACTTTGTTGTTATGGTCGCGACCATTGTCGAGAGAAGAAGAGAGAACAAGAGTAGTTAGGGTTCCGGCATATAAAATAGGAGAGATCTGGACCTTTGGTCTGCACCCCCAGTCCGCCGACTTGTAAAACGACAAAATAATTAGCTTAGTCCCCTTTGTTTTCTGACAGAGACTTCAATTCCTTCCTAGGCTTTATCTCTGCAGATCAGCAAAGTACACGAAAACTGTACACAAATTTGAGTGTTATAGCGGTGAGAAAAGCTAAAACAAACTCTCCACCCACACAACTTCGAATCCATTTTTTGTACTTGAAAATCCATTTTTGATTGTTTAATGCTCTTCTTCTGTTTCCAATAACAATTAGTTTGTTGGTTGTGGGATCTCTGAAATCATGTGAGGATTTACTCTTTTGCTTCAGAATCATAAACATTTAGGGATTTTGGTGCATGAATTTGGGATACGGGTTTTGCTGTGTATGGTTGTTTATTGAGTGTATTTTGAAGTGGGATTTACTTTGAATGTATAAAGAACTATCCTTTTTTTTTATTTCGGCATTGCAAGCTCATACATTACTTTCTTCTTTTATCTTCTTGACATCGCTGCTGTAAAATAAGCCCCCAATAAAACTCAAAATTGTTTTGGTGCATATTTGTGCTTCAATAACAAATTTAGATGAAAAAATAGATGCATCAAGCATAGAAGAAGTGTTATTGATACAACTAATAACATGCGTAATTCTATTTATTGCTTAGTTTGAGACAGTTTACCCATTTGATTTTCTAAGAAGGATCGACAGATGGCTATAAATTATACCCTTGCTATATTTCTTTAGTCCGAATAGGAGTAGGAGTGTGTAGTGTCTCTCCTTTTGTAATGAACGTTTGATAGTAATGGAGAATGTGCTAAAGGACAGAAAATGAATGTAAAATGTATATTGAATGCATTTATCGCGCATATGCTTCACATTGGTCGTGGAATCTTATTCTTCAAACAAATATACACGCTTGACTATTAGATGAGAATAATGTGAACAATGAAAGCATAAGATTAATAAGATGTATTCCTTAACGAAAAAAGAGTCTATTGTATTTGTGCTACTGATTTAGTTAACTGTGTTTAAGACACATATAGGTAAGAAATTATTTTATGTTGGGAGTTTCATATATTATTGGTCTTAGGATCAAATATTGAGCATTAATTGTGCCCATGTATTATTTAAATTGTACTTTCATGTTTTAATGCACCGCACTCAGTCTTCAAAGAGCAAAACTGCATAAGGGAGGACTGGAGGGGCATTTAGTGTAGTTTGAATGTTGTGTGAATATGAAATAAAAGGCTACATACATAAAAATTATTCATAGTGAATGTGGTAATCCCTCTATTCCTTTTGTTATTGTTCATTATTGGTGGATAGATAAAAAAAAAACATGGAATTTTTATCACTTCCATTTCTTATGTCCCAAGTCCATTCATAACTCTGTTCACTGCTTTGGTGGAAATAGAAAATAAGCAATAAAAGCGTAGAAACATATTGATTATCATACAAGTCATGCCTTTTGGTTTGTTTTCGACACGTAAAATAAGTTTACTTACTTTTTAACATATGGAACATAGAAATAAGTTCATTAGATTAATTTTATTCTTTGAATGTGTCTTTTTGGTGACATTTTATGTCATTAAATTTTTATACCTATAAGATCTCGCAAGGATTATACCTAAACCAACGCCCGCCTTTCACCTTTCTCTGCTAACAAAATCTAGCACCCCAGTTGATTTCGCCCAAGGTATTTATTATTTTTTCTCTGTTGATTTTGTTAGTCAATTGATTTGCTCTTCTAGGCTTTTTTTTTTTGTTTGATGAAATTGACACCATACACACACAAAGCACTTAATTTTTGAGTTATTATCAATTTATTGTGAGTGAATCTGTCATAATTAATTCATGGTTTTTGACATTTTGCAATTAATTTAAAAGATGCTTACAAGAACATAGTGATTGATTTTAAAGATGCCAATGAAATGCTAGCCGTGTTTTTCCTGAGCTTTTTATTCTGTTTCTCCAGTGGGTAGCCAAGATTCTTGAAGGAATTTGTGCATCTTATTGATGAACTGATTTTTATTGTTACATCATTAAAATGAGTTTACTTTGTTGCATTGCGGAAGGCAGGGATGAAGGTTGTTGATTATGATGACTTTTTTAATCTAGAAATGGTTGTGTGACCTCATATACCTTTTTAATCTCTATATCACCAAATCAATAGTTTCTCAATTCTTACTGGTCATCAGCAGTAATGCTTTAGTTTCAATTGCATTTTATTTTGTAATAATGGCTGTGTGGTTTAAACTTTTGGCTTTATTGTTACAGGAAATTAAAAAAATGATGGCTGAAGCAGACAATGATGGCAGTGGTGCTATTGACTTTGATGAGTTTTGTCACATGATGACAACCAAATTTGGAGAAAGGGACACTAGAGAGGAGCTAATGAAAACTTTTTACTGTATTGACCAAGATAAAAATGTAAGTTATTGCTGGGATTAACATATTATTTTTACCTCTTCTCATAACTGGTAAGACATCATGATTGCAGGGGAAGATTTCTGCTCTAGACATCCAGCGCATAGCAAAGGAGTTGGGAAAACATTTCAGTCATAGAGAGATTCAAGAAATGATTAACGAAGCAGATCAAGATGGTAAGTTTACTCTATTTTTCTTTTCTGAATTTATTAGGCAGCAATTCTTTCTCAATCTTTGTGATCTTTTGCTTTGTTTTTTTTTTTTTTGTAAAACTTGAGCATAATTATGTGAAACAAAAGGATAATGCTTCAGGGATTTCTAATGGAAGGTAAAAAAGATTAATTTTATGCATCTGTCTCAAGCTATAAACTTTCATGACTATTTAATTTTTTATTTTATCACTCCAAAGTGTATACGAGCAGTACTATAGAAGCTACATTGTTAATGATTAACATTAGTATATTAGTATATTTAGGAATCACCAAAGATACCATATCTATGATATAAGTGCTTGCAGTCAGTTTGGTCCTTATATTGTTTAAATTTTAACTTTAAAGCTTAAATGATGGTCACTTTGATGTGTACTGATAGAGATCTCTAAAAAGCCCCGACACTAAATTATTCTAATGCTGTAGCATTTGATTTTTATTCCTTCGTGGGATCAGCCACAGTTACATTATTTGATTAATTGATAGAATTAAAGTAACAAAACTCTATATCTTATATGTCTAATAGATGCATCTGTTTCCTTTCAGTTCTATATCACACTGCGTGATGACCTCGAGTATCTTGACAGAAAGCACACTGAGTTTTCTAATCTAGAATTTTGTTTGCTATCCACCTCCACCAAAGAGTAAAAAAGGAATACAAGAATGCCTATTTACTGGCTTTATGTACATGATGAAATTGATTTGTTCTGCTGAAGTCATGATATGTACATTCTCTATTATCTTTGTTGCTTTTAGAGATCTAAAAAACATTCCATTTTGAGTGTCAATTATTTACCTTCGAATAGTATGTTACCCTTCTCCCCCTCCCATAAAGAAAGAAATAGAGAGAAAAAGAAAGTTGTGCAGTATGTTGATATTTTTTAGATTTTAGGCATTTCGAAATTTGGTTGCTTGCCTGAAGATGTAAGGGTAATTAGCCCATTCGGGTCGAAACATCTTGGATTCTTTTTCATATTGAATATTTATCACATGATGCATTTTTGTCCAAACAATTTCTTCCAGCTTTTTGCAATAATAAATTTTGATTTGAATCTCCAGGTATTTGGGGAGGTTGCGAAAGGTCTAGATATAATTACCAGAATGAATGAAGCATATGTGGATGCAAAGGGCAGACATATATATTGGATGATCCTTTTGAAGATCCTTCCCAACTTTATAATTATTGCTTCAATCGTTCAATTTTATACAGTAATTTGTTCATTATGTTTTAGCAATTTTCTCTTCTAACCATCAAATCAATGTTTCACTTAGAATCAAGCACACATATATATTGGATGATCCTTTTGAAGATCCTTCCCAACTGGCTGAGTTGATTCCTGATGCTTCACCAGAAGGAAAATCAAAAGATGAGGTAATAAATCACTATAGAAGTTTTCTGCTTATGAAGTAACTCGCCATGACATTACATAATAAAGAATGTAATTTCCACGTTTACCCAAATAGATTAATGATTTGAAAAGTTCAGGGAAGAGTCATATTTTGGGTAATGTTATTAGTTTAGAGGATATTTAAAGACATGTAAATGCATCAATTGGTAAGGGATATGGGTCATACTACATGTTCAATATTTTGAGAAACAAGTTTGTCATTGTTGGATGCGGACATCACTTGCTTGTGGTTCCAATATTTCCCAATTTCAAATGCATGTTAATCCTGCTTTCATCTCTTTTTAATTTTCTGGACAGAGTTAAGGTTCTTTCTAAATATCCTGTTGAAAATAGCAAGTCAGGCCTTTACTTGTATGTTCGACAGAGGATTGATGTATGTTCTGAGTTAACAGGAAGAATTTGTCTAATATAAGCTGTGTGTCTGCATCAGTGGGATATTGTGGTGTGACTGTGATTTTCTTGTTTTCTACTTAACCTTTATCCTCTTGTTTCCTACCTCTACATGTGATTGCTTCACTAACGTGCTAACAAATTACTGAGAGACATTATGATAGGCGAATTTTGACAAACATTTTTGTTATTGCTCTTTAATTCAGGTTGATGATGATGTGCAATTGGAAGATGATTGGATCCCCATGGATCAGTTTGTCCCAAATAGGAAGTGGATGAAAATTAAAACCACTTCATAAGGATTACACTTAGAATGGTGTAATCATGTGTAGGATAGAGGCTCTCTCCACGTGCGCCGCAGGGTGGGGGGGGGTGCAAAATCTTGGACCGAATGGCTTCAGACCTTGACACTGTGTGCACGGTGACATCGACCTGAAGTACACGGAATGTCGGACGAAAGGAGCAAAATTGGCCCCTTAGTAGTGTCCACGTTTTGCTACATTTTTTTTAATTTTTCAATAGAACTTTGGTTTTCCAAAACTGTTTGAAACTCCTGAAACTCCAATGTTAATTGCTACGAAGTTATTGAGCAATTATTATATAGTTGTCTATATAGTCATCTCGTTTTTCAGTCTGCAGTACACGAATTCACCTGCATATCATCTGCTGCAGTTCTGTTTACTCCTACATACAGTCTCCGTTTTTGCATTTTTTTTCCCGGTTTTGTTCGAGTCCGGTGGTGATATAATTCAGGCACATAGTCAGTTAACCGGAGTAGTCTCTGTGGCGCTCAGAAACTACTGGTTCTACCGTTGTATCATGGGAAGCAGACGTTCATATCAAACCTCAAGCACGTACGGGTGAAGAGGAGGCGAATTGTTTTAAGGAAAATGTGTTCACACAGTCCTCGGGTTAAAAGTGTTATACAGTTTTAACAGATTCTGTTTTTCGATTTTTTTGCATATTGCATTGTCTGCAATGTTTCATTATTTACTGCAATATATATATTTTACATTATATTATAATATGCTGTCTAACTTTATTTGTAAATACAGTTTTTGTTCTGTTCATCAAAATTGGTATCAAGTTGTAAAATCGGTATTGAAGTTGATAAACAATTTTTCTACAAGTTTTTCAATTTGTGGATTCTAACCAATTTTGGTCGATCTTTTCATATAAGGTGGCTAAGGAAGCTTGAGATATGCTACAAGTTACCCATGAAGGAGTTCCATGTGAAGTCATTAAATTTTAAATACTACCCTGTCGGAGTTCGAACACTTGACGATGAGAGTGGATGAACAATTCAAGGACTTCTATGCCAATCTCAGTGATATTACCAACTTAACATAATTTAGGAAAAATATTCAGAGCAAAAAAATAGTGAAGACGTTCTTTAGATCACTACCTGATAGATTTTATTCCAAAGTAACTTCGATCAAAGAGAGTAAAAATATTGAAAGTATAAAGGTAGAAGAGTTGGTGGGCTCCTTAATGACTTATGAGTTACGTTTCCACTGGATAAAGAAAAAAAAGATCTGGAATCCTGTAAAGCTAAAGAGGTGAGGAGGATGGAACGAGTCTGAGGGTGAGTGAACATAAGACAAGCTCACCAAACAGTTTAAAACAAATCCCTAAAGGAGAAATTAAAAATGAGGGTTTCAAAACTCAACCTCAGTAGAAGAAGTTCTTTGATAACTCAAGGCAAAATCCAACTTTATCTATGGAGAGAACTCAAAATCATATTTAATGCCATGAATGCGAAGGATTTAGTATCATAGATGCTGAATGTGCAACACTTTAAGAAAAATCCCGATTAAGAAGCAATGAATATTCCATGGAGTGAAGACGAGGACATAGAATCAAACTTGGACGAGGATGACAGAACTAATGATAATCAGGTTACCTCATTTAATGTCAACCTATAGTATATTTCTGACTCACTACAACAGTTGTCTTTAGGTACGAACTCACTTATTAGAGACACGGCTAAACAAAGTCGAATATGTTATCAGGATGCAATCCTGAAAGAAAAAAGAAAATCTCGAAACTGTATAAAAAAAAGAAAAAAAAAAAAAAAAAAAAAAAAAAAAAAAAAAAAAAAAAAAAAAAAAAAAAAAAAAAAAAAAAAAAAATAATTGTTAATAAATATTGAAATATAGCTTATTCGATGTAATTTGTGTTGTGTTAGGAAAACAGTTAGAATTGGCAGAAAGAAATTAGGAGAAAAGTGGGAAAAAGACTAAAAGCAAGAGAACCAAAGTTCAGGGACCAATGGGGCAAATAATCAAAAGATGACATAGAATTAGAATTGAAAAATTGAAGATCTCAAGGACTAATTGAGCATTGGAGGAAGAAAACGTGGGAAAAGAGGTCAAGGAGTGGCGAGACGGAGTTCGAAGACTCCAATAATGAATGAATTTGTAGTTTCACACTACTATGCGGTCTCACAGCTTAAATACCTATGCGGGTAACATAGAGACCTCTAGCAAAAATAAAAAAGAGTTCAATAACTTTACGCGACTGCATAGAAGCATACTATGTGGTCGTAAGTACAAATTTGATGAGATTTAGTTTCCTTTTTTTATTTTTTCTATATGATTTTTGGAAACAAATCTTGGAAGGCATATTTAAACCCGGGTGCCATCCAATACACGGAGGAGAGGAGACACAAAGGTTTTTAGAGAGGAAAAGAGGCACGAATGAAGAGAACAATACCACGACGCGAAGATCTTAATTCAAAGAATCAAATTGGTGATGTCATTCTTAATTAAATAGTTCTGATTTTCTTGTTCTATCTTGTTAGGCTAGATTAATTCTGTACTAGAGAATAATGTCTATGTAATTGATTTTTTTTGCATTTGACAATCCCCAAAAAAACTCGTTTTGGGATAATTTGAATGATGTAGATGATTATTTTTCTTAATAATATTGTATACGTAATTGTGTTGGAGTTTGGAGCTTGTTCATGCATTCGAAAGAAGGGTAATATGTTCGATGTGATATAAATCATCATAGGATCGAATATGTGATATAAATATATCGCTATGCTCTTTGTGAATCGTTAATTATTCATAAATTCACATGCATTCTTGTATGTTGCATCCATCAGAGAGATATAGTGGGTTACATATGGAAGATGTTAACTTTACTCGAGAGAGACTGATAAATAATTTAAAAAAAAAAAAAAATTTCTTCAAAATTTCAATCATGTGTCAATGTGTAGAACTAGATTTAGAGAAGAATATCAATAGGGACTCGTGATATAGTACATTCATCATATATTCGAAAGCTCCAAATGAGTTCAACATTTATTTGCATTTTGTTTAGTTAAATCATTCATCATTGCAATATTCGGATTAATTTAGTTTAATTTCATTTACAACAACACTTAAGTTTCATGTTGTGATAAGGTCACGATAATTCGAATTAGAACTAATCAATCCTTGTGGGAACGATGTTCGTACTCAAAAGTCTACTTTATTACTTTTTAACGAATCGTACACTTATGGTCATTTTAATGATATATTTTTCTCGTGAACAAGTTTTGGCACCGTTGTCGAGGATGAATTTAGATAATTCTATTTATTTTGATACTAATTCGAATATTAGTTTATTTTTAATTATTGTGTTTTACGTTAGTGATTTTTCTCTCTTTTAGTAATTTATCTAAGTACCACTTTTGATTCCTTTTCAGGTCTTATATGCGAAGGTCGTTGTGTGGACTTGATTATATGGTCCCCATTTGATTGCGTTCTTCAAAATTCTCTATGATAAGTGCGTTTTGCGCACTTAATTATGCGACAAAACATGATTAATTGTTGATATAAATGCTTGAATATGGCTTAATCCAATATGAATTGTGTTTGTAGGCTTACTTTGACGGAAATAATGAAATATGCGTGAAAAAAGGCGAATATGACCAAAATGGAAGGAAATGAAAGTTCGGGGACTAAATCGCAATTATTCATAAGTTGACCCGAAAAATGACTGAGCATGGAACCTCACTAAAGATCTAATTGTCAATATTTTGGATGATTAGAAGAAGATGGAAGATGAAGAAAAGCCAAAAGTGGAATGAAAAGAAGATTGGGGACCAATTTGAACTAGAAGCGAAAATTCATCCATGCTATAGCATGAGATTATACCATGCTATAGCACAGACATCAACAGTGATTTTCAGGAAGGATTTACATTGCTCATACTACAGCATGAAAATATACCTTGCTATAGCAAGGAGTATTCTGGGCGAGAATTCTTAAGTTTCCTTATCCAACTACAACTCTTATGGTAATGATTCTAGGGCAACTATAAAAGCCTAAACTCGTCCTAGACTAGGTTATCATGCATTCTTAGAGAGAAAAACACCATTGAAGAGCAAGGAAAAAGGCGAGAACAAGGATTTCACTTGAAGATTGAAGATTCAACCTTTAAACCCTAATTCTTTGGTGATGTCTCCTCTTGATTATTTTTGTTATTCTTTAATTTTATTCATGCTAGGCTAGACTTTTTATGTACTAGGTGAACGATGAACCTCGTATTGTGAACTTCTAATTCTTTATTTTGCAATTTGATATTTAAACACGTTTGATGGATGTTGAATGATTTGTATACACTTTCTTGTCTCTACAATTATATGCGCAATAGTTGTATGAGTTTGGGTGATTTATTTCATGCATTCGAAAGAAGGGAAATAGATTCTACAAGGTATAAATCATCGTAAGGTCCGATAGGGGATAGAAATATACCGCTATGCTTTATGTGAATCTCTAAGTGTTTACAAAACGTCATGCATTCTTGTATATTGCATTTGTCATAGAAATATAGTCAAATGGTATGCTAGAATATGTTCAATTCTACTCGAAAGAGATTATTGAATAAGTTAGAAACATTGATTCTTCAACCAATTCATCGTGTTGTCAAATTGTGAAATAGGAGTTAAAAGTGAACTTGCTTGGTGATTCGGGATCCTAGTACGCTTTTTCATACATTAATTTCTTCAACTTTTGCAGTTAACCATCATTCTTACATTTAGTCGTAATTCTAATTTAATTTGCATGTTAGTCATAGTTTAATCATAAAATCTAAAACAATCATCTTGAATTTAATAGATTCGGTTAAGGTCGAGATAATAACAATCACGTTAAATCAATCATCGTGGGAACGATACTCGAAATTCTTGAATTTCCACTTTATTACTTGTCAACGAACCGTGCACTTGCGGTGATTTAAATTCGAAACATATTTTCGTGAACAAGTTTTTGGCACCGTTGCCGGGGATTGAGTATTAATTTGATTTTTGTTATTTAGACACTAATTCGAACGTATTTTGTTTTCATTTTCGTTTCATTTTAATTTATTTTATGCTATTAAGTTTATTTACACAGGCTGAACTTAGTGCTATTAACTCTATTCATTTTTTCAGGTCTTGCATGCGAAGGTCAGTTGGCGGTGAATTACTCCCAACTGATTTGGAAATTGAACGGACCTTTCATCGAAGACAGAAAATAGCAAGAGCAGCACAACAGGAAAATCAAGAAATAATCCAAATGGCTAATCAACAACTACCACCGATGGTTGCACCTGCGGCTCTAGTCAATGATGAAGCACTCGATGATGGGGATGCTTTGCTTGGGGATTTCCTATCACCGTTTGTTGTTCAAAACCAATCTAGCATTGTCTACCCAGTTTTCGAGCAGCTGAATTTTCAGTTAAAGACGAATGTCATTCAGCTCTTTCAGAATGGCCAGCAATTCTACGGGACAGCCAATGAGAACCCACATACACATGTATCCCGTTTCTTGGATATGTGTCAACATTTCAAGTACCCAGGGATATCAGAAGATGCAATCAGACTGAGGCTGTTCCCGCTCACTCTCCAGGATAAAGCACTTGAATGGCTCGATTCACTCCCGGTGGCAAGTATAACTACGTGGAATGACTTGGCTCACAAATTCTGTACCAAATACTTCCCACCAGCCAAGGTGGCAAGAATGAGGCACGACATATCCATATTTAGCCAAAATGATACTGAGTCGTTCGATGAAGCGTGGAACAGATTCAAGAGCATGCTACGGAAGTGTCCTCAACATGGGTTCGATCAGAAAACACAAGTTAGGTTTTTCTATTTGGGACTAACTCCGGCGTCCAGAAGTATGGTGGATTCATCATCAAACGGCTCCATAAGCACTAGGTCAATTGCTGGAGCCTGGGAATTGTTTGAAAGAATGGCTAATACTTCAGCCATGTGGTCTACAGATAGAGGAGGCACAAAGAAGTCAGTCGGAGTATATGAGGTGGATAGCTACTCAGCATTGTCTGCAAAAATTGACTCACTATTTCACAAGATGGAGAATATGACACAGACAGTGAACTCAGCACAGGTCAAGAAATTAATTTGTGAAGAATGTGGAGCAGAACACCCCACAGCCGACTGTCCTATCCTTACACAAAGACTGGAACAGGTGGATTTTGCCCAATGGGGTCAACGTCAGCAAAACAACCCCTATTCTGAAACGTAGAATCCAGGTTGGAGAAATCACCCAAACTTCTCTTGGGGTGGAAACCAAAATCACAATCAGAATCATAATCGGGCTCTGGGGCAGTTTCAGCAGGAGAAGAAACCTTAGTTGGAAGACGTGCTTGTAAAGTTCATGGAAAAGACCGATAAATATATGGAAACCACAAATCAATTCATGAGGAAGACTGAAACAAACTTGCAAAATCAAGGTGCAACAATTAAAAATCTAGAAACCCAAATGGGGCAGTTAGCTCTGTCTATGACAGGGAGGGTGCCTGGTGCATTACCGAGCAACACCGAAATAAATCCTAGGGAGCATGTTCAAGCCATTACTACACGAAGCGGAGTTCAGCTGCCTGAGATACATGTTAAGAGGCCAGCCGTAATTAAAGAGCAGGTGGAGTTATCTATAGAAGAGAATGAGGAACATGCTGACAATATCATGAAAACACCAGTGAAAGAAACTCCGGCAGAACCGCAGAAACATCAAGATACTTCGATGAACCCCTATGAGCCACCAATTCCATTCCCACAACGCTTGAGGAAGCAAAGGATGGAGCAGCAGTACAAGAAATTTCTGGAAGTGTTCAGAAAACTGCACATAAACATCCCATTGGCTGATGCACTCCTTCAAATACCTAGTTATGCAAAATTTTTGAAGGACATTCTATCAAACAAACGCAAACTGGAAGATCACGAGACAGTAATGTTAACTGAAGAAGTCAGTGCTAGGATTCAGAAAAAGCTTCCACCAAAATTAAAAGATCCAGGGAGTTTCACTGTGCCTTTGTACTATTGGCGAAATTTTCTTTGATAAAGCATTGTGCGATCTTGGTGCAAGTATTAATTTGATGCCTTTGTCTGTTATCAGGAAACTTGGCCTAGGAGAAGCTAAAGTAACCACGGTCACGTTGCAGCTCGCTGACAGATCATTGACTCACCCAAGGGGAATCATCGAGGGCGTGCTCATCAAGGTGGAGAAATTCATATTTCCTGCAGATTTCCTCATATTAGATATGGAGGAAGACAAAGATGTTCCACTAATTCTAGGTAGACCGTTCTTAGCCATGGGCAGAGCTCTGATTGATGTTCAGAGGGGGCAGCTAATTTTGAGGTTGGGTGAAGAGCAGATATCCTTCAATGTTTTCAAAGCCATGCAGTTTCCTTCAGAGGCAGATAGCTGTTTCAAAATTGATGTCATTGACAGGGTGGTGCATGATACATTCTTACTTCAACATCCTTCAGATGCATATGAGGCATGCATCGCTCATTCTCAATCAATAGATTCTGATTCACTGGAGATGGAGACTTGTGCACGATTTTTGGAAACCAACCCACCATACATCCGGAAACCACGTTTATCATATTTTGAAGAACTTGGAACAGGAACCAACAAACATGTACCATCCATTCAACAGCCACCTAAACTAGAACTCAAGCAACTACCACCACACCTCAGATATGCATATTTGGGGGAATCATGTACTCTTCCAGTAATTATATCAAACTCAATCAGTGAGGTGGAGGAAGAGAAACTACTCCGGGTACTTCGGGAAAATAAAACAGCAATAGGATGGACCATTGCAGACATTAAAGGGATCAGCCCTTCCTTATGCATGCATAAGATTCTCATGGAAGAGAATTTTCGACCGAGCGTGGAGAGTCAGCGGAGGTTGAATCCAAATATGAAAGAAGTAGTCCGGGCTGAGGTATTGAAGCTTTTGGATGCTGGCATTATCTACCCTATATCAGATAGTGCATGGATAAGCCCAGTTCAAGTTGTGCCGAAAAAAGGGGGAATTACAGTTGTGCCTAATGAGAAAAATGAGCTTATACCTACCAGAACAGTTACAGGATGGAGGGTTTGCATTGACTATCGCAAACTCAATACAGCTACTAGGAAAGATCATTTTCCTATCCCATTCATTGATCAAATGCTGGAGAGGTTGGCAGGTCATTCACATTAATGTTTCCTCGATGGGTATTCAGGTTACAATCAGATTCCAGTAGCACCGGATGACCAGGAGAAAACCACATTTACATGCCCCTATGGTACTTTTGCTTACCGTAGGATGCCATTTGGTTTATGTAATGCTCCAGCCACGTTTCAGAGATGCATGATGGCCATATTTTCCGACATGGTTGAGAGATTCATTGAAATCTTCATGGATGATTTCTCTGTATTTGGGTCTTCATTTGATGAGTGCTTGGAACATCTGAACTTGGTGTTAGAAAGATGTAGAGAAACGAATCTGGTATTAAACTGGGAGAAATGCCACTTCATGGTGCAGGAAGGTATTGTGTTGGGACATCGGGTTTCAGCGAAGGGAATTGAAGTGGACAGGGCAAAGATTCAAGTCATCGAGAAACTACCGCCACCAACTTCTGTCAAGGGCGTTCGCAGCTTTCTAGGTCATGCCGGGTTTTACAGACGATTCATCAAGGATTTCTCGAAAATCACGAAGCCACTATGCAACTTATTGATGAAAGACAGCTCATTTGAATTTGATAATGAGTGTTTAACGACTTTTCACGCCCTAAAAGAGAAGCTCACTTCGGCTCCAGTAGTAGTCGCTCCAGATTGGGAGTTACCATTTGAGTTAATGTGTGATGCCAGTGATTTCGCCGTGGGAGTGGTTTTGGGACAACGCATCAACAAAATTTTACATGTGATATATTACGCCAGCAAAACCTTGAATGATGCACAAATGAACTATGCAACTACAGAAAAGGAGTTATTGGCGGTTGTGTATGCATTTGATAAATTCCGCCCTTATTTGGTTGGGTCAAAGGTTGTTGTCTACACTGATCATGCAGCATTGAAATACCTGATGACCAAGAAGGACGCTAAGCCAAGATTGATACGATGGGTATTACTGCTACAAGAGTTCGACATAGAAATCAGAGATAAAAAGGGCAGTGAGAACGTGGTAGCTGACCACTTATCCCGGCTGGAGTTCAGTCAACCAGATGCAGTAGTAGAGATCAATGAAATTTTTCCAGATGAACAACTCCTCAGTGTGGAGACAGTACCGTGGTATGCTGATATTGTGAACTATTTAGCCAAGTCTAATCCCCCACCAGAGTATTCTGCTCATCAGAGGAAGAAGTTCTTTGCAGATCTGAAGTATTATTTTTGGGAAGACCCAGTTCTCTATAGGAGAGGGGCAGATCAGATTATCAGACGGTGCGTGCCTGAAGAAGAGATACATCAGATCTTGGAACATTGCCATTCATCGACATATGCGGGACATTTTGGAGCTTCCAAGACAGCAGCAAAAGTTTTACAGTCAGGATTTTATTGGCCTACATTGTTCAGAGACTCTTTTGAATTCATAAAGAGGTGTGATCGGTGTCAACGTACGGGGAATATCTCAAGAAAGAATGAAATGCCTCTGCCAACTTCTGGACAGTGGAGGTGTGATGTCAGTATCGTCTTCATGGACCAATCCCAATACCGTTCGTTATGGCACACCGCGAGCTATCATTAGTGATGGGGGCAAACATTTCTGTAATCGTCAGTTCGAACAGTTGCTAAGCAAGTATGGGGTCAAACACCGCATCGCAACCCCATATCATCCTCAGACCAGCGGGCAAGTTGAAGTTTCCAACAGGGAGTTAAAAAGAATACTAGAGGTCACGGTAAATTCTTCACGGAAGGACTGGTCCAAGAAGTTGGACAATGCTCTGTGGGCCTATAGAACAGCATTCAAAACACCTAACGGGATGTCACCATACCGTCTGGTGTTTGGAAAAGCTTGCCATCTTCCAGTGGAGTTAGAGCATCGGACTTATTGGGCACTCCGCAAGTTGAATCTGGATTTACAAGCAGCGGGGAACAACGGTTACTTCAGTTAAATGAAATGGATGAGTTTCGTCAGGAGGCTTATGAGAATGCCAAAATCTACAAGGAGCGAACTAAAAAGTTTCATGACATGCATATTCAGAGACGAGAGTTTCTTGTGGGGCAGCAGGTTCTGTTGTTCAATTCTCGCCTAAAGCTTTTTCCGGGGAAATTGAGGTCAAGGTGGTCTGGTCCATACACTATCACACATGTGTTCCCACACGGAGCAGTGGAGATCACTCATGAGAGCAAATGGACATTCAAAGTAAATGGACAGCGCTTAAAGCACTATTGGAGCGGGGACTTCTCAAAAGACAAATCCACCGTTCATCTTAAGCCACCAGGGTGATCTCCATTCGGTACAGTCGAGCTATGGACTATAAACTAGCGCTGGATGGGAGGCAACCCATCATTTCCACCCTTTTACTTATTCCGCTTTATTTCTTTTGATTTATACACTTTCAGTTTTCTGCAATTTTTGGTAGTTTTAGGTCATAGTACCCCTATTTTGTTCACCACGTGTCCATGCATAATTCATGTTAGTTTTGCATGCATTAAATCTGTCATGTGTGGTGTTCGCATGAATTTTGGGTGGTTAGAACTCCAACTCTCGCATATCTAGGTTAAAGGAGCGTTTTCGGCATCTTTATAAGTCCAACATGCGACTTCATGGTTGATACTGGTGTTTAATTCATTATTACTGTTCATCCGCACCTCGAGTAATGCCTAATCATGGTTTGAAACAATTTTGGGGGTGTTAGCTAAAATGGAGGTTTTTTGGTGAAAGTTGAGTTTTCCATGTTTTCTGTCGTTTGTGGCATGTTAGGTTGTTCACCAGCTATCTCGAGCCTTACACATGATAGCATGGTCCCTTGCAGTTTATCTTATGTTGAGAATCCATGTGGGAGTGTTTAAATGCTCATTTGTTCATTTTGTGCACAATTCACGTGTTTCGAGAGTAAAAGAAGCAAATCTTGTGTTTTTGGAGACCCACCGGTGCTACCAGGATTCTAAAATCGCCTTTAGAGTGAAATTCATGGCTCCCACACACACACACAATGGTTTAAAATGCACGTGGTCATGTCGTGAAAGCATCGCAACATCGAATGGCATTGGGGATTCCAATATCGAGTTCGGTGCACACCAATCCACATTGAAATCTTTCGGGGTCGGCATGTGTTTTCCAATATACTTAGAGTTTCATTTCACTATTTTGTTCCTATGATAATCATAGATTTGAAATTTAAAAAAAAAAAAAAAACAACAATTTTTTTGGCTAACTGGTTAGCCATGCGGTCACCCACTACGGGGCAGGGCCGATTTTGGCCCTGCCCCCATGTGCCATGCGACCGCATGGAAATGTGCCATGCAGTCGCATGGCACGTATATAACCCCCCCTCCCCCCCTTTTTATTTTTTTCTTTTTTTTTTCTTTTCCTTCTTCTCTTCACTCCCACACACGACACTCCACACCCACACACGATCACCCCTTCCCCAAACCCACGACACACACCTCCACACCCACACACGACCACCCCCTGTCAACCCACCCGGTCTCCAAACCCCCAACTATCACCACACTCCACCTCCAATCACACAATTTCTAGGTATGTTTCATTGTGCTTTCTTACTCCACATTTTTCTCTTATGCTTGACATCTTGCACTTTGGTGATGGGGCTTAGGTAGTTGTTGGATTGTGTGTGTTGGATGTAAAATTTTTTGGCTTGAATTCCACCTTGGTGATTGCCACATTCTTCGGAAAATATGATGCACTTTAGGTGTTTGATAAAATGTCTCTTTGCATGCTTTCTCATCTCTTGGCTCACTCGCACCGCCCGTTGGTTTCTTTATGCCCTACATTGCATTTCGTGATAATATGCATTCACCATTGTGATAAATGTCGTTCATGTCACCATGTGAGACATATGGCTAGGGCGTTTCACCTCACGGCACCTACTTTGCCCATCGATCTCCCTACCCAAATGACATCCGAATTACATGAATTTTTGATATGTGCTGGACCACGTTGCTACCTACCCCATGCCTCGGCGATGCCCGGGAAAATATCGTTTTGTTTCGGAAGTGTCCGAGGGTGAATACCCCTGGTCAATCATGGCACTTTTCCCCCACTTGCTTGCACTGCACATAGTTCCAACTGTTACAACATGTTTTCACTTTGCTATATCTCTTAATACACACCAACATAGACTTTCATATTATTGAAGCAAGGTTGGGGGATTTTGGGGCATTTCTCTAGACTTATGTTTCCATCCCCTTCCTATTTTGATGGACTGATACTTTTCTTTTTCTCTTTTGTAGGATGCCGCCGAAACGCACTTCCAAGGGCAAGGAGAAGGTTGCCACCACCTCTGGCACAGCCCGCACCCAAACACTTGAAGGGGGTGTGCGGCGTTTTCTAGGTCCCGGTGTTCGGATCAGATACACCGATGTCATCTCGCATTGGCAACTACACGCCGAGAGGCCGGTTAAACTCGAAGATTTTCCGAGATTTGAATTGTGTACGTTGGTTATGAACTGTGGTTGGGAGAAATTGGTGGCACGACCACACCCTGTCTACGACGGTCTAGTCCGAGAATTCTACGCCAACTTTAATATGGACATAGACATCCCTGGGTCAGAACACCTTCACCAAACATGGGTTCGGGGCAAGTGGATTCTATTCACACCGGAGGTAATCCAAGAATTTTATCAGCTCACCTGGGATAATATAGTGCCGATACCTGAAGATTTTCCATGGCCTGAAGTAGCAACAGTTTTATTGGGGCGGGATAATGCCTGGCCTTTAGACACAGAGGAGTGGCACCAAATTGAGCTCACACCATCCGTCGCTCTCCTATGGCTATTCATGTGCTTCAACATTGAGCCGACTCGACACCGCTCCACATTCCAGGATCCTAAAGCCGGACTTCTTTTTCACTTGGTTCGAGGGCATAAGATCGATCTCGTTGCTCTGCTCTATGAACAGATCCATACATTGGGAATCTTGGGGGATCGCCGGAATTCATTAATCTTCTCGAGCCTTATTAGCTGCATTTGCAAGCGCGCCGGTGTTCCCATCCCACCAGGGAAACTTCCGATCAAAGCCGTTTATTTCATTAAACGCAGTTCTTTGGAAGCTCAGAATAGGGCAAGGGCTAGGCACCAGGAAGCACGGAGGAGAGCCATCCAGGGTCAGCAGGCGGCCCCTGCACAGGATGCCGAGGTTGATGATATGGATATGCCCCCGGTAGCAGCTGCACCACCACATATTGGAGTTGACACTCAGATTTTACGGCAGATGTTTGCCACCATTACTGGCTGTGGCAGAGATTTACAGAGTCTACAGCAAGCCTTTGGGGCTATGCGTACTAACGTGCAGCAGGTGCGAACAGACACCCTTACCACTCGCACTTTTACTTCTGAGAGCAGTAGGGGGACCATCGCCACCAGGGGAGCACTTGAAACTATGACTGGGCGATTGAGCTTATATGCCGGTAGGGTGGATGATATACAACTCCAGGTTGATGCAACAGTGAATCGTTTGGGCCTTGAGGCTGAGATACAGCGGCAATCAGTTATACTTCACGAGCAGTCAGAGCTGATCCGAGGGCAATCCGGTCTTCTTCATGAGCAGTCAGAGATGATGCAACAGATCCTTGCACGGCTGCCTCCACCGCCGGATGTTGGACTGAGTTTTCCTCCTCCACCGTCATCACTGCCCCCTTTTTTATCAGGGGAGTTTTCTATCTCCCTTCTTTTTGTTATCAGTCCAATTTGGTTACTCATGTCTCCTATGAACATTGAGGGCAATGTCAAATTTTCAGTTTGGGGGTGATCTATTGGCTCATCATATTGGTGCTACTTAACTGTTTAATTTACCGCGTTCTGTGTATGTGATATATTCTCTCATCATCTTAGTGTTGCTTAGCTGTTTAATTTACTGCTTTCTGTGTGTCTCCACAAAAAAAAATTTGTGTTTGTGTGAGTTTAATGGCCTTGCCGGCAATGATGAGAATATTGGAATCAGTATATCTATGAACAATGGAAATTATGCATGCTTAATTGATCGATACTTGTCTATGTGGAACTTGACATTTTTGCGCACAATAATTGCGTTGGGCATCCTAAGCCAATGATGGGATGCTTGAGTCATAGTGGAGTTGAACATGATAGGTCCACCTTGAAAACCTCTATTGCACCATTCGAAAAATCATCATTATAGAAGTTTGGAGATGATTTAGCTGTTACAGGGGAACATTGAGATAAGTATGGATTCCATGTGTGAAAATTGTGTTGTGTGGATTGGATTAGATCAATGAGACGAAGACGAGATAAAAGTTTCAAGTCAGAGGTCGGTTCTAGAAATTGGATGTCTAAAAGAAAATGGGCATTGCACTAATCATTGAATCGCTATGACATCTGTTTGAGCATGTATAACTCGAATGATTAAGCCTGTAAGGGTTAAAACCTGGTGCCCTATGGTCATCTGACTTGGGAGTCATCGGCCTAAATCTCGCTACATGGGTTATATAGAAAGCAAATGGAAGGCGTCATTTATGTGAAGAAAAAAAAGAAAATAAAAAAAAAACACACAAGAATCTATCATTTGATGAATATTATACATGTTTCTATGTATGAAATGCATTGATTAGCCCTAGACATCTTGTTGATAGAATCATATCTCTGATGCGAAGCAAGTAACCTAGTCTAGTCTTAACGGTTGAAACAATCAAAGAAATAGGAGAATACATGCTTGTTGAATTGTGAACTTATGACCGCGAGATCTATCCAAACAGAGAGGGTAAGGACTAAGCAAATCAAAACTATACTCTAGAACACACATATGGGTCGTTGAGTAAAAAGAATAAGTTTGGGGGGGTGTGAATCTCTCGAGCGAGGAAAGAAAAAAAAATTTAACTACTGCAGGTCGGGATTTTTACCCATCATCAGTTTGGTATGCCTTGCATGAGTATTGCACACACATACACATCAAGTTCTGCATGTGATAGGTGGAGGTTGATTTGAGTTTACACTGTGGAAACTATCCATTGGTTAATTACTGAATTCTAATCCTGAGATACGACAGGCTGTTAAACCATGTTTTGCGTAAAGTTAGGTCATCATCTTGTTTGAGGACAAACATCAATTCAAGTTTGGGGGATTTGATAAGTGCGTTTTGCGCACTTAATTATGCGACAAAACATGATTAATTGTTGATATAAATGCTTGAATACGGCTTAATCCAATATGAATTGTGTTTGTAGGTTTACTTTGATGGAAATAATGAAATATGCGCAAAAAAAGGCGAAAATGACCAAAATGGAAGGAAATGAAAGTTTGGGGACTAAATCGCAATTATTCATAAGTTGACCCAAACAATGACCGAGCATGGAACATCGCTAAAGATCTAATTGTCAATATTTTGGATAACTAGAAGAAGATGGAAGAGGAAGAAAAGCCAAAAGTGGAATGAAAAGAAGATTGGGGATCAATTTGAACTAGAAGTGAAAATTCATCCATGCTATAGCATGAGATTATACCATGCTATAGCACAGACCTCAACAGTGATTTTCAGGAAGGATTTACTTTGCCCATGCTACAGCATAGAAATACACCTTGTTATAGCAAGGGGTATTCTGGGCGAGAAATTCTTAAGTTTCCTTATCCAACTACAACTCTTATGGTAATGATCCTAGGGCAACTATAAAAGCCTAAACTCGTCCTAGATTAGGTTTTCATGCATTCTTAGAGAGAAAAACACCATTGAAGAGCAAGGAAAAAGGCGAGAACAAGGAACAAGGGTTTCACTTCAAGATTCAAGATTCAAGCTTTAAACCATAATTCTTTGGTGATGTCTTCTCTTGATTATTTTTGTTATTCTTTAATTTTATTCATGCTAGGCTAGACTTTTTATGTACTAGGTGAACGATGAACCTCGTATTGTGAACTTTTAATTCTTTATTTTGCAATTTGATATTTAAACACGTTTGATGGATGTTGAATGATTTATATACACTTTCTTGTCTCTACAATTATATGCGCAATAGTTGTATGAGTTTGGGTGATTTATTTTATACATTCGAAAGAAGGGAAGTAGATTCTACAAGGTATAAATCATCGTAAGATCCGATAGGGGATAGAAATATACCGCTATGCTTTATATGAATTTCTAAGTGTTTACAAAACGTCATGCATTTTTGTATATTGCATTTGTCATAGAAATATAGTCAAATGGTATGCTAGAATAGGTTCAATTCTACTCGAAAGAGATTATTGAATAAGTTAGAAACATTGATTATTCAACCAATTCATCGTGTCGTCAAATTGTGAAATAGGAGTTAAAAGTGAACTTGCTTGGTGATTCGGGATCCTAGTACGCTTTTTCATACATTAATTTCTTCAACTTTTGCATTTAACCATCACTCTTACATTTAGTCGTGATTTTAGTTTAATTTACATGTTAGTCATAGTTTGATCATAAAATCTAGAACAATCATCTTGAATTTAATAAATTCGGTTAAGGTCGAGATAATAACAATCACGTTAAATCAATTCTCGTGGGAACGATACTCGAAATTCTAGGATTTCCACTTTATTACTTGTCAACGAATCGTGCACTTGCGGTGATTTAAATTCGAAACATATTTTCGTGAACATTGGCCATTGGGCTGGACCTAACAAAAAAAAAAAGGGCCAAAAAATGAGGCCCCCTCCATTTTTGGGCCCGAGGCGCGGGCCTCATCTGCCTCTATGCAGAACCGGCCCCGTTATTAGGTAAGCCGACAATGTAAACTTGACAATTTTCCAACTAGGTGATTCTCCCAGCTTACCTTTTGCAACTTTTATATGTCACTTTACATCATGGAAAATTCTAATCTGCTAAATTAAGGTTGTGAAGTAATGTTGAATATTGATAGACGTGTAATTGACAAAAATGACAATTCTTCACTAAAAATTTAATGTCACAGGGCTAAATAATCTTGGCAAGTTCAATTTTGGCTGTGCATTTATTTTTCTCCAAGTGAGTTCAATATATACTTTTGTTTCTCTATGGCATGAGTCCTGTTATGTTTAATGAAATTAGTTTGTTGTATTTATTTGTTAAAGGCATCCTAGGCTCCTTTTTTTGTTGTCTGATTGCTGCTGCTTCTATGAAGCAAATGAAAGTTGCTAAGTGCTATGAAGTGATCAGTATAAAAGGACTTAGTTCATGAGATTAATTTGTTCTGAAGCACGGACCACGTTTTCACTTGTCAGTGTTTTATATTTTGGTTTCATAAATTTGAATAGTTGTTGAAATATATATAAAATAGTACCATTGAAATTTTTAGCTGGCTATGTTGTTCGGAGCGCTCCGTATATGCGGAGCGCAAAGCTCCGAATCGCACTCCGAATAATTCGGAGCTTCCGCATGCGGAGTGCTTTAATGGATTCTTCATTATTAATTTTTCTTGAATAGTAATTTAAATGATTTATGAAAGTTGAAAATTCTTTACTTTTGTGTGTAAAGGGAGGTGTTTGTTTAGAGCAATTGCACACATGGCATGTTTGAGAAATGGTGAAAAAGCTCCTGATCAGGTCAGACAGAGCTTGCTGAGAACAGCTTAAAGAAGAGGATGCAAACATTGGGGTTGGGGAAGAGGATTAAATGGCCGATTTCATTTTTGATGAAGAAGAAGTCGATGACCATGGAGTCCGAGATTTTGTTTTGCTATGGGTTTATCGATGAGCAGAGACAACGGTACAATTCGTTTACTATATATTACTAACTTTGAAATAAAGTTCATTATTTTTCTTGAAGTAATATTCAATATCAATTTATTGATTTCGTTCCTATGATTTAAAGTAGACAACCGCTATTGAAGTTGTTAGATTTTCAAATTCAATTTGATTAACTATGATTGACGCTTCAAGGAATCTTCAGGATCTTGGAGATTTTGTTTCTAAAGTTGAGGGTAGACTGTCATCCTTCGGTTAAGGGAAAGGGGTCATATTACAATTTCGGTCAATGCAGTTTCGAATTTTCATGGTGACGTAGAAATCCCAAATTATATGTTATTTCATTTATTGCGTGGATGTACAGAAGGAGAAGCATGAGTGTTTATCTTTTGTCTTAGGATGTTTATCGTAACATCCATTCTAAGAAACATGAAGCTTGACTCAGAGGAGTTAATTAGTTTTTGCATATAATGAGAGCCAAAATAAATGTAAAATGTAGTAAACAAGATGTAATATTTTGTCTCTTGTTTAGACGAAATCCATATTTTAATGTGAGCTGGTTTTTGTATAACTTGTATGCACAAGGTGACTTATACTTTTATATTCCTTTGAAAGACTCTTATCAGACATTTCAAGGTTGGAGGCCAAAGTGGAGAGGCTGGAAGCTCAGTTAACGACCAAAGAACGAGAGATAGCGACAATGACTAAAACAGTTGGGAAATTATTCATCAATTTTTACGCCAATGCTTATTTATTTCAGAATGAGATTGTAGATTCACTTGTAAACAGTGAAGGTTACTTCTTTTGAATTTGTTTCCAATTTCATGAGCAGGAAGCTAAAGCTACAACAGCTTTGAAGGCCCAAATAGATAAGTTGCAGCAGGAGCGAGATGAATTTCCAAGATTGAAGAACCTTAATAAAGCCTCGTAAAATCGACAACCTCCAACGAAAGATAGGGAACCGGCAACAATTTTTGTGAAAGAATCACATGAGGCTCGACTTTGCTAGGGGTTGGTCTTCAAGGAACGTATAGATTTTCAACGGAAAAAGAATGAGAGAGAGAAAGGGAAAGTGAAGATGTGAGTGTCTCCGAATAATTGAAAGACACCATTCGAATTATTCGGAGACCCCGCATTTGGATTATTCGGAGACACTCCTTCAGTGTCTCCGCACAATTTGGAGACGCGTTGTTTTTTTTTTTTTTTTGCCAAAAAATCTATGATTTACAATTTACATAAACTATAATATATCATCCTAATATAATTTCACTAATTTAATTAATATAATTTTGAGGTTAAGAACAAGGATTTTGAATTTTCGTAGTGTCTCCAATTTACATAAATATAATTTCACTAATTTAATTAATATATCATCCTTATTCCTCTGTTTCGCACTCGAGAAACCCATTGTCTTCTCCATATCGATTCACTGCAAGAAGTTTACATCCTTTTATTCTCTGTTTTTTTGGAGGTTTTGGTTTCTGTTCCATTCCGCTTCATATGGTTTATTTAATTGAGGTTTTTGAAGATTTTGAATTCCGGTAATTTCTACTGTAAACTGTCGCTATTCTTTCAATTACAAATTCAATTTTTGCTTCAGAACTTGTGTTAAGCTTGTCACGTTCAATGAAATGCATAGAGTGAAAGAATAAAATTTTGAAAAACTCGGATAAATTGGTTCTGGAATTTGAAATTTCGTTATTTGAATTGTTTGGTTACTTATTTTTATTTTCCCCAATTTTTTTTTATAATACGGACCTTTTTCAATGTGGTTTAAATATTTTGATGTATTTTCTATGAGCTCTTTTTATATGCAATTTGATCTTCCAGAAGCACTACGAAAATTCAAAATCCAATTCCAAACTCCCCAGACACATTATCTTCAATTTTCTTTACGAAGGTAGTTGGTTCATAGGTCTCTCCTATTTCGTTTTCCGCTTCCAACTTTTTATATTTACTTTTAGGTTCCTTCTCTAGCTAAATTGTCATCCTATGATATTAGAATTATTTTAGTGATTTTAACCATCAACAAGTGTCTCTCCCATTCGAATGATTTATATTTCACCTTAGGGGTCATGTGTCATACTGAAGTTGGAAATATATTTCATTCGTGTCTCTTTTGTTTTCTTCACCGGTAATCGTTTTTCTAGTTGTAGTCCCGAAATTCCTTAGCTTTATATATGTAAGTGTTATATGATTTCATACACACCTTTAAAGAATGAAATATTGCTGAAGTGGGTTGTAGTTTTACATCTGGCATATGTGAAGAGTTGGAAAATTGTTTGTATTGCTTTATATTTTTTTTTTTTGTTATATACTTATTTTTACTTATTTCTTTTATTTTACCTTCATAATGTATTTAGTTATTTTCCTCATAGATGGTAAGGAGAGTCGTGATAAGAAAAAGCGTCCGAGAGAGATTATAGTGCAGAAGAACAATCTTAAAATTTGCGTGAGAGGCAATTATACGCACAAGCTCGTGATGCAAGATGGCAACATCTACATTCTCAAAGAAGATCATTTGCAATTAGCCATAATGACAAGACAAGAATAGAAGAAGGTATTTATATAGATTCAATTACAGTGCATCTTTAGAGAAAATTATTTGATATCTCCCAAGTAAAATATGTTATCTATTTGCTATTTGTTTATATTTTTTGCTGTGCGCATAGTGATAGTCAGCTCTTACCTGTCGCTTCGCCTACTTCAATGGAATATAACTTTGAGGAGAATCAATCTACATCTGATGAAGGTTTACAAAAGAATGACCAAACTATAAACTTTTATTTGCAAAATATTCCAACTAAATCCCATGTACTTCTACAACCAACATACTGTTCATATTGTGGTGCGAAAAAAATTACAGAGAGAGTAAAGGCTTTGTTGTTATGATGGCAAGGTAAAATTACATATAGATTATGAATTATTTACTTCAAATTCAGCTCTTGCACTTACCTTTAAAAAAATTGCAAGAAGTTATAACAACCATTTTGCATTTACATCTTTTGGCGTCAAGCATGACAAAGAAGACGTCATGTGAATGATACTGCTGTTGGAAAACTGAAAAAATAAAACTGAGTTTTGGGCTGACTCTGGCACTAGTTTTGAGCGGGACCCGCTTGGCTATTTTGAAAGATGAAAGTTGATTTGTGTTCTCCTCCATGAGTACATCGAAATCATATACTTGTCAAAAATGATGCTCGGGTGAATGAGAAATTGAAACTCAAAGTATGTCATGTGAAAGGAGTTTATGTTGGTGGGAAAGGAAAAATTTAAGTTTTTTCCTACATAGGAAGTGGATGAAAGTTAAAACCACTTTATAAAGGATTGCACTTTAGAATGGTGTAATCATGTGTAGCATAGAGGCTCTCTCCAAGTGCGAACGCAGGGGGGTGCAAATCTTGGACCGAAATTGACTTCAGACCTTGAACTTGTGTGCGAGCGCGACCTGCGTACACGAATGTCGGACCGAAAGGAGCAAAATTGGCCCCTTAGGAGTGTCCACGTTTTGCTACATTTTTTAATTTTTTCAATAGACTTTTGGTTTTCCAAAACTGTTAAAACTCCTAAAACTCCAATGTTAATTGCTATGAATTTATTGAGCAATTATCCTACAGTTAGTCTATGTAGTCATCTCGTTTTTCAGTCTGCAGTACACGAATTCATCTGTATATTCATCTGCCTGCAGTTTCTGTTTCTCTACATACAGTCTCCGTTTTTGCATTTTTTCGATTTTGTTATAGTCCGGTGATGATATAATTCAAGCACATAGTCAGTTCGTCGGAGTAATCTCTGTGGTGCTCAGAAACTACTGGTTCTACCGTTGTATCCTGGGAAGTAGACGTTCATATCAATCCTAAAGCACATACGGTGAGGGGGCGAATCTGTTTTAAGGAAACTGTGTTTGACACAAGCCTCGGGTTAAAAGTGTTATACAGTTTTAATAGCTTCTGGTTGTTCGATTTTGCATATTGTTGTTCTGCAATTATCTTTTGATTGTTTACTGCAATTTACATATTTTACAATCTGTTATAATATGCGCAAACTGTATTTGTAAATACAGTGTTTAAACTATTCATCAAAAATTGATATCAAGTTGTCAATCCGGTTTTTACATGTAAATTCGATATCAATTCTGCATATACGGTATCTAGTGTTTAAATCCGGTATCAAAGTTGAAACAATTTTCCTACAACTGCGTCATTGATGATTCATGTTCTTGATTTAAGATTTATTCTAGGTGTTAAAGTTCTTATAAATTGATTCATGGGAAATTTCTTGAAGGGTTCTTGGTTATTTGGTGAAATGAGTGCTAATTATCTGTTTATTTATGAGCTCCTAAAGCAAGTTGGTTGAATTGATGGATGTAGTTTAGTTTTTATTTGTTGAGTAAAGGTTCCAAAAAAATAATTGTTTTTTCAATTTATTTCTCATCCATCCGGTAGAATATTTGCATTTCCTTTAATGAGTCTATATTTTCACTTCACGGGTAATTTTCCTGAAGTTTAATTTTTACTTTTAATTTCCATGAATAGTATTCTATTTTTAAGCTGGTGGAATCGACGAACTTAATTGTGCTTTTTTTCTTCGATGAGTTTCACTACCAAATAAAAGAGACACTTTTTATGTTACTGTTCACCGTTTCGTATGTCGGGCAACGTCGTTTCAAATTTTTTTAAAAAAAATTTATAAAAATAAATAGTTGAAAGGGATAAAATAGGAATGGACACTTATTTTCTTATTTTTAGGTTTTCATTTACCTCCGTCGTTCACTCCCTCCTCAGTTAGGGTTTCCAATCGCAGGCATCTCCACCGCCAGCTCTCCCGCCTCTCCTGCCTCTTCGATCTACTGGGTTTGTCTTCCTTTTATTGGTTTTTTTTTGTTCTTTGTGATGTTATTTTTCATTTGAATGCGTATTTTCTCGTTTGAAGGTTTTCAATCGCTTTCGGCATTCGCTTCCGCCTCTGTCGAGGTTTTCAATCGCAGACGGTGGTTCCGTATACCTCCAACGCCATCTCTCCTGCCTTTTCGATCAGCTGGGTTTGTCTACTTTTTATGGTTTTATTTCTGTACTTTGTCACGTTATTTTTTATTTAAATGTTGGATTCACTATTTTTGTGGACTTTGTTGTTATGGTCACGACCATTGTCGAGAGAACAAGAGCAGTTAGGGTTCCGACATATAAAATAGGAGAGATCTGGACCTTTGGTCTGCACCCCCAGTCCCGCCGGCTTGTAAAACGACAAAATAATTAGCTTAGTCCCCTTCGTTTTCTGACAGAGACTTCAATTCCTTCCTAGGCTTTATCTCTGCAGATCAGCAAAGTACACGAAAACTGTACACAAATTTGAGTGTTATAGCGGTGAGAAAAGCTCAAACAAACTCTCCACCCACACAACTTCGAATCCATTTTTTGTACTTGAAAATCCATTTTTGATTGTTTAATGCTCTTCTTCTGTTTCCAATAACAATTAGTTTGTTGGTTATGGGATCTCTGAAATCATGTGAGGATTTACTCTTTTGCTTCAGAATCATAAACATTTAGGGATTTTTGGTGCATGAATTTGGGATACGGGTTTTGCTGTGTATGGTTGTTTATTGAGTGTATTTTGAAGTGAGATTTACTTTGAATGTGTAAAGAACTATCTTTTTTTTTTATTTCGGCATTGCAAGCTCATACATTACTTTCTTCTTTTATCTTCTTGACATCGCTGCTGTAAAATAAGCCCCCAATAAAACTCAAAATTGTTTTGGTGCATATTTGTGCTTCAATAACAAATTTAGATGAAAAAATAGATGCATCAAGCATAGAAGAAGTGTTATTGATACAACTAATAACATGCGTAATTCTATTTATTGCTTAGTTTGAGACAGCTTACCCATTTGATTTTCTAAGAAGGATCGACAGATGGCTATAAATTCTACCATTGCTATATTTCTTTAGTCCGAATAGGAGTAGGAGTGTGTAGTGTCTCTCCTTTTGTAATGAACGTTTGATAGTAATGGAGAATGTGCTAAAGGACAGAAAATGAATGTAAAATGTATATTGAATGCATTTATCGCGCATATGCTTCACATTGGTCGTGGAATCTTATTCTTCAAACAAATATACACGCTTGACTATTAGATGAGAATAATGTAAACAATGAAAGCATAAGATTAATAAGATGTATTCCTTAACGAAAAAAGAGTCTATTGTATTTGTGCTACTGATTTAGTTAACTGTGTTTAAGACACATATAGGTAAAAAATTATTTTATGTTGGGAGTTTCATATATTATTGGTCTTAGGATCAAATATTGAGCATTAATTGTGCCCATGTATTATTTAAATTGTACTTTCATGTTTTAATGCACCGCACTCAGTCTTCAAAGAGCAAAACTGCATAAGGGAGGACTCGAGGGGCATTTAGTGTAGTTTGAATGTTGTGTGAATATGAAATAAAAGGCTACATACATAAAAATTATTCATAGTGAATGTGGTAATCCCTCTATTCCTTTTGTTATTGTTCATTATTGGTGGATAGATAAAAAAAACATGGAATTTTTATCACTTCCATTTCTTATGTCCCAAGTCCATTCATAACTCTGTTCACTGCTTTGGTGGAAATAGAAAATAAGCAATAAAAGCGTAGAAATATATTGATTATCATACAAGTCATGCCTTTTGGTTTGTTTTCGACACGTAAAATAAGTTTACTTACTTTTTAACATATGGAACATAGAAATAAGTACATTAGATTAATTTTATTCTTTGAATGTGTCTTTTTGGTGACATTTTATGTCATTAAATTTTTATACCTATAAGATCTCGCAAGGATTATACCTAAACCAACGCCCGCCTTTCACCTTTCTCTGCTAACAAAATCTAGCACCCCAGTTGATTTCGCCCAAGGTATTTATTATTTTTTCTCTGTTGATTTTGTTAGTCAATTGATTTGCTCTTCTGGGCTTTTTTTTTGTTTGATGAAATTGACACCATACACACACAAAGCACTTAATTTTTGAGTTATTATCAATTTATTGTGAGTGAATCTGTCATAATTAATTCATGGTTTTTGACATTTTGCAATTAATTTAAAAGATGCTTACAAGAACATAGTGATTGATTTTAAAGATGCCAATGAAATGCTAGCCGTGTTTTTCCTGAGCTTTTTATTCTGTTTCTCCAATGGGTAGCCAAGATTCTTGAAGGAATTTATGCATCTTATTGATGAACTGATTTTTATTGTTACATCATTAAAATGAGTTTACTTCGTTGCATTGCGGAAGGCAGGGATGAAGGTTGTTGATTATGATGACTTTTTTAATCTAGAAATGGTTGTGTGACCTCATATACCTTTTTAATCTCTATATCACCTAATCAATAGTTTCTCAATTCTTACTGGTCATCAGCAGTAATGCTTTAGTTTCAATTGCATTTTATTTTGTAATAATGGCTGTGTGATTTAAACTTTTGGCTTTATTGTTACAGGAAATTAAAACAATGATGGCTGAAGCTGATGGCAGTGGTGCTATTGACTTTGATGAGTTTTGTCACATGATGACAACCAAATTTGGAGAAAGGGACACTAGAGAGGAGCTAATGAAAACTTTTTACAGTATTGACCAAGATAAAAATGTAAGTTATTGCTGGGATTAACATATTATTTTTACCTCTTCTCTTAACTGGTAAGACATCATGATTGCAGGGGAAGATTTCTGCTCCAGACATCCAGCGCATAGCAAAGGAGTTGGGAAAACATTTCAGTCATAGAGAGATTCAAGAAATGATTAACGAAGTAGATCAAGATGGTAAGTTTACTCTATTTTTCTTTTCTAAATTTATTAGGCAGCAATTCTTTCTCGATCTTTGTGATCTTTTGCTTTGTTTTTTTTTTTTTTGTAGAACTTGAGCATAATTATGTGAAACAAAAGGATAATGCTTCAGGGATTTCTAATGGAAGGTAAAAAAGATTAATTTTATGCATTTGTCTCAAGCTATAAACTTTCATGACTATTTAATTTTTTGTTTTATCACTCCAAAGTGTATACGAGCAGTACTATAGAAGCTACACTGTTAATGATTAACATTAATAAATTAGTATATTTAGGAATCACCAAAGATACCATATCTATGATATAAGTGCTTGCAGTCAGTTTGGTCCTTATATTGTTTAAATTTTAACTTTAAAGCTTAAATGATGGTCACTTTGATGTGTACTGATAGAGATCTCTAAAAAGCCCCGGCACTAAATTATTCTAATGCTGTAGCATTTGATTTTTATTCCTTCGTGGGATCAGCCACAGTTACATTATTTGATTAATTGATATAATTAAAATAACAAAACTCTATATCTTATATGTCTAATAGATGCATCTGTTTCCTTTCAGTTCTATATCACACTGCGTGATGACCTCGAGTATCTTGACAGAAAGCACACTGAGTTTTCTAATCTAGAATTTTGTTTGCTATCCACCTCCACCAAAGAGTAAAAAATGAATACAAGAATGCCTATTTACTGGCTTTATGTACATGATGAAATTGATTTGTTCTGCTGAAGTCATGATATGTACATTCTCTATTATCTTTGTTGCTTTTAGAGATCTAAAAAACATTCCATTTTGAGTGTCAATTATTTACCTTCGAATAGTATGTTACCCTTCTCCCCCTCCCATAAAGAAAGAAATAGAGAGAAAAAGAAAGTTGTGCAGTATGTTGATATTTTTTAGATTTTAGGCATTTCGAAATTTGGTTGCTTGCCTGAAGATGTAGGGGTAATTAGCCCATTCGGGTCGAAACATCTTGGATTCTTTTTCATATTGAATATTTATCACATGATGCATTTTTGTCCAAACAATTTCTTCCAGCCTTTTGCAATAATAAATTTTGATTTGAATCTCCAGGTATTTGGGGAGGTTGCGAAAGGTCTAGATATAATTACCAGAATGAATGAAGCATATGTGGATGCAAAGGGCATACATATATATTGGATGATCCTTTTGAAGATCCTCCCCAACTTTATAATTATTGCTTCAATCTTTCAATTTTATACAGTAATTTGTTCATTATGTTTTAGCAATTTTCTCTTCTAACCATCAAATCAATGTTTCACTTAGAATCAAGCACACATATATATTGGATGATCCTTTTGAAGATCCTCCCCAACTGGCTGAGTTGATTCCTGATGCTTCACCAGAAGGAAAATCAAAAGATGAGGTAATAAATCACTATAGAAGTTTTCTGCTTATGAAGTAACTCGCCATGACATTACATAATAAAGAATGTAATTTCCACGTTTACCCAAATAGATTAATGATTTGAAAAGTTCAGGGAAGAGTCATATTTTGGGTAATGTTATTAGTTTAGAGGATATTTAAAGACATGTAAATGCATCAATTGGTAAGGGATATGGGTCATACTACATGTTCAATATTTTGAGAAACAAGTTTGTCATTGTTGGATGCGGACATCACTTGCTTGTGGTTCCAATATTTCCCAATTTCAAATGCATGTTAATCCTGCTTTCATCTCTTTTTAATTTTCTAGACAGAGTTAAGGTTCTTTCTAAATATCCTGTTGAAAATAGCAAGTCAGGCCTTTACTTGTATGTTCGACAGAGGATTGATGTATGTTCTGAGTTAACAGGAAGGATTTGTCTAATATAAGCTGTGTGTCTGCATCAGTGGGATATTGTGGCGTGACTGTGATTTTCTTGTTTTCTACTTAACCTTTATCCTCTTGTTTCCTACCTCTACATGTGATTGCTTCACTAACGTACTAACAAATTACTGAGAGACATTATGATAGGCGAATTTTGACAAACATTTTTGTTATTGCTCTTTAATTCAGGTTGATGATGATGTGCAATTGGAAGATGATTGGATCCCCATGGATCAGCAACTTGGTCCATAATAGCTTGAGAAGACATTGTGTGCAGAGGCAGCCCATTCGAGTGCAGTAGCAATTGAAAGTGTAAGGAGTTGATTCATTATGAATATATCAAAATTGATGAAAATTTGATATTTTTGCGTAGTTACGTGCTTCGTGCCACCGTGCCTCCGTGAGGCATGGTGTCTCCGTGCACAAAAAGGTTTTTTTTTTTTTAAGATACATAATACATATTAGTTTTATCTTCTTTCTATTCTTTATTTTGCATTACTTTATTGATGCTTTATAACAACTTAATTCACCTGGAGTATGCTAAAAATAGTCTGTTTTAAATCTGCCTTGAAAAGCGCTTTTCTTCTCATCTGAACATCAATTTTATGCTTTGCAACCTATGTGGAGGATTTGGCAAGCATGCGACAGGTTGTAACATTTGAGCAATATCCTTCAAGCCTGCACGGTAAGTTCTATTGGTCTCCACTTGCAATTTTTCACTATCAAAGACAGAGAGCAAGAAAAAGTGTTAATAAAAACATTTGTTTGGAAGTGAAGAATGAAAATGTTCTAATTCGATTTGGGAAAAAAATGGTGTAACTGTCAGGGGCTTACATTTATATCATTTGACAGAGCTAGACTCTAGAGATCCTAATTATCACATCTTGAAATTTGATTCCAGGAGGTTGCCCAGTTATCAAAGGGAATAAGTGGTCATCCACCAAGTGGATGCATGTTGGTGAATACAAGATCTAGCAAATTTGTAAGGTATCTTCAAATCTTTGGTAGTTAATAGCAGCCACATTCCATTATTTCTTTTTCATGTTTAGGGAAACTTTTTTCAATTCAGTGTCTTTCCTCACTCATCTCCCTAAACGAACAATAAAACCATTGAAAAGTTGCCAAATTAAAAATTAGCCTTGTTACAACCTGTCAACCCCCATTCATACTTTTCTTAATATTTACAAGTTATGGGTCTAGGTTGATTTCTGAGTTTAATTTTAACATCGGATCAAGTTTTGGCCTTAATTGTTTGAATCAACGAAGATTTGATATTTGGTGATTATTTTTTAAGGTTATTTTTTAGTTTTTATTCTTTTTAGTATTTTTTCTAACTAAATTGATTTTTTGTTTGATAATCTGTTGATTGATTTGTAGTGAAGAGATGAACTTGATTAAAACAAGGATTTTTATTTTTATTTTATAGTGGGTTTTGTTGTTAATTATTTGATTTTTTTTGTTCTTTATAAATTTTCACATGTAGTACATCCATGCTCTTTGAATTGAAATTGATGAAAACTTTCATTTCTTTCTATGGTTTTACATTTAACTTTCATTTCAGACATATGTTATTTACACGTGATAAGAATTAATGAGACATGTAGATTCAGTCTAAAAACACAAGCTTCTGGCACCTGTCATGCAACAACTGCAGCAGGGTTATACTCATGTAGATTTTGCAAATCTAGCAACTCAATTGCATCTCAAAAGTATGCACTTCATCCTTCAACACACTACACAATAATTTCAACCACTTCATTTCCTTGATTCAATTCGAAGTTGAAAGTAATGTTCTTATCACGTCATTTTCTTCCACCATAAGTTTTCAGTTTTACTAACATCTATGTATGCTACAGAGCCAGAGTTGATGTAATCTTGGAGGATTCAACAAGAAATCTAAACGTTTCAGCCATAGGTGAATGTGCTGAGAAAATCTTGGGTTGTCCTGCAAATGTGCTCATGAAAAAGTATGCCAATGTACTGATTCTATTCAACTTCGTCATTTTCCTTCTCCCTAAAATATATGTTCATTATCATTTCGTTGCTAATCAATTCTCTCATGTTTGTAGGACACTATCCTATCTAATGATGAGGACATTCGCATAGATATCGAGGATGAACATATCTTTTACATCAAGGCACTTCGAATGGTTGCTGGCTCACCCTCAACAAAATGTACTGCTTCTTCAGAGTTCAAATACGAAATAATATTCATGCTTGATCCAGCTGAAACATTTGCTACTTCAGAAATGGGGTCTGGTAACAAGGGAAAGAATAAAATCAATACTGAAGACGTTGCACCTTCCAACAAAATTGTGTTGCCTCAGTCTCCACTCGCTAAGTGATCTCTATTCCAAAATCGCGAATAAGAAAGCAGAAAAAATAGTGGGAGACAAAGACACAGCTGCAGCTGCCCTAAAAAAACTCCTGTGATGCAATTTGAACCATGATGAAAAAAGTCTTTTTTAGCTATAGCTAAGTAAAAGACTCCAAATCATCTAGCTTCCAATGGAACACTTGCTGCGTTACACTTTGAGGATTTAAAATTGAGAAGTTGTATTTTCTTTTGGACTCCAATCCTCATTCCTGTATGCTTTATAATTATGTTAATTGCTCAAGGAGCTGAATGATTGACAGGAAAATACTCATCGTGTAACAAGTATTTTTTGTGTGTTCTATTGAAGTATGTTTACTCTATTATTTTCTTTCTTTCTATCAGCAGTTTCCTATTTTGCTTGTCCTCTATTTGCAAACATTTCAGTTTTAAGTATCTATAATATCTAAAATGCTTTCTTTTTCATTTTGAAACATGAATTTCTTCTTCACTTACATGTCATTCATGACTTTACTTCCATCTATTTATTGTAGTGTACATATGTAGTCTCAACGCTAATATACACAAGGAGAAAAATGTATGCACGTGCATCGCACGTGCCTCCACTAGTATTTCAAAAAAACTCTTTCTTCCAAATATTTTTTCATACATTTGTGTACCAAGCCAGTCCATGAGGACACTGTCCTTGCAACTTGCAAACAGATTTAATCTAAAAATCTTATTGTTTTTGCTCCTAAAGTGATTAGGAGCTCAGATTATCTATCTAAAGTCAGGTTAGCCAGTGAATTATGGACTCATGTTCTACTTACCTGGTGCTTAAGCGCATTTAAATATTTTCTTTATTTATTCATTGCGGGATGAGTCCAGCAAAACGAAATAAGAGAGGATGCAATTGCAAAAAAGGCTGGTTGCATGAAGAAATATTGTGAATGCTATCAGGTTTCTTTTCATCTTTTAAATTAATCATCTATTAAGTTAACCTAAAATCTATTTTATTTATGATACTATTCTTTTGTGCACATTTTTAGTCGAAACTATCAATTGTACAAAAAAAATTCCCTAACTCCATTAATAAAAGTTTATAAACTAAACAGATTGCAGCCAACACCTTGTCTATTAATCTGTGAACATTTTATTTATTCATCTACTAATTCCAGAAATCAATACTATATTTTGTTCAAAAAGTTATTGTCAAAGTAATAGATTTGTGGATCTAACTTACAGGTTGCTGGGGAATTTCTGTAGCAGTGAGAATGTTTCAAGGACTTGTGTTGCTACTAAGATGATGTGTCTCACCTTGCTGGAGCAATAGCATACTAATTTATTACTAATTAGGATGAAAATTGTACTACATGTTGCTTTACATAATAAAATTGAAACTATGATTTCTAGTCTGTATTGATTCTTTGGAAGACTTTATTTGTTTTGCAAAAAAAAAAAAAAATATTACTTTCTTTCTTATACACGATTCAATTGATTTTAAATTTTATCATTTCGTCAATAATTTTTGTAACAATTGTATTATTGTAGTAAAGCATGTTTACATGTTATGTTGTGTTGTCAATAAATAAGTAGTGTGATATTAAATATCTTTAAATACGAAAAAATTATCACAAATAAGTAATATGTATATATTTTGAGTGTGTGAACAAAATATAGGAAGAAGGTGCCTCTAACCTATTGTGTAAGTTGGAGATTAGTTCTGCTGTTCTGCTAAAAAAGAAGGATTGTTGCTGCAGATGATTTTTGTGTATTCTTTATTGAATCTCGTTGTGTATACATTTTTCTGTTTCTGCAGATCTGTTGTTGAATATGTGATTTTTTTTTTTTGGATCTTTTAAGAGATCAAACACAAAATACCTATTAGAGTGGAGAAGATTGAGACTAACACAAGTAAAGGCGTGATTGATTTTCAGGTACACATCATTTTTATTTTGCTCTTGAGGATCACATTAGAATAGTTGAATCGGACCATTCTTCATCTTCAGTAACTTGTTCTTTGAGTTGTAATCCGTGTAAAAATTATTTTAAATTGTAATAAATGTAGATGATGCTTCAAATTGATCATAATTTGTAGCGAACTTGTTATCTTCTATCGGGTTATAAGAATGTCATTTCTTGATGTTTTCATGTGGCACAACATGCTAGATTATATGGAGAAAATGGTGAGTACCTTGTTTGAATGGTACTTTAACTTTATTTTCAAGATCTCCACTGTGGTTGAATTCAAGATGGTTAGAATATTGTGTTATGTTATAAATACACCTATTTGGTTGCAAGTTATACTGAATTTGATTCAGCCCCCTCTTGATTAAAGAAACAAACTTTACAATTACCTCTTTAGTTGACATTAGACCTTGGACATCGAAGTTGAGTGTTTCGATTTAGTGAATAAATTAGAGCTGAGTTGGAACACACAAAAATTCAACCAAAGAAGAAATACAGTCGCAATGGGGGGTTTCTCTTCCTACTCTCTAGGGCCTCAAATCTTGAACGTTGAGGTACATCCCTTTTAAGCACTATTTGGTTGTCCTCAACTGCATTTTGTCTGAAGTATTTCAAGGTTTTTAGGCGCATCCCCAATTCTCTACCACAAATGAAAATATGGTAATGCATTTTTATTCATTCTTTTGCGTCTTTTTGTTTGTAATTAAATTACATTTAGCCCTTGTTTGAGCCACCTTTTTTAAAAATGAGAATGAAAAATATAGCCGTTATTGGGGTCCACACAAGAGATAGAAAATTTGAATTTAAATGTTGATGTGATGGATAACGGTCATATTTTTCATTTTAGTGAGGAAAAAATATGGCTCAAACGGGGCCTTAATTGGATTTAGCTTCTTTTGATTTCATGTGCAGCTGTTTTTCTTGTACTTCCAAGGATTTGGCGGGGCAATTGAGCCCTACGAGGAACCCTTTATTCTGTAGATCAAGACAAGTATCCTTACATGGTAATCCTCTATTCTTATTTTCTCTCAATTTCGAAGATCTCTAAGGAGGGTGTCCTTAACTAAAATTGCAATGGAGTTTAAAAACGATTTTGCTAGTGGTACATCACCATGTACATAAGGGTGTACACTCCCCTCACATGGGGTGGAATCCGCTTGAATAAAAAAATATTTTATACAAATAGGTCCCATCCCCATGTGAGGGGAATGTACACCCTTATGTACATTTTTTGATGTACAAGTAGAATTATTCTTTTAAAAATCCTTATAAATTTAGGAGTTCTGAATTGAGATTTTAATGGATTTTAATAAAATTCATTAAAATTTAGGTGTTCACAATTAAGATTTTAATGAAATCTTTTAAAATTTAGGTATCCTCAATACCTAATGGATTTATAAAAAAATTATTAATATAACAATTTTAAAAGATTTGGATGGATTTCAAGCTTAAAAGTACATATAACCAAATCTTTTAAAATATCACCATATTTGATGAGATTCTTATGGAATTGTTTGAAATCTACGAAATTCATTAGGATTTATAATATTTTAAAATCTATCAAAATCTTAGTCGAAGACACCCCCGTAAATTTCTTGTTTCAATTACCTATAAATAATAATTTAGCAATGTCTATTTAGTGACTAATGAAATTTATGTACTTTTGAGGAGAGTCTTGATTTAAGAGATTTAGTCCATCGTCTTCGAAGCAAGTTGATTTATGCTACTTTTCCATATGTCGAATTTTTGAAAATTTTTGAACAGTGTAAACCTTACAGGATTTAAGTTTAGTTCAACAATGAAATGCTCAATTTTACGAGTTTCATTTGTTTCCAAAATGTGAGAGATCTTTGTTATTCGTGGTTTCGATTTATTTTGCATTAGGTTTTCATGAGTTCTCGCATTATGTTTAAAATTTTTTAACATATTTCAATTTCTTTCTTTGTTATTTGTTCTTATTTAGAAATGTAAGCAGGTCTTTCATATATTTTTAATCAACTATTATGCGATGTTTTTGTAACTCCTCATTCATCATGTGTTTTGTTTCAGTTTCTAACAAAGAATGGAATATATGACTTTTTGGAATAGGTTCGATTAGCAGACCTGGTAATGGCTACTGTTGATGGTGCTCAAGTGTTTCTCAAAATATTTGTTAAGCTAATTTTGATTGTGCCGACTCATGAAACTCTTCCGAAACATTTATTTCATTGTGAGTTCTCTGCGGATGAATTTGGAACTCAAGGCTGGAAATTAGGCCGTCGAGATGAAGTTGGAACTCCAGGCTGGAACACAGAACGTACTCCAGCTACAAATGAATCTGAAAGGTAAAAGAAGAAATATAAATCAAACGAATCATTGTCTACTACTACTACATTTTACTTGTAAAAAATTTTGCTTAACATTATCCTCAATTTCAAGTTAAAAATCAGAATACATTTTTGTGTTACAGTGGCAAAGAGCAAAACACATCGTTGCACCAATCATATCGAACTCTTCAGGTTCTTTATAGCTAATATTGTAAACATATTTACCAATGCAATCTAGTTTTTCATAGCAGTTTCTATTTCTTCTCATATCGGAAATTTCTTCTCATTCTCTTCTTTTACACAAATGTGTGTGGAAATTTTGTAATACAATCTCTCATCTAATCTTAGCATTCATAACATTCAAAACACTAATATTACTTTAAAAAGAACACAGCCCGTGCATTGCACGGGCCGAAAAATAGTGCCTAAAAAATCATATATATTTAACGTCTATATTGTTTGAAAGACTCGATGTGCTCGAACAAAATAATTAGATCCCTCTTTTTTAAAAATTAGTGGGGTAAACCTTAAGAGTATGAAAAATTGTATTTGAGACCTCTCAATACATTATATGCAACATTAATATAATCTGACAAAATTGTTCACTAGTTTAAAAAAGAAAATAACATTTTGACACAATTTTAATATTTCAATCATGAGATCTTTGAGCAAGTTTTGCAGATTGAGTAAAACATCAAAACGGATGAATATCATCTCAACAGTGAATATGTTAAATAATTAGATTCATCTTTTTTAAAAATGAAAATTTTTTATCGTTAGTTCATGTTAGTTACTAAGCTTCATTTTATTTCAAATTAATTGTTAAGTTTAGATTTTATTACATCTTGGTCATTGCGTCCACACCTTGTAGTTTAAGTAACGGAAAGAGGTAGTGTGGTATTCTAAATGTCATTCAAACTTTTCGATTAATCAAATTCACGGACATTGACGAGGTGATAAAATTGTAAACACTTATTTAATTTCGACAAACTTGAAACAAGGTTTAAGTTTAATGATCAATTTGAAACAAAATGAAGTTCAACAACCAAAATAAAATTTTGTCAAGGAAAGAAAATATTAGCAATACATTCTTTCCTCCTCTAATGGCAATGCGACGGTGATCTTGTCACTTTATATTATTATATATACCTTATCGATGGATCTAATTGATTCGATTATTGAAACGTTAAACCTAAAAAATCTCGATATTTGCCTAATTATTTGAGAGATTTGTTTTATTTTTTTATTTTTTTTTTTCGTTCAAGATATCCATGCACAATTTAATGAAAAGGATATTATTAAATAAAGAGAGAATCCTCTTTACTTCCTGTTTACTCTAAGAAATTAAAGCTTTCGGCGTGTCTTTACGTGGATATATTTCAAAACAAATACAAGATTTCCTTTAACGTTGTTCAATATGAATATATTGTCTGATTATCTTCAATTTTCAGTGGCATATATATTCACTTGGACTGATAATTAGAAGATTTCATGTCTTTTATCCATACAAATTCTTGTTTATTCATAAGTTAATATATGTGTCCCGGCTTACGGACTACAATGGAAAGGATTATAGACGAAAAAATAAGTTAAAATCTTTATCGGCACAATACTATCAAATATCGTGTCGTCAAAATTTTGACATGGTTGGGTTAAATTAGGCAGGAGGTTGTTAGAATCGAGGGCTATGCGAATTCTGATGAGTCTTTTGTCGACAAAAAGTAATTTGCTTGGCTATTACAATATACTTTGTTCCTTAGTTTATGGGAAAGTGTCTTGTTTTAACCCATGGTATGAACATGTTCGGCCCTCTTTTAAGTAGCTGCTTTTCGACTTATTTTGCACTTACTGCAGAAATAAGATAAGATAGAAAAAATGTTGTGTCAATTCTTGGTGTAATAGTGTACTCGTAAATGTACGTTTTTCTTGTTAGCGTCATACGTTAGATTCCAAGATTTTTGTCGGTTACGAAACTAATATTTTGATTTAATAAAAAATGCTGCCTAAATTGTGGGGGCAAGAATCCCAATCCTTTTCTAGAATTCCTTTTCGCATGGGAAATGTATGTGCCACAGAAGCAAATTCACGAGGTAGAAGATATAGAAAAATTTGGTACGTTCGAAAGGACTAAAATAGAAATTACGTGAATCAAAAATCGATGTCCCACATTTCGAATTATCCAAATTTGAGGTCTCTCTTTCTCTTTATCATCTTTCATAGTATATATATTCTTCTTTCACTGCTTTATATAATGTTGTTTGAGATATATGCAGGTAAAGGCCTCCTCTACCACGAAGCAATCACTATTCCATTTATGGGTTGGTTTAGAAAAGGTCCAAAGCATAAAATTTCAGAAGGGAAATACAATCGAAGACATGGTTCAGAAGCAAGGGACAATTATCATTCCACTTCACAGGTTGGAAATCCTTGTTTCTCGCTTTCTCAATTTGATTTTTACTTTAAATCACTTATGTAATATGGATTCATGATTCATGAATTATGGATGAAATCGGGGTATTAATAGGACATAGAACCAACCAGTTTTACGTGTTATGACAAAATCAAACCAGAATCGACCAATTCTGGTTCATTATTTTCTTCTCTTTTTATACTTTTGAGAAATTGATAAACTCTTGTCCGTGTAAATGTGAATGATTTTGGAATACATTCTAATTAAAGTAAATTAATATAGTTGGTTTAATTATAGAAATATAATCCAAACGTGAATCGAGAATCGGACCTTAACCAATTAAATTTTAACTAAAATCAATGCGAACTAGTTGGGGTGGTAGGAATGGATACATGCATGCAATCAAAGTTCAATTCTAGTCCTCCTCTAACACATGTTCGGTTCGGTTCTTGAAAAAAAAAAAAAAATGTATGGCTCAAGTACAATTTACAAAATTTTAGTTTCTTTTTCTTACCTTCATGTTATCCATTATTATAAATTCAACTACAAAACAGGCTACAAGAGGACTCTTTGAATATGTTTTGAGGTATTTCCTGTCTTCGCTTACATTATCATTCTTTTTCTATAACTAAATACTTATCCCTGATTACTTTATTATATAGGATCAAAGACCAATTGCATCGTCTATTTCAGAGGAAGATAAGAAAGGAAAAAATGTTATTGGTGAGTGCATGATTTGAAAACCTTTCTCTTTACCATTTTTAAACCGTTTTCTATTTTCGATTTTTCAAAACAGTGAAAACGCATTCTCTTTTCTATTTTCGAAAACGTGTTTTTGAAAACAAGTTACAAAATTTACAAATAAAACTCAAAACGACAAATTTTTCATTTTTTTTGTTTTCAATTATAATCAAGTCAAAATTTTCAAAGCGCGTTTTGGGTGTTTTCAAAATACCAAAAAGAACACATTTTCAATAATTTCAAAATGAACTCAAAACACAAAACTGAAATATAATTTCAAAATGCGTCTATGGTTAAGGAAAATGACAAAAAAAATATATTGCTTTCATTTTATATATTTAATCAAATGGCTGAAAAATTAAATTCAACATGCACGTGAGATTTCGTATTAAAAATAAACTTAAATTGAGCATCACAAACTTTTAGATAAGATGATTTTCCTCCATCATTTTTCTTACACAGTTTCAGTTTGGTAATCAATTTAAATTTTATTAATTTCTCATTTTTACGCACAGTAGACGTTGAATCCCTTTTGGAAAATGGTGAACTACTTGCCAGAGCTCTTCAAGAGAGCTTGAATTCTGAATCTGAATATGATGGCAGTGCCTCTTCCTCGTCATCAAGCTTAAAGTATGTATATATGCAATAAATACACTTTATTTTTTCTTTTTATTAATAAATTTTGATTGTTATAAAATCTAATGTACCAAACACATCATTGGAGTTTTGCATAATTAAAACCTTTGTTATTCACTGAAACTTCCCTCTTGTCACCAAATATATATATATTGAAAATAGTCAACAACGTTTTTTTTTAAGCACTTTATAATCAATTAGGGTCTGTTTGACATGACTTTTGAGACCAAAAAAATTACTTTTGGACCCATTTGACTAATTTTATAAAAATGCTTCTAATATTTAAAAGAGTTCTTAAAGGAAGATTGTGGAGTTTCCTCTAAAAGCACTTCGGGAATAAAAAATGCTTTTAAAAATCAAATGAATTCTTCCAAAACCTCTTCTATAAAAAACAAAAGTAAAAGTAAAAGACATGTTGAAAGGGTCTTACTAGTGCCAAACAGTCAAAAGCTCTATTTGTCACCGAATTTATAACATTGTTTCATTTTGGTCACCGAAGTTTTCACCAAATGAAATAGTTGATCTCATGAAATTTAATTAATTTAACGGTCCTTATGTACTGATCCCAAATATTTTATCGTTAATTGCTTAATTTCCACTATTAAATCATCCATATTTTGTTCTCTATTTTGTGTAATGTCCTTTCGTTTTCTATTATCTTCCCATTTATTTCTTCCTCTAAAAGTTTTATTTTCGCAATTAGATCCAAAATTTTGGCTTAATTTCGCAGTAACGCAAAGATTGATCATCAAAGCCCATTAAGTTATACAAGAGAACTGCGGCGTGCCAGTCGCTTTAGATGCCATGAGTGCAACCAACTCATTTATGATTCAGAGGTACAAACTATATAAATATATATTTTCGATGTACAAGTTTACAATACTATCATTGTTTTTTTTTATAACATAATTTAATAATAGAAATTTTGAGTAAATCAATTATAATTAATTTAATTCACATAAAATATTTTGACACACATGCGAGGTGTATAAAATAGATTTTGACACACCGCTCTACCACCATGTCTTTGTTTCAGTCTCACTTTTTGATAATAAATTTTGTAAAAAGTGATTTTTTGAAAAATGTGAAAAAATCTGAGCTTGCGTATAAAATAATTTTATCAGAAAAATGTATGATTGAAAATGAGTTTGAAAAAAAAAAAAAAATTCAAAGAATGAGGCTCAAACATGCTCTGAGTCTAATTTATGCAGACAGTATACATATTGAGATCCTATATTAGTAACCTAAGCATTCATACGTTGGTTTATTATTTTCATAATTTCATATAAGATTTCACCTTTAAAATGTCCCGTAAAACGGTGACTTGTTTAAGAATAGTCTCAAATATAAAATTTGGCGGCTCATTTAAGTTTGAGTACTGTAATTCTACATTAAAAGGTCAATCTTAGGACGAGTTTTGTTCAAAAATTTGATGCCAACCCCTCTGCAGTTTTCCATGTCGGGGAGCTCTCCATACCATAAAGCCTGCTATCAAGAGCATTTTTACCCCAAATGTGAAGTTTGCAAAAACACTGTAAGTATCTCAAAACCATGGAAAACTATTCAGTCTGTTCTTTTTTCTAATTTCTCTTGCAATGGAATTGACGAACGACTTTCAGACGGATTTATTATGAATAAATTAAAAATAAAATAAAATAAAATTATCTGTAATGGAAAAAATCGGTTGCTAATTATCTTGCAATCGGTTGCATATAGGGTATATTTATATCTTATGTATGGTCTTTCCATAAATTACAAATTGCATATTACTTTTTTTTTTCAGAAAAGTTTTTGGAGGACTATCTTTAATTTTTATTTGAAAACTAATTTTTTAAAAAACCTCTTATTCTAAAAATATTTTTAGAAGAAGTCACATCGTACCAATTTTTTCTAAATGCTTTCTAGCTATAAGAAATACTTTCCTAAAATTAGTCAAATGAGACCAAAAACTACTTTTGAATCTCAAAAGCTCTTTTCGACTTTTCAAAAGTCGTGCCAAACGGACCCGAGTTTTCAAATAAATACCGTTAACTTTTAAAATATATAAAAGGAGAAGGTGCTGTAAAGTGTTATGTAGTTTCTCTGTGTGATTTTATAATAGGTTATTTTGGTTTCGTCAACTCACTTAGAGCCCGTTTGATAGAGATTAAAATTGAAAAACTAGCTGTTATTGTTGATTTTTATTAGACGAGTGAAACTAATAACGGTTATATTTTTAATTTTAATTGAATTTTAATCGGTACCAAACATGCTCTTATAGTGGTATATTTGTAAATTTTTGCTTAATTCGATAATTTTTTGTTACCATTTATAGAAAAAAAAATGCATTTTTTTGTAGATATGGTATGTAAATTGTAAATATTTTTAAATTTCCACCCATTTTAAAATTTATGCTATTGTAGTTTTGATAAAATGATCATAGTTTACTATTATATTCAAATATAATATACCGAACATTCTCTAAATCTTGGTTTATTATTTGAGATGCTTCTTCAGCTCCAAGGAAATTTTCATTGGTTACATCCTTATTGGAATCAAAAATCCTGTCGTAGCCATTGGAGTGATGGAACTCCTCGTTGCTTTAGCTGTGATAGATTAACAGATCAGGTGAGTCTAAATAATATGAAATCATAATATCAAAAAGAAGAAAAATCTCAATAACTTTGTATTTTGATATTTGTGCTTGTTAAATATTTATATTCAGTCAGCGGAGGCAAAATATGTTGCCTTTAATGATGGTAGGAAGCTGTGCTTGGAATGCATGGAAACTGTAATAATGGATAAAAATGAGTGTCAACCTGTTTATCTCGATGTACAAGAATTCTATGAAGGGTTGGATATGAAGATAGAACAGGACTTTCCGATGATCTTGGTCGACTTGAAAGCAATGAATGAAGCCATGTACGGAGACGAACTTGTAAGAAAATTCGTAAAATTATTCGATCAAGAAAATGTAGATATACATTACATTGTGTTGGTCTTTTTTTTTCTTTTTTTTTTTTTTCCCTTCTTCTACGGGGCTGATACATAGAAAAAAAAATCCTTAAAAAAAATTCTTTGCCTTCAAAATTTAATGAACTTGGGGACAAGCATGAGCTAAAGCCCAATATATAATTAGTATTGGGAAAAATAAAAATCTTAAATTCAAGTCTGATCATTTTGTTTTTATACACGTACTATTTTTGGCCTTTTTTCAATTTGCTAGGAGCATCGTGACAAGGAGTATGAAATCATTCGAGGATTGTGTCTTTCTGAAGAAAAAACTGTAAACCAGGTTTAGGACTTCACATTTTTCTTCTCTCTTTTGAATATTTCAGAGTTCAAGTGAATTTCAAATTTTTTTTTTTTTTTAAAAGACATTCTTGATATTTGAGTTACATTTTCGGGTCTCAATTACCATTGAGGTCTCCAGATACAGAGACGACCAAAAATAGGAGCTGGAAATCAAGTCAAGGACGTGACAACAGAGCCTTATAAATTAACAAGCAAATTTGACGTGACAGCAATTCTCATCTTATATGGTCTTCCTAGGTACATTATACTTGTCTTTCTTCCACCATTCGTCTAGCTTCAAGTATGCGCAATGCGCATCGGATTTCTTTGCTGTATATATCGAGTAATTGCTCTTCTAACAGAGTGTTGTCTGTTTATTACATGAAAGCTTTCTTGGATTTGTTAGTTTGATATCATAAGTACGATGATTGATGAATTACGCATGTATAGGTTGCTCACTGGATCTATTCTAGCTCATGAGATGATGCACGCATGGCTGCGACTCAACGGTACTTTCTTTTTTTTCTTCGACAACCTAGATCATGTTAGTCATGTAGTTTCATACCCGACTTCAAAGTAGAGTAGATAATATTTAACTTTGTTTTATTTGTTACTAATGTACATTGTTTTCTAGCCTATCCTACTCAACATATCATTTGAATTCACTTATTAATTAGATTAAAATCATATATATAGTGAGTGCAAATTGATGGCCATGGTGACTGAATAAAATAAAAGGTTTTCTTCTGTAGACATTGAATAATTTTTTGTTAGATTTCTTCATTTCTTGATTCGAAAATTTGATAAATAAATTTATATCCATTTTAAGAGCTTAAATTTTAGATGAACTGATTCAACATAGTAGATCACATTAGATGAAAGTCATGAATTCAAGACTCCCTGCTACTGATTTATGAAAATTGTGCATGCTAAGTGTCACGGACATTTGATAAACGAATAAATCTGACTTCATTTAATATGCTTGTTTTTCACAGGTTATGGAACTCTCGCTGACGATGTAGTTGAAGGTATCTGTCAAGTGCTTGCACATATGTGGCTGGAACACCAAATGATTTTCATGTCCGATTCATTAGGAAACCCTACATATGAGAGGAAACTTGGGGAATTTTATAAATACCGGATTGAAACACATACATCACCAGCTTATGGAGATGGGTTTAGAGCAGGAAAAAAGGCAGTCGTCAAGCATGGCCTACAAAAAACCCTAGAACATATTTGGAAGACTGGAAAATTTCCTACTTGAAATTGTATAGTGCTAAATTTTACATTCTGACAGTATGTGAATTTATTGAATTGAGGGCATTCTTGATTTAATGAAGTCATTCCCTCCACCTGGTCAGTAATCATTAATAATTTGATAGGAATATTTCTATTAACCCCCTTTTTATTTTGCTAAAAATTAAATTTTTAATAGATTTTGATAGACGTTGATTAAATGTGATTAAAAAGTTGATAAAAGTTATGTGTCCTATAAAAGCGTATGTTTAAAATTAATTCAGGATTTTGATTTAAGCTAAATCAAACAGGGCATAGTATGGTATATTGGACATTATCAAGAAATGTTTCGCAAGTGAGCATTTCGATCCTTTTTTTTTTTTTCACGTTCTTGTGTGTACTTCTAGGCAATATTTATTCGGACTTAAAAGATCAATGTTCCTATCTCGTTTAATAATTTCTTTCGAGTAGAATGAAACATATCTTTAAATATGATCATATTATATCTCTATGAATGATGCAAATATAAAAATTCATTAAATCACAAGAATATTCATAAAATCATGCAAAACATACATGCTTTAATTCCTATTCCTTCTCTTGAATGTCAATAGAAATTTTTTTAAAAAAAATCTCATTAATTAGTGATCAAATAATTGAAATGTATAAAACTCATAATAATCATTCGAAATCAAGTAAACGTTTAATGTTAGGATCTGAAATTTAATATCAAAAGATCAAAATATAGGAATCATTTTTATCTTAGCATCTATAAAATTAACTATGTTGAATATGTGTGACCCAAATTCCCATGTTTGTTTTGTGTTTTGGATGAAAAAGGAGTTACAGAGGGATCAAAATAATTAATCGAAGTAAAAAAATTGGAGTTATTTACTAAAACTCAGCGCTAGGGGCTCTTGTAGACGCCATGACTATCACTCGCTTTTCGCCCGCTTCTTGCTTGAGCGTTGTGTGCTGCTCGCTTGATGTGAGGTTGCTACTCGAATAGCAGCTTTATTTAGAGAAAATCTCTTTCCTCATTTTTGGTTCATTTTTTATCCTCTTTCCAACTACAATATATTCTCTTAGGTCCTATATATACTCCACGAAATTCTTGGCTTTCATACGATTTTGAGAGAGTTAGAATTATATTAGATATACAATATTCTTTGTATTTTCTCTCCATTATTAATAGAATTCTCCATTCCTTTGTTAAGTTTTCTTGTGTTGTGCTTCTTACTCCATATTGTGTCATATAATCTAGTTTCTTATATTCCTAACAATTGGTATCAAAGTTTAAGGTTTTGTTTTTGTGATGAAAACTATGAAGTATGATATTCCGCTTTTGTATCGCATCACAAGATTTTCGTTATGCCAAGTGAAGATGCGAGCAGTGCTCACTCAGATTAATTTGGATTATGCTTTGTTGGGATTGACAAGATTCCCACAAATTAGACTCTAGAGGATAAACAACGGAAGGATCGCAAGGCCCTGTCACAAATTCATCTTCATCTTTCGAATCATATTTTTTAAGTGATTTTGAAGGAGAAAACTGTAGCTGCATTATTGTTGAAATTGAAAAAATTGTGTGTTGACCTCAAAAAATGGATCCACCGTGGCCAATGGATAAATTCTTCGAGTCAATCATGTCCTGCACACGTAGCATGAAGTCAGTCACCCGAGGCCTTTTTCGGATGGGGTGGGAGCGGCCACGAGCGCTCCGACGATCAAGTCAACTTGGGTTCAACCGAAAAATAACTCATCGGTGATGGAACACTCACCGGGATATAATTGAAAAATAAATGTGTGGTGGTCTAATGCCAATATTTTAGAGAGAGCAAAGATGATACCAAGTTTATCATATGGTTTGGATATCATCGGATCCCCCTTTTCAAGCATAAGGGTGTTGTATTTATACTAAGAAAGAGAGGAGGAGGGTCGTCGGATGAGGAGACACGTGTAATCAGATCCTCATGGCTCGTCCTATCATAGACATCAACATGTCTTTCCATAGGTTGGCTGGTATTGAATGCCTCTGATTGAATTGACTGTTTGGGTCCTGCCATGTGTCCTATCAGTCAGTGATTTGACTTTGGGAAGATATCCGTGTAAGGGATCTTTATTGGGGGCGGGGCGAGGCGAGGCAGGACTGAAGTTGTAAAAGCAAAGTACGGGTCTTTGCATCCGTGGTGCGTCTCAGATGAGTTTGGTTCCTCGCTACTGGTGTAATCGATTTGTTCCACACACAATCACCTCGGTGGCCACGTGGTGTGGCATGAGCCACGATGCGACACGTGATGAGAGGGGGTGTCGGTTCGGATCAGACCCGTAACATTGTACATGACTAAGATTCTAACTAGCAAATTGCACCTGAATTTGCCGTTTGACAAAAGATACATCTCTAGAAAACAACATTGCTGTTTTTAAAGAAATCATCACTGATTTTGATCCCCTGGAGGTTAAGTATGAAAAAGATTTATGGTCAATTTTGTTGTGTTTGTTTCCTACTTCATACATGTCGTTTAGAGATACGATATTATATCTTTATGATACTCTCACAGTTTAGGAAGTTTATGATGTTTTATTTTCAAAGGAGGAGTTGGAGCATCTCTTTGGATCTGAGGTTCATGAAGAAGTTCTTGTCATTCACGGTGGTTATGAGAGAGGCAACTCATATCCAACTCCAATAATAAAGTTTGTAACTATTGGAAGAAGAAGAGGGACATAAAAAAGGATTGCTATAAGTTGTAAAATAAAGAAAAATTGGCTGAGAATTAGAAGGGAAGGAAATAAGAAACTTTCGGTGAAGCCTATGTTGCAGAGAACTTTTGGTTATTTCTGAAAGCGATTCTAAACCTGACGAGGATTGGATTTTTGTACAGCTTACACTTTTCATGTGTTCCAATCGAGATTTGTTTTCAATATATGAAGAAGTTTCGAAATGCATTGTAGTTATGGGCAACAATGCACCTTGTAAGATAGTTAGTATTAGAAATGTCAGACTTAAGATGTTGGATGTGACAATTAGAACACTTGATATAGTAAGACACGTTCCAGATTTGAAGAGAAATCTTATCTCTTTGACTACTCTTGATTAAAAATGGTACAAGTTCTTTCGTAAAGGTGGGGTCTTAAAAGTTTGTAAATGTACCCATGTTGTGTTTGAGGGGCAGCAAATGTCTCAATTGTATGTCTTACAAGGTTGTACAGAATTTTTGAAGATCAATCAGCACATGTTTGGCACTTTGGTGGATATTCTATTTGGTACAGTACCATTGAAATTTGGTTTGGAGTCCACGTTAAGGAATGCATCTCAGTCACAAGTTTAGAAGTTAAAGATAATGCCACTTTTCCGTCGTCACCACTAGCTGTACCATCGTATTCAATTGCTAGAGATAGACAAGAAAAATATTAGGCCTCTACATAGGTACGGGGAAGCTGATTTAGTTGTGTATGCTTTAAGTATGGTTGAAGGTTTTGAGTCTAGCAAGAAACTTTCGGCAAAAGCATTTTGTGGTGTTGATCTATTTCAAGGCGTGTTTCAGCCATGTTTTGGTAGATTTTGAATTATTTGTGATTTTGTTACTCGTGATAATTTGAGCAAATTTTGATACCCGAGTTAATTTTGTCGAGCAGTACTTGGATTTAGTTGATTGAATTTGTCCTTATTGGATTCTGTGGAAGATGAGAAGAATTTTGTTGGAGAGTTTTTTGGAATGAAAAACCATTGGTTTATTTCTTGCAGTGTAATTTATTTCGAGTTGAATTTTTTTGAAATTTTGCTCATTGTATTGAGATTTGTGTCAAGGTGGAGACTTGTTGAATATGTGATCCAAATTTAGAAAGAGGAGCTAAAAAGGGATCAAAGCAGTTAAAGATTTTTTGGGTAGCAAGATGGCGCTTGGACACCCAAACAGGGTGCCTAAGCGCCAATTGGGGTGAAAAATTAGAGTTATTTACCAAAACTCAGCCCTAAGAAACCATGGCTACTTCTCGTCTTTCCTCCGCTTCCCGCTCAAGCGATAGTTTATTCAGGGAAGATTTGATTCCATATTTTTGGTTCATTTTTTTTATCATCTTTCCAACTACAATATATTCTCTTCGGTCCTATATACTCCACGAAATTCTTGGGTTCATACAACTTTGAAAGAATTATAATTGTATTAGATAGACAATATTCTTTATGTTTTCTCTCCATTATTAATAGAATTATCCATTCATATGTCAAAGTTATTCTTGTGTTGAGACTACTACTTCATATTATACCATATAATCTCGTTTCTTCTAATCCTAATAATTGGTATCAACATACATAATTATTGTTCGAATTCTAACAAACCAAGTATCATCTTATTAAAAAAAACACATTATATTGGCACAACACAGAGAATTAGAGTTAGGAAAGAAAATGTAAATATAGCTTGAAATCTAATAATCTCTTCAATGGCTTCTTTATCAATATACTTGAATCTCCTCATCCTTCTTCAAACCAATCAATTATGTATGAATTTGGTATGGAGTATGTGTTTTCACTACGCCAAAAAACATCATTTGTAACATTAAAAAGGCAACATTTATTGATAAATGTTGCTAAAAAGATCTTTTGACAACATTTTAGTAAGTGAATGTTGCCATTGATATTAATAAATGAGTTTTAGCAACGTTTTTTAGAAGAATGTTACTATAGACCCCTTTTGCAACGTTTATTGAGTGTTGCGGAAGGTGAGACATTTCGCAACGTTTATCACTTTTCGCAACGTTTAATAAACGTTGCGAAAAGGCAAAAAGTCTACTTTTCGCAACGTTTATTAAACGTTGCGAAAAGTAACGCAAGTTTGCAAAACGCTGCAAAAATTTTCAACCCTTATTCACGCCTCCTTCCCTCCTCCATTCATTCACCTTCTGTAATTCTCTCGCCGCCTTGCCAAAACCTATCATGTCTCTGCTTCGAAGATGCAAATCTTCGTGAAAACCCTAATCGTGAAAACCATAACCCTGGAGGTGGAGACCTCCAATACGAATGGGTGAGGTAATTATTTCCTCCTAATTTAATCAATTTTCATGAAGATTAGTAAACTCAAATTCATATAATCATGTATGTATACCGAAAAATATCATTTTACTCAATGTGTTTGGTTTGGTTTTAGAAAATGAGTAACATAATAAAGGCGAGAAAAAGGCGGTCGGCAGTGAAGGCATAAAGAAAGACGACGACTCCAGCACCGTCGTGTTGAAGCTGGACTTGCATTGTAAAGGCTGTGCGAAGAAGGTCAAGCGCTCCGTTCGTCATTTTGAAGGTATAGGAAATAATTTTTTTATATTTTCAAAATTTGTTTGCTAAATTCAATGCTTAGGTGAGTTGGTGACAAAATTTGGTGCAAACAGCTGTTTCTAGACTACTTCTAATTGTACTTGGAGTTGGTACTTGTTGCTCATTAATTTATGCTTTTACCCCATTTGGGCGGGCGAGGATCTGCATAAATTGGTTGTGAAAAATTTTAAGGGCGTTGCCACTTCTTTGAAAGGTGAGGATTTTTTGTGCTTTTATAGCATCTAAATTTGGAAACTGAGAACTCCGTTAAATTGGTTGGAGTAAATTTAATCAACACTCATTAAATTGTTTATTTTAAGACTTTTTTCCAGTAAAACTGCAATTGTGAAACTTCTGTGAAGGGCCAACTGCTAAATAGTTCTTCATGTCGTGTTATTTTATTGTCTTATTGTATCAAAAACCTCTTAAGAAAATTTGCAAGTGCTGGAATCGAGAGATGACACCATAATGGTAGCGAGAGTTGGTTTAATTGAATTAAAAAACATGCAAGGAACTTAATAATGTCACTAAACTGTTATTTCTCCATCTAGTCTGAATTTGTGGGAGTAAACCAATGGGTTGATTTAATATTAACATGTTATATTCCGGTCAAACAAGTATAAGGTTGAAGATAAACATTGATAGGTGTGAATTGTGGAAATCTCAAACATGTGAAATTCTTAATAGAGTACAAGTGGAAAGGTTATATGCAGTTTCTAGTTTCTACTTTCTTGCCTCTTCAACGATAACATCCATGTTTTAAAGGTTATATGAAGGAAATTATTTATAGCATTGGTTGCCAATATATCGGGAGTCATCTCATTGACTACATGTTAAGTCTCTTTCTCACACTTTTATATGAGAACAATACATTTAAATAACTTGGAGCTTCTTACATAATTATGTTACTTTATCTTACATGAAGTGGTTGTACAGGATTTGCTATTGGAAATGGATTAACTGATCCAGGAATCCAATATGCTGCTTATGCTGATTAAGCTCTGTAATAAGGCTTCATGTTATTTTTCTTATAATATTTTTGCTCATTCACCAGGGTAGGTTAAACAAAGGCATATAGTTTTCTTTCGAGAATTTTATGTAGGCATGCAGGGTAGATTTTAGCCTCTTCTTTGGCTAGATTTAAGATAATGCTTCCAAACGGAATATGTTTGTAATTAATGCCAATTTTTAATATGGCTATTTGCTTTCCTGCCTTGATGCCTGTGTTCTTCATCTTCAATGTAATCACATCAAGAGCTTTATTTAGGGTGGTTTTGTATTGAATACGCTTCAGATTTTAGATTTTTGCCTTTTGCATCAAAGAGTAAATGCTTCCATTGAAAAGCTAAACGGATGTAATGTAATGTATGAATTCAGAAAGAATGATACAAACAAGCTGATCTTTTTTTTATTATTTTTCTGAAGTTTAATTGGAAAAGTGTAATGTGTGTTATTATTGTACTATTACCTGCCAAGTTTATTACGAGTAAGACTTAGATGATTTTGAATTGGTAGTGGTTTATTGTAAAAATGTTGAATGTTGAATTGGTAATGGGTTATTTATCTTAGTAGTCTTATAATGTTGAATTGGTAGTGGTTTATTGTAAAAATGTTTATTTTTCTCAGTTTATTATACTCGGTTGTTGCTGAGGATCTTACATGATTTGCTTTAGGACATTTTTCAGTTTTCAAAAGCAACTGGTAGAATAAAAGAGGCCATATCTGGTCTTCCGGTTGCAAGTGAGAATGGTGATATGGAAGACTCAGTTGCTTTGAAAGAAGAGTCGGGGGTGCCAAGTACAGATGGACATACAAATGAGGAAGAGCCCGATCCGTTTGGACGGATGCCCTGATAACAAATTCTAAGGACGATAGTTCGCAGGGGAATTATCAATTTTAGATAGGCTGTGCTGTAACTAGTTTATTATAGTTTCGCTCTTTAATCATTACTCATTTTTAGATAGATTGTGTTGTAACACATTCTAATGTTGTATTGATTCAAGAATTTATAATGAAATTATCAATTTTTATGCTTCATTATAAATTTTTATGTCATTTCAAAATTTGTTCACAAAGTGTCATTTTCAATTTTAGCGGTCAATTACCATATATAATTGTAATTTTTTTTTTAAAAAAAGGTCTACGGCAACGTTGAAAAAACGCTGCAAAAGAGGTCTACCGCAACGCTGAAAAAAAGCTGCAAAAGGGGTCTACCGCAACGTTTAAAAAACGTTGCAAAAGATGTCTACCGCAACGTTGAAAAAACGCTGCAAAATAGGGTCTATCGCAACGTTTCAAAAACGCTGCAAAAAGTCTTCCCTCAACGGCAACATCGACCTTCGCAACACTTGAAAAAACGCTGCAAAAGGACTTTTGCAGCGTTTTTTGGCCTCTACAAAAGTCCTTTTTTGGTGTAGTGTTTGTATGTAAAAGCTTCTCTAAAGATTGTAAGAAATATATATTTTGTATCCAACGACTTCTTTAGAATGCCTCTCTTTTTTGGAAGGAATGTGTGTTTTTACCCAAGAGCCTCCTCCTTTCATTGGTAGATAAAGAATGAATTATAGCCCCAAGATTATGTCAAAACTCATACCGTAATTACTTTCAAAGTAGCTATTGAGTCAAAATTGGAAACAAAATCAAATTGAGCTAAATAATACTATACGATCACATAGCCAATAGTAGGGGTGAACACGGTTCGATTTGGGTAGTTTCCATTATATTTTCAACTCAAACCATTTCATGCGGTTTGGAATTTTTTTCAAACCAAGCCATTATTTGCAATTTGATTCGGTTTTAATCTATGGTTTACCTATCGACATTATAGTTATATGTTTAAAACAAGTTAACAAATACATTTAAACAAGAACTAATAATGTTAAATGTTAAATTACATACATATTTGTTTAAAATTCGATATATAAACAAAAATGTAAAAAAATAGTATCAAGTTAGCATCTAGCAACAAGCACTCCATATTTTACAAGCAATAATATCAGAATAAGTATAAGAGTATTAACCTCTCATTTGATAAAAATTGGATTAATATCCCCTATTGTAACACATAATTCGATATCTATATAATATGCAAATATCAAAATATTTATTAGTCCTTATTAATGATATTAACAATCAACTAAGAAATAATATGTATAAATATCAAAATTAATAATAGAAAATAAATGTCACCTTCCACAGTTTTCTCAAAGTCATCCAATACTTCTACCTCATCCAAATATTGACGAAGCACTATAGGTTCATTGCTGCTATGCAACCAATTCTTTGTGCATATTAAGGCCTCAACCATTTTTCCACTTAATGAACTCCTAAAGGAGTCAAGAATTCGATCACTCATAGAAAATGCCGACTCTGAAGTGACCGTAGATATTTGAATTGTCAATACATCTTTGGCAATTTTAGAGACAATTTTGTACTTGTGCGCATTCAATTTCCACCAAACTAATACGTTAAACTTGGGATCGGTCAAATCTTTACAATGATTAGACAAATAATCAACCAAATATTATTCTCAAATTGCATGTTTTGTATAAGTTTAGCTTTAAAAATAAAAGAAATTTGTTTAGAAAGACCGAAAGCAAGTTGTGAGGGATTTGAACTACTATTTTTGATAGCCTCATTTGATGAAACTGATGGTGAAGTGATTGGAATCGACATTTCTTCATAGCATATCTCCCATCATATCTCCCTTATGACTTGGAATTTGAATGAAACTTATAATTCTTTTTTGAAGTGTCCAATCATTATCATCCTAATGTGCAGTAAAACACAAATAATTAACATTCTGTATTGACGTCCAACAATCAGTACTCAAAGAAACTCTATGTTGACCCAACTCTTTCTTCAATTTCCTCTTCTCGTTTATGAACAAATTATATATATCTCTTGCTACTATCATCCTTGAAAGAAACACGAATTTTGGAAAAAAAAATATCTTGCTTTACCCTGAAAACCTTCATCCTCCACATGTCAAAACGACAACTCAAACAATATGAAGTACCTTATAATCTGTTTTCTAATTTCTTTTTGAACAAACTTGATAACTTTGGTTTGCTTGTGTTTTTGCACAGGCGTTATTGCATATATGTTTAGACAACATTCACAATTTCACGTTCAATTCATTTTGTAATTATGAGCCTAAAATTTTATTTTTTTAATGAAAGCCCAACTAAATACTAATGACAATAACTTACTAACTTATTTGTTAAGTATGAGTTAGGTTAATTAAATTTGTTCCCTCCAAAAAAGTGTACTTTAAATCCTAAAAACTATACTTTAATAAAATTTATAATTTAATAAAAATATTTTTTTTAATTAGAAAAAGTGCGGTTCGGTTTGATTTTTTGCGATTTTTAAAATTTGAAACATAAACCAAATCATTTTGAAATGGTTTGATTCGGTTTGAGAGAAATAAAACCGCGGGTCCACGTGGACTCAAACCAGCGACTTCAGTTCAATTTGCGGTTTCACGATTTTTTTGTGCAGCCATAGCCATAGGGCCGCAATTGCATAGTTACATTGTTTGGCTTGCTTTTGGAATTTTCTGCTCTCTTGAGTTCGCAGGATGTTCCCCTTCTGATAGCTAGACCCTTTATTTTGCTCATCGTTCAACTTTTCCCCGAATTTATCTTCTTATTTAGCTCGAGTCCTTCCTTATTTGAATTATGGGTTCTTCATCTTTAAATCTTTACAATTCAATCCTCATCCTCTACAATTATCAATCATTGATCCTATGCAAGTTCCAGAAAATTTGTAATTAAATTCTCGAACTTTACAAATGTTGGATTTAGCTCCTAAAACTTGTAAATCTCCTTCGCTTGCTGTCTTTTTTCTTCTAAATGATCATGTACACCTCAGTTGATTTTCAGTTGCTCCGAATCAACTCTAATTAAGCTAAAAATGAACTTCTTTGAGTCAATTGCATCTAATTCTGAGATTTTCCTGTTAACATATTCACACTAAATAAGGTAGATATCCACTCAATTAGATATAACTTTTCAAGTTTAGCAGCTTGGATAAGTATGTAAAATACACTTACGAGTTATCACTACGATCAAACAATTGATCAAGACTAGGTCTAGACATCGATCCAACTCAAACAGGAATGAACGAAATAAGATATTTGAGTATACTTTGAAGCAATAATGCGTTGTGGTGATAGAAAGTTCAAGATGGTATCATGGTGCATGATAAGTTGGGTCTGAGAGGCTGAAGCTTGTGCTAAGAGAATACAAGGAACTAAAGGTCCTAAGTTGTACTAGAGACTAGGAAGAGATATACAAGTTAGTACATCATAACTTAAACCAGCTACAAATCGAAGTCAACACAAAACGATTGAAGAAACAACCTTGAAGTAGTACCTATTGTTCATTCCGTAAGGCGAAACATCTCTCAACTCTTGACCATCGATCACGATAGGGAGCTTGACTTGTGGGATCAAGCTATTGACACAATAAATTAAGAAAAGCCAAAATTATAGTCTAAGATCCCAAGCATATGGGGTATGGAGATGAAGGCATGTAGCGACAAGCGCTCTCATATTTTAAAAGGGTTTTAGCATTTAGTTGTTATATTTAAATCTCATCTACCATGAAGTTTATATCTAGAGTTTTTGAGTATTTTGGCAAACTTAGTTATATTTTGATAACATGGTAAGAAGAATTTAATTTTTTTTTTTTAAATTTGACATAGCATTCCTCTAATTTGGAATCAGTGTGTAATTGATTCAATCATATGGATATGACAAAGAATAAAAATAAAAGTACAAAAGAAAGGAAGGAAGGGAGAACAATTAAATAGCTCACTTCACAGATTTCAAATGAATCAAACTGATGAATTTATCACGACATTTCTTTTATAACGCTATTCATAGGCACCGCATGTCATGGGCACTCTGTGGCGCTTCACATGGTTTAAAACGCTGAATTGACTTTTCCTCGTTTTTTACGCTAGAGGAAATAGTACTTCCTTGTTTACTGTTTTATTCTTCATCGTTTACTTTCATTGTAAGGAAAGTAGTACTTTCTCATTTACTGCTCTCATTATTTTCATGTAATCACGGTATTCCTCCGCCACAAGTGAGACATATTAATAAAATCTCGAAGATACTCCCTTCTTTTAACTAAAAAAAATAGTGTGAAACACTATATAGACTGTTTATGATATATATAGTTTATAGGCGGTGCCTATAAGAGAATGCATGGTGTCTTTATAATAGTTAGATACAGTACATAGTGTATTTGTAATTTACTCTATAATTTTAATTCAAAATTTCTATTTGTGTTCATGAGCGGAGCCATATACGGCCCAGGGTGGGCACAGGCCCATCCTGGGCTTCTGGGCTCACTTTTTTGGGCTTTTTTTTAAATTTTTTATTACTAATATGCTAAAGTTAAACGGTCCAACTTCACCTACACCATCCAATCCAAAAACACTAGAAACATCACTACATTAGGTCTTCAACAATAGCACAACCTCCAAGCCTAGAAGCATCCACAGGAACATCAGTAAGTCTCTTTTTGTAAGTGGTTAATTTGCTGTGAACATACTAATAAGGGAAAAATCATTGATTATAAGAATATTTAGTCAATTTTTTTGTTTATTCGTCAAGCTTGATTAAGTTTTTTATGCAATTTTTTCGTAATATTGACATCCATGACAAAAATTCGACGTTCAGTATCGATAAATTGTGTCCATCCTGACAAAAATTCCTAGCTCCGCCCCCTGTTTGTGTTCATTGTTTCCCCCCATATTTTGTCTTTGAAGATTTAATCATTACGGATATAAAAAAAAATTAAAGAACAAAATAGATGAAGAATAAATAAATATTTCTCGAATAAAATTGATTAATTTAAGAGAGAGAGAGGAAATACAATTTAAATATCGTTTGCTAAAGACTAACACATCCCATCTAACCGTCTTTATATCTAACTAGTCTTCTTAACAATTTTTTATTTTTTAAATTGTCGCGTCAACTTAATAGAATTCCAATCAAATTGCATTGTGGATGATTTTTTTATTTTTGTAGTTAAATCATTTATTAAATATTAACGACAACGTTGAAAATGCTTTTATAGTCAGATACCCATCTTCGTGGTTCTTCTCACCTCAAAAATTACACGCGGAGGAGACAGAGACAGAACTGCTCGATATTTGCCGTCCAAGATTTTAAAAATAGTTACATCTCGTGATTATTTTTACAACCGGACAAAATTGCAGTTTTCTTAAATTAAACTGTTGCAGATTTGCAGTGGTCACATTTTGTCCGTAAATTTACAGCCACTTGCGGATTGTTTGGCACGATTTGTTTTGAACTGTCACTCACACCCATAATAGTTTATTCCTAATCTCTACACACACACATTCAAAAGCCGCATGACAACAATCTTCACACAAAATCACTGTTTTAAAATAGAATAAATCTAAGTGTACAACAATGGTCGACAATTATGTATTGTCAAAATTCTAGCATGTGATGTAGAAAACAATTTTTTTAAAAAATGGATAGATATGATGATGTCATATAGGATTTTGTCATCCAATATTGTACATGTAGCATGATTCTTTAAAATCCCGTCCCCAGCATCCATTCAAAAAAGTTGAAAAATGATCAAAGAATTCGATTGGATCGATTCACGGGCGAGCTAACAAGATTCTTGTATAGTTTTCAAGTTATAACTGAATTGACTCAGGTCGGTTCTTATGAAGAAAAGTTCAACAATAATTCATTGTTTTGCGTAATGAAGGCAAATGATAAGGATGTTTTGAACCAATTATCTATATTTAACAAAAAGAATCGACGGAATCAGACAAAAAGAACCAACTCCATAAAAAAAAGGTTGAAACGAGGGTACAATTATCAAATGTAAAACGAGAAGGATGATTTGTACAACAAATACATAGACATTTTGTACTAATTACCCCCCTTTCAAGTTATGACTAGATCCACTCAGTCCTATTCTTATCAAGAATCAAAAAGTTCAATAATATCTTATCCTTTTTTATGATATGATTTCCGAGCTATGACGCATCTTATTTTCAAAGTAGTTTTCGTTTTTTCTAGTAAATCCAGATAGGATGGTGCCATTTCAAAATACTATTGTTTACAGATACAATTTAGTTTGAGAGCAATAAAGAACACCTAATTATATTAGAAAAAATTGCAGTAGCGATCCCTAATCTTTCATTTTTTTGCAAATTTTATCCTATTCTTCACTTTGTGCCACTCATAGTTTCAAACTTTTCAAAAATATGCACTTAAGGTCCAAATGGATGGAATTTGACCATTAGTTGACTAAAAAAGTCAAAATTTAATCAATTTTGACCACCAAAAAAAAAGGCAAAATGGTACTTTGTATTTTCCTTACATTAAATAAGTTAAAAAATTAAATAAAAAAAACTAAAATATAAAAATAAATCAAACCCCTTGACACCACCCCACCCCACCCCACCACAACCCAACCCAACCCAAACTTCATCTTCTTTCCATAGCAGTCGGAACCATCACAACGTCCGACAACTAATCAATCACACCCCAAGATCACCACCATTCCCCCACCCAAAACCACAGCCCAAATCCACCACAATTCCCCTACATTCAACCACCGCCCAAAACTACCACTATTCCCATGCCAAAAACATGGTCCAAATCGATCGCCATTTTCCTACCTTTCAACTTAAATCCAAATCTAAATCAATATTCACTGTCATTTCTCTACCTTATATCCACGCTTGGGAAATTGCCTAATTTGGAGTTTATGTTTGACTGTAATGACCGCTGATTTCATCCTTCAATTGCCTGATTTCGTCTTTCATCTGCACGATACTCATGTTCCATATCTACGATTTAGCAACTTCTACCACATGTCTATTAGCTGCTAGATGTACAATAGTTTTAAGGAGAAGAAGAATATGGGGTGGGCAACTTTAGGTGTCGTTGCCGACAAGGAGAAGAAGAAGATGATGAAGATGGGTGGGTATAGAGGTGGGCAAAAATCGATCGAACTCGATGAACCCGACCGAACCAAACCAACCTGACAGGGTTGGGTCGGTTTTTTTCCATTTTTTTTGCTCGGTTCGGTTTTTGGCAAGTCTAAGCAGGCCGGGTCCGGTCGGGTTATGGGTTAACCCACCCAACCCAACCCGACAATTAAAAAAAAAATGTCCGAGTATCATTTATATATATCAATTTGGTAATAAATTTTGACACAACAAGAATAAAATATAGAAGAAAGACTCCTCTTTTGTCTTCATATTAAATAGAATTTTATGATGGTAAAGTTGCATGAGAGTCATCTTTCTTTCTTGAAGTCTTCTTAGAGAATTGCATGTCAAATATATTATTATTATAGTTAATAGTTATCAATATCTTGTGATTATTGGTCTACTTGGGATCCACTGGTCTCCTTCATGGTGAAAGAACAATATTTTCATAATTTTTTTTAAATCTTATTCTCTATTGATGCTTAAGAAGAATAAATACAAATTAGTATTAAATTTTTGCTGTTACCTGTAATTTTATTTGTAACATATATACAAATTTAACTCTTCATGCTTGTCCTTTAATGAGTTTTTCATATCAATGAAATTTTTCCTTATTGTGAAACATGTATATCCTTTTTATACGTAAGCGGCATAAAAATTGATGGAGAATAATTGATTTATTTTCGGACCAACCAAACCCAACCCGATCGACACATAATTAGGTTGGGTTGAATTTCAACATTTACATGGGTTGAGTTAGGTTAAATTTCGAACAAACCAATCATATTGAGTTGGATTCGGGTTCGAATTTGGGTTGAGGCAAAAATCGACCCAACCCACGCCCACCCCCACCCCAAGGTGGGTGGATGGGTGGGTCTGGGTAGGGCAAATTTCTTTCATTTAATTTTAATTTTATTTTTAGTTTAATTGTTCTAATTGTTAATATTTGGAAAAATATAAATATACAATTTTGCACTTTTTAATTTGGTCAAAATTGATTAAATTTTGACTTTTCTCAATTTTGATTTTTTGGGTCAACTAACAGTCGAATTTCATCCATTTGGACCTCAGGTGCATATTTTTGAAAGGTTTGAGACTATGGTGGCACAAAGAGAAGATTATGGTAAAATTGGCAAAAAAGTAAAAGGTAAAGGACTGCTGCTGCAATTTTGCCAATTATATTATCATAATATTGAATTTCCTAGGGACATAAAAAACAATGACAAATTATTATATTATCTGATTACAAAAGAAATAGCATATCAAGATAACAGACACCACAGCCTATTCCTGAGAGGCTGCCCCAAACAAGAAAATACAGTCAGAAACACTACTTCTGATAATTCTTAAGTTTCTATGGAAGAATCAGCAGTCACTCTTCTTGGTGGAAGAAAATCTCTAAGAGAGTTTTGAATCCTTCTGATAATACACTATTTCTCCACTATCACTAACAAAATGGTCTTCGTTAATGCTTCTTACCAATTTTTGGAGCAAATGATAAGGAACTGGTCCTGATTTTATGGGCTCTCTGTAATACATGCCCATGACTGGTTTAGCTGCCCTTGTCTGTATGCAAAACAAACGAAACAGCACAATTATCAATCTGATACAACAGACATACACCACGTGCAGTAGTAGACAAGATTCAACACTGTAATATACAAGATTTTAGTTTATTTTTCTCTTTAGCGCCTGTTTGATCCGATTATTTGAGGAAAGGTGACTTTTTGGTTCAAATTGGTGAGCCCACTGAAGCATAACCCACACTTGTTTGGTAGAGAAATATTACAATGTCATATTATCTCTCTTCTATTTCATCAACAAATTGTTCTGACTCTTCAAATTACCCCCAACCATAAAGATCTACGGAGAAACCCTTTGAATTGTAATCCGAAAAGCACTCGGGTAAAATGGTAAATCACTCCTCTAAGTCCAGGGAAAAATTGAAAAGCATGAATTTTGATTGTCGGAGCGTGTCAAGGAATTTATTAGGATAGCCCTTTTCATAAATTTGATTACATTTCCCCAAATTCGAAATATGATAATACGCTAAGAATCTTACTTTAATCCAAATCAAACAGGTGCTTAATATAGTCAAGTTTTGTGGGATCCAACTTCATAAACATGCCAATGTAGTTTGTGATATTACCGTCTTCAACAATCACTATTATCAAATTGATAAAACAAATGTATGTACATGAGAGTATATAAAAGTGGACAAGACCCGAAAAGTATAGTAGATAAGATTTTAGCTTCTTCCTCATTATTAACTGTGTCCACAATCTTACTTAACAAACAGGTAAAGGTAGTTTTGAGCAATTGGGTATTACCGCCTCTTCTAAGTGATAATGCGGGATCTGAGGAAAGAGATGGTGTATAACATGGGTGCCAATATCATGGTGGATTTTGTTAAACCATCCATAATCACGATCCACAGTGGTTAGGCCTCCCCTTAAGTAACTCCACTCCTGTTCAATGTCAATACAGGAAAAAATAATGAAAATGTCCTAGTTCAGATAGACAAGAATCTTTTGGCACTTACACAATTCTAGAAAGCATGTTTACTACCTTGGATTGGGCTTAACAAGATGAAAGATAAAAATATATTACTCGTCTTCCTTCTTTAGTCTTGGCCAATCCAATGCACTAAACACATACCATGAATGCATGTTTAGTTCGCAGTAATAAACGTAATAAACAAGATATAAACTTTTTTTTTCTTCCTTGATTGTTAATACTGTCCAATCTTGTACCATCTTTCCTACCAACCAAACATGCAGTGAATGAATACTAGAGTTAAGATTGCTAAACCTTGCCACGGTACCAAGGAAGCTTTTTCTCATGACCATGATGGTGCAAGTAAGTGACTAAGTCCAACCACATGACGAATATCTGTGTGCAAATGTAAGTACAGTTACTAAATCGAATATTAGAAATCTGGAAATCACTGGGAACCTGTAATTGAACTGACCACATAGGGAACCCCGTAGAGCTTTAGCAATAGGAGTGGTCCAAATCTGATGGATAAGCAAAAGAGAAAAGCAACCATTGCAGCCCAACAGATTGTTGATGTGAGAGCAAGTTTCCTCTCACTGCTTTTGAACAGATCACTGTAAGGATTGAAGTGTGAACCCTTCTTCCCTGGACTCCTAGACCACTGAAATACAAAACCAACAAAATGAATGTTTAGTAAGCAGCACTCTCTTAATCATGTGAGGTATTGTCCAATCCATTCTACATATGGTAATATCCAATGTCGTCGACATTAAGTATTTGGATAGGACACACTACAATCGTGTCTCGTGTTGCCCATTCCAATCCAATCTAACGAACATATCAAAAATGTACACATAAATTTCTTTTTAACTGTAATAATCTCACGTACAACCTTACCAGATAAAGGGGATATGCAAATAGGGGAAAAGGGACTTTGTATCTCAGGAATTTGGTCGACAAATCCAGTTTCTTGTAGATCTTCTCAGGCAACTGGAGAAAGATAATGACAAGGACACAAATTAGACTATCCAGTGAAGAAATAGTAATCCCAAATTACCCACGGATTCTTAAAACTAAAAAGAAAAACAAACAAAAATTGCAGAAAAAGAAATCGAAAAACTGAGAATGAATCAAGAAAAGCAGAAGTATCTATGAAAAACATTACCGGTACCCATGATTCATCGTTTTCAACATGTCCATGATTTTGATGGTGAGTCCTGTGGCTGATTCTCCTATAATGTTTTAACATAAATAAGAACTTCTGTTTTCTATAACTTTACATCATGGATCTGAGTCATTACATGGAGAGATTTTCAAGACTAACCATCCATGGTACGGTACAAGAATGGAAGAATGCAAGATATGTCCCACGATATTATTGAGATTGGGATTGTCGGAGAAGCTCCCGTGGCCGCTGTAATCAACAAAGACACAAATCATTGCATCGGTCATATAGACAACTCTGCTCTTTTCATAGCCGGTCCCCAACACGGCTAAAAGAGAAAAGGTTACTTATGTTGACAGTGAAAGTAAAACTACACCAAATCCTATTCACAGGAATCCTATGTGTTTTTCATAACCACTGTTGAGCGTGGGTAAGGGAGCAGGGTCGAGGTGGGTTGACAGCAACATAAAATTTTGTCAAATCAGGCAGTCTGACGAATCCAAGTTATCAAATCTCACTAATCTTAATGGACATTTTGCTTTTGCATCAGATATAAAAGTTAGTAAATATACAGAAAGGGAACAGGGATTACCAATCGTGTCCAAGAACAAAAATAGCCCAGAAAATTGTTCCCTGGGCAAACCAATACACCGGCCAAAAAATCCAACTATTGAAATGCAAAGCAATGGCCACCAAACCAAGAGCCACGGCAATATCCCGAACAACATAAGAGCAAGACCTCCATGGATCTTTAACCCAACAATGCTCAGGAATTGCTGCTCGAATATCGCCAATCTTAAAAGGCGGAGGTTCACTCGGGTCGAACCCGATTTCATCGCCATTTACGACCTCATTTCCTTTCCCCAATGGCGAAAAACTCACCTTCTTCATTAGCTCATCTTCGCCATTTTTGTCTGCAGAAGGTGATGAGTAGGAATGGCTCAAACCTGAAACATCACATATAGAAAAAGTTTACACACAAAAATGCAGATAATTCAAGATGGGATTGAAAAAAAAAATGCTGAAAAATGTGTGATGTGAGTGAAAATCACAGAGATAAACCTATGGCCATGGTCGCTCCTCGCCGAAAGAAATGGCGGAGTCGGTTATTTATAGGGATTTAGGGCAGTAATCGCGTTAGTATAGACAGTAGTTATTTTACTAAAGCAATGTTTGATTGGTTTAAATTCCGTAAAAAATGTCACATTCCATAAATTCAATTTATACTTTGTCCGTCTAATACGAAAGTAAGAATAAAGTTCGAATTTCAAGGTACAATCACTTTAATTTATTTTTTTTTTTTTGCCAATTTCATGAAAAATGCATTCATATATAGTATTTAATTTTTTATTTTCCAACTTAAATGGTATTGAAAAGTCTTTTCACATTTGCCATTCAAACGGACCCTAACTAAATTTGAAATTCTTGAGAATTTTTAGATAAAAAAATTTACTTTCTATAAAAGTAATTTTACCTTTTCTAAAACTTATTCAGAAGTCAATATGCTCTATAAATTAGGGATGAACAAAAAAATGCACCAAACCATATCATCATCATAATAATTTAGGTTCAAAATTGAATCAAACCGAGCTGTTTGGAAATGGTTCGATATAGGTTTAGATTTCAATAGTAAAAATATCGCTTGAAATAAAATTGAACCGTTCACCCATTTTTTTAAAATTTTATTTTTATATTGTTAAAACCGTAGTTTAAAATCAAATTATACCGCAAAAAATGGTTTTGTTTGGTTTGCTTTAGAATTTTTTCAAATCGTTTAAAATGTGTTAGTTTCGAAATTATTTCAAAAATCTTCCAAATCAAATCGTGTTCACCTCTATTATAGACCATTTATTATTTTACCAAAATTAGAGTCTATGTCGTTAAAATTTGTAATATTTAGATTTTTTTTTTTTGATTCGATAATTATTAATTAAGTTTTTTGAGGAATGAATAAGTGATTTTCAAACTATTTTTCTAATCCTCACATTCTCAAGATTCTTACAAAATATCTTGTTTTTTTTAGTATTATTAAATCATCGAAAAAGTGGAAAAGTTATCCATGCTATTGCTTTTATTAAAACAAAAAATATGTTTCCTTAATTATTCAGAATAATAGTTCACATTCGTCATCTCCGTTGAGACCTCCTTTTACGTGTCAATTACGGTTAAAACAAATTAAAGATGTGGCGTCGAGGCGAAAGACATTTAATGAGAGTTGAAATTGCATTAGATCTCATATTCATTTGTTGAGACAACATTGACTGGTACGCGTCTCAAGATCTGAATCTGTTTTGTGCTCTAACAACCACAGAACATGTAAGATTCATGTACTCATTTTATTTTTATTTATTGGAAGGAGCATTATTAAAATACCCCACAAAATGCAGAAACATGACAAGAATAACAACCTTTTTTTTATTGGACAGATTTAAAATGAGAGAAAAAAAATAAACTTTAATAGTTTGTTCTCGGAAATTGTGCGCAAAAATTTGGGTAGGAGAAGTTTCAGTTTGAGATCCATTTTTTTTTTATTGTAAAAAATAATAAATAATAAATGAACGTTGTAGTAGTATTTTTTGAAAAATGTGTGATTAAATGTCTTTTTGACATTCATTACTTTATTTTATAGTTTGTCACAAGATCATTTTCAACCACACATTCAAACATTAAAATATTTTACACGTATATAAAAAAATTATCTAATTTTTAACCACACATTCTCATAAAAATCACCATTCAAACCCTTTTCTTCTACAATAATAGTTGTCCAACGGGCTCTAAAAAAGAGTATACATGTAATTTCTTATTTTATTATTATTTTGAGAATATGTAGTCTAATGATATCAAAAGGGTATTAAATGAATAGAATATAATATTTAATCTCACAAAATGTTCCTACGTTTGGGATGTAGTGTGCAAAGTCCATACATTTCAATTTTTTTATATTTTCACCCATATTTCAACGTTTAATTGCCAAAAAACGTCATTTTCATCTATTTTAAAGTAAAATGATCAATATACCCTCGTATATAAATAAAATAAAAAAGAAAAGAAAAGAAAAATAAATAATAAATTGCAATCTTATTCCTAAACTTTTTTAAAAATGCAAATGAGTCCAAGATTTATGAAAAATATTAAAAATAACAGAAAAAAACTATTTCTCTTCATTTTTGTTCTATGGCTTATTTTCCCTCCCTTTGTCTCCCTCTCTCACCATAACGCCCTCTAAACATCTTATTTTTCCCACCCGATTTCATCTCACTATCTTTTTTCTCAATATTTCTTATCAAGGACCCTTCAAGAATCCTATAAAGTATTTCAAGATATTATAATTTTAGATATAATACAAGCAAATGGGCCTTACAATTTTAGATAAAATACAATACTACAGTGAAATCGGGAATTCAAGAATCAAAAACAGGGATGCAAGTCTATTAACAAGGACTAACCGATTCACCAACAAGCTTAATTAATTGGAGCCCAATTTTAAAACACAAAAGTACAAATTGAAAGCCCAAAATCTGATCTTCACGTCGAGTATCCTTGAGTTTCAAACTCCGTCAAACAGAAAGGATGAAGCAAAAATCGCCCAAATGAAGCCAATTGATGAATCAGTCGACCAAAACCTGGTCGACCTAAAATCTTAGAACGAGAACAACCTAGAAAGTTTGAAAACCCTCAGCAATGAAAGGAATCCCAACAAAGAAATCAGAGTACACCAAGGGCAAAAAGAAAATCGAAGAATATATACAAAAGGGAGGAAGAATAGTGGACAAGCATTGATCCTCCCGTCGTTAGAAAACCAACCAAGAAAATAAGAGAAAACCTAAAAATAGAGGCTCTAATACCGTGTCCAATATTGAGAAAAAATATAGAAAGATGAAATCAGGAGAGAAAAATAAGATATTTAGAGGGTGTTATGGTGGGAGAGGGAGAACAAGGAGAGGGAAATTTAAGAGGGAAAATAAGCCAGAGAACAAAAATGAATGGAAAGAGTTTTTTTTTTTTTTTTTTTTTTAAATATTTTTATAAATTTTGGACTCATTTGCATTTTTTTAAAAGTTTAAGAGTAAGATTGCAATTTATTATTTATTTTTATTTTATTTTATGTTTTATTTATATATGAGGGTATATTGGTCGTTTTACATTAAAAAATAGATTAAAATGACATTTTTCGCAATGAAATATTGAAATAGGGGTGAAAATGCAAAAAATTGAAACATAGTGACGTTTTGCACACTACATGCCAAACGTATGGACGTTTTGTACGATTAAGCCTAGAATATAATGTTGTGATTCCATTTTTCAATCAATAAATGTATTCCCTCCCCCCCATTTATATATGTTAACTTTCTTTATTTCCTTATCTCATTTATATAATTTTGTTTCTTTATTGAGAAAGTATTTGCTTTATTTGTTTACTAATATAACATTATTTAATTTGTCTACTTATAATCAATTCCTCTCACTAAATCTTGAAATTGTACGGATTTTAATTTACCTTCTTGAAATTATCCAAATACATGCACACATTTCCCACTTCTTCTTGGAACCATGGAAATACAATTATTTACTATTAGTTATCGATAATTAAATAAAGGTAAATTATGATTTATTTTTTTTTTTTTTTTTTGCAAAAATTACTTTATCAATAACATTAAATAAAATTTCTTAATATGTGTAAAAAAATAAAATCAACTTATATAAATGGAAAGGAGAGAGTATTAAACAACACTTGTCTAGTACATGTTTGTCGTCTCTATATATAAAACTCCGAGATCGTTCCTTTACGAGTTACGACCATTTGTCCATGTTCATCCAGATTAGAAATGATAAAATTTGCCGAGTAGGAATCAAATTGGTTGGTCCAATCCATCTCCAATTGTTGAATATATGGTTCTAAACATTTAAAATAATATTATCTAGTGTGTGTCTTCGTGGTGTTATGTGATAAATTCAATGAAAAATGAAATGAAATTATTCATTTAATTGTACTTCTCATTTAAGTTAACGTTGGCACCATCTGAACTGATATTTTAACACAGTGATAATAGCATTATTCAAATATTTATGGTATATTAGGTTCCATCTTTCTTTAAAAAGGCGTTGAGAAAGGCAAATATATAAAAGAATTAATGCTTTTTCAGCTCTCAAAATGAAATATATTCCTAACATATATGGCATAATTGTCCATTTCAAGTTGGGGGGGGGGGGGGTGGGGGGTGGGCTCTTCGTATAAATCTCCAATACAATTCCTTCAAAGTAACATATATTATTATAATTAACCTTTGTTCGTAAATAGATAAATCTTGATTGTTCGTTGGAAGCTATTTAGTCACACTCTGGTCTCCAATTGTGCAATAGATGTCTATCTTTCTGGACTTCTGGTACTCAAAACGAAAATATTTGAATCTCTAGATATAAAATCTTCGATAGCTATCCATTATCAAGAAAATTACTAAACAATTAAAATATTAAATTTGAACAAAAGTAATTGTAGAAACTCGAACTGAATCAAACGAGCTATGTCTTAGCGAATCCCCCAGAGACAAATTTTGCTAGTGAATAGTTGAACTCCTTTTTTACATAATTAGCTCGAAAGGTTAGGGGTTATAGTCGATTTTAATTCAACATTTTCATGTATATAATTCAAAATCGAACATGAAACTTTGGTTTCATTTGGCTCCTTTATGGAAGATGAGTAAGCTTCCAAGATCTATTAAATAAAATTCTATCCAAAACACCTATGCCAACTTTTTGTCTAAATACAGACAAAAACGAATCTCTTTCTAGGTGATAGAAGAATGTGGTTCTTACAATCTTTCTATTTACTTTGTCCAGATATATTCCTAACATATGTGGTTCTATATTTTTTTATGATTCCACTCCACACAAATTTTATAACTATATCAAGTGAGATTTTTAATTGGAAAATAAATTAACGTGTATGTTCCATGAACCTTTCTCTCTCTCCAAATTTGAATACTATGGAATTATGTATTATGATTATTGTAGAATTTTTATGTCCATCTAGTCTCTATTATAGAGATAAAAGATATTTCAATATCAAATAGGAGTCCTAATTAAAACCCAAGTAGGAATTTTAATTAAAGTCCAAATTCAATTAGTTTACATTTAATTACATGTGTAGTTCTAGAGCTTCAATTACAATTATAATTGAGTCTACAACTTTTATAGAAATTACAAGTAAGTACAAAACTTTAGTGTGATTACAATTAAGTCCAAAATTATTATAATTAGCATAATTAAGTTCAATTACTTTATAGAGCTATCATATGGACTTAATCGGATATATATTTTCCATGCTCCAATAATTAGGTCATGTCTAGTCGACCCTAGATCATCCAATCTAATTATTAGTCTTTAATTTTTTCTACTAAATGCAAAATACTAAACTATCGGAATATATAATATTACAGAAGTCAATAAATATGTAATACTTTCCTCTAATCTGGCGTATATGTATTTTATCCTTGTTCGAGATTCGATAATTAGGTACAAGCATAGAATACTGTTTTGCCCCTCTAAGTATTCTCACTAACTTAAGCACATTTTCTTTCAACGATCATGTGAACAAATCAAAGATGTTGAAATTTAGTCGTCGCTAAACACTAAGCTCAGATTTTAATTGTTTAACAAAAAATGCTTAAATAGTCACTCTATCCATTTTTTAGGACGACGTTCCCAACACGAAATCACGTTCTCTATTTTGCTTATTCTCAACTCATCGAGATATTTAACCAATCAAATTGATCTCACTCATTGATGAATCAAAAAATCATTAAAATCACAAAAAAATATACATAAATCTATCAAGAGATTTAGATAAAATACACAGCACTCAAGTGAAATCTTATTCTCCACACGGTCATACTAGAGAATTAAACTCAAAATGTTGTTTCGCACAATACACTCCTAGTGTACTAATGTCACATTTAACTATTTATGTGATAATGACAAATAACAAAACCAAATAGTGAACTGGCCAACACTACAACCTTCCAGTATAATGTGTCAACCCTTATACATAGATAGTGAACAAATTATTTATGATCAAAACATAAGTTGTGTCACGCTATACTTTTCAACACAAGTACCCAATTTACGCTACCACAAGTAATCATATACACTTTAATTCACATTCTCAATAATTAAATAAATACAATAAATAAAAAAATTATTTAATATAAGAATATTTTTATTTTTATACAAGCAAAACTATATAAGTTCACATCTCAACAAAAAGTGCATAATATTATGTTCACATGACTATTGCTTTTGTACGAGATGTATTAGTGATTTTAAACCTAGTACGTTCTCTTTATATTAAATTAGAATGTACATAAGATAAAGTTCCACATACAACCTTATAAATGTGAGTAATGATATGTACTTTCACCGGGGTTACAATTCCAATTTAAATTGCTCTATTGATAGGCTCAATTAAAGATGAAATTAAATTACTTTTAATGACACATTAATGCCACATAAACGGGAGTTGTAACCCCAGTGTGGATAAATATAATTACTCTATGGCTGCTGGTAACTAACAAATGTCGTTTAGACATTGTTTGGCTTCCATTAAATTAAAATTCATTTTTTTCTCTTCTTATAAATCACTCATTTTTAATAAAATAATATTCTACTTAAATCTAAAAACATTTTTTTTTCTTTTTAACCACAAATTTTCCAAAAAAAAATATATATATTATTTCTCTCGTTATAAATTTAAATAATGGAGCCGAAACAGGGCATTAATATGAATGATCATGTTGTACAAATTTGAATTAAATAATTATAGTTGGGAATTTTGTCCTGATAATTTGACATTAATAGCCCATATTTTAGGTGCAAAATGAATTATCTCAAACTATATGATACGCCTCGGTCTCTTTGATAGATTTTTCAACACCTCACTTTTCTATTTATGATTAAATTGTTGAAGAACTCATGAAATGTGATAATACATGGTTTAAGGCATATGAAACATTTTATTTGGCAGATTTTTGAATGTTAAATACTATTTGATGGGTTGCTTTTTATTCATTTTCATTTTAGTAAATACAATTTTATCAGAGCATTTGGCTTAATTTTTGAGTTGTCAATTTGAGACCAACAATGAAATTATGATTTTGTTATAGAAAGTCATTCGTAACGACAAAAAATACTTTGTTGTTGAAAATTTGATCATTAATCATCATTTTTTGGTAAGTTTTGATGTGTAATATATTCGATAATGCAAGCATGCACAAGTCAAGGATATTAATTAAGTTATAAAAGATAATTAGCCTCTATTTTTTAGTAGATTTTAATAAAAATTGATTAAATGTGTTGTTAAAAAATTTATAAAAATTGTAAATCGTATGAAATGTGTATTAAAAGTGAATTTGAAAAAATACCAATGTTCCTTTTGAGTAGTCTTTTTTTTTTTTTTGATACCCAAGTTTCCACCTTCGGCGACAAATCCTGGACTCTACGCCTTAGCCCCTCAAGACGCAGACCGGTAAACCGTGGGATGTGCCCCAAATTGACCAGGGTCCAAGATTTGTCAAAGTGTTAAGCAAGTCAACATATATTACACATTGCCTTTCAGGAGAACTCATGCCTTCCGAGAGAGAGCATGCATTCCAAAAGCCCCAAGAATCGAACCCGCGACCTCTGAACTACCAGCAGCTAATAGTCCCTTCCTTTGCCAGTTGGGATGTATCTCGGGGGCTCTTTTTGAGTTGTCTTTGGTTGGCTATAGAGAGGTCCATAGCGAGTGTGGGAATTACCATCTAGGATTTGATTTCTGCCAGAGGTCAGTACAAAATACCATTTTTTGAATTATATAAAATTGCTTTTGCCTTTCATGAAAATGGAAAGCTTTATAAATATATCAAAATATTACCAAGCAAGTTAAACAAAAATTAAATAAAAATTTAGAGAATTGAACTTGGCATGACCTTTAATTGAGTTGTTCTCATATTCGACTAAATCAAACATAAAAATTTGAGCATGATCATTTATAAAACTATATACTTAGTATATATTGTTTATAAATTCAATTTTATTATTTATTTCTAAGAATTTCTTTTGTTATACCAACAAAATCATCTATAATGCTAATGTGGATTGCACTAAACATGTGATCACATAAGTTAAAACAGATAATATCTTTAAAAGTTTTTCTACGATTTAATATGTCTCGAACATTGGCTAGAGACATGGCGAGAAGAAAACAAAACATTGTTGTTCATGTAGACAAAGTTAGTTACCATGTGTTTTTCTCTCTCCTATAAAATATACTTTAGAAACTAAATATGAATTATAGACAGAGCTTATTGGAGATAAAATTTGAACTATATCGTCCGTCTATTCATAGATATTAAGGGTCCATTTGATTGCAAATGTGAAATTTGGATAAAAAGAAAATGAATTACAAGAAATTGAATTGCCTAAAATTTATTTTATTGGAAATTGTAATTAATTGTGTTTGATTGATATAATTTTCCACATGGACAATGTTGAAAGTTTGGTGTCCGTTTGGTTTCGTTTTTAATGAAAATTGTATATTAAAGTGATAATTTTTTTTACCAATTGGTCTAGAATTTGTTCCAATTGCTAAAAAAAAAAAAAAAAAAAATTTAAAAACAATTACCATACCGTATATTATTCGCTTGGCTTTTTTTTTTTTTTTTTTGCATGAAAATTGTCGATAAAAGTGATAATTTTTTTCAATTGCCCAAAAAAAAAGTTGAAAAACTAAAAACCACCAAAACCATGGAAAAACAAATTCAATAAAAAAAATGAAAAAGGTGTCACATGACCATGGAAGTTGGAAAAGGAATTGCCTAAAAAATTTGGCTATCAAATAGCCAAAAAGGTGGAAAATGTAAAATAATTTCCAACTTCCATGAAAAAAATGTACACGTCAAACATGGTGTAATATTACGTAGATTGAAAGTCTTTCTATTTAGCCCTTGTTTGGCCCCCATTTTGGAGTGTTGAAATTTTTGGGAATAATGATTGATGAGAGAATGTGTGGTAGAAAAGTAATGAAAAATTTTAGATTTGTGTGTAATATTATTTTATTTGATGAATGTGTGGTTGAAATGAAGAGACAGAAAAAAATAATGTAATGTAATGGAAAAAAGGAGGTCAAACGAGGGCTTAAATGTTACCTGAATTGTAACATATGAAATGTACTCTGATCAATTTATATCTACAAAACGTCAATAATACTTTGAATTTTTCTAAACGTACCTGCCCGTTTACACTCCCCTCACATGAGGGGAGGGGCCCACACCCAAATAAAATAATATGTCCCCCCTATTGTGAGGGGGTCAATGAACCCGTGTACTACATGTATAGCAGGATTCTAATACTTTTGAATATGTACCTAATAAAAACCACTTTATTATGGTTAGTTGACAATGCAGTTGTAAACTTAATTAATCGCTACTCTATTTTGTTTTTGTGAAAATAGCGTTGTGCACATGTATGTTACAACAGAATACTTGTTGATAGATTACCCAGACCTACTTGTGCAACTAAATTAAAACATCACCTTCAACTAACTTTTACTAAAATTATTGAATACCACTAATCAAATTATTAATACTTTACCTGCAATTCATGCAATAAATTGCATTGGATTTATTCAACAGTTTCCACCAACTCAGCTACTAATTAGGAAGTCAATACAAACGGATGGCAAAAAAATTCGTTCAACCCGATACTCATAGAGTCCCGCTCCGAATGGGACGGGGATTACCTGCCTAACCGAGTAAACGGCGCGAGGACGAGACGGGGCGGGGGACATTACCCCGAATGGGTATGGGGCGGGTACGGAAAATATAGTCTCCGCCCCGCTTAAAGTTAATTTCAAATTTAAGTTTTTTTATCGAACGAAAATAATAAATTTATCATCATTTTTAAAGAGAACATAAGTTGTTTTTAACAAATTAGTAAAAAATTAATAATATTTACTAACTAAAGACATGAAAAAAATAAAAGCAAAAAATAAAATAAATAAAAAAGAAAAAGAAAAAATAAATGGGGCGATAAATGTTGCAAGGGACTTGCCCCGCCCGTCCCGCTTTAACTGGGTATTGGGATAGGGTAAGGTAACAAAAATACCCGACGGTATGGGGGTGGGAATGAGCGACCCGTCTCATACCCGCCCCGTTGCCATCCCTAGCAATACACGAAGACTGTAAAATCAAGTTGGGTTTACCTTCCTTTTCGTTGTCAAAGGTCGAACAATGTTTGGTATGTTAAACTAAATATAAACGAACAAGATAATAATCAATCATATCACTTGTGTTTCTTTCTTAAATTTATTCAATTTAACATATCAAATAATATATTATATATTTGATGACCATTTATTTGGAGAGTAGAAGGGATCACTTCCAAGGGCGGAGTCACGAACATTAGGCTAGACTGAAATTTAATTTTTTTTCAATGAACTTATATCATAAAAGATGCTCTAAATCGCACGAGATTTAGTTTAAAAGGTTAAATTCATGACAATCATATAATGTGGGTCATAATCAATGTTGTCAAAATCAGCTCGATCGGTTTGGGCACTAAAACCGAGAACCGACACAATCGGACAAAATCATGCCTAATTAACTGATTATGACAAAATCACTCAAAGCTCATTGAACCACTGAATCAGTCGGTTTAACCATAAACCGGTGAACTACTCATGGTTTGGTGGTTTTCCGGAATTTTTTTTAGTTTAAATTTTTTTTAATTTCATGAATGGATATCATAAATTACAATTTAAAGGCCCATAGAAAAATATTGGATGACATGCTCATTTATAGATGCATTTTCCTCAAATGGTTTCATAAATTTTCAATGTGGGATAGTGCATTTTATAGATGCTCTTCTCTCCAATTGTTTCATAAAATTTCAATGTGGGATAGTGGTATAACAAAAAAATGTTGAAGTGCCCATCAAAATCATTTCCTAAATGTATGTCTAACTGACTAATAAGTTTAAACTATTTTAATTTAACAAAGTAAATTATTTTAACATATTGATTTTAAATTTTTGAAGTATCGAGACTAATTGTAGGATAATGAATCTAATTAACAAAGATATATTTACTTTGAATTATTAATTTGAAAATTAAAAAAACTATTGTTTTCATTTTTTGACCCTTCACCTTTTTCGGGTCAATGACCGAGTCAGTTTTTAAAATATTGGTCATAATATATTTTTGAACACTCGTAACAAAGTTCTAACAAATATATTTTTAACTAATATATATATATATATATATATATATATATATATATATATATATATATATATATATATATATATATCCATTTCATAGTCGAAACAAATAATTTTTAAACTCACGAGTATAAATAATTAATATATAAAAAATATATTAGAAAAAATTTAATTACTTTTAAGTTTAGTCAAACATTTGACATTTTAAATTGTTTAAACAAGTCATTTATCTTTAATCAATAAAAAATATTTGTTATATAATAAAGTAATTTAATTATAAGTGAACTTTTTAAGTGTGAAATAAAATATTTAATTTGTTAACAAGTTATTTAAGTATCACGAATATGAATAAAATAAATATGTAATGGTTGCAGAGTTTGAAACTAAATTTGAATTATTGAACATTGGACTTGGGTTGGAAATGAAGTTAATTGGGCTGGGCAAATTTTATTCTTTTTAATTTTTCCCATGAATTTGCTTCTGGTCTGGGGAATTAATTTTTTTGGGCTAGGATATTTTTTTTAAAGTTTTTCACCATATTCCTTTTGGGCTGGGCTATAGCCCACCCTAGCCCCCCTCTCCCTCCGTCCCTGATCACTTCCAATTTTAACCACTTGTGACCAATTTTGGATACAAAATTACTTTATGGGGCTACCAAAGAGATTGTTGATGGTAAAAATCGAATCAAGCATTAATATTATAAAAAAAAATTGCAATTGAAAATCAAATGTAAATACAATCAACAAATTATCTCACCTAACTATGAGTTTCACTACTTAAAATCACTAGTTTAGATGCTCCAACTAGAACAAGAGGATAAGTAGTTATTTGAAAGGGAGATATTTGAATTACATGCCTTCTTCTTTAATCATAAGGGATATTTATAGATTTTTCTTTGGGCATTGGGGTAATTTGATAACTTCTTATTGGCTGCTTCTTAACTAATTTAGTTAAGAGTCACGCTTGACTCATTAGCCCATATGCTCCTTATTGACAACCTGTAACTAGCTTGTAATTGGTGAACGGTTTGAAATCTTTACACAAGTCGTGTATTTCTTTGTTTCCCCGTGTATTTCCCGTCACCTTGCCAATTAATATTTGGGTTCGTAGGTTTTTGTTCCGTCTGTTAACAAATAGTACCCCAAGTTCGAATTTAATATTTATATTAATTATAGGACTCATTGTTTCTTTAGATGCATTGCAAACTCATGGTTGTATGTATTTTTTATTTGCTAGTGGGGAATGATATGGGTTATTCTGAAGGGATAAATTATGATTGTTGGAGTATTCTTGTATGCTGCTTGCCCTTCTCGCACGTTTCTAGGTTGATGGCATGTACACATTTAATGCGCATGTTAGACTTGTTTAGTCGAGTCCGTCCTTTTTTGAATCCTTAATTAGACGCCTCTTAATATTTGATGGTTGTGATTATCCGTGGAATCTAACTGGCTGTGATTCATCTAAAAGCTCAACCTAAGGCCATCTCCAATGGAAACCCCTTTGCACCAATGCATTTTGGTGCAAAGTGTCTCCAATGGAGCACCATCTTTTGCACCATTTTGGAAAAATGGTGCAAAAGTGAATAGTAGTGCACCTTTTCATAATGGTGCAAAGTCAATTGTGCTCTTCATTTAATTTGCCAAAAGTTTGTTTGGAGGCTATTTGTGTCATTTTAGTTATATAATTTTTAATACAATTATTATTATTATTATTAGTTCAAGAATGGACGGAAGCGCCAAGTCCAGAAGTTGAGTTGGTTGAAGACGAAAATCACCGTTTTCAAGAATTCCTTGCCTGACATAGACAAATCAAGGATAAAGAAGCTCACATTGCACTCCGAAATGCATTAATCGATCATTTGTGGGAAGAATATATGAATTCCGATAATTAAATTGCAATAATATTTCTACTTCATATTTAGTAATTTAATATGTTTTAATTGTACCATGTTTTAATAATATATTTATTTAATGAATTTAATATTTTCCTTAATTTCGCATAATTATTTATTTAGTAATTTATATATTTCTAAAATGAATAAATAATTAATATTCCGAATAAATAAATTACTAAGAAGAAAAAAATAGAAGAAATTGATTAAACACTGTTCATTTGGTGTAATGGTTGGAGATGAATTTTAGTTTGGTGCAAAATTGTGCAAAATTTGGTACAGCGCTGGAGATGGCCTAACGAATTACACTCCTTGATAGAACCTATAAATATGTTATTTCTCTTGGTGGGTTTCTTTCTTACTTTCCTTTGCCACTCCTCTCCTAACATCTTAATAATTTTCTTCTACTGTCATGTCTTCCTAGAGTGACTCAAAACATTTCTCAGAGAATTGAGGTTGAAAGTTTCCAACTTAAGAGTTTTGTCTCCGGATATGTCCTATTTTCTGGATGGGTCTTAACCTCTCACGGGCCACGGCACAATCACATCTATCAAAGAATCCTTCATCTTCTTGGGTTGTTCCAACCCTTACTGACCAAGGTGACAGGTCCCACCCTAAAACAGTCAGGCTCGTGAGAGTTCGGTTATTAGGGATAAAGAGATCTTTATGGCCTGTAAGATATTTTTAAAAGTTTTGAGAAAGATATTGTTAATATCCGGGACAGCTTTGATATCCTTGGTCAAATAGAGTTGATTTGTTCCAACCATTTTCAAACTGCAGATCGTCCTCCTTATGATTGTATCATGGTCCATAGATGTTCGATGGACATGAGGCTTAGGCTTTCTTTTTACCCTTTCTTCGAACCATCCTTTCTTGACACGACTCATCCCGAATTACCCTAGTGGATTTGAAACGTAACGTACACTGATAGTAGATACCAGATAAGTGTTGGATCAACAACTAAGGCAATTTTGACCTGGTTTAACTATGATACATGAAGGCAACATTCTCCATTCAACACTAAAAACAATTTTAGGTTTTCTGACTTTCTAACACCATTTCTTTGCTAAAATAGTCCATTGAACCATGATTTGTAGCTAAGAAGTGCGTGCCAAATATAACATCAATATCATAATATCAAGTGAAATCAGATTAGCTTTCAACTCTTGATCCTTCACTCTAATCACACAATCTTTATACACACTATTAGTTAAAAGTGAATCTCCTACATGAGTCGCTACTACAAATTACTTTCCAACATATGGTTCGCATACTTAGCATGTGCATATGAAATAAATTAATGTCTAACACCTGAATCTATTAAAGAATGAGCATTTTTACCAAAAATAGAATACGTGCCCTGACTACACTACGTGACTCATCTGCATCATGTTAAGTCACTACAAAAACTCTACACTGATTACGAGGACATCTTGTTGGCCCTTCTGTCTAATACTACTGTTGCCAGCGACATCAGACTGAACCACACTGGTAATACTTGCTTTACCTGCCAACCTATCGTGATCTGATTCTGCCTATAAATACCACCACTGGCTATTAAGATGTCCCATGTGATACACTACCCTATTGAAAGTGAACTGGGCACTCTCTCCTCATACGCATGGTTTGACCACAGTGATGACAAACAACGAAGCCCTTAAAGCACTCACCTGGATGAAACTCCCACATGACTGTCGCTAGGGAAACCTAGCACTGCTGAAACTATCACCATGTCTAGGAGTAAATGATTCCTAGAAAGATCCTTAAGTTTGAGTATGGCTATACCGTAGATGCTGCATTGATCTCTGACTCAATCTCAAGTTCTGACTTCTACGAGATCTGGACTTGAAGTTACTAGAAGTTAAAACACTTTAATACAACTCCTCTACGATCCCTCATCAGTTATGTTGATAGTGATTCCCGTCCATATCTGATTGCCAACTTTAGGCCTCATTTGTTCTTCACCACTTTGTCGCTCAAAAGACTTTTTTCAACTCTCAACGCTACTGCCTACTTCTACAAGTTTACAAAAATATTCATACCCTGTTGTTGTCATCACTAATCTAATTTCCTCCCTCAAACCATGTTTGATTTTCTGCATTTATGAGCTTCATCGGCTATAAGAATTGCAATATATTTTGATAATTCCACCAACTTAGAAGACAATTATCCATTTTTCTCAATTTTTGGGGTAACCACAAAAAGCTAAGGCAAGAACGTGAAAGCAAAGGAGGGAAAAAAGAAAAGGGAAGAAGGAAAGAAAAGAAAAAAGAGGAAAAAGAAAAAGTAGGTGTCGGTTGTTTATGGTTGGATTTTTCATTCATCCGTTTCTTCTTATTCTCAAGAGGTAAGTACGAAAGTTATGTTGAATTATTTTTTTTAGGGTTTATGGAAAATTTCGTTAAATTCGAAGTTTAGTAAGAATTAGAGTTTATTGTTGTATTTGAGGTATTAAACAAGAATGTATCGAAGAAATGTATATTTGAAGATTGGTATGGAAGAAAGTGAAATTTTGAAAATGAGTTTATGAAATAGATACACGTTCTTTGATTTTCTTTTGATTATATGATGATAAACACTTAATTTAAGGATTTGAGGTTTTATTTCTCCATATTTAAGCTATTTTCGAGCAATTGTAATTCACATTTACTGTTTTGAAACTATGCCCAGAAATTATTGTTTTGTCAATAGATTTGATGACCATTTTCAATAGAGAGAAACTAGTGCTAGATTTCAATATCCAGGAATTTTAGTATTGTTTTTGTCAAACCTATAGTTATTTAGATTTTAATGCTTCGAATGAAGCTAAATGACAAATATCGGAGTCTAGACGTTATATTGAATTATGAATAAGGGTTATATGAGATAATGATTTGGATTAAAGTATGAGTGGATTATTTGATTTGGTCTCTTTGGCCAATACAAGATTCTAACTTGGTATTTGAATTTGAGAAGGTTGAAGCTGCGTACCAGCCTATCTAATTTTTAGTCTATAACTCGATGAGTGGAAAAACTTATTTTTAGAAAACAAGCATTCATTTACATAATATTAGTTTTTATAAACTGTACATGAACTATTTATTCATTATAGTGTTTATAGTAAAGTATTAAAGTGTATAAGTTGCAAAACTTACTTATTGTAGATAGTTGAGGGACAATGATTTTTAGAATAAGATAGAGTTCTATATAGAAGCGGTTCTTTTTAAAGTTAAATTTATTTCAGTTAAATCATTTCATGGTGTATCACATCAGCATCAAATGTTGAAGTGTATGTAAAATTATTTTTAAACAACCAGAAAGTACCTAGACTATTTTACCCTAGTATGCACTGGTGTGAATGTGTTTCCACAATATATGACCCTGTTATTATTGTACTCGCTATGCACCAGTGTGAATGTGTTTTCACAATTTATGACAAGTTAAGGTGATTTTATCCACTCTACACTACTGTGAATATGTGTCCATAGTGTATGACCAAATTATTGCCTTTGGGCAGCTCTACACGCGTATGACCAAAACTATAGAATTTCAGAATTATAGAATTGAATAGTTTTGCCATGCATATCGGTATTAATCAATACATGAGTATGGTTATTTTGGGTACCTATCATTGTGATTTTCCAGTATTATTACTGCTTATCAGATTTCAAATAATAGAATTCAGGTTATAATATTGTAAAATGATAGTTTACTTAAATTTTCATTAATATATCAGATTACTTATATGCCAACTTATTTAAAGAATAAGTGGATTTGATCAGCAAAAATCTGACAGTTTTGATCAATCGATCTATAGTAATCCAAACACCATCGTAGCCACTCTGAGTACAATGAAGACCAAATAAAAAGTCCATAATAATGAGCTCCCATTTCCATTCTAGGATAGGTAATGTCTTTAAAAGTCTTGTTGTAGTCTAACGATTTGGATTTACATGCTGACATATAAGACATTTGGATACAAAATCTACTCTCTCTCTCTCTCTCTCTCTCTCTCTCTTCATACCCAGCCTCTAGTAATGATCTCTCTACATGTGATACATTTTAATACAACTTAGATGTGTAGTATAAGCAGAACTATATGCCTCTTCTAAAATCTCTTTCTTCAATTCTGGAATATCTGGGACACATAATCCATTTTCCATAGCCAACGCACCATGATCATTGATCACAAAATCTGCTCATAACCTAACACTCACTTATGCTTTCAATGTTCTCAATGTCGATTTTGAGATTGAGCTTCTCTAACCTTATCAATTAAAGTACGTGTCACCTAGAAATGAGCTAATACCACCTCTGAAGTAGTAGCTAACAATATAGCATTCAACTTTTTTAAATCACAAATAAAATAAGCACTTGTTGCACTCAATGAACAGAAAGAACTAGTCTTTCAATTGCGAGATGGTATTCAATTTTGCAATCATAATTCTTTATCAACTCCAACCATCTTCTTTGTCTCAAATTAAGTTCCTTCCGATCAAATTTATACTACAAACTTTTGTGATTAGTAAATATTTGACATTTCTCACCACTTACTCTTCCATCTCTAGGTAAAGAGCTCGTGATTTATAATGATTCACGCTAAGGATTTGGTTGTTCTCAAATAAATAATGGGAATGTTGTAGCTTATGCTTCAAGATACTTGAAGAAGCATGAATTAAACTACTCATCACATAATTTGGATTTAGCTGCAGTGGTGTTGACACTAAAGATTTGGAGGCATGAGCAGAAGATCTTTTCTTCAACTATTGAAAACTCTTTTCACATTCCTTAGTCCACACAAATTTAAAATTCTTTCGAGTCAAACTAGTCAAAGGAAGAGTAATTTTGGAGAAATCCTCTACCAATCGACTATAATAACCTGCCTAGTCCAAGGAAATTCCATACATCTGTCATATTAGCATGGCGTTCCCATTTCATCATTGCCTCAATTTTCTGAGGATATACATATATGCCTTTAGCTGAGATAACATAAGTCCATGTTAAGTTCCGCAAATGTGTCACCAGTGATGGTGGAATAGAAATCAATAGCTTCATAGGTGAGTCTATCTCAATGGTGGTGTGAGCAGTGGATGAAAGAGTTCTCTTTGCTCTTTCATCAATCCCCGAAACAACAGTACGACATATTTATCAAAACATGCACAATTTTGTAAGCAAGCAATTTGATATACTTTTTAGATTGCTAAGAAAATAAATGGTGATTAGTACATTTAATAATGCAACGAAAGATACTTAAAATTATTAGATTATTTCACAGATTGTGATGTTACCTTGATTGTGGTAAAATTTATTATTATAGTTAAATCAACTACAAATCAAATGCTTAAAAGAAATATGAAGATTTACTTAGTTGAGGATGTCAAATTAATATTTTTCCAGACACAAATGAGCATTACAGAGAAATCCCTTCCCTACAATATCATAGGAACCTAACCCATTTGATTTTGAATTTGCATTTTTACAGAAAATGCAATTAATGTATACCATAATCTCAGCTATTTCAATTATAACTCAGAAAGGGAGGGTTTCAAAATCAAAATTATTGGCCTTTTTAACGAGGTTATATAGTATATTCAGTATATAAAATCACTCTTACGAAAATATGAAATGTTCTATATTTAATGGGTATAATATGTGTCACGGAAGCTTTTTCCAAGGGTCTTCAAAATGGTATTTTCTGGGTTTAGTTTCACGTTACCTTTCTCTACCAAACAACCAATCCAAACGGCTCCAACTCATAACCAATATATTCACCTTGGTTGCTTCTCAATCTCACCCACAAAGGATAAGATAATGGTGATAATTTGTAGGTCACAAAGGCACGAGAAAAACAATGGTATTAGAATCTCACATTGCTTGGGAAAAGATAAATGATCCACTTAATAAGGTGAGGGCAATCATTCCCTAATAAGCCGGTTTTATTAGGTGGAGTTAGGCTCAATATTCCTAACATGGTATCAGAGCTAGGCCCAATTATGCAATGTTGGGTGCCACCCAATATCGATTTGTTCACAGTTGTTTGGCATGGTCCACGCTGTGCGTGAGGGGGCGTATTAGAATCTCACATTGCTTGGGAAAAGATAAATGATCCACTTAATAAGGTGAGGGCAATCCTTCCCTAATAAGCCGGTTTTATTAGGTGGAGTTAGGCTCAATATTCCTAACAAATGGAAGAAACAAAAGATGGAGGCCAAAACACAAAGAAAGCCACCGATTTTTCTTCTCCAAGCAAGCACCAGTTTTTCTCCTTCTAACACACAAATCACACGCGAAACGGCTAGGGCAAATACATCATATATATATACTAGGTTAGGCTTTAGTTTGACCAATAAAAGAAGTTAAATGAACCAAGATTCAAAGCCATCCAGAGGTAATATATATGGGTCATAAGCAACATTAATTGTTTAAGTTATTTCCAACGTTATTTTGGAGTTGAGCCTTTGGACTTGGTTGTTGATTACGATTTAATCCAATATTTACATCATCGCCCGAGATTCATTGGGTATCAAAACCCAACAAATCTCACCTTGATATCCAATCAATCTGCAAGCAATCAAAATACTAAAGTTAACGCTTGCATAATTAAGGCAACCAATAAAATTGGAATAAGAGACCTTACCTCGTGTTTTGGATCCGAAACACCCCATACCTGCTCCATGTACTCACTAAGGCTAAGGTCGCAAACAAATACCCAAGTAGAAGCAGATAATCATTGTAATCAATCAAGAGCAAATAAACATGCGATGAAGATATCATATAAGACAACACCGATTTTTTCAAAAAGACAGCTTCACACAGGACAATAGATTAACACCAAATTAATCAATCACGCGACCAATACATATGTAACTAATGTATAAATGACCCCACAAAAAGATCTAATCACATTTATCATTTCTCGTTGCTCATACATCAGGAATATATATCTCACATCATCGTCCATCATGCTCACTAGACTGATCACCCAACTTATGTCTAACTAGTAGACCTCTATAGATCCTAAGTCTTCGAAAAAATTCTCTATCACCACATCACTTATTCCAACATAAATGGATAATGTTCTATACCTTATAAAAGTGATAGAAGTGTTTCTCTCACATTCCAACTGATCAGGGTCTCTTCACAGATAAAATATTCAACATATAATCACATCTCCACTCATGATGCAAACGTCACACTCCACATCCCGATACAAACCACCAATGTATCCCTAAGCATCTATACTCCATCTCACCAATAGACATACAACGCACTGCTAATGCATCACAAATCCACAATGGAAAATCAACACCTTGGCGAACACAAAGGTTAGAGCTCAATTTAAATCAAATTACACACCACAAGGTTACTCCGACACCAATACTTAAAAATATCCACAGAGGAATTGGGTGAAAATGGCACTCACAAAGAGAATAGAATAAAGAGTTGGTTACTTCAGTGCACTCACAAAAAAGGTTCACAGAGAGGAAGAAGATAACCCTCACATGACTACCTCACATAATCTCACAAATCACATATGATCACAAAGATGAAAGAGAAAATGAATGCCCCTCATTCTTCTCACTACCACTCTCTCACATCACTCACAGGGCAAAATGAGTAAACCATAGATTTCAATCCACTATGCATGCAAACACATTACACAAAGTAATCACATTACTCTTAAATTTATGCAAATGTACGTATCAACACATTGAAAATGCACATATAACCATGTAACATAATTAAGCAATCACATACATGCAAAAAAGATTACACACAGATGACATGCATTAACAAGGTTTACTTTCAATAAATATCATTAGGGTCATCACTCGATCCTATAGTCACATTTGCATCATCTCTCGCCTTATCTTTCCTTTTATTATCATTCATAGGTCAACCTATTTTACCATGTCCAAATTTATTTGTTGCGAAGATTGTGATAAAAAAATAATTACAAAAAAATAAGGTGACATAAATAGTTGTCGTGAAATATGAGAAATCTCGACAAATATTAAAGAATGTCTCCAAAAATTTGAGGGAAGCAAGACATCAAAATATTTTTGGTGGGAAACTTACGGTGACAATAGGGCTGGACAAAACTCCCGATCCGAATCGGACCGAACCCGAACCGAACCGAGCGGTTCTTCATAAGTTAAATACCCGAACGGGTATTTGAATCGAACCGATGAATTTGGTTCGGTTCTCAGTTCTAGACCAAGAACTGAATAACTGAATCTAAATAATTTTTTATATTAAATTAATTAAATTATTTTATTTTTTTTCTAAACAAATTAGTAAATTAACTTATTTAGTTATTAATGCTTCAACTCCCAAGCCAAGTCCATGTCTAGCTAGCCCAACCCAACCCAATTTCTAAATTCAATTTTTTGTTTTAATTTTTGGGCCCAATTATTAATTTCATTATTAGCCCAAGATCTAAGCATTTTCAAGTTTTTATCATTCACTTTCCAATTTCATACTTTCATTCGGTAAGCATATGTCCACTGACTCCAAATTATTTGATAAATTGAAAACCTACATCTACATGTCCAAATCGAAGCTGCCGACTACCGAGTCCGACTTTCCCTCTCCAGTTGCCTATCGAAGCAACGAATAAACATGTCATTAGTTGTATTTATGTATTGTTGCTGTAAATGTTAAAAAAAGTAATTATGGTACGGAACTGAATCGAACCCAAACGGTTCCTAATTATATTTGGACCCGACGGTTCCATTTATTAAATATCCAAAAATTTAGGTTTAGTTCAGCTTGGTTCTGAGCTGAACCGAACAGAACTATATCCAGCCCTAGCAACAAACTTTATTTTTTACAACAAAATGTTTGCGATGCAATATGACCTACTTTTTGCGACAAGAAATATTTGTTGCTAAAAACTCTATAGTTGGAGAAAAAAATCGCTACAATAAAATCTGTCTTTTGCAACGGACAAAAAAATGTTGAAGTTGGTTTTTTACAATGTTTACTCGTATATTGTTGACTCTAATATTGTCCTATAGTAGAATGATACGACAATGTGCAATGCACGATGCAAAAGCCCTCATACCTATGTTAGTTTTTGTGACATACCTTGCTTTTATTATATTTTGCAATACTCTTTGCCTGTAGTCTTTACTTCTTTTTGCAACGTTCTTTTATTTTTTTGTAACAAGTGTTTGTTTTTTTCGTCTAGCTAAAATTTAATATGTAATATAATTTTAAAAAAAATTAATTATTTTTTACCATGAGGAAAATTTTTATAATAAAAGCTATATAAATCTAGAAAAATATTTATCTCAAAATTAATTCAAAAATTCATTGGACAATTAAACTTCTAATCACATAATAACTTACAAAAAATAACTACTAAGTCAAACCAATCCATAAAAGGAAAATAGACGTCTCAACACTTAAAAACAAATAAATAAACAAATCATAATTCATATATTATCAGCAGGCCGTGGCTTGTTGAGCATTGTTGCTTGTTCATACTGTTGCAGAGATGTGTCAATTTGATTCGATGCGAACTTATGTATTAGTGTCTCAAATTAAGAAAGACTGGCACGCATTTCCATTAATTCTTGCTCATGCTTCTGTATTTGCTATCGAAGGGCTATTGAATAAGTATCAACGGATGTCAAATGAACAAAGTGGCTTGAAGCAAGTTTTGGACCATGTCAAAGTCCTCTAATGTAACCTCTAGATTTTCCTAAAATTTCCTGCATAATCTCGAGTTCAATGAGGACCTCATATACCTCTAGAACATGTTTTTATTTAATCTGAAGCATCCTCTCTTATATATAAGTGAAGAGAGAAGAGAGAATATATATATTAATAATAGAATATATAAAAAAATCAATAAAATATGAATAAATAGTTAATGTACTTACATATCTTGTTTGTGCCTTTTAGTTTACCCATCATTTCTTCTCACTGTAATAAGTCTCATAATAAAGGTCTATTTCTCATTGCGTGTTGTCATTACTAATTGATATGTGTTTGAAATAATATATATCATGTTATATAAATACATTTTTCTTTATAAATTAAAAAACAATTACATTTTTTCAAGACGTGGAACAAATTATTTTGATCCGCCACAATAATTATATTTAATGTAGTTGTTGCTTGCTAAATTTCATGTAGACAGTGTCTGCAATTAATTCATTTATCAATATAATTAACTCATTATTAAATTTAATATTTTTAATTATATTAATTAATTTAACATAACATCTAAATTATGTTATTCTTAATGCTTACAAGTATTAATATTTTTAATAAAAGTTGAAATTCGAGGGTAGACCAATATTGATACATCCAATCTCAATCAACTTGATTTATGTCAGTTTGGTAGTTCTTTATTACATCATTTAATGTTTTTTCATGAAATATTTCTCTTTGAGTCTGCATCTATAATCACGATATATTCTCACTAAAGTATCGTTCGCACATTTAAGAACATGTTACCAATAAAAAAAGGGTGTGTGTATATAAATAAATTATTTATAAAAACAACATTGAAACAATATTTAATTGACCTGAGAGCAATGGTGATGGTGGGAATCCAACTACAAGCTTGTCTTTCTTCGCTCAAAATATTAGACTATTTAGTCATGCAGAATCGAGATTACTTTCGAAACAGGAAACTGATAGAGCTCAGTGGTTGTCCTAAATAATTATGATGAAGTTCGACAATATTTAGAATAAGTTCTTATTCAACTTTTAAAATTTTTTACTATTAATTACTAATGTGTTGTAGTATTTAATTGTATATTCCTTTTGTAGTGAGCACATGGAGCTGTTACAACAATAAAATCATAACAATTTGGAACAAAAACAAGAACAATTGTTTTCGTGGATGGTTTGCTTCACATGTAAGTTGTATTGCTAATGGGGTACGATTCCTCGTTAAAGATCGAGATGATTGTCGTACAACACAAAATAGTGGAGTGTTGGTGCTAGAAGACAAGAACATTAATCCTTTTGGGGGTAATGTGTGATGTTATTAAGTTGATATATGTTTTTGACTATCGCATTAATAATCAAAAGCCAAAAAGAACTGTCGTAGATTACCATCTCACTTCTATTAATGTGAATTGAAAATGGTACATGGATGATTCCTATATACTTGGCATGTAAGCACAACGTGTATTTTATATGGATGATCTAGGGTTAGGTCCACATTGGAAGGTAGTGCTAAAAGTGCAGTATAGATGCGCATGGGACATTCCTGAAAAAGATTATGATAGTAGTGAGCAAGAAGTACTCCACGAAAATGAATCTTCAAATATTGTTTGGCCAATACAACACGAAAATCTTGACACTCAAGTATGTTATAGAGGAGATGTTGCTTCACATATTATTGAAAATATAGCATTGCAAATAGAGGTGAAATCATTAAATGAAAATATAAATGAAGTTACCTATCTTGGATGGTGAAGATGATACATTGAATAAATATTACTGAGAAAATGAGACACTCTAAATGGTAAAGATGAGAATGTTGATAGTGACATAGATAAGTAGTACATTCTTTGTATATTTTTTTTCGTAATGTTTTTCTATTTTATTTTTTAATCACTATCTACATTTTTCCTTCCCTATGTAGATCTGAGTACAGATAATGCATCTATCGAGAGTTGATAAGAGATTTGAGATGATTTGCATGCTATATATTAGGCTAGTGATATCATGAAAATTGTGGATAAGGAAACCTATTATCATGATAGATTGATCCCTTCAAAGTTTCATGTTAGAAATTTATCCAGCATTTAAGGTTTTGTGAGACGAAGAATTTATTGACATCATGAAGTTTTGTTTACTTTTATCTTTTTTGTTCTCGGGTTATTTGTTTGGAAATGATTGTTAATTGTTAGCGTTGCCATGAATTTTATAAATATATTTCAAATTCTATAGTGTGCAGTAGGTTATATGAATTCAATTCAAAAATTTCTCTCATGATGTAGGAATAACTTCAAATTGACAATTTGATTATCTTGTACATTGGGTAAATTTTGATTTACTAGTAGCAAAAATCAGTGTCACTTAACAAAGGATGTATTCTTTACATCAATATACTTGATTACTTGGTTTAACTAATATATTTAGAACCATTTGCTTTACTTGTAGGACTATTCTTTTGCTAATTTATATGCTGAGTAATATGGCTTGTTAATATTGCAAATTATAATTATCATTGTAGGAATATCATGCAAAAACTTAATATGATGGGATTCTTCTATGTGCAAAAATGTAATACACTTGCTTATTCCTCAATTGACAAAGCAATTATATTTACTCCTCATAGTGTGCTCCCTCCCTACTTTATATGGTCTCAATACAGTAATTGGGATTTAATGTTTCTTTTGAAAGATCTAGGTGGAGTTGGGGGTGTCTTTTCTTTCTTTTTACATTATTTGGACAGCGGCTAATTGGCCTAATAGCTTTAGGGTGTCTGCGGGCAAAGGCTTTCTTTCTAATTGATATATTTTGGTTCCTATTGCTTCTATAAATGAACATGCTTATCCTAAACTTGTGGGGGAATTTTACAAAAATATAGTCTTTGCTCCTCGTACGGGTAGCATTTCTTGTCTTTTGAAAGGGAAACATATTACCATTACTAAAATCATTATCCGTTCTATTTTTGGGTTAGAAGAATGTCCAAATCAAATTTTTGTCATATGACTCATCCACATAGTGACGATTATAATCCTATTATTGCATGTCGTAGAGTTACCAGCAAAAACTTTGAACATCCAATCAAACTTAGTTCAAACCAACTAACTCTACCATGTAAAGTCTTGCATATTATTATTGCTCATATTATTCTACCTCGTAAAGGTCATCTTGATAAGGTCACCTACTTCGACCTTTTCTTTCTTGGTTGGACGAAAGTTGGATTTTCCAACAATCGTCCTAGGTCACATAAAACTTCTCCACTCCACCACTCACAACAAGGCTTTACCTTACGGCATTCTCCTCACCAAAATTTTTAAATATTTTGGAATTCCTCTAAACGGTAAGGTCCACGAGTCACTCCATCACACCGACACTATCAACATTCACACTCTTAAGAGGATGAAAATTGTTAAAGAGCATGGGAAATGGGTTGCCCATACTAAGGGCTTTAATCCAGACTCCGAACCCTCTACTCTACCTCTCGAAGAAGTCGGGGACGACCATGAGGATGACATCCCACAAGTTTCTAGTCCCCCTCATGACATTCCGGGGTTGGGTGCTCCACCTCCTACCAGGGCTTTATTTTTATCGAGGACCACTACAATCTCGTCAATGGCTGCATCGATTCTCTCACATCGTTCGTTGACGTGCTTGGTAGGATGCTTCATCGTTTACAAGTTCAACAAGATGTCATATAAGCTCAACAAGAGGCGATGCAAGCTTAACAAAATGCCTTTTATAATATACTTGATATAATATGCTTGATGAGATTAATATGCATGATATAATATGCTTGATGATGATATGCTTGATGATTGATAATAGAAAATGTTCACCTTCATAAACATATGTCTTAAAAGCATTCGATTATTGGTTTGTAAAAGATAAGGGGAATATATGAATCACGTGCATAATTGAATATTTATATTCCTTATCATTTGTTCAATATTATCTGCAAATCATCTTATTTGTCATAATCAAAAATGGAAAAATTGTTGACATCGAAGTTTTGATTATAACAAACGAGTTGAGCTTATTCACCAACAAGTTGAATTCTAGTGACTATAGTTTTTCAACATGCACAAAAGAATATTGACCAATGGCTATCAAAAGGCAGAGCTATCATCACAAATCGAACTCTTGAAGAAAGTCAAAGATCGAAACCACATTCAAGAAATCAAGAGCTAGACTTTGGAGCAAGATCAAATATTTATTTACTTAGCAAAATGTAAAGGTACTAAGACCTCGATATATGGTATGAATGACTAATAGCTCAAAACCATTCTATGCATTAAAAAATGTTTAAAATTTGACATTTTTGATCAAGTGGAAAATGACTTTTAAAAACTAACTTTTAAACCTTTTAAAATAATCTTTCTCTTAAAAAGTTAGTGAAAAATACTTATCAAAAGATCATACTTTTCAAAAGTAAAAAACAAAAACAAAAATTCAAAAAGTCGGATCGCCGCCACACCAGGCGGTCGACTGGACATGCTTCAAACAGTCTGATTTTTTACCGTTCTGACTTCTAATTTTTTTCGTACAAAGGGTCATTTTGGTCATCGAAAATTGGCAGTCGACCAGACCAGTCATTCGGCTTGACAGAAACTTTGACATTTTTCATCTCTATAAATACCAACTCACTTATCATTTATTACAACAACAACTAAAGAGCATTCAATTAAGTTTCTTGTGAGCTAAAATTGCATTGATTTCTCACCTCATTTATTATCATGAAATCATTCTATATCTGAAAAACTTTTGATTGATCTCAACTTTGAAAATCATCTCATTCATCAAAGTTTTTCAAATCAAACTTTGGAGCTTCATTCATTACCATTTATCAAAGTGTTACCCTACTTCTCTTCTTGTACTCAACTTTGGAATCATCATCTATTAAGAAGAGAAGATTTCACTTGTAAACTTATTTTGAATTGTAGGTAGTCTTGATGCGAAACCGAGAACAGGATACGCGGGAAAATCGCGGAATTGATTTGAAAACGCCGAGAAAGCCAAAATTTAGGTTGTAGATAGTAGAATCTCGACCCACAAATTATTGAACCAAGCAACCAAACAAAAATAAAGTTTGAATGATCTCTTAATTACAAAACCAACGAAGCTTTATTTACGAACGCCACAAAGAGTGCCTAATCCTTTGATAAGTTCTAAGATTTTGAATGCCACAAATATTGAAAATATTTGATAAGTTCGAAACTTCAATTAAGAACCAATGGAGAGAAAATTCTCAACATTTAATAATCAAAGTCTTAATTGTTTTACAATGAAGAAAATAAAAGCTATTTATACTAAACCCTAATTTAGCTAGATATTTTCGTGAATAATTCAAAGAGATCACAAAAGATATTAAAAATATTGTATTTTAGTCAAACTAGGAAACTCGCAAAAATAAAAATTGCCTGTCGGATTTGTTCTATCACGGATCATATCATTCCCTCTCTTCAAAATGATTCGTCCTCGAATCCGTGCATTGTGATTGCGTAGGGGATAACCAACATGCTACAAGCTTTATCACCGTACCACTCGAATCAAATGGAAAATTTTTCCTCTCATGGCATAGGATTAATACACGGTACTTTTCCATTTTACAGATGTAGATGTATTGCAGCACAAGCCCATTCAGCCATAGGTGTTGTTGCATAAACTCCCACGTACAATGATCAACCTGAAAGATAAAATTAAGTAAAATACGGTTGAATTTGTTAGCTTCCCCAAAAACTAGATATGGGTCATCGTACGCATAATGTATAGTCTCCACCACATCATGCGTAACGATGAAACTCTGCTCTTTACTCCCCACAATATTTTCAATCATTTGTTCAACACGCTCTTCTATTATTTGCCCGCTCTCCTCAATTTCAATTACATTTGTCAATTCACCAACCTCCATCTCAGCTTTCCTATCTCTAGGCTCCTCTCGCAATTCAACCGTAATGTTGTCTCTCGGTGTGGTCATCTCCTTCTCTTGCTTTTTCTTTTCTACATCACCTCTCACATTCCATTGGTCTGCAAGGGACTGTTCCAAAGTCAAATGATAAAGGCAATTTTTATATTTTTATGTTGGTTCATAAACATAAATAATCATCGATAAACATTTAGAATAGAGCTTAATTTGTGTGAATTGTGTTTGTAGGGCAACAATGAAGATTATGGTAGAAATTAGAAGAAAAGTAGAGAAAATGGGCCAAAACGAAGGAAAACAAAAGTTCGGGGACCAAAATGCAAATAACCAAAAGGTGACCCGAGGCCAACTCAAGAGCGTACATGAGCTTAATCATACATTGAGGAATGCATGGGATGATTGGAGGAAAAGAATGAACAAAAAAGGTCAAGACAAGAGAAGAATGAAGTTCGAGGACCAAAATGAAGATATGTGATAGTTGTTTACTCCTTGCGGGTGCAAGGTATAATCCTCCATGCGGCCGCAAGCAAGGATGCAGGGAAAAATTTTGGAAAAAAAGTTACTCCTTGCGGGTGCAAGGAATTTGTCCTTGCGGCCGCAAGGAAGAAATTCGGCGCGAATTTTCTGGTTTCCTTATCCGACTCCAACACGTATGGTAATGATTCTAGGGCAACTATAAAAGCTAAAATACGTCCAGAAACTAGGGTTATGCCTTCCTAGAGAGAAAAACAACCTTTTTGGAGCGAGAACGAAGGCAAGGACGAAGGATTTCACTCCAAGATCGAAGATTTCAAGCTTTACATTCAAGAATTGGGTGATGTCTTCTCCTAAATATTTTCTTTGTTATTTTAATTTATCCATGCTAGGCTAGGTTTTTAATTGTACTAGGTGAACGATGAACCTCGTATTGTGAACTTTTAATTTCTATTTTGCAATTTGATATTTAAACACGTTTGATGGATGTTGAATGATTTATATACTCTTTCTTGCCTCTACAATTATATGCGCAATAGTTGTATGAGTTTGGGTGATTTATTTTATGCATTCGAAAGAAGGAAAATAGATTCTACAAGGTATAAATCATCATAAGGTCCGATAGGGGATAGAAATATACCGCTATGCTTTATGTGAATCTCTAAGTATTTACAAAATGTCATGCATTCTTGTATATTGCATTTGTCATAGAAATATAGTCAAATGGTATGCTAGAATATGTTCAATTCTACTCGAAAGAGATTATTGAATAAGTTAGAAACATTGATTCTTCAACCAATTCATTGTGTTGTCAAATTGTGAAATATGAGTTAAAAGTGAACTTGCTTGGTGATTCAGGATCCTAGTACGCTTTTTCATACATTAATTTCTCCAACTTTTGCATTTAACCATCATTATTGCATTTAGTCAAAATTTTAGTTTAATTTACATTTTAGTCATAGTTACTCATAAAATCTAGAACAATCATCTTGAATTTAATAGATTCGGTTAAAGTCGAGATAATAATAATCACGTTAAATCAATTCTTGTGGGAACGATACTCGAAATTCTAGAATTTCCACTTTATTACTTGTCAACGAACCGTGCACTTGCGGTGATTTAAATTCGAAACATATTTTCGTGAACAAGTTTTTGGCGCCGTTGCCGGGGATTGAGTATTAACTTGATTTTTGTTATTTAGATACTAATTCGAACTTGTTTTTAATTTTAGTTTATTTATTGTTTTCCATTTAGTTTATTTACTTGGGTTGAGCTAAGTGCTACTATTATCGACAGGACTACCAGGAACAAATACAATGGCTAATCAACAACTGGAACCGATTGTAGCACCTATAGCTCCAGCCAATGCTGAAGCCCACGATGATGGGGATGCTTTGCTTGGGGATTTTTTATCACCGTTTGTTATTCAGAGCCAATCTAGCATTGTCTACCCAGCTTTCGAGCAGTCGAATGTTCAGCTAAAGATGAATGTCATTCAGCTCTTTCAGAATGGACAGCAATTCTACGGGACAGTCAACGAGAATCCACATACACATGTATCCCGTTTCTTGGATATGTGTCAACATTTCAAGTACCCAGAGATATCAGAAGATGCAATCAGACTGAGGCTGTTCCCGCTCACTCTCCGGGATAAAGCACTTGAATGGCTCGATTCACTCCCGGTGGCAAGTGTAACTACGTGGAATGACTTGGCTCACAAATTCTGTACCAAATACTTCCCACCAGCCAAGGTGGCGAGAATGAGGCACGACATATCCATATTTAGCCAAAATGATACTGAGTCGTTCGATGAAGCGTGGAACAGACTCAAGAGCATGCTACGGAAGTGTCCTCAACATGGGTTCGATCAGAAAACACAAGTTAGGTTTTTCTATTTGGGACTAACTTCGGCGTCCAGAAGTATGGTGGATTCATCATCAAACGGCTCCATAAGCACTAGGTCAATTGCTGGAGCCTGGGAATTGTTTGAAAGAATGGCTAATACTTCAGCCATGTGGTCTACAGATAGAGGAGGCACAAAGAAATCAGTCGGAGTGTATGAGGTGGATAGCTACTCAGCATTGTCTGCAAAAATTGACTCACTATTTCACAAGATGGAGAACATAACACAGACGGTGAACTCAACACAGGCCATGAGATTAGTTTGTGAAGAATGTGGAGCAGAACACCCCACAGCCGACTGTCATATCCTTACACAAAGACTGGAACATGTGGAATTTGCCCAATGGGGTCAACGTCAGCAAAACAACCCATATTCTGAAACATACAATCCAGGTTGGAGAAATCACCCAAATTTCTCTTGGGGTGGAAACCAAAATCACAATCAGAATCATAATCGGGCTCAGGGTCAGTTTCAGCAGGAGAAGAAATCTCAGTTGGAAGACATGTTCGCGAAATACATGGAAATCACAAATCAGTTCATGAGAAAGACTGAAACTAACCTCAAGAATCAGGGTGCAGCAATTAAAAATTTAGAAACCCAAATGGGGCAGTTAGCTCTGTCTATGACAGGGAGGGTACCTGGTGCATTACCGAGCAACACAGAAGTTAATCCTAGGAAGCAATGTCAAGTCATTACTACACGAAGTGGAGTTCAGCTACCTGAGATATATGTCAAGAGACCGGGTGCAAATGAAGAGCAAATGGAGTCTTCTGAAGAAGAGAATGAGAAGCAGGTTGACAACACCAAAAAGACATTAGGAAGAGAAAGTCTAGAAAAATCACAACAAGAGACAGATAATTTGGTAAATCCCTATGAGCCACCCATTCCATTCCCACAACGGTTGAGGAAGCATCAATGGGAGCAACAATACAAGAAATTTCTCGAAGTTTTCATGAAACTCCATATAAACATCCCATTTGTCGAAGCACTGTTCAAAATGCCTGGCTACGCCAAGTTTCTGAAAGATATTCTATCCAAGAAACGAAAGCTAGAGGAGCATGAGACAGTAATGCTAACAGAGGAGTGCAGTGCCGTAATTCAGAAAAAACTCCCACCAAAACTGAAAGATCCAGGAAGTTTTACTATACCTTGCACTATTGGTGAATGTTATTTTGAAAAAGCTCTTTGTGATCTTGGTGCAAGTATTAATTTAATGCCTCTATCTGTTTTCAGGAAACTCGGACTAGGGGAAGCCAAAGCAACTACAGTGACACTGCAATTAGCTGATCGATCATTTGCACATCCGAGAGGGATAATTGAAGACGTACTAGTCAAGGTGGACAAATTTATTTTCCCAGCCGATTTCCTCATTCTGGATATGGAGGAAGACAAGAATATCCCACTTATCTTGGGCAGACCATTCCTAGCTACCAGCAGAGCTCTAATAGATGTTCAAAAAGGGCAGTTAAATTTGAGATTTGGCGAGGAACAGATCACTTTCAACGTTTTCAATGCTATGGATTATCATGTCGAGTCAGATAGTTGCTATCAAATTGATGTGATAGAGGAAGTGGTGCATGACAAAATTGTGTTTCAAAACTTTTCAAACATTGTTGATGACCTAATGTGCATTTTCAACCCAAAGAAAATCATGAGAAGCAAACAGTCTATATTGTTGAGTTCGAGGCAGTTGATGAGAGAAAAGCAGACGCCGCGGATAAAGATAAGGCTAAAGTTTGGAGGAACGCTGGAGTAAGAAAGAAGATGCCATTGAAGAAGCTAATAAGGACCTCCAAGGCTATATTCAACGTACCTTAACGGACTAACGAGGAATAGTCGAGCTATAGACTATAAACTAGCGCTGGATGGGAGGCAACCCATCATTTCTGACCTTTTATTCATTTGTTTTATGCATTCGATTGGTAATTTTTTATTCAAGTTCTTTTTTTTTATATAATTTTTAATAAGATTACTTTTTCATTGTCTCTACAGGTAATCAAAGAGCCTATGCATAATCCATACTTCTTTTTCTTCCACCATCTTCACCTTCGCATCTCCATCAATTAGGGGAGTATTCCTCACATTTTGTTCTCTATCTTCTATGAATTTGTCTTTAATTTTATGCACTGCTAAGTTTTCATTCTATTATTCTTTAAACATTGAGAACAATATTCTATATACGTTTGGGGGTGGGACAATGTTCTATATACGTTTGTGTGATTGTGTGAAAAAAAAAATTTCCATTTGTTATTTGTTCTAAGTTTTACTGTTGCATTGTTAGTAGTAGTTTACAATTTTGTGTGCTTGTGTGGGTTTAACAACTTTGCTGACTATGATGTTAGATATTGGATTATGTACGGGCCATGAATGATGAAAATCGTGCATTATTAGCTTGATCGATACATGTTAATGTGAAACTTGATTTATTTTGCGCACAACACTCATGCTTGCGTACTGGGCTACTGATTTGACTCATTGCTTAGAGATAGTTGACCATAGAAATTATACCCAAAAACCCTCTTTTGTGCTAAACCATGACCAACTTTTTAGAAGAGTTTAGATGTGATTGAACTGTTGCAAGGGAACATTGAGACGAGTCGGGGCTCCGTGCATGATGTTATGTGTGGATTGTCTTAAACCATTGAGATAAAAACAAAGTGAAAGTTTCAAGTTAGGTTGTAGTTTTTGAAATTGGGTGTCTAAAAAAATAAGGGGTATTGCACTAATCATTGAGTAAACAACGACATTTGTTCGAACCTATATAACTCGAGTGATTAAGCCTGTAAGGGTTTAAAATCTGATGCCCTATGGTCATCTGACTTGGGAGTCATCGGCCTAAAACTCGCTACAGGGGTTATATAGAAAGCAAAGGAAAGATGTTATGTAAAAGAAAAGAAAAAAAATGGTATCTATCTATCTATTGATGAATTATATACAGACTCTTGTATATGAAATGCATTGATTAACCCCAGACACTCAGTTGACAAAACTATACCCCTAACGCGAGGCAACTAACTCAGTTTAATCTACAAGGTTGAAGAAATCAAAAAAATAGAAGAGCCCTTTCTTATTAAAGTGTGAACTTGTAATGGTAAGATCTATCTAAGCTAAGAGAGGGAAATGAATAGATGTGAATAGACTCAACCTTAGAACACACATCGGGATACTTAAGTGAAAATTATAAGTTTGGGGGTGTGTGTATCTCTCGAGCGAAAGGGAAGAAAAAAAAATTGGACTACATTGGGTCGGGTATGAGTCAAACATGATCCTAACATGTTGGTGTGAATTCACACACACACACTTCGAGTTTTGCATATAACATGTGGAGATTGATTTGATTATTCGTGGCTGAAATTGTTCATGTGCCATTACTAAGTTCCAATCCTGAGATACAACAAAGTTGTTGAACCATGTGCTATTTGGAAGTAAGTTATGAATTTGTTTGAGGACAAACAATGAAGCAAGTTTGGGGGAGTTGATAAAGGCAATTTTTATACGTTTATGTTGGTTCATAAACATGAATAATCATCGATAAACATTCGGAATAGAGCTTAATTTGTGTGAATTGTGTTTGTAGGGCAACAATGAAGATTATGGTGGAAATTAGAAGAAAAGTAGAGAAAATGAGCCAAAACGAAGGAAAACAAAAGTTCGGGGACCAAAATACAAATAACCAAAAGGTGACCCGAGGCCAACTCAAGAGCGTACATGAGCTTAATCATACATTGAGGAATGCATGGGATGATTGGAGGAAAAGAATGAACAAAAAAGGTCAAGATAAGAGAAGAATGAAGTTCGAGGACCAAAATGAAGATATGTGATAGTTGTTTACTCCTTGCGGGTGCAAGGTATAATCCTCCATGCGGCCGCAAGCAAGGATGCAGGGAAAAATTTTGGAAAAAAAGTTACTCCTTGCGGGTGCAAGGAATTTGTCCTTGCGGCTGCAAGGAAGAAATTCGGCGCGAATTTTCTGGTTTCCTTATCCGACTCCAACACATATGGTAATGATTCTAAGGCAACTATAAAAGCTAAAATACGTCCAGAAACTAGGGTTATGCCTTCCTAGAGAAAAAAAAAACAACCTTTTTGGAGCGAGAACGAAGGCAATGACAAAGGATTTCACTCCAAGATCGAAGATTTCAAACTTTACATTCAAGAATTGGGTGATCTCTTCTCCTAAATATTTTCTTTGTTATTTTAATTTATCCATGCTAGGCTAGGTTTTTAATTGTATTAGGTGAACGATGAACCTCGTATTGTGAACTTTTAATTTCTATTTTGCAATTTGATATTTAAACACGTTTAATGGATGTTGAATGATTTATATACTCTTTCTTGCCTCTACAATTATATGCGCAATAGTTGTATGAGTTTGGGTGATTTATTTTATGCATTCGAAAGAAATGAAATAGATTCTATAAGGTATAAATCATCATAAGGTCCGATAGGGGATAGAAATATACCGCTATGCTTTACGTGAATCTCTAAGTGTTTACAAAACGTCATGCATTCTTGTATATTGCATTTGTCATAGAAATATAGTCAAATGGTATGCTAGAATATGTTCAATTCTACTCGAAAGAGATTATTGAATAAGTTAGAAACATTGATTCTTCAACCAATTCATTGTGTTGTCAAATTGTGAAATATGAGTTAAAAGTGAACTTGCTTGGTGATTCGGGATCCTAGTACGCTTTTTCATACATTAATTTCTCCAACTTTTGCATTTAACCATCATTATTGCATTTAGTCGAAATTTTAGTTTAATTTACATTTTAGTCATAGTTACTCATAAAATCTAGAACAATCATCTTGAATTTAATAGATTCGGTTAAAGTCGAGATAATAATAATCACGTTAAATCAATTCTTGTGGGAACGATACTCGAAATTCTAGAATTTCCACTTTATTACTTGTCAACGAACCGTGCACTTGCGGTGATTTAAATTCGAAACATATTTTCGTGAACATCAAACTAGCCAGAATGATTTTTTTTCCGTCCTGAAGAAACCTATACATGTTCCTCCCCTTATCATAAACAACATTTCTCTCATACCTCCAAAGTCTCCCAAACAAGATATAAAAAGATTTTAATGGCACTACATCAAACCAAACTCCATCACTATATCTCTCAACGGTGACATTTACTAGAACCTTCTTGGTGTTGACCTATGGTTGATCATGACCTTAATATTTTGATTATAACAAACAAGCTCATCTTGTTTACTAACAAATTGAATTCAGTGTTTAAGCCTTCAAAGATATAAAAATTATTCTTCACACTCAAATGAAATACAAGTGAAGGTTAAACGAGCATTCAAGACAAATCATTCGAGATACAAGTCAAAGAGAGGCTCGAAGAGATCAAGAACATTGAAGATAGAGTTATTTATCGAACCTCATTTATATATATAAAGGTATAACTCGTCAATGTTTAGCAAGTGCATAAAGCTCAAGTATTTCGCATAAATTCATTACTTGCATAAATTATTTTGACATGAGAATGATCTTGGTAAAATAAACATTTGTAATATATCAAAAATCTTGAAAAATCATTTTCAAACGTTCCTCAAAAGATCACACTTCAACTTTCAATCAAAAAGTAATACTCCGATTTTCAATCTCATATTGGGACAGATTTTTGACATGGAATATGATCTAATTTGAATATTATTTCTGAATCAAAGTTATAGCCCTTTTCGCTAGCTTTCCAACCCATTTTGAATCACCATAATCGGATATCGGGAAAAAAAAATATGAGCAAAATACTGAAAGGTGTCCGGCGTAAACTGTTGTATCGGACGTCCGGTACGATTTTACCGGACGTCCGGTAAAATCGATTTTTGGCCACAACGGTCAAATTTCAACGGTCTTATTTTCTGACAAAAAATAACAACTATTTGACAGTCCGGTACTGTACTGGACGTCCGGTAAGAGCCGTCCGGTTGGACAGAGTTTTTGACAATTTTTGTCTATAAATATCAACTCTCTTTGCATTCAATTGGTACAACTTTGGAGAGAAAATTGATAGAGTTATTTATTGAAAATCTTTGAGCTTAACTTGGTTTTAAATTCTATCTCATTTATAAAGAATTCTTGATTGATTCAAACTTGTTTTATCCATTTCATCAATAATTAAATTTTGCAAAGAAACTTTTCAATCTCATCTATTTTCGAACTCTTGATAAAAGTTTTCTTTGTCAACACTTGTATTGAAGTGTAAATCTCTCCTCATACTTAACTTGTGTTATTTTGTTAAGAGAGATTATTGGTTGAAAACTTTGATAATAATACAAACTATTTCATCATCCATCTTTTATCAAAGTTTACAACATCAACACTTGAGCTTAATTCATTTGCTATCTATTAAAGTGTTTGCCTCTTTTCTTCTTGTACTCAACCTTGATTTTATCATTCGATAAGAAGAGAAGATTTGTATTGTAAAATTCATTTGTAGTGTGGGTCGGTTGTAGTCCCTTAAAGATCAACATTGTATAAGATTTGGTGCGCCTTGTTGTAAGTCATCGTGTGGGTCATATCGAGGTCCCGTAAAGCTCGATAGTGTGGGTGGTGTTGAGGTCCCGGAAAGCTCAACATTGTAAAGGATCGGTACTCCTTGTTGTAAGTTACCATTATAATACAAATTGGTCTTGCTCGTGACGGAGAGCTTGGTAACGGGGACGTAGATCATTGCATTGGATCGAACCCCATTAAATCGGTTTGTTATCTTTACATTATTGCACTTTACTTTAAATTGCTATTTACATTGTGCAATAACATACTTGAATTAAGATAACATATTTGCATATTTACTTATTGTTTTATACTTTGCAATTATATTTTGTGTGTTGAATTGTTTTGAGACTAAGTGTCGAAAAAGTTTTGAAAACCAATTCACCCCCCTCTTGGTTAGTTATTCTTGGGCTAACACTTGGTCACATATACTGTCCACACTCCTTCAACTAAGTCATCTTATAAGGCCTAGAATATTGTTGTAAAGATAATCTCTGTTTTTCCACCATCACGATACTAGCCAAATTTGACATGTACTCCTTATCAATAGCCAAACTGCATATTGTATTACCCACAAAACATCGATTTAGAAAAATGTGCCCCCAATCACTACACATCCTTTTACGTAGGTGTAATCAAGAAGATTCAAGAAAAGAATTGTATTGGATGAGATTTCGAATGGAAATTCTTTTAATTCAAGAAAGTAGTTCTTGAATTTTCGGATTGGAATGAACATAAATAGATTTTGGATTTGGCATAGATAATAGGATAGTGACAACTTTCCAAATAAGTCAGTAATTTTTTTTTTCTTGAACAGTACCCCGTGAACCGTAAAAAAAAGTTTTTTTTGTTCAGTTACTCAAAATTTACGATGGACACGAAGAACAAAAACAAAAGACTCAAAACAAAGGAAAAAATAGAACCTGAATCTAGAGCTCAAGATCTGATACCAAATGATATGAAACCGAGTGCGAGATACGCGTGAAAATCACGGAATTAATTTGAAAATGCCGGGAAAGTCCAAATTCAGGTTGTAGAAGGTAGAATCTCGACCCGCAAATCATTGAACCAAGCAACCAAATAAATTTGAAGTTTGAATGACATTTTGATTACAAAATCAACGAACCTTAATTTGTGAATGCAACAAAAGGTGTCTAATCCTTTGATAAGTTATAAGATTTTGAAAGCCACAAATATTGAAAATATTTGATAATTTCAAAACCTCAATTAAGAACTAATGGAGAGAAAATTCTCAATATTTAATAATCAAAGTCTTAATTGTCTTACAATGAAGAAAATAAAAGCTATTTATACTAAACCCTAATTTAGCTAGATAATTTCGTGAATAATTCAAAGAGGTCACAAAAGATATTAAAAAGATTTTATTTTAGTCAAACTAGGAAAGTCGCGAAAATAAAAATTATCTGCTGGATTTGTTCTATCCCGAATCATATCACGCGCTGAGGTCTCAAAAAGCTTAACGTTGTAAAATGATTGGTGCTCCTTGGTTGTAAGTCATCAGAAGCGTTGCAAAGGGTTGAATTGCACCATAAGTTAATCAATATAGTGAAAAAGGTCTTGCTCGTGCCGGAGAGCTAGGTAACGGCAGACGTAGATCATTGCATTGGATCAAACCTCCATAAATATATTATTTGCACTCTCTATCCCTTCTACTTAACATTTTTACTTTGTGCAAATTACATTATTCCACTTGCTTGGTTATTTGTGTTTAGTTGTCTTCCATTATTTGCTCGTTTGTCATATTAAAACTTGATTCATTAACGAAAAAGTTTTAATGACCAATTCACCCCCCCCCCCTCCTCCCCTCGGTTAGCCAATCTTGAGCTTTCATATACGAATTATCTCTTTTAATTTCATCACACTTTGAATTAAATAGTAGCTATTAAATTAAAATAAGACATTATTCCTCGTGGAAACGATACACTTAACTCACATATTTTTATTACCTGTATAACGATCTCGTACGCTTGCAGGTTTTACGCAAACAAGTTTTTGGCACTGTTGTAAGGAAGTAACATATTTAATTTTGGTTTAGTAGTTTTATTAAATTCAATTTTTATTTTTTTATTGTTGATTTTGGTTACCCACCCTTATCTCTCTTATTTGATATTCTATCCAAGTGTTGTTCAGCAATGCATTAAGATTTTGACACTGGCATGGTAAAAATATTTTTGCAATGAATCATCTGGATATGGATGACAAGGAAGAAGATATATATTGTGAATTATGCTATAGGGTGCATTATATTGGCTATTGCGTGAATATATGCAGTGAACCCTATCAGCTCAAACTCCTACGGTTTAAATAATATTTAAGATATCGAAAACTAGCAATTGACACATCTATTGAAGCCTACATGCATGTGGGTAAGTGTATCCCTTCCGACATGTTTGTAAAATTTGGTCCTTCCATGTTGAACAAGGAGGCAATTACAAAATACTACACCGATCTTGCCAAGTTAGATAAAAACAAACTGTGGATAGGAGATGACATATTCTAGTATGAATTTAAAATGTGGAGATACAATCCACTCGAAAAGTTTGAAAGAAAAGAGTTTACATTGCCCATGGATTTAAATTGGAAATCGGCCATTCAACTCGAGAAGATATCAATTATGGAAGACAAGAACAAAGACGATGAAAGATCAATTACAAATGAACAAAATGAAGATGAGGCAATTAATAAAGAAGACGTTAACCCACATTCTGTCGACTTTATTGATTGCCCTATCATTGATTTCGTAATTAAGCCCGAAGAGAATGAAGAAGTCTACGTAGTTGAATTTAAATCGTATAAGATAGGCATATCATATCACATTGGAAAGAGCAGTGTTAGAATTTGTAGAAGCAATGAAAAGTGGAGAAAAGTCAAAAGAGGCAAACTTATCAAGGCATCAAAAGCGTTCTTCAGAATTCCATGATGCCGAAACAAAAAGTCAAGCTAAGGACTTTAAAAAAAACGCTTATTGGGAGACAACCCAATTTTTCTTCCCTTTTATTTATTATGCTTTCTAGTATTAGAATAATTTAAATTAGTTTTTTTTTTATTATTTAATTTTAGGGACTCATCATCCATTCCACGTTTCTCCTTAGATCTTCATTATGTTAGTGGTTTATTAGATTTTAGAGTTAAGTAACACATGTTCCAATTTTTTGATCTTAATGCTTTATTTGACTATATTTGCAGGAATATGATGTTGCGAAATACTTAAAACAACAAAGACTAAAGAGCTAGCGGGAGCAATAAGAAGCTAGTCATTGGATTATAAGTCATATCAGAAGAGTCATTTCTTCATTTTCTTCCCCACCCTTTTATATGTGAACTTAAGATTTAAGACTTTAAGGACAATATCTAATTTAAGTTTAGGGTTAGAAAATAGAGTTTTCATTTTTTATTTTTGTGTTTGTGTCATTCTTATATTTATGTGTTTTGTGTGTTTTTATTGCATTATTTAGATATAAGAAAATTTTTAAATTTTAAAAATTTTAAAAGTATTTTCTTTTTGTGTGTTTGTGTGAGTCAATTTACGTGATTGGCAATAAAAAATATATATTAAATCGTTAATTAATCTATGAATAGTGAATATGTTGCATACTTAGATTAATTTTTATTTTTCCATGTGAAGTTTGATATATATTGAGCACATAAATTAAGTTAAGCATTGTGTATGAATGAGTTGATTTTATAACTGGATAGGTTGAAATAGTGGACCATAGATGCTAAATCCAAAACTACTAAAATTTACATCCTTAGACCAAATTTATAATAGTTTAGGAAATTTTACTCTTGTAGGAAGATGTTGAGATAAATGGGGATTTCATGTGTAGAATTAAATATCTTGTGTGGATTGTTTAAGGTCAATAGGATGCAATTGGGTGAAAATCTCAACTTAGAGGTCGTGTTACTTGAATATGTGTTTAATGAGGGACATTGCACTAATCAATGCATAAAAAAACACATTTTATTTGAAGATTTATCTTCATAACCTTTCTTAGGGGTGGACGTGGGTTGGGTTGGGTCGATTTTTGCCCCAACCCAACATTGTCAGTTTGTTCAAAATCCAACCCAACCTAACCCATGTAAATGTTGAAACCCAACCCAATTATGTGTCGGTCGGGTCGGGTTGGGTTGGTCGGTTTGAGATAAACTTATTGCACATATAAAAATAAAAGGGGATTTCCTGCCAAAAAATAAAACATATGAAATAGAATCTGAAATAATAACTGAAAAAAGAAAACATATGAAATAGAATTTGAAATCCATAGCAGAATGTACTGCATGAACTTAAGATCATAAAAGGTATCTCATTTGATGCACAATGATGGATTCATGCAAGCATAAATCAAATGCAGACATTAATCTGACTGTTTTGACTTTTAAAAATGTGGAATGCAAGTTGGGATATGACTTTCACAGGGAGCTTCATGAGGCTTACAGCCAACTTGGCAATTCCAGTGCAACATATGCAACAAGGGCACAAACAACTCTACAATGTTCTATTACATGAAGCCAAATCATTAGCCAAACCTCCCAAGACATGAAAATGAAGAAAAATACCATCAAATCCCACGATCTAGAAGTGTTAAAGAGGACAAGCCTATCGTTGCAACGTGATCTACTTCACAGTTCACACCTCAACTCTATCCTTCCTTTCCAAAATCAAAAGGGAAGAAATGGTATAGGACATGTTCACCAATCCAACAACAAACCAGCCTAATCTCAATAAATTAGAGTCACTATAAAACACTTGGGCACTATTGCTTTAATTATATTCACACATAAGGCATATTCTGCATTCATTATCACAAATCATCTTAACATAGGTACAAAGCAATTAGAACAAGAATTATTTTGGACGTCACTGTAAAACAACAGCCATTAAATGTGGAATGCAAGTTGGGATACAAGGTTGAACTATGATCGATTTTTATTTTTTAAAAAAAACATATCAAGTTTCATACATCTAATAATCGTCTTATTTGTCAACAACCACTTGCGTGACTTCGAGGAATCATATCAAAGATTCTGGATGTTTTGAATCTTCTTTAATAATTTTTTTTTTCATATTACAATGAATTTAATTTTTTTTATAATTTCATATAAAAGGAGACTTGAATTCGAAGGGTCAAATAAAATACACAATCTTCCCATACTATTAGCGCTTTCTTGACTTCATTTAACTTCCAAAATTCAAATAGATAGAAGAAAGGGAATTAACAGTGATATATTAGGGAAAACCCAAAAAATTTCAATACTGATTCATACCTAGGTGCATGTTTACTGTGGATGGACTTGCCCTTTTACTATGAACGACGTCGAGGATCGGTGGTTCGTTGGCGGGTGGGTGGGTGGGTGAGGGTTGGGATGGTCGGAGGGAGAGAGATGGCGATTTGAGCGAGAGAGACGGCGACTGGAAAGTGGAAATTGTGGATGGACTTGCGGCTTGCCCTTTAGGGTTTTGTTTTTAAACTTGTTTTTATTTATTTTATTTATTTTTATTTTTGGGTTTTGATTCGGGTCGGTTTGGATCGGCTTTGGGTTGTTAGCCCACGACCCGACCTAACCTGACCCGACTACCCAGCTTAAAACCTGAAACCCATCCAAAAAAGGCAAAAAACCGACCCAACCTAGTCGGTTTGGGTCGGGTTGGGAGAGTTTGATCGGGTTGGTTTAAGTTTTGCCCACTCCTAGCCTTTCTGACTCTAGTTATTAAGCTTGTAAGGGTGTTAAAGTCGGTTGCCCTAAAGTCAACCGCCTTGGGAGTCATTGGCTTAAAGGTTGTTACATGGGTCATTTAAAAAATTTAAGGGAGAGAATGCTGCAATTAAAGAAAAAAAGTGTTGAAAAAAAATTGAGCGAAAAACATATAGGAAAAAAAGGTGCATAAAACAGAAGACGCACCAAATGACTTGATTAAGTATCAAACACTTGTTTAAGAAAATTTGACTTTTGATAAGAGATTGTTAGCTTAATTAAGTTTTAGATATCGAAACAATCAAACTTAATGGAGAATTATTATTTATTGACATATTGACGTGCAATTAGTGAGATTTACTTAAACTAGATATGTGAGGATAATATAAAATTCAACATTAGTTTACACACTTGAAAACAGTGAAAATGACAAGTTTGGGGGTGTGTGAATCTTATGAGTGATAAAAGAACATATTTGACCATTGAGAGTCAGGAATTGAAACAACTTATGAATTCATAATGTTATGCTTCATTCTTCACACACATACACATACACACACATTGATTTTACATTGTAAAAGTAATTTTTAATTTCTGTATTGTGATTTGAAGTTGTGCATAGATCTGATATTATGATTTCAACATTGAGATAAAAAGTCATGTTAGCTAGCTTTTTTTTTTTTTCTTTACTTGATTGACTGGCCACCAATTAGCTAATTAACATGGTGTGTTTTTGTGTTTGTTAGGTTTTAGTTTTGTTTTAAGGACAAACAAAGAATTGAGTTTGGGGGGTGTAATAAGTGTACTTTCTACACTTATTCGAGATCCTAAATAATGATATTTTATTGTTCTTTAAATAAAATACTACATAACTTGTGTTATATTTCATTTTGTAGGTAAGACTCAATATTTGATGAAAAATTGGAGAAAATAATGTAAAGATAGCGAAAAATGGCTCAATTATATCAAATACAAAGTTCGGAGACTGAAATGCAAATACTCAAAAATTATGTCAAACCCCACGATGAAAATTTGAGAGTGTTGCGCATCAATTAGATGAGGAAAGAAGCCAAAGGGATGAAATATAGTTCAAGTACTATCACATATCAACTTCTAGCCGAAAAAGTTATGTTTCAAATTTTCAGCCTCAATTTGAGACCTATTTTTGGCATAGGAAATGTTCGAATTGAAAATATTAGCTCTTCGAGTTATCTTTCCAATACACTTTGAATCATCTCAATCGGATATCAAGAGAGAAATTTATGATCAAAATATTGAGAACTGTTCATTTGTCGAAAATTAGGCGAGGTGTGCGCCTTAGACCAAGGCAGCCTCGCCTGAGGCTGCCCAAACCCCCAAGGTGCGGGTCCTAGGTTACACTAAGCGCGCGCCTTAAGACTAAACGGGAAAAAAAATCTCACTTTCCTTCTTTTATTTTTGTAACAATTCAATGCAATCTTTTTGACATCCTTTACATACCAAACTCGACCAAAATATGGGGAGACCTCCTATTGAACCTAAATTTCATCATATTCTACATATTTTGGAGGCGAAGAACAAGTTTATACATCAATTCAAGACAAATCATACAAGAATTTTGAAGATTCATAGTCCGGTTTCAAGATTTGAGTCAAGAACGTGAATTTTTCCTACTTCTTCCATCTTTCTTATTTCCAGGTGATGTTTTTCCAATTATTCTTGTGTAATTTAATTATAAGAATGTTAGGCTAAGTTTTTCATCGTATTGGATGAATGATGAACCTTATTATCTATTTATTTTAATTCAAGACAACCAGTTTTGTATTTCTTGATTTTTCTTGATTGGTTTTGCATTCCCATTGAACTATTTAATTGCTTGATCACCAATTATATAGTAAGTTGCTTGTGTAATGTAGAAATACTCACAATAAGTCTAAAATTCGGCAAAATCAACACATAAGCAATATGTACTATGAATAATATATATGGCATGTGCAATCATTTGTGATAAATCATGTGAATCAATGCATGTTTTTCATATGAATTCGGATTAGGAATAGGATCAGGTCATGTTAAACATAGGTTTAATATATTTTGAAAAAGAATATCAAATAAAAGTGGATTATCGATTGTCTTGAGTGCATGAATTTACTAGATTACGAATTAAAAACTGAATTAAATGGCAATATGAGGATTCATGATTTCAATACAAAAATTTATATATTAAATAAATACTTTATTTGCTTTATTAGTTTAGGATTAGTATAAATAATATACGAATAATCTCTTTTGATTTCATCACACTTCGAATTTAATAGTGTCTATTAAATTAAAAATTAGACATTATTCCTCGTAGGAACGATACTCTTAACTCATATATTTTTATTACTTGTACAATGATCCCATATGCTTGCGGGTTTTACGCGAACAATGCACATCAAACTTATTCTAAATTGGATCCATGGTCCTTAAAATGTGTTTTCCTTGGTTATGAGAAAAGAGTTAAAAAGTAATGTTATGGATAAAAGAGTCAAGATGATTTAAAGTGAAAATAAGTAGATATATAATCTTTAATGAAAAAAAAATCCTTGTCTTAATGACAAAATTAGAGAAGAATTAGCTGATAAAGATTTTTTCATTACTGCAGTTGATTTTAATGCACAAAATGTTACTAATGAGACTCAGTTTGAGGTGGAGCAACCGCAAACAGAGTCCAAGATCATTACTGATGATTAAAGCTTGGATGGTGATCAAATTTTAGATACTACACGTGGTCTGAAAAATTATCAACTTGTCTAGAATAGAGAAAGAAGACAAATTAGACCACTTTCTAGATTTCAATACGCAGATTATGTTTCTGCACAACTTGTACCTAATCCATTAGATATAGACCCAAGCAATATCTAGTAAAGAATCTGCTAAGTGGCATGCAACAATATAAGGTAAGACTTGTAGGATAAGACCTTACACATAAAGAATGGATAGATTACATTGAAATTTTTTCCCTCGTTGTGAAATAGACTTCTATCAGAATACTGCATGTTCTTGGGACTCAATTTGATTTAGAATCTGAACAACTTGATGTAAAAACTATCTTTCTTTAGGGTTCTTTAGATGAAACTATATATATGACTCGACATAAAGATTTTGAAATTTAAAAAAAAAAAAGAAAGAAAAAAAAACTTAGTGTTTGAAAAATCTTTTTATAGCTTAAAACAGGCTTCAAGACAATAGTATAAAATATTTCATTCTTTTATACAACGTCTTAATTTTAAGAAATGTGAATATGATCCCTATTTTTATTATAAAGATATGGAAAATCTGGATTTTTCTATTTGTTTTTGTATGTTGATAATATGCTTCTATCTGAACATAATTATATTAAACTTAATTCTATAAAAAAAAAAAGTTGAAATCAGAATTTGAAATGAAAGATTTAGGTTATGCTAGAAAAATATTATGAATGGAAATAAAAAAGGGACAAAATAAATGAAAATTTATTTTTAACTTAAGAGACTTATATTGTAAAGGTAATTAGAAGACTTTCACTCCATGATTCTAAATCTGTAAGCCTTCCCTTTTCTGGTCATGTGAAGTTATCTGTGAAATAATCACTTATAACTGAAGATGAACTAAAAATAATGGTAAATATACATTATGCTTGTTAGAATTTGGGTGTGACCCAAATTCATTGTTGAAATAATTGAAGAATTATAATTGAAGCACATCAAGAAGAATTCAGTTGGAATACTATTGGAGTCATATGTCAAGTTGAAATTCTATTTTGAAAGCCCTCTGAGAGTTGTAATTTGTTTTGAACTCGATTTTTTGGTATCTATTTCATAAACAACTCTCTACTAGGAGGGTTTGGACATTTCCTACATGTTCTCTATAAATATTAGACTATTCTATACAATTTTATAAGTGTGAGAAAAGTTATTACTAGATTTTAGGATCAATTGTATATTACTGTTTTATTATTGGTGCAATAAAATCTCATAATCCACCTACCATATTTTCTTACCTTTGTTTATTCTTTTACATGTGATCAAATACTTCATCATTGTGCCATATAATTTCAACATCTCAATCAGGTGGTTGGTTTCATAACAAGTGATATCAGAGCCTATGTTTAACAGTTCTGCAAGAGCGTAGGGTTTGATTTGTTTGAGATTTTTGTTCGTGATGGCTTTTATGAAATATGACATTCCGCTTTCGGATCGAAGCACTAGATTTTTGTCTTGACAAGTTAAGATGCGTGCAATACTCACACACCTGATTTTGGATGATGCATTGCTGAAAAATCGACCAGATGCCCGCAATTTTGATCGCAGAGAAGAAATCACAGAAGGATAAGAAGGTAGTTTCTCACATTCATCTTCATCTATCGAATATCATTCTTCATGACATTTTGAAGGAACGGTTGTTTAATGGTTGAAATTGAAGCAATTGTGCATAACTAAAAGTGTTACAAGCAAGTTGCATCTCAAGCAACGTTTATACTCTCATTGAATGGCAGAAAGAGGATCATTGGAAGATCACCGGCTGTATTTAAAGATATCGTCGCTGAATTGAAAACTTTAGAAGTAAAGTATGATGAAGAAGATTTGACCTTGATCATATTGTGTTCGTTGCCCGCTTCATCTTCTTCACTTAGAGACACGATCTTGTATAGTCACGATACTCTCAACATAAAGCAGGTGTATGATACTTTGTTTTCAAAAGAAAAGATGAAGCATTTGGTTTCAGAGGTCAGAGATAAAAAAAGGTCTTGTTGCTCATGGTGGTTCTGGAAGGGGCAAATTGAAGTCTAAGTTCAGTAATCAGATTTGTAACTTCTGCAAGAAGAAGGGGCACTTGAAGAAAGTTGCTACGAATTGTAGAATAAAGAAAGGTTGACTACAAATCGATATGGGAAGCAATCAGAGACTTCAAGTGAAGCAGACCTCGTAGAGAACATTGTAAGTGAGGGAGATCTCTTAGATATTTCTAACATCGAGTCTAAACCAGTGGAGGGTTGGATTCTGGATTTAGCATGTGTGTTTCATATGTGTTCTAATAAGAACTTCTTTACTACAAATGAAACAATTTCCAAAAGTGTCATGGTTATGGGAGACAACACGCATTGTCAGGTTGTTGAAATTGGTACTGTTAAATTGAAGCTATTGGATGGAAAAATTAGAACACTTGTGGGTTTGATGAAGAAGAATCTCATCTCGCTGTCTATCATTGATTCAAAAGGTTATGAGTTCTTTGGTGGATGTGGAGTTTTGAAGTTTGTAAGGGTGCCCAGGTTGTATTGGAGGGATAGAAAAGGTCTCAGTTATACATCTTATAGGGTCGTGTAGAATCTCGAAGAGTCAATCAGCACAAATTCGGTACCATGATGAACATTCAGTTTGGTACAATACTTTTAGGAGCTCGTACAGGGTTGGATTTAAAGAATACTACTCAATGGAGTTCGGGAGATATGGATAATGTTATTTTGCCACCATCACCTACAGTACCATTGAATTTAATTGTTAGGGATGAACCCAGTGGAAAAAGGTACATAGATGCTGATTTTGTTGAACACGCTTTCAGTGTAGTAGAAGGTGTACAATCTAGCAAGAGGCATTTTCTAAAAGTATTTGGGTTTGATTTTGCTTTGGGGTATGTTACAGCCCAATTTGGTGGATTTTAAAATCATTATGATTTTTTGGAAATTTGAGGTAATTCTCCAGAGTAGTGCTTTGATTCGTTGGAAGATAAGTATTTTGTGTTGGTTAAAGAAATCAATTTTGGTTATTGTTGAAGAGGTTGTTCATTTCTTGCAAACGGATTTTCTTTTCTAAGTGGATAATATTTTGAAGCTTTGTTCATTGCAGTGGAAGTCATGTCAAGGTGGAGATTGTTAGAATTTGGGTGTGACCCGAATTCCTTATTGAAGTAATTAAAGAATTCTAATTGAAGTGCACGTCAAGAAGAATTCAATTTGGAATGCTAAGGAGTCCTATATCAAGTTGAAGTTCTATTTTAAAAGCCCATTGGGAGTTAGAATTTTTTTTTTTTTTTTTACTCGATTTTTTGGTATCCTACTTCATCAATAACTCTACAAAGAGAGTTTGGACATCCCCTACATATTCCCTATAAATATTAGGCTCTTCTATACAATTTTTTAATAAGTGTGAGAAAAATGATTACTAGCCTTTATGATCAATTATATATTTCTCTATTATTATTGGTGCAATATAATCTCCTAATTCCTCTGCCATATTTTCTTGTCTTCTTTTATTGTTTTTTGCTTGTGGTCAAATACTTCATTATTATGTCATATAATTTCAATATCTCAATCCGATGATTGGTTACATAACAAGTGGTATTAGAATCGGGTATTAGAACGATTCTGGTATCTTATTTGTTTCACAACAATGCTAACGATGTTGGATTTGTAATGTTCTAAATTTGATATTGCATATGAAGTGAGAGTGTGACTAGATTTATGAGTAATCTAGGAGAGTTTCATTGGAAAGTCATGAATCGTCTTATTACTGGAAGGCTGTCTTTCTGTACAAAAATTGTGAAAAAATCATGTACCTACTTCCTGTACAAAATCTGTGAAATAAAAAACCATGTACTTATAGCGTAACTACCTTATTAAATACTTGAAAGGTATGTAGTATTTAGGACTTGTATTTAAATCAGATAAAAATGAATTTAATTTGAAACGCCATGTTGATTACAACTTTACTGAGAATTCAAATAATAAAAAAAAATAATCTATAGCTACATATGTATATGTCATAAATGGAATATGCATTAGTTGAAAATCAAAACTTTAAAAATTAGTTGCATTGTCTTCAACTGAGGTTTAACACTTTGCTGCTACTGAGGTAGTTAAAAAAGGGATCTAGTTGAAAGGTTTGTTAAGTGAATTAGGATTTGTAGAAAATCGGGTGGAGCTTTGTACTAATAATCAAAGTGTTATTTTCCTAAGTAAAAATCGTGTTTTTCATGATAAAATTAAAATTATAGATGTTAAGTTTCACTTTATTAGAGATGTAACTACAATTTTTTATATAAAATTAGTTAAGACTTCTACTACAGTAAATGCAGCTGATGCAGGTACAAAGGTAATATCATTGAATAAGTTCAATGATTTTTCGTTGAATCTTGAAATCTTTTAATTTTCTCATTTGTGTCTCTGTCAATAGGAAATTAAAGCAAATGAAGCCATTCTAGTTTAGTTTTAAATCCACTTTGGTATAGCCTCAAGTTGCAGCAAAGATGGAGATAGTAAAGTTTTGGGTTGCTGAAATTGTGAGTCCAAACATTTATGATGGCCTAATTATGTTGATATGTGTGGTTGACCCTTCCCAATTGCTAATCCAATTTGAAGGTTCCAAAATTTGGTTTACCTTGTTTTGACTGTATCGCACTATGTATCATTTGATAACCCCCAAGATTCTTCTAACTTTGGTTCAAATAAAATTTCAAATGGAGGAAATCCAAATAGAGTATAATGAATCAGTATAACTATCCTTCTTCTGACACAGCAACGCAATTTGAATCAGTATTGCAGAAGACTAAAAATCCTCGTGTCACCACGCGATGGATAGACTCCTGTAACCATGACATATTTGCACTGGCTTGTTGGAAAACCCGTTGTCGGACTTGATTAATCGCCATTTGATGTTCAAATTGATTTGTTTTATTTTTGTAATTTTCTAATTGTTCCAAAGTCTTAGAAGTATTCCACACGTTTAACTAAGGTTTTAAAAATTGGAAAAAAAAATTCAAAGGTTGGACGAATTATCCGAAGAGGATCGTTTAACCGTAGCAAGAGTGCGAAAAATTGAACGTTTCTTATCACAGCCTTTTTTTGCAGCAGAAGTATTTATCGGTTTTCCAGGTAAATATGTTGGTCAAAGCTACTTCGTCTATTTGATCAGGAGAATTAGTATCATCAGTATGCTCCTTGTTATGAACTTGCCCAACCAACAACCAGAGCTGTAGCATTATATGAACGGAAAGCAATCGACCAGGATCATTCAATACAACGTTGTGAACATGATACCAAGGTGAACTCAGTCCAAAGATGAAAATCTTTGTAATATCCTGAACCATTCATGAACATTACAGCAAAAATGATTAAAATATTTATAGCTCCCACTTAATTTATCTGGTAAACTACTAGGAGCTCATGTAGCCCTTAGCAGTTTTTGGATATCAAACGGACCTCCCTAGAAGGTAATTTTAATGTGGCCGATTTTCCCTCTTTTGCAATCAATTTCGCTACAGCACCCGCTGCTCTGGAAGAAGGAACCGAGAAGAAGGTATTAGCAACAACTAATTTTATTACGGGATAGCTCATGATGTTCAGGGTAAGTATTCGTTTGTAGTATTGTCATTACACAACCTAGTCCTTGTTTCAAGTATATTCAAAAAAAAAGATTCTTTGTCTAGAGCTTGAATTAGGGATAGGCAAAACTCAAACTAACCCACCTAAATCGCCCAAACCGACCAACTTGGGTCGATTTTTTGTGATTTTTCAGCTGGGTTCGGGTTTTGGGTTAAGAAATGGGTCGGGTTGGGTCGGTTCATGGGTTGATTCCTGAAAATCGAGTTAACTCAACCCAACCCGACCTACTTAGTTTAAAAAAAAAATCGTGAGAACCTAGCCCAACAAAACAAAAAAGACAACCCTAACTTTATTTTTCCAAGTTCCATCTATCTCTCACTCTCTCTCACACACACACACACACATTAAGTCATCTTACTTCCACTCTCTTTTTGAACCTTCTGGCAATGGATCTCTCCTAGCCTCACCTTCAAAGACATCCCCTTTATCCGCATCTCTTAATACCCACATGAATTTTATGTTCACTCTGTTCACTAAATTATGAGCTCTGTTGATGATTATAGTGAAACGTATTGTTATTGTGATTTTAAAGCTATTTCCTGAGGAAGCTTAAGATGGTGAAGAAGAGCAATGGCAAAGTCCGCGCTATTAATGAGGTGTGCCTTCAATTCTAATTTACTCAAGTGTAAACATTGCGCACTGATTTCAATAATTGGGTAAATTTGCCCCCGATCTGTAGTTTTTATGCTTGGTCCCATCTTAGAATTTTTAAATATTAAAATGTTCAGTTTGTTTTTGGATTTGAGGAATGCTATTCTGGTAGAACATAAATCTCATAGGGATTGATATATCTTGATGAATTTCCAACTTTACTTCACTTGTAATTTACACTGTCAATTCTTTATAGTTGATTTGGGTGTGTATGTCACCCAATTTAAAGCACCAAACTCTATAGGAAATAATGGGAAGGGAAAATTTAGAAAGTATGTACTATGTCAGAAAACTAGAGCAGATGACTCGTTTGATAGTAGAATTTACAGATACAATGATTATGTCTAATAATTGTTATTTCTACATTCAAAACAACTGTTATTGTTTCAATCTTTATATGGGTTGGGTTGTGTTGAATTTCAATCAAACCAACCATGTTAGGTTGGGGCAAAAATCGACCCAACCCAACCCAATCCACGTCCACCCCTAGCTTGAATTCGATTTACAAATTCGTTGTTTAAATTTTTACTTTTTCCTTTGTTGGTAATAAACTCAATGATTGTAGAGTTCATTAGATGATGATTTTTCTAAAGCGTATACTTCTGTCTTTTTTCTTCTTTCGCATAGGGTTTACCTCCTATAAATGAATCATAAGTATCTATCTAAATATTTTTGATAAACACGCTTTACTTACAAATGGTTGTTTATTCTGGATTACTGACAAGTGGACAATTTGGCACCGTTGGATGGAGGGTTTGGTCCTATTTCATATTAATGGGCTTGTTTCTCATTTGGCTTAAAAATGAAACCCTAGCTGCTTTCTCTGGTCTGTCTTTTTCATCTCTCTGGTATTGTACATCCTCTTGTTGATTTTCTCTTTAAGTTGTGAGTGAATAAAGATGTGTTGTGGATTAATGGCGGTACGTCCCTCTTTGTGAGTGGTTTGTAATCCTTTTTGATAAGGTTGAAAGAGTTTGTGAGGGAGAGAAGAGAACTGTTGTGTTCTTCTGTGATCAAACATTTTGGTTTGTGCTTTGAGTCTGTGCTAGTGGATTTGAACGTAATTATAACGGATACTCAACAAGGTATTAAGTGTTAAAAGCAGTCATCGAACCTCCGAGATTTAGGCTGAAAAATCTCATGTTCTTGATTTCCTGTTGAGTATTTTGGCCTCTTTGTGCCGATTGAGTCTTAATCTGAGACCAACCAAAAAAATACTACCCATTATTTTAAAAAAAAATAACGATTTAATCTTAGAAGGAGAGCACAATATTCAGAAAAAAAATGTGATAGGGCACTTGAACTAGACATCTTCGCTCAAGTGAAAATTGTTGGCTGGTGCAAGTCAACCCCCACAAACTGGAAAAAATAATTTGAATAAAATAAATAGTAATAATATTATTTATAGATAATCTATAGATAGATAGATGAGCGATCACTATTTTAATGGTTTCTTTCTCTCATTTTGATTAATTTTAAGCTGATCAATTTCGAGTTATAATTCACATTTCTCCTCTTTCATGTCATTTCAATTGTTAATTTTCCACATTTAAGAATCTATTAGTACTTAAAAATCCTTATTTTCTTAGTTTAGTCTAGACATTTTTATTTTTATTTTTTTGGATAGATAGTTTAGACAATCTATTATATTAATTCAAACATAAAAATTAAATAATACCTATAACAAGGCTTCTCGGCCGTCAAAATGAGGCTATGAATCTCTTCATCCAATGATTATCATTTCTCTTCTTCTAAGCTCACATTTAGTGTTATTTGAACGTAATGCAATTTTATACTCAATCATAATCTCTAGTTTCACTCCAAACCGGTTCTATCATGACCCCTTGTGTCCTAACACCTTGGTGGCTCATATATATAACACATCACATGTCATACATCAACCAAAATTTTGTAAACAATGCAGAGTTGAATTTGTCGACTCTTGCATACGAAGATATCAAATGGATTACATCAAACTCGCATGCCCAGTAACCCATGTATATTACTTAAAATGCCTACATGAAGTCGAAATTGCTAGTAGTCGTCAATCAGCCATACGGCGGTAAATTCGTTCTTGGGCCTTGGGTAGAGTTTTTAAATAAAGTATCTAAAAGTATTAAATTTTATTTTCTCTTTCCAAGAGTTTGGATTCGAACTCTCTTATTGAATTGCTCATTCAATCAGTATTCTCAATATTATGCCTTGGAAAGGAATCGGAAATCTTTCTTCTGTTACATGAATCCAATTTTCATTCCATTCGGAAAAAGTTCCTACCGCTTTTCTATTTATCATTTGCGTAAAAGCAATCCGTCAAAATGACTAATTTAATTAAATTACAACCTGACATTACACCAAAAAAACATCTTTTGCAACACATAAAAGGCAACATTTGGTAGTTAAATATTGTTAAAGGGATCTATCGCAACATTCTAATACGTGAATATTGCCATTGCTTAACAAAATTGAGTTTTGGCAACATTTTTTAAGTGAATGTTGCTAATATTGCCTTTTCTTGCGAAATTTTTTTATTTTTCGCAACGTTTTTTTAAACGTTGCGGAAGACAAAACCTTTCGCAACATTTAAAAAACGTTGCGAAAAGATTCTCACAAATTTTTTTATACTTTTTTTTTTATCTTTTCGCAACGTTTTTTAGAAAAAACGTTGCAAAATATCTAGGTTCGTTTTAAATTGGTTTAGCCCTAACTTTCCTCCTCATCCCGTCAACGCCTCTCCTCTCTTCTCCGCCCTACCCTCTGGTTCTATGTGAAAACCGTGTAGCACCCACAAGATCCAAAAATATTCATCATATGCCTTCTCATTCCTCTTCTCGCAATACTCCGACGTCATTTCCAGGTCCGAAGAACTCTCAGGTCAAGTATCCGAATTGTTAAATCTAATTTCGGAGAACCCGATTGAAGCCGACCTCAGCGGGATTATTAGAGAGGCCATGGAGAAGAAGAAGCAGGTGAGGGAGAAGAAGGAATTGTTGGAATCTAGTGGAGGTAGCGTTTTTTTGGTTTAGCTTCATTCACTCTTAATTCGTTTCCAGCTGCACTCGAATTCATTTGATTTACCAACACGTGATTTGCATATCACTTCGATTAGAACTCAGATTATTGGTATTCCTATTATTAGGGATGATCTGTGCGAAGTGTCTCTTACTTAATTTGTATTATTAACCAGCACTGTAGTTTTTTATTGGACTTAATTGTACTGTGGTTGACTTGTGCATTCAATAGGGAGCTGCTCTTAGCGCTTGATTGTGTTGGGGAGTCAGATCTGAAGTGAAGTCTCAGGATCACAGCAAAGATGGCAGCAACACTGGCTTGGAGATTTTCTCCCACAAATAGCAACTGTGTTCGGGTTTAGGAATGGAAAATGCACTTCTCCTCCAACTTAGCCTCTGTTCGGGTTTAAATGGAGGGAAATGAGTGAAATTTAATAGGTTTTCTTGCTCGTTTTGGTAAATTAATTTGGATTGTTGATGATGGGATGGAAGATCAGAAATTGGATTAACAATTGAATATAAATTCTTGAGAATTTGGTTTTAGTAGAGTCTATTTAAAGTAATGGTTTTAAGGAAGTTGAAACCTATACATCATCATTCACTCCCTTCCTCTGTCTTTGCTCATTGTTTATAAGTTGTATGAATATTATATTTTTTAATAGTTGTAGCTTCTTAGGACTAGGAGATGACAGAAACCCCAAGAATTTCTCTACAGTACGCCAAGTTTGGAATGAGCAGGTGTGGTTCGTCTACATCCAAGAAGCTACAGTTATTAAATAATTATCCTTATCTTTTCTCCTAAAAATAATTATCATGTTATTGTTTTTGGTTGTTCTAATACAAACCATCCGATGTAATGTAATGTAGGAAAAAAATGTGCTCCCAGCAGAGAAGAAAGATGACCAAAAAGTTGTTGATGCAGAATTGTTAAAAGCTATTGAGCGTGTTCCAGAATTGAAGTTCTATTTGGGAGCAAGATTCTCTCTTAAGGATGGAATGAGGCCTCATCAGCTCGTCTTGTTCTGAGCTGCCCTTATGCCTGGGAACAAGTTTAACGACAACTCACAAGTCCCCAATAATCGAGTGGTGAGGCTCATGATTTATTCGATGCTTAGCTCAAATTAAAATTTGATAAAGTAGAAAATAAGACATAGATATCATTATTGCTTTTTATGTTGATGTTTTAAATCTCAGATCTATCATTTTGTGAACATCGATGAGTTGATTTTGTTTGATTTTAAATCGTTTATTATCATTCGATTTACAATTTAATCTCAGATGTTGTGTTTTCTATTCATGCATGAGTAATGTAGATTTGGGAAGTTATTTTATTTTGATTCACGTGCTGGGACAAATTTTTTTTATTTTATCCTTTGCTAATTTAATTTAATAGTTTGTATTGATCTTTTGGTTAAGCAAGAAGATGAATGGTAAGTAATGAGAGTCCATGTCATACTATGGCTTTGATAACTACAAAGAGTTTAGAGCCATTGTGTCATAGTCTGATTAAGGGTAAGCAATAACTTGTAAATTCTTGATGGCATGATGATTTTCTGTAGAAGAAGCTTATGTTTAGGACCCCTCAAGTTAGTGTCGTGAACTTGAGTGTGAAATGGTTTGTAATCTGGGAAAGTATGGGAACGAAGTCGAAAGTTCCCTTAGTCCCTTGTGTGTCATTGTTTGAGATCACAACTAAACACCAAAAGCTTGCATAAACTTAATTAAGTTCGTTTCTTTACATGTGTTTACCATCTTAACCAGTTAGCAAGAGCTAGTACGATATTCATTATGTGTATCAAACTTGTTCCATCAAACTTCTGTAAGGATTTCAAGGTTTCTTGAGGAATGCTGCTAATACATTTTGCTTTTCAATGTGTTTTGTAGTTCAAATAGTTTAGTTTCGTCAGCAAAACGGGAGATGGGTTTAGAGTGCTCCATCTGGTCCGACCTTTTCTCTCATTTCTGCCTGAGGTTCAGAGTGCTGACAGGAAAATTCCATTCAGAGAGAAGGTTATATACACTATAATCTCACTTTTCATTTTCCTAGTTTGCAGTCAGCTGCCATTGTATGGCATACACTCCACAATAGGTGCAGATCCTTTCTATTGGATGCTTGTTATTCTTGCCTCAAACCGATGAACTATTTTGGAGCTTGGAATCACACCCATAGTGACATCTGGACTGGTCATACAACTTTTAGCCGGTTCGAAGATCATAGAAGTTGATAACAACGTACGGGAAGATCGAGCCCTGCTGTAAGTAATACTAAAATGCAGGGGGTCTAGTAAGCGCTCTTCTCGGTAAGCATTTTGTCTGATTTCTTCTTTTTCATATCACTTGTTTGTTTCATTTCAGCTCATGAGCTTAACTATGATTTTACATGTTCATTTTTTGCCACTTTTGGTCTGACACCTGTGTCACTTAATATAGGCGTGAAGGAGTTTGAAGCATGATGGATTGGGTGGGGCAGGCGTAAATGTGCCAGATGAAATCGGGCAAAAGACCCTCACTAAAGAGCTAGCTGAAAGGTGAATAATTGTTTTTTGGTGTAATTTAATTCTTCAATACACTGAGCATCTTTTAGCATTCCTGATTTTGGAAGTATAGATATTAGATTTTTCTATAGAGTAATTTAGCAAAACATTACTTTTTTAATTCTTTTGTCATTCACTGCAGAGGTGCATCCCTGTTTTCCTAGATGAAGAAGTTGTTTATCAATATTACAATGGCTATTGCAATAACATATTGTGGCCCCTCTTCCACTACCTTGGTCTTCCCTAGGATGATCGACTTGCAACTACCAGAAGTTTTCAGTCACAATTTGTTGGGTATAAGAAGGCAAATCAAATATTTGCTTATGTAGTTAATGAACACTATGAAGAGGACAAGCTACTACGTGTAGTTCTAGAGATTATTATTAGTTAGGTTGTGCAGAAATATATTGAGAATTGGCAACAAGAAATTTAGATATATTGTGTTGTAACTAGTTTATTATAGTTTTACTCTTTAATCCTTACTCCTTTTTAGATAGGTTGTGTTGTAACACATTCTAATGTTGTATTGATTCAACAATTTATAATGAAATTATCAATTTTTATGTCACTTCAAAATTTGTTCACAAAGTGTCATTTTCAATTTTGGCGGTCAATTACCATATAACCGTAAAAAAAAAAAAAAGGTCTACAGCAACGTTTGAAAAACGCTGCAAAAAGGGAGTCTATAGCAACGTTCAAAAAACGCTGCAAAAGGGGGTCTACCGCAACGTTTAAAAAACGCTGCAAAAGGATTTTTCGCAACGGTGAATAAAAGCTGCAAAAAGTCTTCCCTCAACGGCAACACCGACCTTCGCAACATACACTAAAACGCTGCAAAATGTCTACCGCTGCAAAAGGTTTTTTTTGTTGTAGTGTGATTGACTTGATCGTCGGAATGCACGTGACCACCCTCACACCTCAGGAGAAGGTCATATATTCCTAACAATTTGTTCAAGTGTGTATGGCAAGAACTATGTGGACGTAAGTGGAGCAAGAATCTGTTGGCCACGCCATTCGCTCATGAACCTGTTTAATGGAGTTATGCAATTAGTGAGGAAGTAAATTACTTTAATTGTGGCAAAACCTGCTCGATAAACCCGCCAAGCTGCTTGAAATAGTGTCCTTGACAAACCTGTCAATTTGAGTAGCAAATTTTGTTTCCTTGCCTTGCAAACCTAAAATTGCCACCATGTTTTTCTTGCTGAGAACTAGAGATAGGTTAAATTTTATTTTTGAATGTGGAAAGTCACCTTCACTTAGAGTTATATTAAATATTTGAAACATTGTCAAGAGTTTATTGAGAAAGACATCGAAATAAATGAAGGACTAAAGTTTTAAAATTAATGTTATCTAGCACCAATTTAGATGACACTTCAAATAATTAAATACGCATTTTAATTTATCGGACAAGTCTAGTGGACGCATCTACCACCTAAATTGGTGTTAAGCACCACTAGTGTTAAATAACATTACTCAAGCTTTAAATGTTTCTTCTTCTTTTTTTCTTGACATTTGCACTGAAAATTGGTGTTATATAAAGAATAAAACAAGAGCACATACAAGAGTTTCTCTAAGACATAGATTTTATTAAACTTTTAGAATCAATGCTTAAAAATAATCTTCTATTTTACTTTTAAATCTTACTATATGCATTAATAAGTTACAAACTTCAATTTTTTAATCCTTTAATTATTCAAATCATATTTTTTTAAAAAAAATAACTGATAGATCATTGATGTATAAGAAAAATATTTCTTGAAAAAAGCAAAATGAGGAGTCGATTGTTGAAGTATATAAAACGTTTACTCTCTAAATTTCAAGATGATATATACAAAAAGTAATGATATTCATAGTGAACGACTACACATGATATCATATATATCAGTTTGTTATTGAGGTATTACCTTGCTATTTAATACAGCAAAATTAAAGGACATTAATGTCCCAAATAAAAAGATATCACATAGAATGATATAGTCGTCAACTACAAATAACATTATTCTTATACAAAAGAAACTCTCTATAAATAGAGACGTCTCTTGAAATTCTCAAACCATCCATTTATTTTGGAAAATAAGATATTTGCAATCCGCTTCGAAAACAAGATTTTTGAAAATTAAGCCCCTATTCGATATAGTCTTTAAAATTCATTTTTTTTATTTTCGATCTTATTTTCAACGACACAATCTCCTAACAAAATAATTTTATACATGGATCCGTGATTTTTTTTACTTTTCACCACACATTATTCAAAATATCATTTTTCATAAAAATGATTTTAAAAAACCTTACATCAAACGTGCCCTGAATCAGCGGTGAACCCAGCATCCGACCAGGGGGCGCAACCGCGCATGCTAGGCTCCGTCGGAACAGTTTTGGGAAGAGGGAGACCGTCGACCCCTGGTTCTGGACTTCTGGTTCAACTTGGTCTTCTACCTCGTGTTTTCTTTTCTTTTTTTTGAAATTGGGCCCCTGCGGCCCAGCCGTTCTTTTTTTTTTTTTTTGTAATTGGGTCATCTGAAGATGGGCGGCCCTTTTTTATTTTGTAATTGGATTGGGCCATTTGTTTGGTGGCCCAATCCTTAATTATATATAGGTCTAGCCCAACCTTTTTTCCCCCCAATTCAAATTAAACCAAAAATTGGAAACTCAATTATTTCCTTCTTGGCAATTCCAATTTCCGCCACTGTCCGCCGTCTTCTCCCATCCGACGTCCGCCTGCCGGTGAATCGTCACCACCACCGTCCACCAGTCTAGCCAGCCAGCAGTGCTGGAAGTTCCTGTCATGTGAAGTGTGAACGGCTACCGTCCGAAGCGACACCGTGAGTTTTCTGTTTTTTTTTTTTTTTGTTATTTTCTATTTATAAGCTATAAAATCATGATTTATGATAGTTTTCATTGTTGTTTCATGTATGATTTATAAATTGGAATTTGGGGAATTGAGAATTTGGAATTGGAATTGGGGGAAATTAAAATTAGAATTGGACTTGAAAACTATCCGATAAGACTAAAATTAATGAAGTGGTAATTACATAAAACCAGACATTAAGTTTGACATTTTTAAAAATCAAGGTTTGTCTTTATTTAACCAAAAATTAGGTTTTAATTTCACAATTAATATTAATAATAATATTTTAAATTAGATTAATCTATATATCCACCATACCACCTACCCCCACCAAATTTAAATCTCATTTCTCAAACCCTAATCATTTCTCATCATCTCTCTTCCGTCTCTTCTCCTCCCTACCCCATCCTCCCTCCCCCTCCCCCTCCTATCGGTAGCGCGACGCTGCTGAACCGCCGTCTGCAAGACTCTTCCGTCTCAATTTCTTGATTTCTTTGTATTTTCTCGGACGAACTATTCGTGGTAGTTTTCGATGGATTAGGGCAAAGATAGAGTGTTTTGATTTGACTCAAAACCGGTAATACTTCCAACTTCTCTGACATTTTTACGCTTCAAATGCAAGTTTTATCATTGAATTGAATGGAAATTGGGTCCTCTGCCTAACAATTTTGGATTTTTATATGGGGTTTATTTCCTTATGACTTTATATGTGAGAATGCTGGAATTCTTATGCGTCACTGATATGACAGGAGACGCTAGCTTAGTGCTTTTCTATCCTTAGTTTTATTTTTTTTTCTAATTAGTGATTTTCCTGTTTTGCAGGATATTATTATTTTTTTTTTTTAGCTTAGCCGGACATGATCTTTGGCTCAATAGATAACTATGCTATTGACTTTGAGGTGTCGCCTACTCAATCCCCAACTCTCGTCACTGTTCCGGTCCCTTCCTCATTCTCACAACCGAATTGCTGAACCATGACGCTGCGGATGGGATGAAGTGTATGTGACCAACTATTTGATCGATCTGTGACCAGTGACCAATTATTGATGGTGTACTGGGATTGGGTCTGTGACCTTAAAATTCGTTAATCTGTGACCAACAAATTTGGAATAATTTTTTAAATGGTGACCAATTTAAAATCTATGACCTGTAATTTTTTTATCAGTGACCAATGAAGTCAATTGTGAATGGCTCAATTTTTTTATCTGTGACCTTGAAATAATATGTGACCAATTAATTTAATAAGTTGTGACTGAGAATTAAATTTTTAACTACTTAATAAGATATATGTGACCTCGGAATCGGAGCACTTACCAGAATTAAGTGGCGGCGAAACGGTCATCGAATAGTCGTCGGAATTAAGCGCGGTCGGAGAACAGTCGTCGGAGTTGTCACCGATTACTGGAATAGTCGTTGGAGCAGTGGGTGTAGCACCCCGAGTTCCGTGAACTCGGATTGCCAAATCATCCTCATAAGTCGTGATTTTAATTAAAGATTTGCGGAAATAACTAACTTTTAAACATCACATTTATAACGGTAAATCTCATTGGCAACAAAATTCAATTGATTAACTTAAGAAAATCGTTTAAATTTCAAAACTCAAGTTTGAAATAACGGGAATAAGAAAAATAAGTTCATAATGCGTAAATTTTAAAACTTAAATAACTTCATCCATTAAATCGTGCCACCACTGCCCCCATCAGACTCTATCGTCTCCGAAATCTGTAAATTATTGTTAAAATAACGAAATGAGTATTTCGATGAAATACTCAATAGACTCATCGCCGATAATTAATTTACAAAATAATTGAACACATAATTATGCAACGTATATACCGTGATATCACCATCATAATAGGCTCATTTTCTTAAAATAAATCATAGGCTCTTTAAAATCATGGGGTGTGGATAGTCTCGTCTCGTGCATTTAAGTACATAAGTTATGCATAACATCATCTTATCTCATAAGAGATATTCTCATCTATTCTCATGCATTAAATCATATAAGTTATGATAAACATAACAACATCATTTCTCAATTTATGCATTAAATCATATAAATCACGTAAAGTCACATAATACATGCAATTATAATTTAAACTAATTAATGGGGTCGAGTCTATCTCAATTATCTCGAGTTACGTGAAAAGTGGAGCGGAAAGTAACCTCAATTTCCTAATTGTCTGTATGTTTCGTCTATCCAAAATAGAAAATAAGTTTTGAATTAGTATTCAAAATTTTAAAGTTTTAAAATGACAAAATAAAGTTTAGGGACTTAATTGGAAATTTATTAAAATTGGAATTTGAAAAGTTTAAGGACTGAAATAGACATTTCAGAATTTGTGGACTAACAGTGGGAAACAAGAACTTCAGGGATTGTTTTGTCTATAACAGAAACTTTGGGACTGAAATAAATAACTTAAAATAATAAAAATAAAGTTCAGGGCTTAATTAGAAATTTATTAAATTGAAATTGAAAAGTTTAAGGAATGAAAATAGATTTTTCAGAACTTGTGGGCTAACTGTGGAAAAATAGGAACCCAAGGACTGATTAACTCATAACTAAAATTTTGGAACTGAAATAAATCAATTTAAAACTTGGGGGCTAAAGAGTAATTTTCAAAAATCAATTTAAATAAAAATCTAATATTCTCTCTCTCATTTACAGAGAGAGAGAGAGAAAGAGAAAATAGCGACAGGGAGGGGCTTAGCTCCTCCCTCCGATTCCACCACCGACCGTTCGGTCGGTGGCAGCGCCACCATGCGCGGTGGCTCCTGCGCACGTGGGGCAAATGGGGGGTTTTTTTTTTTGCGTTCGGTCCAAAAGCAAAAGGGGTTCGAAATTGGGTTTTCCCGACGGTAAATGAGGTAAGTTTGTGGGTCTTGTGAGTTTCTTGGTTTTGTGGCCGTTGTGGTTGATTTTGGGACGGAGGAGTGGCGGTTTTGTGGTTGGTGATGACTGCGTGATGGTGTCGGTTTTGAGGAGGTTTGGAGCTGGGTTTGGAGCATTGGTGGTTCGATTGGTGATGGGTTAGTGGCGTGATTGGTGATTTGGAACAGTGGTTTTCGGGTTGGTGTGTGTCCGTGTGGGGTGTTGCAGGTGGTGGCCATGGTGGTGCTTGTTGTGGTGTTTTTGGGTGAAATGGTTGTTGATTTTGGGGTAAAGCAGTGAGTTGAGGCTGGGTTTGTGTGACTGCTTGCATCGATTTTGCAGTTTGGTGGTGTTGGTTTCGTGAGTTGGTGATGGTGGTATGTGAGACTGTTTGCAACCTTTCAGTTGGTGGTGGATCGAAATTGTTGATGGTAGGTTTAGAAGTTGGATTTGAGGTTGGGTTGGTGTTGGTGTTGGTGGTTCGATTAGGTTACAACTTGGTGGAGCTATGGTTTTGGACAGAGGCGTTTTGGGAACGAAAATGGTGCCTGAAATGTGGGAATGGATGGCTGCAGCTTGTGTTGGCTGCAGCCTGTGTGTGTTTGCAGCTTGTGTGCATGTTGGATAATCGGTGATGGTGATTCGAATTTTCTTTGATTGGGTGAGGCTCAAGATTGTGTGAAATCCTCATTGTTGGTGCTAGAAATTGATGTTCTAGCACCATAGAGAGTTTCCAATGCAAACTACTTTGAGGAAAAATTTGGGGAGGTAAAGTATTCTTACCCAGGTTGCCTAGCTGCGGGAATAGTAAGGATGGAAGGAAATTAGAGCTATATAAATAGTAAAATATTAGGGCACAAATTTCTAGGAGCCTAAATTGGCCAAAAAGTTGGGCTGTAAGTATTTTCTATTTGGACTTAATTGAAATTAGCTAAATAAATTGGGATTTGGACTATTAAAATTGAACTCTAAATAATAAAATTGTGGTACTTATAATTATTAAAATTTGGATTTAGATAAAAGGACTAGGAATTGATAATTAAAAAATTATTCGAGGTTGGTTTCGACTTAAATAGATTTAAATTCGTTTTGTAACGGCTAGACGAACACGCTTTCATTTTAAAATTGAGGTTAAAGTTTAGCAACGCGTTTTTCAAGAAAACTAATTTTATATTATTTAAAAATTCCCGGTCACTACAGTGGGGTTGGTGGAGGTGGGGTGGGTGGGATGGATCAATTATATTATATTACAGTTAAATATTTAATTTAATAGATTAATTGTAAAATTAATTAATTAATTCATGAAAAACCTGAGTTTTGTAAATTTAAATATTAGGGCCTGATTTTTGGTTTCGTGAAAGATAATCTCTGACCCATGAATTTTTTCCATTAATGAAACCTAACTTGAAACATAAATTAATAAAAAATAGAAACAAATTAAATGACAAAAATAGCACTAAAACTTTAAAAATTAGTTTTCGAGTCCTAAACAAAATGGGATGACCAAAATCCATCGTATTACTCGTATCGTCATCCTCTTTCTAGAATGCCGTTATGAGCCTAAACCGAAATTCGAATGTTCACTCTATACTATTACTTTTTTTCCCATTTTGATTCAATTTTTCAATAATATGTTCTTCATGAGGTCATTTTTGTCATTACGTTAACTTTGTTTACCTATGTTAATCATGGTATGAAACCTGTAATTTCGGAATTATGATATCTAAGCAGTAAACATACTTTATGATATCTTTCTATATATAAAAAGTGGCTATGAAACAGAATTTCTTGGTTTAACGGAAAAACTAACGGAATTTCTTGTTTTAACGGAAAAACTAACGGAATTTCTTGTTTTAATGAAAAATCTATAACTTTAGGGTCCAACTTGAATTTATTTAAAACTTTAGGGACTAAAACTTAAAATTTAACCCTAATCTTTAAATTGCAGCCAAGGACCTTAACATATCAAATTTACACAAGAAGTCCCCGCCTCCTCAACTCCCAAAAATCGAAAAAAAAAACATTTAATCTTCCATGACTGAAAAACTCAATGTTGTTAAACCCGGCCCGGCCCGGCCCAGCCGGTTAGATCGGAAAAATCGGGAACGGGGCCCAAAATCGGGCCAAATCATGTCCGATTTTTTATTATTTTCAAAACCAGTTAAAACCCGTAAAACCGGTCCCGATTTTCAATTTTTTTTTTGGTTTAAAAATTTTTAACTTCATAAATGGGCTTCAAAATTTATTTAGAATTTTAAGGCCCATGGAGAAGTAATGGATGTCATGCTCATTTTATAGATGCATTTCTCTCCAAATATTTCATAAACTTCCAATGTGGGATTGTGCCTTTTATACATGCTCTTAACTCTAATAGTTTTATAAACTTCCAATGTGGGATAGTGATATATAACCAAAAAATGTTAAAATACCCATCAAAATCATTTTCAAATGTATGTTTGGCTAATTTGATTTTTAATAACAACTAATTAAATTGTAATATTCACCTTTATTCTTTCATTTATTTAATTTTCAAATTTAACTTAAATTACACTTGATTATTAATATATTAATGTTAGCTATCATTTTCGATAAGTTTAAATTATTTTAATTTAACAAAGTAAACTATTTTAACATATTGATTTTTAATTTTTAGTATTGAGACTAATTATAGGATAATGAATCTAATTAGTAAAAATATATTTACTTTGAATTATTAATATGAAAATTTTAAAAAATATATATTATTTTTGTATGTATTTATTACATCCGATTTAACCCCGGTTGAACCTTTTGACCCTTGACCCTTCACATTTTTCGGGTTGATGACCGGGTCGGTTTCCAAAACACTGGAAAAATCTTAATGGAGAAGCTCTTCCCCCCTTTTCATGGCCGACGCCCCCAAGAACTGTAGTGGCCTGGGGTTGGGGCGACTGTGCTTGCCCATCATCTTAGTTTGGATTAATCATGGGCGCAATAATCATCTTTTTCTCTCGCACAAGCAATATATGGAGACATCCAATTTAATCCATTCAAATCCAGCAATCAATTCATGAGAAATGCTGGACTTACAGACTACTGTTTCACATAAGCCTTACAGAAAATAAAAAAATCGACCGGTTCGGGAGAAAAGAGATCGAAGCCGTTCAAAATAGGGCAAAGAGGAAGGAAAGAGCCTATTTCTCCCATTTCTCACTTGCAGTTCCCGCCCACCTCATATTCCTCCATCTCGAGCACAATGTAATAGGTGAGCTTACTGAGAACGAAAATTACACCTCGCGATCCCACATATCCTCTGTAGACTATAGTTCTATGGCAAGCTGTACCGACTTCATATATGTATTTGGAGGTGGAAAACTCAAAGAGAGGTACTTCCTCAATGTAAGTCAGGTGAAATAAATAATGATTGTGACTTTTTGACATCTAGACACAAAAATAAGAATACGAAACTAACTGAAGTTTGTCTGATAGATGGTAATGTCATTGGATGTTCAAAATATATTTCCATTTGGGGGCATCTTTTTCTTGTCATTTGTTTTTAAAATATAATATAATATTATTGTGCATAATATGAACTATGAGTTTTATGTTTGTGATTTTGGGTTGGAGATGACAGAGAGAATCACTTTATTTAATTATTTATCAATTATATAAACATTACATCATTAATTATTTAATTAACCAAAAAAATTACATCTTTATTAACAACAAATTAATTCTTAAAAAAATTATTAAATATAAATTAAGCAAACGTGCATTGCACGTTGCTTGCACCTAGTATATTTATACAAATGATGTAATGAATATTGATGTTCATCTTATATTAATCATTAATGACGTGTTATATAAATTTATTAGTAAATAAACTTATAGTGGACCTCAACATTTGAATTAAGTTTAAAATTCATTAATAAATTTATATGACACATCATTATTGATTAACATAATATAAGCATTTGTGCTCTTTAGATCTAAAAGGTAAATGAGACATTTCCAGTCAAACAAAAACCATTTCTAGAAATTTCAGTAGCTGCCATGTTTTACCTTTGCTATTAAATTTTGGTTACTTAAAAAAATTGAGCAAAAAACTAATTATATATATGGTCCAAAAGTCAGATTCTAGAAAAGCATGCTCTTAAATTTATACACAAATAACGACTTTTAAGCATTTTGGATGATTCTATTCCCAATCAAATGTTTCTTGTATTTAAATTTGATTAAGTTTTATGAATGAAGACTAAAATTGACAAGTACAAAAAGGGACAAACAAGGCGGCTAGACAACAATGTTGCAACAATCATACTATACAAATAGGTTCAGAGACATGTTCAAAAAAGAGAGGGTATATGTCGATACATGATTGGACAATTTGAGAAAAAATAAAAATACAATGCCCAATTATTATCAGTCACATCATCATTTCCCTCTATCCCAGTTCTTGAGGCCGTCCAATGGGCATTATTCATGTTGCAACCCATCCACACGTTTTTATAATTTTGCGCATGTTTTGATCTCGTATTTGTATTTGTTGAGTAAAAGTCAACGGATCAAGTTATATTATATATATATATATATATATAGTCAAACCATGTTCCTTGTCACATTCTCGTCATTTCATATTTTGCTCAAGAATTCATTGACTTTTACGCAACAAATACAAATATGAGATCAAAACATGAGCAAAGTTATAAAAACGTGTGGATGGGTTGCAACATGAATAATGCCCATTGGACGGCCTCAAGGACGGGGATAGAGGGAAATTGTGATGTGATTGATAATAATTGGACATTGTATTTTTATTTATTTTTTCAAATTGTCCAATCATGATCGACAAGTATCCCATCTTTTTTGAACATGTCTCCGAGCCTATTTCTATAGCATGATTGTTGCAACATTGTTGTCTAGCCGCCTTGTTTGTCCCTTTATGTACTTGTCAATTATATATATATAGACGGAGACGAACTTCTCTACATGATACGAGACGATATTTACAAAACTCAAGATCACTATCTACAAGTTGAAAATGATATTTACATAATATACATATGGCTCTATCTCATAGCTTTCTTTTTAGAAGCATAAAATGAGTTTGCCTCAAGTTTCTTTAAACTTGGAATTCAAAGAAATCCTACGTACTAACCTGGGACGAACAATAGGGGAATTCATGTTGGTCCATTGGATTGGCTTCAATGCCAGGAACATAGCATCCTTAAGGAAGCCACGATTACACATCTCTAGTAGTTTGTATGGCCATGATTGGGCCCCATGGTTTCTCCGAAAAAAGATTCGATTGGTTGGGTTCCTTGTCTGCTAATTATTTCCTTCAATGATGAAAAGTGTGAGTAGCCGACTAATTAACTTATTTGGGTAGATCGTCCACCTTCCTCTGGCTCATCAGCCTACTTCTTTCGGTCTGAAGCAACCTCGAAAACCTTAGTAGACATGTTGACATCAGTTATTCCTGGTGATGTATCATTCACATTGGATCAGACCTATACAATATTGAGTCATTTACATATACCATTCACTTATTTTTGCATCCTGTTTAACAAAAAATTGATATTAAGATTAAGTTTGAAAGTAAAATGAAGGAAATTATTTATATGCATGCTAGCCAACATGTCCTTTCTTCTCCAACTGGGTAGAGGAACAAAAATTTGATATAACAAAAAATACATTGTCCCAACATAAATTGAAGGCGCGGATTACATGTACACTAACACAAGTAAACCAAAGAAAGAGGGATCAAAATAAAAAAAAAAATGATACAAAAAAATTTATGAACAAAATTTCTCCTCATAATCAATTAGAACTCACCAGCTTATTTCTTAAATCTGAAGTTATTGCTTTGGCTTCAACTTCAGAACTAAAGTCTCTCTCGCTCGCGCACTTTTTCACATAGAAATGGAAGAAAAACGTTAGGACGAAACTGTTGAGAACAGTGTTGAAAACCCATGCTCCCATCCCATTGCATCCACCTTTCCAAAAATGCAGAACAAGAACCCCAATATGCCATGCCAAGTTTGTAACAAGCAGGATAGTCTGGCAGAACAATACAAATGGGAAATGGGGTTTTTTGTTGAATCCAATTTCAGTGAAAAATCTATAGCCATAGACTAATGAAAATACTAGGGTCATCGAAAGAATGGCTAAAACTTGAAAAGATTGTGAGAATTCAAGCCAGAGAAATGACATTAAGATGAGGATGGAATGGTTAAAGACTTGGAGAAATGGGAATTTCCGGCATCGTAAAATGGTGAAGAAGGTTTTGATGATATGGAGGAACCGGGAGAGGTAGAAAATGTATGACCAGAAGAACACGCGGCCAGAGGGGCGGGTTCCTAGTGGGAAACAGAGGAGCCACTGAAATGGAGTTTTCGAGCGCTGCCAGAACCACCTTGTGTCGCGGATTTCTGCCACGGAGGAGGAGAGCATTCCGGTGAAGATGGTGGCGGAGATGAGAGCCATGGCCAGGCTGTGAAGTGCCGGAATAGGGCCTAGAGGGACAGGCTTGTGGCGGCGGATCAGGAGGAGGAGGAGGTGAAGGATGGTGGAGATGGCAATGTAGGCGGAGATTGAGGCGATGAGAAAAAACCAAGTTGAACCCCATGACTGAGTTGGACTCCACCGGAAATAAACAACCGCCGGATGCTCCGCCAGCCAGTAGTTCATGTCCGGCATGATTTGCAGCACCATTTGGATCAAATCCATGCAAAATTTATCAAAATTTTCTTGCAGATTAAAGTGATAATAACAGGAAAAAGGATCTTTTCTATTAGTATTTAATAGCGAAAATGATATTAGAAGATAATCGTGTAGAAGGAATAAACTTGTGGAAGAAGGTATTTATCTATGTCATTAGTGAGTTCATGAATGGAAACTTCGAATGAGATAACCCAATCAACTTATTCCGTGACGTGTTTCTTGACCTTTTGGTGGAAATGGTCAAAATAATAAAATGGTGATTGTTGAATTTTTATTTTTTTTAGGTTTTTATTGTAATTCATTCACTTTGTTTGATTAAGGAAACAAGTAATTCGATAATATAATAATTTGTCCCTTAAGTTGTTAAAATTTGTATATTTAACCATATGTCCAGACATGGGCACAACTAGAAAATAACGTTAGAATGAACTAAAATTTAAAAAAAAAAAAAATCAAATTAACTCGTGACATTCACGATAAAAAGACACTGAATAAAATAAAAGAAGCCTGGATGTCTCATCTTAAGATGTTCCACCCGATTTTTTTATATTTTCTTATCAAATAGAAAATCAACACATATGTTAAAAATACAAATCGACCAAATCATGATCGGAATAAACAAAAGATACATATCCACCAATAAAAAAAAATTAAGAAATAATTTAATGAATACTATTCTAAATAATTTTGAGGATCAATTTTTCCAAACAATCAAACGCTTTGGTCAAAACACACAATTAATAATGCATCACTATATGTATTACATGTCTACTATCGTGTTTTCACACTATAAATTTCTAGAATTTTTTCTCTAGAAAACTTTTGTCACTCCCTAAAATTATGCTTTCGTCCAGAATATCGGAACCCTATGAACCTGGGTACCTTAGTTTCCAAGTTGGCGGCAAGAATTAATATCTGAATATATGTGAACGCCTTGAGAGTCTGTATGTAATAAAAGTTATGGATTTATAATTTTTATACTATTTAAAATGTTTATGAATAAAAAAAATCACATTCATTTTTTTGTATATATTTATAAATTTTATTTTGTAACATAAAATACGTCGTTCGTTCGCTAGTTCATCGGTGATACTAGCAAATTATTTCCGTTAGTGTTCGTATTGTATGTAAGTGTTACGACATGAACCATTACATGATTCATTTCTAGATCAGTTCCTACAAATGAGAAAAAAAAAAAAAAATGGAATCAATTTGGTAATACGGTTTCATTATTCAACAGCTCCAATGTTTCGAGTACATAGATAGTCAATTAATTCACACTTGACCATAGAAATCTACCTGCAAATTTGACCATGAAAATTACACAAAATATTTTCTAGACCCACCTGGCTTTTGACCAATTTTAATCTAGAGAAATACTACCAAGACGTTATCGAATGGGTTTAGCGTACACGACAATATATATAATCAGTCTTTTACAGCTTAAATTTTTGAATGAAGTATAGGGTTAAATGCATCGGGTTATTGGAGTACATTTTCATTTCATTTGAAGAAAAAATATGACATTTAGCTATTAAAAGTTGGGTCCCACATGTGAGATGAAGGTCAAAAAAAATGGCTGTCTTTTCATTTCCAACGACTATATTTTTCATTTTTTTTTTTTTTGGATTAAAAATGTGCGCCAAACTGGGGCTTAGTCCCTGTTTGGTGGAAATTAAAATCATGATTTTTAATCTAAATTAAAGTCAACAATTAATTTTAACCACGTATTTTTTGAAATCCACAATTTTTCAATCACACATTTATCAATTCTTATAAAAACTAAAACTCTGATTTTAATCCTCATCAAACAGGGGCTTAATCATTTCGCATTCGTTTTACAATTTATACTCTAAAATTCACAGTAATGAGTAATGACACGCAGGGGCGGATCCAGCACCTGGCCAGCCCCCGCGGCCGCCTGGGCTGGATCCGCCGGAACAAACTTTTTTTTTTTTTTTTTTTTGACAAAAGATAAAGTTTACGATTATATTACTGGAATTCATTTTACTTTCAAACATGTGCCGTAGCTCAGTTGGTAAGTTGTTGCTTTTTTAAGTTGTAGATCTTAGGTTCGAATCCCTCCAACTTAGTTGTTTGAAAAATATTTTCAGTTCTACTATTTTTACTAAAATTAATGCAATAGGTTGGAGGTTGGATAAGATTCGAACTTGTGATCTTGTGTTAGGATAGAGAATGCTTCACCATCATGGCACTCCTTAATATTGACAAAAAATTTAGCAAAATACTATTTGTTAAGTTGGGTGATTTAATGCAATTGTAATTGTAAATATTCAAACCTGTGATCTTTCCTTTGAATTGTAAAAACTTGGCCACAATGTCATTTGGTAAACACTATTTTTTTTCTAGTGTAATTATATATGTTTAATATATTTAATTAGTTAACTTTAATTTATTACTTTTTTATTTTATTTCAATATTTTTCTTTGACTAATTTATGGAGTGGGAAATTTTGTGAATTTCTGAAGGGTAATTGGCGCAAAAGGTCCCTACATGTGACGGTTGTTGTGGAAAACGTCCCTACGTTCGATTTTTTGGTGCAGAACGTCCCTACCTTTGCATTTTCTTGCGCAAAACGTCCTTTTGACCAATTTTTAACATAAAATGACCATTATACCCTCTTATATAAATAAAACAAAAAAGAAAGGAAAAGAAAAATAAAGAATAAATTGCAATCTAGTCCAAAATATTTTAAAAAGTGCAAATCAATCCAAATAAATTATTAAAATATTAAAATAATAATAAAAAAAAATAACAACTTTTCTTTCCTATCACACTCCTCCACTCCGTCAGCCTCCAAATAAAAGGTTTTTATTTTTATTTTTGATTATTTTTAATATTTTAATAATTTATTTGGATTGATTTGCACTTTTAAAAATGTTTTGGATTAGATTGCAATTTATTCTTTATTTTTCTTTTCTTTCCTTTTTTGTTTTATTTATATAAGAGGGTATAACGGTCATTTTATGCTAAAAATTGGTCAAAAGGACGTTTTGCGCAAGAAAATGCAAAGGTAGGGACGTTCTGCACCAAAAAATTGAACGTAGGGACGTTTTCCACAACAACCGTCATAGGTAGGGACGTTTTGCGCCAATTACCCATTTCTGAATTAGGGAAATTGTGAATTAGTTAATTGGTAAATTTAGGGATTTAAAAAAAATTAATTGGGGAATTTGTGAATTGAAAATTTTAGGAATTTGTTCTTGTGCAATAAAATGGGGAATGACTAGTTGAATGATAATTTGAAAGTGTACATTGAGCAAGAAGTTTTTTTAAAAATTGATAATGAGACAATCTTGTAGCGCTTTCAAAATATGAGACCACGGAGATTCCAATTATTTGATCGTACAGTTATGAAGTGAAGTGTTATTACTTATTTTTCTTTTGGGTTGTATTTGATTATATTTTAATATTATATCATTCATACGCTTTAGTGTATTTATATATTAATCGAACAATTTTTAATATTATTTAATTAAAAATTAATAATCAATATCGTCATTCTTGTCGTTGCAGTCAATAGTCAATGATCGTCGGCCGCCCGTGCTGAACTTTAGGGCTGGATTCGCCCCTGATGACACGTGACATTTTCAAAACACAGATATTATAGGGGGGGAAATGTTGGCCTAAAATTGTGTTTCAAGGAATACAGTGAATTTGATTCATACAAGATTAGCTTGATGTGTTAAAAAGATAATATAAACAAAATTCATTCCATCTGCTTGAAATCGCTCAATGCCTTATTGAGAGTGTCTTTGATAGAGATTAAAATCGAATTAAAATTGAAAAATTTACTGTTATTTTTTACTTTTATTAGACAACTAGGACCCAATAACGGCTATATTTTCAATTTTAATTGGATTTTTAGCTGTATCGAACACGCTCTGAATATTGTACGAAAAAAGAAAATTCACTAATTACGACATTATGGTATATATATTTAATATACTATGTAATATATAAATTATATCTGAAAAATGCTACCTTCTAAAATTAGATCTCAATCCCCTTCTTGTAATTGATATTTTGAATTAAGCAAATTGACGCTTGCATTCAATGACTGTAAATAATCAAAAGAAATTCAAAAATTCGAGAGGAAACATAGAATGTTCGCTAGTGCCAGAAATCATTCACGGATTCAATTGATTCTCCGTCTATCTATCAAGTATCACCAATGCTGAGTCGGTTCACATTTTATTTTTATTTTATTTTATTATTAATATAGCATGCCCATGCAGGCAGTTGCCTGACCCAAGCAGTTTTTAAATTTTTTTTTTTCTTTTTTTAAATATCAATTCGTCACGAACTGAAAATGGCATGTGACACGAGCCGGCATGTGTAGCTTGACGAGCCACAGGAGCAAGCTCGGGCTCAAGCCGATGCCTCAAAATGGAGCTTGGCTCGAGCCTCTACTCGGTTGAATCGAGCTATGAGTTAGACCAGGTCGGACTTTTTCCAGATCGAGCCGCAGGCCGTCCAAGCCGGCGAGCCAAATTGATACCCCTACATATGTATTGAGAAATGTTTCAAAATGTTACATGTTGATGTGATTCGAATTTTTTTTCACGTCTATTGTCGTTGTATGCAAATATGGTGCTCAAATATTTAAATATAAGGCCGTGTTTGATTGGCCGGATTTTTCAGGGAACTAGGAAAATATTTTCCACTTTTCACTTTTTTAACTGTTTGATAGGCGAAATTTTCCACGGAAAATATTTTCCACCTTACCCCCACACGTGTGCATTTTCCGGGTAATTGATGAAAAAAAATTCACTTTTTGTGGGAAAAAATTTTCCAGGCTAACTACAATTTTTTTTTTTTTTTTGGAAACAAATGTCATGGCCAATGGTAAAAAAAAAAATCACTTTAATAGACAATTTGCATGTAAAACAAAGTTAAACGAACACTAAAGTTTGATAAAAATGATTTTTTAGGAAACAATTTTTTTTCACTTTTTTTTTTTTTTTACTTTTTGGCAATGGAAACAAATTATATAACCAATTGTGGAAAAATTATCACTTTAATAGACACTTTCCATGTAAAACAAAATCAAACAAATAACAAATTTAGAAAAAATTCGGGTGAAAAATTATACCAATCAAATACACTTAATTAACAAATCTCTGCAAAACAATTGCTAGGCAATTATTTTCCTTGGAAATCATTTTCTTTCTACTCATTTTCCACTATTGCAATCAAACGCACATGCTCCCACACCCAACTCCAAGTATTGATCCAATATCGGAGTAGTTGGATCACCTGCCCCCACACCCAAATCCAAGTCCATTTTTTATTTTATTTTTTTATATATGATCATATATTAAAACTAACATCAGCCCATGCTTCTATCAATCCAAAAAAATAAAAAATAAAAAAAGCTTAATGAAAACTTTAAAAAAATTCTTAGCCTAAACCCAAAACAAAACTATTTAAAAGCTAATTAATACCTTCTAGCCCGATTCCCATATTCCAAACTAAAGGCTAAAACCTAATCTTCCACATTGCTCTCCGCAAAGTCTCTCCGTGAGTGTCTTTGAGATTGCAATTTAAAAAAAAAAAATCCGTCTCTCTCAAATTCTCAATCTCTACGCAATGTTGATCGTGCACATGAGATATTGTATGTCCTTCTCTATTAATCTCCCTTGTATGTGTATTGTGTAGTACATGTATGTGCGTGATAAAAAAAATTGTCCTTTTAGTTTGAGTAATGCTATTCATTTTCACTGGGATTGAGCTCCAATCTATGTAATAATTACACGACATTAAACGATATATTCATGTAAATGCAAAGCCACGTGACTCTTTTAATTGAGTCTATCATTTAATGCCGTGTAATTGCCATATAGACTGGGACTCAATCACAGTAATGATGAATAGCATTCTTCTTTAGTTTTGTTTTATACGTTTGCTTGAGGACCATGATTTTTGCTTTCTGCAATTTGTTATGTTTATCAAGTTTTGAACTTTTGATGTGAGGGTCTGCAAAATTTTAAAATTGCAATACTCATTTGGCCATTTGCGGTTATTATAAAATTGCATTATTGATTTGATAAATTTAATGGTCAAATTGGTCGAGCACTTAGTTTAGCAACTAATTACTTCTGCAGACCAAATATCATGACTTGTGATGGCATATACCATCATTGCATAAAAAACGGTATAATGCTCCATTCCCAATAGAATGCTATATTCATAAACTACGTGCACCTATCATGTTGTAGAAAAAAAAAATTGTGAATCTCAATGTTGCGATGTTTTATGCAACTAACTTTTCGACTATATAATGCAAAATGGTTATGCAACCGTGTGTGATGATGATAATGAATGCTAAATTTTGAGGGGTTGCTCAATTGGTCAAGTTTTGAATTTGCTCCCCAATGATCATCAGTTCGAATCTCTTCAGGGTCACTGAGGTGATTATCCGGCTGTAAACTTCAGGGCCCCGTGAGATTAGTCAAGGTGCGCGCAAGCTGGCCCGGACATCCACGATTATCAAAAAAAAAAAATTGAATGCCATATTACATGCCTATAAAATGTAACACGTCTACTAGACTACTACAAATCTCATGAAAGAATCATTTGACAAAATATGGGAGTAAGGATGATTTAAAACAGTACTCAACAATCTAGCGTATTACATACAAAACTCTTCACTCATTTTTCATCTTCGATGGAAACTTACTGTGTACATTAAAAAATTTAGCATCTAGTCTAATAACTTCATAAATGTGACCAAAATTTAATCACTCAATCAACAGAAAAATAGAATGTCCCAATAAAAATTCAAACAGGATGTGCTATCATCAGAATTCCTGAAGGCATTAAGACCCAGTTTGATGGCCATTATTTGGCCAAAACAATGTTTTGGATAATGATATTTAGGAGAATGTGTGATTAAATTCTGTTAGTCTAATCACTGTAGGATAAAATAGTTGAGAATCAAAGTAAATCAAAACAAACCGAAGGCCCGTGTTTACACGATTTCCTTAAATCGAATTCGCCGCCTCGCCGGAGTGCAAGAGATTTTGATCGGTGTTCGATTCACAGGATACAATCGGTCGTCGGTCCACGCAGCACTACGTTACCGACCTATGAACTAGCCGTGTCTATCTCACAAAGAACTTAGCAAATGAAGAACAGGAAAAAAAATAGAGGTTGCTAAAATGAAGGAGGAGGAAACGGGTTTTATTTTTTCTTTTGTTGTGTTTGCTTGTCCTCTTCCAACTGAGAGCTCTTCTATTTATAGCCATAGAGGAAGAGCCAGCCCTTTAATGCATTGAATGGAGAGTGATATGAATGAGGAGTTACAATATTAATGAAAATGAATGAGGAGTTTCAAACGGATGGAGGAGAAACTGATTTTCATTCAATATTTCTCAACTTCAATATTTCTCATTCAATATTTCCAACAATCCCCCACATGAATGAAAATTTGGAAAACCTGAGAAAGATAGAGTAGAACGAATCAATCCTGCATAGGATAGGTAGCATTTAGCTTTGAACCTTCCCTTGTGAAAATCTATCGAGTATTACTAGCAAACCAGTGGATCGGATGCCTTGAATTGTTTCACCATTTGTGTAAACCAAGACAATAGACCTCACACAGGACCATTCTAGACACAGCGTAGTTCTCAATGTTGTGTTCGTTTTGGTCATGAACACGTCGCCTGGTTCTACAAGTGTTTGTTCAAGGATGTAGCATTTTCAATCCTTATAGAAGCGGCCCCACTTCACACTCACATAGGTGACCTCTTAATTCAGCGTTTCACAACAACGCTTAAGGGTCATTAAAAGCATAGCTTAACCTGTATCTTCCAATCACTGTGAGCACCATAGGAATGATTAGAAGGAGAACTTTCTCAGTGATTTACACAGATATACATGGTTTAGTTGTCCCTTTGAACCTAGATCCTGGGATCTCCATTCAGCTAGGTTGGGTTTCCACCATGATACATTTCAACGTCATAGGCTGCAAGCCCATTCCTCTCGATGCCTTTTCAACTAGCTCTCGAGTTAACCCTTTTGTTAATGGATCCGCAATATTATCATTTGACTTCACGTAGTCCAGAGTGATAATACCTTGTGAGAGTAGTTGTCGAATGGTATTATGTCGTCTTCGAATATGTCGAGACTTACCATTATACATATTGCTATGTGCCCTGCCAATTGTTGATTGATTATCACAATAAACACAAATTGCAGGCACAGGCTTTAACCATCTTGGAATATCCTCAACAAACTGGCGAAGCCACTCTGCTTCTTCAGTTGCTTTGTCTAAACAATTAATTCTGATTCCATTGTAGATCTTGCGATGCAAGTTTGTTTGGACGATTTCCAAGAGACAGATACACCACCAAGAGTAAAGACATATCCACTAGTAGATTTTGAATCTGACATATCAGATATCCAGTTCGCATCAGCATACCCTTCGATTACTGCAGGGTACCTAGAATAATGTAGTCCAAAATCACGAGTGTACCTCAAATAATGTACCACCCTGAAAATGGCTCTCCAATGGATAGCACCTGGGCTACTCGTGTAGCGACTCAATCTGCTAACTGAATATGTTATATCCGGTCTCGTACAAGTCATTAAATACATTAAACTCCCAATTATCCTAGAATATTCTAACTGTAACACACCATCACCAGTGTTCTTGGATAAGTGGAGACTCAAATCCACTGGAGTCCTAGCCACAGTGGTATCTAACTTTTTGAACTTGTCAAGTATCTTATCAATGTAATGAGATTGAGATAACGCAAGTCCATTTTGTGTTCGAGTGATTTTTACTCCCAAAATGACATCCGCGAGACCCATGTCTTTCTGTCAAACTTTGAGTTTAACATATTCTTAGTGGCTTTGATAATCTTATCAGAGCTGCCGACAATGAGCATGTCATCGACGTACATACATAATATGACATATCCATCATTAGTGTCCTTGACATATACACACTTGTCGCACTCGTTGATTCGAAAGCCACTAGTCATCATAGCATTATCAAATTTCTCATGCCATTGCTTCGGTGCTTGCTTTAAACCATAAAGCGATTTAACCAATTTACAGACTTTTCTTTTTTGACATGGAGCTGAAAACCCATCTGGTTGCTCCATGTAGATTTCTTCATTCAAATCTCCATTTAGGAAAGCTATTTTTACATCCATCTAATGTATTTCCAGATTTCGCAAGGCTGCAATAGCAATTATCATTCGGATAGAAGTTATTCTCGACACAGGAGAATAAATATCAAAGTAATCTAAGCCTTCTTTTTGCTTATAACATTTGATTACTAGCCGAGCTTTATATTTATCAATAGAGCCATCCGCTTTCATCTTCTTCTTGAAGATCCACTCGTAGCCCAAAGGCTTACAACCCGGTGGAAGATCTACTAATTCCCAGGTATGATTCTGTGGGATAGAATCGATTTCACTCTTGATGGCTTCTTTCCACAAATGACCATCTGGAGAAGATATAGCTTCTTTATAGCCTTGAGGATCATTCTCCATCAAATATGTGAGGAAATCAGGGCCAAACGTCTTAGAAGTTTTGGTCATTTTGCTCCGTCTAGGCTCATCCTCACCTTCTTCAACTGGATTTTTACTGCTGCCGTAGCTGAAGATTCCATAGTCCGTTTCATAGGAGTTAACTGTTTAGGAGATTTACAAGGAAATATATTCTCAAAGAATTGTGCATTCCTAGACTCCATAATCGTGTTAGGATGAATATCGGGTACATTCGAATAATGCACAAGGAACCTATATGCACTACTATTTTGTGCATAACCAATGAACACACAATCAACTGTCTTAAGTCCAATCTTGACCTTCTTAGGAGGAGGCACCACAACTTTAGCAAGACACCCCCACATTCGTAAGTATTTATATGAAGGTGTTCGACTTGTCCAAAGTTCATACGGAGTCTTATCCATATTCTTTCTTAACACTTTATTCAAAATGTAATTCGTAGAAAGAATAGCTTCTCCCCACATGTTCTGTGGTAATCCAGAACTAATCAACATAGCATTCATCATTTCTTTTAACGTTCGATTCTTACGCTCAGCAATTCCGTTCTGCTGAGGTGAATAAGGTGCAGTAGTTTGGTGAATTATTCCATGTTTAGAACAAAATTCACCAAATGGTGATTCATATCCACCACCACGATCAGTTCATAGCACCTTTATTTTCTTACTAAGTTGATTTTCAACTTCATTCTTGTAAAGAATGAATTTATCGATAGCTTCGTCTTTGCTTTTAAGCAAGTACACATAACAATATCTCGTGCTATCGTCGACAAAAGTAATAAAGTACTTATTGCCGCCTCGTGTTTGGACAAATTTTAAGTCACACACATCACTGTGGACTAGTCCCAATGGCTCGGTACTTCTTTCAATACTATGAAACGAAGACCTAGTTAACTTAGCCTCAACACAGGTTTCACATTTATGATTTGAATCAATTTGAAACCTAGGTAAGTAGTTTAGTTTGCTAAGTCTACGTAATGCATTGTAATTTACGTAACCTAATCTACCATGCCACAGATTAGGAGACTCAAGCAAGTAAACATAAGGAGTTTTCTCATTATTCATAACAGTTGGGGTTACAGCAATTACATTCAATTTAAACAGGTCATCAGTCATATAGCCTTTCCCAACATAAACTCCTATTTTGGTAATCACCAGCTTATTTGCCTCAAAGACCATGCGGAAACCATTCTTGCTCAGAAGAGACCCAGAGACCAGATTCTTGCGAATATCCGGCACGTACAGCACATTAGTCAAAGTAAGCTCTCTGCCAGAGGTCATCTTCAGGATCACCTTGTCTTTACCAAACACTTCAGAAGTTGCAGAGTTTCCCATAAACAATTTTTCACCATTTGTAACTGGTGCAAAAGTAGTGAACATGCTCATGTTGGAGCAAACATGACAAGTGGCCCCAGTGTCTAGCCACAACTCCTTAGGGTTAGACCCCACCAGGTTAACCTCATTAATCACCGCCATAAGGTTTAGGTCAGACATGTCATCTGAGAGATGATCTTTCTCATTTCCAACCATATTAGCCTGAGGGCGCTGCTTGTTATCCCTCCAAGGCTGACGGCAGTCTACTGATCGATGCCCAACTTTGTCACAATTGAAGCACTTTCCATTGAACTGGAACTTAGGCTTCTTTCCTACCCCACCGGTAGTCTTTAACTGAGACCCTTTCGTGGTCTGCTTTTTGTCTTTCCAATTTTCATTACCCTGTTTGGCTTTAAAGGATTGACCTTTCTTAGTACCAGAACTTTGGCTGTGTTCCAATACATTAACCTTCTCAGAGTAAGAATTCCCTGACTTGCGTTCAGCTTTTTTGTTATCCTTCTCAATGCACAGCTTGATAATTAAATCTTCGAAAGACATCTCTTTCATCTTATGTTGCAAATAGCTTTTGAAAGCCTTCCACTGAGAAGGTAGCTTGTGAATAGCAGTAGCCACCTGTAGAGATTCTGACATAGTCAGACCCTCAGCATGCATTTCTTGCAAAAGCACTTGATACTCGTGCACTGGCTCACCACTGAACGTGAATCAACCATTTCGAAGTCCATGCACCGACTGGCCAAAAATCTCTTAGACCCAGCATCCTTGGACTTGTACTTCTTTTCTAAGGACTCCCAAATCTCCTTAGCAGATTTCTTTACTACATACACGTGATACAGAGAATTCTATAGGCCATCCAAGACATAGTTGCGACACAAAAAATCAACACTTTTCCATGCATCCCAAGCCGCACGCCTATGCATATCAGTGTCGTTTTCAGCCACGACAGGGGCATCTTCGGTGAGGAAACGTGCAAGGCCCAAAGTAGTAAGATAAAAAATCATCGTATTTTGCCATGTCTTAAAATCAGTGCCAGCAAACTTATCCGGTCGAATTGTATGATTCACAGGAAATTGAGCCGGAAACGATGGCAAAGGTACCGAGGCCGCAGCCCTAGGTACTGGCAAAGGTATTGTACCAAATTGGATTGTCGAGGCCGTAGCCGTAGGCCAAGTGGGGTTCACTCCAACTTGAGGAATCCCACCCAATAGTCCCATCAACGGGAGGAATGCCAGTCGAGGTCCCCACAGGGTTGACAGCGGTCATTGCGGGATTTGGTACACCGGTATCAACAGTGTTGTTGTTCACATCGTCATTTCCATGTGACGCCATTTAACCTTAAAGAATGACAACAAAAATGTTTAGAACAATAGTGATTTTGTAAACTAAAGATAGATTCAAAATCTATGTTATCAATTCGGAAAAAAGAAAAATTCCGAAATTGCAAATTATTTAGTCAAATTTTTAGAAACTTAACAATTATTTAAACATGTATTAGAAAATTATTAGCCAATGATTAAAATTAATTATTAAAAGAAAAGTAACCAATTATATACTAATGATGAAGTAATAATAAGCAATCAAATAATAGGCAATCATAAGCAATCAAATCATTACTAATAATCTAAATAATTCACTAATTATTACCAATGATTGTAATATCATGCTAGTATATAAAACTCATGCAAAACCATGTAAAAGCCAAGCAAAACCATTTTTTTTTTTTAAGACCAGAAACCGTTTTTTTTTTTTTTTTTTTTTTTTCCTTTCTCCTTTTCTCTCTTTCAATCTTCAAAATCTATCTTAATACACTTGTAACAAATGATTAACGCAATCGAGGAAAACATGAACATAAGAAAAGAAAAATTAATACGATCCGGAAAAAAAACTACAAAAACTGATGAGTAATCTAAATAAATATGATCCTACAAAAAAGGATTCGATTTAAGCTTGTAAGATAAAATAGTTGAGAATCAAAGTAAATCAAAACAAACCGAATGCCCGTGTTTACACGATTTCCTTAAATCGAATTCGTCGCCTCACCGAAGTGCAAGATGTTTTGATCGGTGTTCGATTCCCAGGATACAATCGATCGTCGGTCCATGCTGCACTACGTTACCGACCTACGAACTAGCCGTGTCTATCTCACAAAGAACTTAGCAAATGAATAACAGGAAAAAAAATAGAGATTGCTAAAATGCAGATGAATGACAAATGTGATACATGAATTAACGTAAATGTTAATTAATTTAGAATTAATGCCAAGGAATGTGTATGTGACGGTGAATGTTAAATTATTTATATTAAATGAATATAATTTAATTTCCAGTTATGTGAAACCGGTTACTAATTAGTATACATGGACGTGAATATTGAACTGAAAATCTAATTAAAATTAATGTAAATCTTAATTAATTGAGAATTAATAATAGAGACATGGTTGTGAATGTAAACGGAAATGTGAAATTTTAATTAATATTAAATAAATGAACGTTAATGTTAATTAATTGAGAATTAATTATAGTATTTATTACAATTTGTAAATTAAATAAATATTGAAAAATATAAAATAAGATATTGTTGAAATAATTAAATTGTAGTAAGGTTATAATCGTCCAAAAAAATAATTTTCACTTAATATGATATTTAATATATTATAAATACTATCGACTAAAGAGTGTTTGATATCTAAGAAGGATTAATCAGTGGAAATGTTTTGGAATTTTCCAGAGCAACATTCTTCTGAGAGAGGGTTTTGAGAGAAAAAAAAAGGACTTAAAATTAGGAATTTTGATGGTGATCAACGTAGATATACTGCTTGTTTGATGGAGTAAAATTAGCTACCATATTGATTACTTACCCATAGGAATTGAGTTGTTTTCCTTATTTCAATTTTACTTCATTGTTATAGTAATAATGGGATAAAAAAATTTTAAAATGTAATGTTTGGATATTTATTAAATAACAGGTGTATGTAATGTGGCTACGAATTCATAAGGGAAAAAATCATAAATCAGGGGTTTGGAGTATACCAATTCAAAAATCAGGTTTTATGTTTGAAAGTGCAAAAATCAGGTTTTAATTAATTAATTAACAATATTTATTAATTAAATACAATAAGAATACAATTAAGTAATTAATAGTCACATATACATAATTATTGGTCACATATCACATTTTTTAAAATTAATTGGTCACATATTATTTCCAAATCACATATAAAAGTTTTTATAAGTCACGGATTAATTCGAGGTCACATATTTTTAAATTAGTCGGTCACGATTGAATAATTAGTCACAGATTTTCAAATATTTGGTCACATACCACCAAATAGTAGGTTACAGATTATATTTTTAGGTCACATGCCACCAAATTGGTCACAGATTTTCAAATATTTGGTCACGTACCACCAAATAGTAGGTTACAAATTATATGGTTAGGTCACATTTGAGTAATTAATCACTGATTCTCAGGTCACATGCCAACAAATAAGTCACATGCCAACAAATAAGTCACATACAATGTAACCAACACTACCACCACCACCAACACTACCGCCACCGCCACTACGGCCACCCTCATCCGCCACATCCACCTGTATCATCATCAACGCACCACTCCTATCCCAACCCAGCAACACATTCACCACTAGAACAACCACCCAGAAACACATCCGCCACACACCCAGAAACACATCCGCCACATTTGGTCACAGATCACCAAACATTTGGTCACAGACTAAATACACAATTACAAATACTTGGTCACAAGTCACAGATAGACCAACACAAACTAACCAATCACAAAACACAAACGAAAACAACCGCGACACCGCCACCACCAACAATAAACCTGCCACCAACAACAACAAATATAAACATCCAACCACCAACAACAACCTAATATAAACATCCGCCGGAAGCCGCCGCCGGAAGCCGCTGCCGGCAGCAGCAAGCCGCTGCGAGCAGCGGCACCCGCTGCCGGCAGCAGAGGCTTGCTGCGAGCAGCGGCACCCGCTGCCGGCAGCAGCAAGCCGCTGCGAGCAGCGGCAGTCGCTGCTCTCAGCAGCGGCAGCCGCTGCTCTCAGCAGCCGCTGCTCGCAGCAGCGGCAGCAAGCTGCTGCCGGTGCTCGCAGCAGCGGCCGAAGCTGCTGCGAGCCCGCTGCCGGTTCTGCTGCTGCCGGCAGCGGCCGGTGCTGCTTGCAGCGGCAGAAAGGGGAGGGGAGGGAGAGAAGGGAGGAGAGGAGACGGGGGGAGAGAGAGAGAGAAGAGGGGTAGGGTAAAAAATTAGGGTTAGGATGTTTATATAGTACCTGATTTTTGAAAAATAAAATTTGACCCCTGAATTTTGAATTGGTATAAATTTTACACCTGATTTTTGTAATTATGCCAATTCATAACTTGATTACTAACCCAGTTTCCAGAGAGCCCAAAAGCCCAACCCATAAAAGAGTTATACTGGGCTTAAATAATTTCATCTGAATCAGTTGGAATCCCAACTTTACAAATGTAGCAACTAAGTTTCGAACGCTCAATTTGTAACAACTAGATCCTCAACTTTTTCAAGATGGTAGCAATTCGTGTAACGCATACATATCTAACTTTCTAAGGGGTAATATCAAATATATTGCTTAATTTTAGTTGCGTATTTTTCTCATCTTGAGTCTTTTTTACGCAGATTTGAACATATACTTACGAATAATTTTTGTACAATGAGTTGTGAACAAGATATTACGACTTCTTCAAAATTTATCAAGGTTACAAAAAAGGCTCGCTCTCCTCTTTCCACAAATTGGACGGAAAACTATGATATATTCTACAAGGCTACTTTAGCATGTTTATCTAAGCTATAAAGTCTACTTATAGCCAAATTTATAAGTAAACAAGTTATTTTTTTACAATAGTTAAAAGAGTAAATTATCGGGTTAAGTAACATTCCTTACTTGAAAACTAGAAATAAGGAACTATCAAACAAACAAAAAACTTGCTGACAACTACATTCCAAATACAAATAAAATTACTTAAAACTAACTTTTACTTTGAACACCATACATGCTCTGTTATCTTACCCTGCTAAATTATTTGTTGAACTCCAACAATAACTAGGAATTTCTTCAATCAAATGAACATGAAAGGGACAGCTGCTGCCCTATAAAATGAGAGTTTCTGGACTGATTATTTTGTCAACATTTATACACGAGGAGGATTTAGAACAGTTTGAAACAGAGAATCTCTTTAAGCCTTTTCATTCTGCCTACAACAGCCTTTCTTTCTCCAGCTGACACAGCTTTTTGGCTAGCAGATGGCTTTGCTGCATCAAAGAAATTTGACGTGCCTTCAATTCTGTGATCAGATTTCTGCCTTTCATTAGCCTGCTCTTGGAATTGTTTATCTGTGAACCTCGGATCGGGTGCTGACCCGGTTAGAAATCCTTCAACTGCAAGCTTACTTCCAGTACCACTCTGTATAGATTCTAGGATAACATTTTGAAAGGGAAATATCAACAAGTGCTGCAAACCGATAATCTGGCATAAGAAATGAATTCGAGTATGTATAAAATGGTGCGAAATAGCAGCTAGATGACCTCGCGTTGGGAAATTGCATACAAAAAACAAAATACATGCCATGTTTTCATAGATTTCCAGTAAGGACAATATAATTAGCATTACAAATTACAACCATGTTCGTCTCAGTTGAGGTGGGATGATGACTAAAGCGAATCCTAGATGAATCATCATATATATCCATAGGAATACTGACATACATAAGGCCATAAATGTGTCTACAACAGATCGGCTATGGAATTTCTTCTTCATTTTAGCACATGTGCTTCCTCAGTACATTTACGATTAATGATCATCGAGTAATTTACTAATCAAGTTAATGCTCTTCTACTAACTGAAACGATAACAAAAGTAATGCACAAACTGACATTTTTTCCCAAAGTTTCCTGATATTATTGTTGGTTTATAGAAGTTACTTCATGCTAAAATGCATTTCTTTTGCAATTTAGTTTTCTGGCTAAATTTACTGTAATTTCATGGCATCCTGCAAAAGAAGCTTCTTTTTTGTGTGAATATTTTCTAGTGTTATCCAATTCCTTGTTTCTCTAACAGCTTGAGCTTTTAGATGGTGTGGTTCAACACAAGCATCAAGTCTGGACTCCACTTGAAACTACTGACTATGACGGGGAAAAACGAAAATGTGAGTATGTTGCATTTCAAATATCTGGATTCAGAAACATAATCAACTCCTTGATCAAATCAGTGACTAACGAATTAGTGTAACAAGAATAGACAAATTTCCCGGATTTTATGATACATGCAGTGTCAAGAATATAGAAAATGATATGAATAGAGATCACCGAAAGAGCGTGATAAGAAATTTCTACATACCTAAAGTGGCTGGCTTCATAACCACCTTATCTGGTCTAATGGATGCAGAAAACCTATATTTGCTTGAATCCTTCCCCTGTAGTTGTTTGTTATCCTCATCGTTCAGGTCCCGCAACAAGGCCAATGAATCAAAATATCCATCAGATGCCAGGCTTCGACGACTTGAATTCTCTGAACTAGAAGAAAGTGACTCAGATTCTGCAAGATCATCCAATTCCAAGAAGTCACCTCTCGAGAAACATTCTAGTTCTGCAAAACCATCTGGAAAAGAGTTCAAGACCTTCACCTGCAAAAACACAAGCAGATCTGAGAAAATGGAAGATATATAATAATGAGGACACTGAGAGATCCCCTGCCCCATAAATTAAGATCCGATGAACAAGAATACGTAAGGAGAGGGGGGGGGGGGGGGGGTAAAAACAGTGGATAATTTACGGTTCTGTAACTTACCGAAGCATTAAAGCAAACTCAAAAACAGAATTGGTGCTATAATCTTCCCATAATATCCAAGATATTTATAAAATAAATTGTTTACAAGTCATCACAAAGTTTAACCATTGTATGCAATTGCAGTTTCTTTCCTGATATCTATGCAGAATCAGGTTTATGATTCTGCAGATGTGACTGTTGGCAGCACATGAGAAAATCTTGGAATGCAAGTCACTAAAGAACACTCTATTTTCAATATTAAGATAGACAAAGGCTTTATCTAGTTAACTTTATGATGTTCAATTGGGAAAAAGATGTGTACAAAGTCACTCGAGCAGTTAACTAAATATACAGTCAAAACAAGACGAATATCAGACAACAGAATCAAATACTCTGAATTAAGAACATAGCACTGCATATAAAATTCAATCCAAGCAGCAAAAGGAAGAAGAAAACAACCAGAGAGGGATTATATGATAAAGAAGGAAAGAATAAGAGATACAAAAACATGGGCAAATATAATGCAAAACAAGGTTGCATAGCAAACCAACCTCGGATTTGCTTGAAGAATCTTGTGCTGAGGTATTGTTAGTGTTAGGGTTAACTGATGCCACTGAACCAATGCATTTTTCACTATCATCAATCTTTTTGTCTTTAGGTTGAATCTCATTTTTGGGGCTATGCACACTGGAAAGGAAGATTCTGCAAAGTGATTTAGAGTCCTGCACAATATCCAACCAAACCGGCTTCTGACTGGTAAGGTTGGCTATGATGTAAATAGAACATGTTAAGGAATAGACTAAACCAGCTAGTTACAGCTAATACCTTTTGCTTGGATTTGTGACATAATCCCTTTTTTGTAATCCTGTACTCTTGCGAAAGCCAACCAGTTCTTCGTCCATTGGGGGCTTGACCTTCAAAAAACTCCAGGGTAGTTTTCCAACCACTTAATTCAGAATTCAAATATATCTCATGAGTTTCTCCTTTGGCTGTCCAAAATCCAAAGGCAAACTCTTTTTTCTCATTTGAATGAATGAGATACCAAATTCTAGCTGCATATACCCAGTTTTTTTCAAGTATTAAATGATCAGTGTTAGAATAAGTAGTAAGTCCACAACAAGGAGGCCTCAAAGTTCATGTGAAAATAGAACCTAAGAAGGTTATCTGATTCATCAGAAGAAAAGTAACATTTTTTACCTTACTACGTACGTGGAAACCATTTCTGAGTTAACAGATAGGATAATATTAATATGATCTATGATTGTTAAGGTGAATCAAGAATTATCCTGATTAAAACAATGAAATTTACAGTTCGGCTGAGTTTAATAAATGCTGATTTTCACATTTCAACTTCTTCAACAGAAGTACTCTACTAAAAGGCATAAAAATGAAGTTCTCATTAAAACCGAAGGAAGTAATTTTGATTGGTATCATAAAATCATTTTATCCAAAATTTAGATTCTCACCCTCTTGGAATGTGAGAGGGTTGTGAAGTTTCAAACCTGTGTTTGTATTTTATTATCTGGCAATTAGAATAGACATCTAGCTCCCTGTGGCCTTGTTTTCCTCTTCTCAGTAATCTAATGCTTAATTGCCTACCAGAGTTGTTTTCAACAACAAAGTTGAGAATAACTTCCAAATCTCGTAAACAAATGCACTCACAACCTGACGATAATTCAGAGACAACTGAAAATTTATCCTATCCAGACATGACAAAAGTTCAATCAAAGGGACAACGAAAAAGTCTAAAGTTGTGTCACATAACTGCAAAAGACAGGAACTTCAAACTAACCTGGTAAATGTGAGGGAGTGTGCTGGTATGGGTTTAGATCTGCTATCACGTTACTTGGAAGAGGGGATCCACATATGTACTCATCAAGTGACAAAATGATTTGTTCATCACTAGAACCAATTTCAAAAAGTGGGGAAGGCATTGGAGGACACATGGAGAACCCAACTCAATGAAGAGCAAGCAAACTGTAGCGTCTTATCTGGACAGATCCAAAACAAGAAGTTCTAGATCAGAATGCAGCTAAGTATAACAAAGGTAGACAACTTTAAATTTCAGAAGTTAAGTTTTACATAGATAAGCAAATGTATAGATGAGGATATTCAGGATGTCTTTTATATCTCTTTAATATTTAAGTTACATGAAAATTTGTTGCATTAAATTCAGGTTGTCTCAGAATACATTCTGAGCATTTATAATATAATCAAGAAAGAAACCAGAAATCATAAGCATAAAAAATAATCATTATGAGGCTAAATAAACCACAAAACAATACTTTCAGATTCTTGTGAATTAGACTGTAGAGTTGATTTTTCACAGTGGATTTTAACATCATAATTAGTGCATGCTGCACATACTGCCGGTAGCCTTGGACTAATAAAATTTAGCAAATAAATACCTAGAGCCAAAATGGTCAGTATCTCACAGGACGAATATAGAAGATCCACAAACGCATAATACGTTTCAACTCTATGCACGAGGAAAATTACATTTTTACACAGACAAATACATGTCCTTAAGCTAGCAGTGACTATGTATGAATAAAGGCATGTATGCATGTGTGAATGAATGAATGAATGAATCTGGAAGGTGCGATCTATGCTATTGTATATAAATGCAAGTAAGAATGAAATTGGACAAGTGATATTAAAAAAAAAAAAAAAAAAATTAAGAGAGTGCATTCATTTCTAGAGTCAACACTTTATCATTCCGAAGGATCAATAATCTTGTTATCACACAACCATTGACTTGCATTGACTTGAGAACTTGTCAAGAATTGGATCGCCCAGCACAAAAAAAATTCCACGAGTAATAAATTCAGATTCTACATAATCATCTTTGGGCTCCCTAACAACAAATTGCATCACAATTTGCTGATAGAACAGATCATACAAGGCCAAAATCATATAGCTTCCATATTTGATGAAATCCCATAGACAAACAAGGCTCAACCGAAAGAATTCTGGATTATGATGCAAATAAACAGCTCCAAAAATGACAATACCACAAAGAAAGTGCCAATTTAAAGAAAATGGAAAATATGATGCAACAAGAATCAACAAACACAACAAAAATGAAAAAGAATTAAAATATCCAAAAGAATTAAGAGAAACAAAAAGTATGGTAATAATATAATGATACAAAGAGATAGGGGAAACCAAATTGAATCAAACATCAAGGAGACTATCTGTGCTCCTCTCTTCTTCAAATCATTTCCTTAATTAATCCAATATAGCATCCAATCAGCATACCAAAAAACATGTAATTGAAAAGAAATAATATAAATGAATGGCTATATTATGGAACAAAGAAAGGGGGAAAATCTAATACAAACCTCGATGAGGTGTTACTCTCTCTCTACTTCACTAAGTTAAGCCAAACCCAGTCACGATAGTGGGTATTTATAGAGGCTGCTAAAATGGGCTATGTTAATCAAACAATGGTTAAGTATTTGCCGCGCACACAGTTAAGATTGAAACAATAACAAGTGAGAGTATTATACGTGGTGATTTAGAATTGGTCCGCTGATGCAAATGGAGGAGGGAAGGCGGAGCCCACCGCACCCAGTGACGAATTTCAGAGTCAAAAACACCGCGTTCTCCTTCCCAGAAGATTCCGTTAAATTTTGATTGGGAAAGATGACGAAAAGTAGCCATCGACTGTTAACGTAATAAATAATGTTTATTTTCTCCAATTTTTTTCTGAAACCTTTCGTTGATAGAGCGTTTAAGTCTGTTTTGGCTCCAAATTTTTCAAAATTCATTTTCAATCAAGTTTTTCTATTTGAGTTATACTCTGGTGTACATTATGATCAAATAACATTTTATCATTAATCCGTGAAAATAACTATTTTTTCACTATGATGAAACGTCACTTGATCTTTATGTACACAATAATGTAAACCATGATGTACATGTATAATAATTCTTTTCAATCACGTATTATTCCATAAAATAATATTAATCATACATAAAAAAATAAAAATAAAATCTTTATTTTTTTATTATACACTCTCCGAAAAATCATTATTTCAAAACTTATTTTCACCAAATTTCTATAAAAATGAAGCCCAAACAAAGGCTATGTTTTAACAAATAATTTTTTATCACGATAGAAGATAAATAAGTCTCCATTTGGGAAGAATTTATAAGAGATGTAATTTTCAAATAAATAGAAATAAGTGTTAGATAATTGAATAATATTTGTGGACTCAATCAAATGAGTAATTGAAAATTATTGTCATATGATTTATTATAACAAACAAGCTAATATTGTTTACTAATAAGTTGAATTCAAGTGATTATAGTTTGCCAAACATACTATTAAATTGATTGATGGTCGTCAAAAGATCAAAAGCTATCATTACAAATCGGACTCATAAAGGAGATTAAAATCGAAATCACACATTCAAGAATTTAAGAACCAAACTTCGGAACAAGATCAAAGACTTGATTTCTTAGATAAAGTGTAAAAATACTAGCACTTTGATATTTAGCAATGAATGCTTAAACCCAAAATATTTCTATGCATTAAAAATAATTTTGTATATTAAGAGTTATTCTAATGCAATATTTGATCAAATAAAGTAATAACTTTTAAAATGATATTTGAATTTGATAAAAAAAAGTTTTAATTTTGAAAAGTTAGTTAAAAATACTTTTCGAATGTTCATGCCTTTTAAAACTTTCGAATCAGATCAAACAGGGTTAAGACATAAAAAGATCGAAATTGTCGGGTCATTAACCGATTGGGAGAGGTGGTCGGCGAGATAAAAGAGGCAATCGATCGAAAGTTTTCAACGATCCATAATTTGATCGATCTGACCTCTGATTTTTCCTGTACAAATGACTATATTGGTTATCCACACAAGAGGCGGTCAACCGAACAAGTCGTTCGATCTCAAAGATATTTTTGTCTTCTTGAACTCTATAAATATCCTCACTTTTCCATTATTCATTAGAACATTTTTCAAGAGCATCAAAGTGAGATATTTTTTGAGATAATTTTTTGAGATTTCCTATGCATTCATTTCATTTATTTTTTTACATCGAAAATTTTGATTGATTCAAACTCTTAATCATCGTCCTCATCAAAAAAATTTCACCTCTCTTTTTCTATTTATTTTATTTCTATTACTCATAAAAGAGATATATATTTTGAAAAGATCTTTAAATTTACATTACATATATTTTTTCTATTTCTTCATATTGAAAATTTTGATTGATTATAACAAACTTGTAATTCATCATATTTTTCAAAATTTCTCATTTCTCTTTTGGTGCTTAATTTATTATAATAATTACTTAAAAGAAAACATATTTTGAAAAGATTTTTAAACTTACATTGCATTTAGAGTCCGTTTGATTGCAATTGTGGAAAATAGATAGAAAGAAAATGTTTTAAAGGGAAAGTATTTTCTTAAAAATTGTTTTATTGAGAATTGTAATTAAGTGTGTTTGATTAGTATAATTTTTCATCCGAATTTTTTTTAAATTTTGTGCTCGTTTGACTTTGTTTTATATGAAAATTGTCCATTAAAGTAATAATTTCTTCCATAATTGGATATAAAATTTGTTTTCATTGCCAAAAAGTGAAAAAAAAATGAAAAAAAATTCTTAAAAAATCATTTTTGCATCAAAGTTTAGTGTTCGTTTGATTTTATTTTACATGAAAATTGTCCATTAAAGTAAAAAAAAATAAAATTTACAACTAGTTATGAATTTTGTTTTCATTGCCAAAAAAAAGTCAGCAGCCTAGAAAATGTTTTCCCTATAAAATTTTAGCAATCAAACAAGCCAAAACCAGGAAAATGGAATTTATTTTCCTAGTTCTAGGGAAAAATATGCCCAATCAAACATGGCCTTATTTCTTTTACATCTTCTTATTGAAAAACTTCATTCGTTTGTATTATTTATTAAGAGAGAGTTTCCATTGTAAAAGTATTTACTCTAAACTTGTGGGCCGTATTGAGATCCCATTAAAGCTGAATAGTATAAGGATCGGTGTTCCTCGTTGTAAGTCGTCGTGTTGGTCATGTTCATGTCCCGTAAAACTCAACATTGTGGTCATATTGAGATGTCGTAAAGTTCAATATTGTATATGGATCGGTGATCTTTATTTGTAAGTCATCAAAAGTGTTGTAAATGGTTGGATTGCACCATAAGTCAATCAATATGGTGAAAAAGTTTTGCTCGCGTTGAAGAGTTTGGTAACAGATGACGTAAATCGTTGTTTTTTTATCGAACCTCCATAATTATATCGTTTGCATCATCTCTTCCCTTTTACTTATCACTTTCATATTTGCGTTTACTAATTGGATTAATCTATATAATCTTTCCTTACTTGAATTTAGATTAATTTTTCGAAAAAGATTTTAAAAACTCATTTGCCCCCCTCTTGATTAATTATTCTTGAATTATCAATAAAAAAAGTTTTATCATTTATAAATTTTACGAAATGTAGTCTAAGTTATTTCCTTTAAACTTAAAGTCCTTTTTACTTTTTAATGTCTAGCAAACATGTAAGGCAGAGTGGACGATGAAAAGCATAGTGTGTGAGCACTCTTTATTTTTTTTATCATATTTTTGTTTTCTTTTCTTGGTCTATAGACAAATTACAAAAAGCATTTGTTTGATCTACTTCGTCGTCAAAGTTGGTTATTTACATTCATAATTAAAATGTGACTTAAGATAAAATAAAGTATATTAGTCAAAAGTCTGCATCATTATTTCTACAAAATGTTTTAAGCAGCTTAGAGGATATCATTTTCTTTCGACACACCGTACTTCTTTCTTTGTCTTATATTTTAATTATATCTATCTACTTATTTATATATATAATACACACATAAACACACACACACATATATATTATGGATAAAAGTTATTAATTATATACACTAGTCATTATCAAAACACTACAACCCATTATATTAAAAATCAATGTAATCCCTTCGGGGGGTCGAGTTGGTGGAGCAGGTGAACGTGGAGATCAAAGGTTACAAGTTCGAATCCCCTGCCAACACTTCCTTAGTCGAGTCCATCGTACCGGGCTTGCTTAGTACGGTTTATCCCTCATGTGTGATTTGCAGGCTACCGCACATGGAGCGAGGTTTACCCAATGCGTACTCACAAGTAACGGTTGTGGGTTTTTACGTCAACAAAAAAAAATCAGTGTAAATCTCATTCAGAACCATGTTACGAGAGTCATGAATATCCACTTGGCTCATTGTCGTCTCCCGCGTACAATATCCTAGTATTTGCATAATATGAGACCACGACTCGTTACTGTGACCCAAGGTGCCTCAAGTTGTTATGAAATATTACCATTCCATTGTTATCTAAAAGAAAAATAAAAGGAAACAAATGAACTTTTATAGTCCAATGAGTAAAGGTGTGCTAGTGTGAATGCTATAATTAAATATAGGATTAAATTCATCAAGGACTACTCAACTTTATACTTAATGTCGTCATAATCATCCAATTTGATTTTGTTTCATCACGGTCATCCAACTTTATACTTAGGGTCTATTTGATTGCAATGGTGAAAATAAAATGAATTGCATGGAAAATAATTGTTTAGAACTTGTTTTTTAGAGAATTTTAATTAAGTGTGTTTGATTTGTATAATTTTCCACCCGAAGTTTTTTTTTAAAATTTTTGATCTTTTTGTGTTCGTTTGACTTTGTTTTATATGAAAATTGTCTATTAAAGTGATAATTTTTTCCACAATTGATTATAAAATTTGTTTCCATTACCAAAAAATAAAAAGAAAATTCCTAAAAAAATCATTTTTTTCATCAAAGTTTAGTGTTCGTTTGACTTTGTTTTACATGAGAATTATCCATTAAAGGGAATTTTTTTTACAGAAATTTATTTCCATTGCCAAAAATAAAATAAAGTAAAAAACCTGGAATCAGATTGCCTACCAATTCCACAAAATTGGTGAAACAGGAGCGTGAGGTTGCTGGTTGGAAAAAATTTAGCCTAGAAAAAATGACCATCAAACAAATGAAATCATTTTCCATTTCCATGGAAAATAATGTCTGTCAAACAGACCCTTAGTATCACATTAGCTATCCAATTTGATTGTATTTCATCATGGCAGCCCAATTTCATATAACGTTTCACAGTGGTCATCGAATTTCATATAACATTTCACCATTGTTATTTAATTTCTTTTCATTATTTTCACATATTTTAAACGGAGCAAACGGTAACTTTGGATTATATATAAAAAATATATTATTTTTTTTTGGAAAAAAATAACAAAAATAAAAGTTATTAAAAACATTTTTTAAATAAGTTTTTATTTTATTTTATTTTTCTAAGTAAATTTTTTTAAATAATTTTTTATTTTATTTTTCTAAGTAACTTTTTTTTAAATAGGTTTTATTTTATATTATATTTTTAAGTAACATTTTTTTTAACAACCTGTTTGGTACGGCTTAAAATCCAATTAAAATTGAAAATATGGCCGTTATTGGATCCCACCCGCTAATAAAAGTCAACAATAACGGCTATATTTTCAATTTTAATCTGATTTTAATCTCTACCACACACCCTCTAAATAAGTTTTTATTTTATTTTTTTTAAAAATAAGTTTTTATTTTAATTTTTTAAAAATTATTTTATATAGATAATACAAGGTTACTGTTATACCTCTTCTAAAATTAATGAAAATCATGAAAATAAGTTAGGTTGCCATAGTGAAACGCTATATAAAATTGGGAGGCCAATGATGAAACATTATCTAAAATTAGGTGGTCATGGTGAAATAAAATCAAATTGGATGGTCATGGTAACATCAAATATAAAGTTGAGTGGTCATTGATGGATTTAACCCATAAACATATGATTCACATTTTTAACATCTTAGAACGTCCCAAGAACTTGTTCGTTCTTTTCACTTGACCAACACTTTCATTTCTTTCATTTAGCCCCTTACATAAGCTTATCATATTTATTTTGATCTTGCATCATAGCCCCTTCACTTTAAACAAATTTTATCATCGTGTTGTCAACACTTACGTCTCTGAAAACATATCTTAATCACAATAACCCATGAATAGTAATAACAATATTCATTTACCTGTTGCCGGACATCATAGGATGTATTCATTTCATTTTTCCTCAATAAATTAAATCATAAAATGCATTGAAATAATGAATCATAAAATTTGAAAATATAATTTTTTTTTTCATATACTATTGACAAATAATTAAAGATAACCAAATACACCGCCCCTGCCTCAATAAGGTGTAAATATATTTTATTCCTCGTCTCGTCCCCACATCGCCTCCCAAAAATATCGATTGGACAGAGATAGAAAGGACCGTTGCAACCCATTATTATCCATACAAATACTTAGAATGCATATGATTTGTTGTTTTCAGGTTTCCAAAACATGAAAAACGTATTTGGTCTAATAATTTTTTTAAATGCATTTTTGAAAATAAGGTTAAATTTATAACATAAAACTCAAAAACATTTTTGTCATTTTTAGCGTTTTCAGTGAAAATTCTAAAAACACTCAAAACATGGAAAACAAGTTCTAACATTTAAAATTTTAAAATTTTAAAAAATAAAAAAATTTGAAAAAATAAATTTTAAAAAATTCTAAGCAATATTCTTAGTCCACATCATTGTTTTTTTTTTTTTCCTATATTTAGAACTCATTTTATTATTTTACTTTTCGTAGCGAGGAAAAAATATTGTAAAATTTACCAATTTTAAAATGTATATATAATTACTTGATAATTCTATTTATATTAAATAAACAAAATTCATACATTTTTCAAAAATTCAAATCAAATTTGTGTTTTATAGTTTTCTTTTTTGAGAAATGATTTTTCAAAATGACAAACATAACGTGTTTTTAGTAATCTTAAAAATAGACATTCAAAATAGAAAACTATAAATCAATTCGAAACTATAAATAAATTGAAACACAAACCAAACGTCCCCGTAACATATCAACGCAAATAGTTAAATACATGTTTTAGAATAATTTAAATAAGATAATTGAAAAGTCATTAAATATTTTACATTATCCATTTTATAGTATCCTTTTTTTCTTTTTTCATACACTCGACATCTATATTGAGTTTATAACACTTAACTAATATTTATATTAAAAAATATCAAAAAGTTGGCATCAAAGGATTAAAAGCTTGGAATCTTTTAGTTCCAATTTCTCGTAAATAATTAGATCAAATAAAATATAAATACACACAAAATTATGATTAAGATTAAATTGCTATGCCGTTATGTGGTGTATATTAAAATTGGTTTTTAGTAAATTTTGATAAAAAATAAATGATGAAATGTGTTATTGATTTAAATTAAAATTTAGATTTCAATCGATACCAAACATGACTTAAAAAAAACTCTCAAAAGTTGGAGGCACGCGACCCCCGGGACCCCGTGGGTCTGCCCCTGCTATGCATGTTGCATGGAGGCAATCGGCCTCCATTGATAAAAGGCATCTCTCATTTCACCTATTTCAAGAAATCTTTCTACGATTAATTGATGCGATATCATTTCAACAAATGTCTAAAACGTCAAATTGTCAATCTTACTTTTCAAAGATTTAAGCTAGAATCTAAGTTGGTCACTTTTTAGACAAAAAAAACATTAAATGACAATCAGTCTGTGATTGATTCCTAGGAAGAGACTCATTAACCATCAAGTAGTGTCTTTCCATCCAACGATCAATATTTTACCTCTTTTACTATAAAAACTTACATTTAGGCCATGTCTGATAATGCTGATTTTCCATAGAACTAGGAAAACGTTTTTTATTTTCCATCTTTTGCATTATTTGATTACAAAAAAATTTCTTAGAATTTTTCCCCCCACCCACTTTTTCCTTGAAATCAATAAATTGGTTTTCCCACCATTTTGGTGGGTAAATGATTTTCCATCTTTTTTTTTTTTGGGCAATTGGAAAAAAATCTATTAACAATGGTAATTTTTTTTTTTTTTTTTCCCATTCAATGGACAATTTCATGCAAAACAAAACAAAACGAATGATATTCGGTATAATAATTTTTTTTGACGATTGGAACAAATTCTAGACTCAATGGTAGAAAAAAATTATCACTTTCATGGACAATTTTCATAAAAAACGAAGTCAAACGGACACAAACTTTCAATATTTTCCATGTGAAAAATTATATCAATCAAACACAATTAATTACAATTTCCTGTAAAACATTTTATTTTCACCCATTTTTCACATTTGCAATCAAACGGACCCTTAATTCACTTGAAAGTAATGCAATTTTGTACATTCAACTATAACGTTACTCTCTTTCATTTTCATATATTCATACAATATCCTGATGTCTGAACACCTATGTGGCTAACGTATAGCACATCCCACACTCAATACATTACTTCTCATTAACTAACTTGATCGTCGAAGTGTTCGTGACCACCTCCCCTACCACCTCGAAGGCCATGCGAAATTAAAGATTTGTCCAACTGTATATGGACGTGAGTAGAGTTAGGATATGTTGGTCATGTCAGCCCTACAAAAATCGAGGCACACATAATCCGTAAAAGTACTAATCAAATTGTAAAACATGAATTATAATAATATTATCATGTTTGCAAAGAAATTATGATACTATAACATAACAATGACAAAATCAAGAATATTTGCCCCAGTGGATTGCTAGGATGACTTTTACCGAATTTTAAGAATAATTTGGAATGTTGGAATAGTACATGAGTTCTTATGCAACCATTATTATTGACTCAACATCAAACAAATTCTCCGATATGCCCTTCTTTCAAATATAATGAATTAAATGTAAAAAATGTACAAAAGTAATTTTGTTTGGTTTGGTCAATAAATGCATGTCTTTTTATGGTATAACGGGTGCTTAAAATGTCTTCCAGTCAAGAGACCATTAGTCAAAACTTGTTTATAAGAAAATAAGTTAAGTTTGTTATTATATTATATCATGTAAAAAAATTCTTGATTTTGTAATAGGAGCAAAATGCTTAAATTTAAATGTCCGGTCGAGATCATTTGAGGCAAATGAATTTCAAGAAAACGATTTCAATGCCCGAGTAATTCCGAAGATCAAAATATTGCACTAATTACTCGTAAATCATGCATGAATATTTGTACATAGATTGAGAAGTTTTGGTTAAATGTAAAAATATAATCAATCTAGTTAGGATTAAAAAGACTCTTAATCGCTTAACTTAATGAAGTTTCAATATGGTCACTCGATTAAAATTTGCAACCTTTTTTTTTTATCACATTGTTTGATGTGATAGACGGCCATCTAATGTGGTGTCGATGTAGGGGTCTCCAGACCACATCAGACGTTCAGAATGATAAAACTAAAGGGGGAAAAATGCATCGATCATTTTGTAATAAAATAAAACTTGCGAGCTAACATGAAACTTCAAATTTATAGTCACGTTGAAGTTTTTCCAATCTAGTTATCAACTTATCATATGCAAATTGCGGGTTATAAATCTCAACGACTACTGTACTTTCAATTTTTCAACATCGTTCTTCAATCGTCATTTGAGTTTTCTTTTTTGGCAATATGATTAGAATCAATAATTATCTTTTGGGTTGCTTATTATTAGCTAATTTACTTAGCAGGTCTGTCATTAGTTAATTTACCATTATTAGCTATATATTGATTTCTTTCTTTATTAATTTTATATAAATGATTTGTATAGATTGTATATATACATCATGTTTGATACTCATTTTTCTAAAATACATTTTTTTTCTCTTATTTTCAACCAGACGTTATTCAATAAAATAATATTACATGCAAATTCAAAACTTTTCCTTATTTTTTTTTTCCATCAAAACACTATTTAAAATGCATCAAACGGGGAGATACTTTTTGTGATTAGTTTACAGAAAAGATTCTGGAAATTATTCTCTCAATTTCTATCTTCCTCTTACGTTTTTCTGTCTTGAATTAAATTTATACATTTAATAGTGATATGACGTGACACTTTTTAATTAAAATATTACATATTGTTACTTTGCCATCTCTAATAAAACTCTTTAGCTAAACATGTCAAATATGAATTAATATTCTAATATATAAGAAAGTGACATATTGACATTTTTTTAATGGATTGTCATTGACAAAGCTTACAATGTGCTTAGAGCATCTACAATAACTTCTTTACTTTTAAAAAGTATATTGCATGTTATGGAGATCATTTTTAAATTTAAAGTGTAAAATTATTGATACACCCCCCAACAAGCTCTTTATTTACCTTTTTCAAAAATATTTATTTTTTCTTCTTTTTGAATTAATATATATTTAATACCCAATAAATGCATAGATGGTTTGAATAATTCAAGAAACGGAACATCACAATGTGTAACTGATTAAATGTAATCATTATAAAGTACAAATATATAGGGTTTGCCTCTATTTTTAAAAGTTAAAATAGAGGGATATTGGAGTATAATTCTATAAGGATTTGTCTCTCTATAAGAGAGTATCCCTACTATATAAAAAAGGGAGTGATCTTATCCTCTATTAGAGTAATGATATTGCTATTTAGCTCTGTTGGAATTATAACATCATTTTAGGTGACACTAAATGTCGTTAAATAAAATGTACAATTAAATGTACGACAGTCACTATTACACGAAACTCCTTCACTTTTTGTTTTTTGTTTTTGTTTTTTTGAAACCTCATTAATATGTAAAATATTATGTAGATAGTATTGTAGAACATGATTTTTCCTTAAATGAATCACATAGTTTTACTTTTAATTGAATCTATTACATAATTTCATATAGACTAGTGTTAAATAGTATTATTTTTATTTAAATCATTTTTAACTGCACATTCTCCGAAAAATTACTGTTGCACAACTATTCTTTCTTTTTTCTTCATTTGTTTTTGAGGAAATTACAAGAAATGTCAACTTTCACACGTCATTTGCAAAAATGTCCAAAATTTGTTCAATGTCTATTTTGCAATATTTTAGACCAAAATACCCTTATTAATAATTTTTAATTCCATACTAAAGACAAATACGTGTATACAATTAAATATTTGGTTGGCCAATAAAATTTTGACAAATGACCCACTCTACTTATTTCAAAAGTACACATATCAAATCACAATAAATGTTATATTACTCATTGACACAATTATAAAATATCGAGAATTACATTTCAAATGTCAAGAACTTTATGTAATATAGAGAAATATTATTTTTGGAATGAAATCTTGTTCTAGATAAATGAAATATCAAGATAAGTAATGTTTAATGATCGATAACAACTTTTAAAATATCGTGAACGTCATTTTAATATAATTTCTCATGAAAACTATTTCTCCTTCTCAAAATTTGTGACAAATTGAAAAAAATTGCTTCATTTTTATTAGAACTCTGCTGGGTGTATAGATACTGTACACCACATAAACACACCAGATCACACACAAGCAGGTGGAGCCCATCATTTTTTGCAATATTTAAATACACTGTGTGGCTCATTGTTTTAATCTATTTTGGACAATATCTTATGTACAAATGGGAAAAGCCTTTTTATTAAGGGTATAATAGACAAATTAATACTAAATTGGGCCCTTTTTATCGGAGTTATTAAGAGGGAAAAATTCATATTTAAGGTGTATTCTTTACCTCAATTCAAAAGTAAGATAAATAGTTTGAAAATTCAAAAATTAGGTATGAATTTAATTAATTAAAAATATTTATTAAATAATGATAATGAAGTTACAATTTGTGAGTAATGGTCACAAATTCATAATTATAAGTTACAGATTTATTTAATGGTCACATATCGTCAAAGTTGATTATTTTGAGGTCACATATCAAATTTTTTTATATCACATATTATTTCGAGGTCGCATATTTTTAAATTAGTTTGTCACAAATTATTTTTGAGTAACATATTATTAAATTTTAAGGTCACAATTGAGTAATTGGTCACAGATATTACCAAATATTTGGTCACAGACTACCGCCGCTACCACCAATATTTGGTTACATGTCACAGATAGACCAACACAAACTAACCAGTCACAAAACATGGACCAAAACTGAACCTCAACAGCAACATATCCGCCGCCACCAACAATAATAAACATAAACAGCCAACCACCAATCCGCCACCACACAGATCCGTCAACAAAAAACAACCACCACCAATTCGCCGCGCAACAGCAGCGGCAAGCCGGTCGCCGCTGCTGTTCACGGCAGCAAGCTGCTGCCGACAACCGCTTGCTATTGTCGGCAACAACGGGATGGGGAGGGGAAAAGGAGGGGGAGAAGGGGGACAATGACGAAGAGAGGGGATGGGGGAGAAGAGGACGAGGGGGTAGTGTGAAAAATTAGGGTTATGATTTTTATATATCACCTGATTTTTATAAAATAAAGTTTGACCCCTAATTTTTGAATTCTAAACTCTAAATCCCTGGATTTATGTAATTTTCACTTATTAAAATTGGACACTTCTTAATTGACATGAAATTAACAATTTTTTCAAATTCCCCTTTGTTTTTTTAGCTGGTGCTCAAACAAGCCGTTAATCCATACAAACTCAACTCGGATCCATCTCCAACCAATAAACCCATTTAAATTATCCGCCAGCAAAGCGCTCCATTATCGCCTCCGGAAATGGCAGTCCCCGAACCAAACGACCGACTGTCGGTTTTTCTCAAAACCGGCATTTACCTGTTTGAAAGCTCGAAAACGGTGTTCATCGACCCGGTTCGAATCTTAACTCGGTCGTACACCCAGTTTAGGGTTTCGCCGTCGGCTTATTACTCCCGATTCTTCAACTCCATCGCCGACCACTCAGCCGAAACTCCCAGTAACTGTTCAGGAAATTTGAAGAAACGAAAACGCAATAAGAAGAAAGAGAAATCGCACAGTCTCAACCAGCGTGAACAAATCGCTGATCAACGACATCAGGTATAGATACATACATACATATACGCACAAAAGCTTACATTTTATGTATGGATTGATGTTCTTACTAGTGCCGGTGTAAAAAGATTGACAGCTTGTGATTCAGTAGAATACTAGTAATTTGATATTACCTTTTATGAGTGGCAAAATGCAAATTTTCTGCTCAATTATTGGGGAAATGCTTAGCTAATTGTTATATGTTAAGTATATGGTGCTACACGTAACAAAATACTGCCCCATGAATTAGTAGGTGATGTCTGGTGATAACATGTGACATACTGACAGTTCGATTAAAACATTTTCTCATCGAAGGAGTGTTCAAAAATGCATTCTATTTGTCAATGTGTATACATGTTGCTTGTATCATTACACAAAAATGTTTTTTCTTTTTTGGTTGAAGGAGGTGAGGTCTATGTTATTGAAGGCACATGAGGCGTTGCTAAAATCAAGTGAGCTTTTGGAAATTGTGAAGAATTTGAGGAATGTGGGGTGTGATGAAGAGAGATATGAGACCAATGTGGTTTCACAAGATAGCGAGCTTGATTTTGTGGAGGTAGGGAGTGTTTGGCAAGCGCCACTCTATGAGATCACTCTTAATTTTCATCAGGATGAAATGACGGTAAAAAATGGAGGTGCGGTTTAGATCTATGCTATTTACTTCTTGTCTCTTTTTCCAACTCATAATAAATCAAGATAACATTTTTACTTCGTCGATAACTCCTTTTTTTTTTTTTTTTTTTTTTTTAAAGTTTTCTCCAAGCAGTGTAATAATGTTTCCGATTAAAAGAAATTTTTATATCCTTTCGATATAATGATATTCTTGTGTACTTAGCATGAAGGTATATAAGAACTTATATCTTATTTATATCTATTTTATATGTAGAAGTATCAAATGACTTAAAGTTGTTTACACCTTCTGAAATCATATTTACTGTTCTAGTTTTTCAGAAGCGTAACCAAATTGTTTTGTAATTCTTTTTTCCATTTTGTACAACACTCTAATAAATCATATTGTATGATAACTAAAATCTAATGCAATCATCTAACTTGAACAGTATTCATACAACATGAATGTGATCATATTTTATGTTTAAGGTATGAAGTTCACGGATTAAGAAGAAAGAACAAATGTGGGTCTCTTCTACTCCCTATAGATGGAAATTTGTGCCCAGATTGAGATTTCATGTCATTGTCTGATAGATTCCATCTCTGGGTATATAGGAGGTTTTTATATTATTTGACAATGGCTCATTGATGCATATTGTGGACCTCAATCAAACCATCCACCATAATCAAGAAGATCTAAATCCACAATTTTGCGCTAGGTCTCACCTTTGAGCCACCACAACTATAAACTAGAAAAATAGTATGCCTGTATCAGGGTGCTCTAAAGATATTAGGATTCACAGACAGTCCACAAAAAATTTGTCTTATTGATGCATATTGTGGACCTCAATCCAATCATCTACCATAATCAAGAATAGCTACTTGGCACAACTTTGCACTGGGTCCTACGTTTGAGCCAGCACATCTATAGATAAGATGATACAGTGGCTAGTATCAGGGTGCTCTAAAGATATTAGGATTCACAGACTTAGCTCACAAAAATTTAGTGCTTGATGATGGACGTGCATTCACAAAAATATTTGAGCAGTATCATTGCTGGAAAGTGATATGAGGGGAAACATTTGTTCCTTTGTTAATAAATTTGTGACTTAATTATATGTCAAAGAGTTGTGTCTACTTCCAAAGTATGACGCAGATGAAATGATATCAAGTGTCATGGCATGTCGGATGCAGCTATGGTAGTAATTACAGATTTGAAGTGATGCAGCTATTGGTTAACATGATAGGTGTATTGCCTAAAATGTTGGTTGTGCTGCATGTTGTAATTTGTTAAACTTTGTGTGTGTGAAAATATAATGTGTTTTGAAGCTTCTGGCTGATGGTGTATCTGGATTGCATTTATCTTCTTTTGCTCAGATGCTTGTTCCAATTACAATGACAAGTAACACTTAACCTTGCAACATTGGATATACTCTACAAGACTAACCTCACATGAAAGTGTTATTGGTGCCCCGTTATTGTTAGCCAATGCAATGTGATATCACACTGATGCTCTAGACACTAATATTAGCGAAATGAACACTAAAGTTGACGAGCATGCTTTCCTTTGTGATTTAAAAGCAATTGGCCATGTTTGCATCTCAAGGTCCATGCCTGATAATATCGAGAATTATACTTGTGCATACATTTGTTAAATGTTTTTCAAAATGCTTGAAACATGGACGGATTGATAGCAGTTTCACGAGAATGTGTGTGGTGCAAGATGCCTTTATGGGATGCTTTATGTTTGCCTCATTACCTGTGTCAATAAAAGTCTAATTGTTGCAATGTTGCATAAAGAAGTATTCATCCTTCAGCCTCATAGACTACAAGGAGCTCAAGTTTCCTTATGGTTTTCCAGGTTTCCCACCTTTTCAATTCTGCAAACAAAGAGTTGTTCCAGTATTTAACAACCTAGTTGCCAATGAGGGGAGCAGTGACATGGAGGCTGAATTTTTGAACCACAGATATATTGTACCAAAGAAAAGTTGTTTCTACATGGTATGAGACGAAAACTCCTCTCGGTGATGGTATGATCAAATGGTGTTGAAGAATAGATAAAATGGCTTGATTTCTTGTAATCTGTTCTTTATTCTTAAGTTACGAGTTATATTAGAGTATTAGTTTATTTCTCTCATTGAAACATGCAATGAATCCTTTTCCGATTACAGTCTCTGAGAACTTAACTTTCTAGTGTAAATTGCATGATTTCAGTGTTTTTTGCATCTAACATTCTCTATGTTTTGCTTTTCTTATTATGTGGAAGTCTGATCTGGGGAAGATTCACAACTTGATTCCTGGTAATCTTTGAGCTTACTCAAATTTTCTTTTGAATCTTGTATAGAAAGACGTGAACTCTATATTTTTAAGGCGCAATAGGTTAGGAATAAGAAAATATTTATTGTATACAGGGAATTATTAATTTTTCGTTCACCAAAATTAGAGGCATTACGTGTTATTGGTTTTCTTTTGCGAAATTGACATAGTGAACTTTTTTCATAACTTAGTTTTACCTCTTCATGGAAATTGAAATTGCAGAATTGTTTTGCAGATAAGGAGATAATAATTACCTGTTAAAAACATTGGTTGCTATGATTTTAAATAACCAACCCTAGCCAATTTGTGCTTTTAGGCTGCTCTTTTATATTTTTCTCTTTCCCTGTAACAAGTTATTTAGGCCTTCTTAGCTTTGTATGCTTTTGTGATTTTATTTTTGATATCTTTTTGCCATAATTGATATGAGTTTCCCACTGTTTTATGTCAGCTGAATCTGATTGTGGCTTCAATCTCATAGTGATCGATCCACCGTGGGAGAATAGCAGTGCACATCAGAAACTGAAGTATGTTCACATCATCGGTCTAATTTACTAGTCTAGCATTTGAAGCATGAGAACATTTCCGTTTAATTACTTGTGCAGAAATCCTATAAATAAAATAGTGTGCAGCTGGAGGTTTTTCCGAATTGAATTCTTATAACTATTAATCTAAGGGTCCGTTTGATAGGCAAAAGTGGAAAAGAATTTCAATTTCATGTTAGTTGAAAAATAAAAATCCACCAAACTCATAAGAATTCGTTTTCCATGAAAACAAAGAAAATGTAGCTTAAAATGGTTGTACCTTGGAATTTGATTTTCATTTCCACGTTGCAATCAAACGGTCAAAGTGGAATTCGTTTTCCTCAGATGTGACATTTTCCATGGAATTCCATGCTATCAAACGGACCCTAAGTTTATTAACAATTTCCGTGATGGAATCTAACAGACAGAGACCGTCCATTGATGAATTTTCTTGAAAAAGGAGATCAACTTCTTTTAGAAATTCTTTATACTTTTGACATGGCATATTCTATTGGTGAACTTAACAACTTTAATTCAAATATAGAGACCTACCATGAACTTATCCACAAATGCATTGGTGTCATCTATTGGCTACTTGATATAGGTTAAGCACCGGTGCTTATATATTGTAACTATTTTAAATCTAAGCATTTTTGTATCCAATATAATTAAATAGAGTGAGATAAGGAAATTAGATTAAGGAGTCAACAATAGGTGAATAAACAATTTATTTATGCTTGCAACTTCATGACTAAATTGACATTTAAGCCAAACATAAGGTATCAAGGTGATATTTACAATCACCCCATTTTTTGACATACTCGCAAAATGATATTTAAGTCAAGCAGTCAACTAAACCATTGGCTATTTGTTTGTGTAAAAAATTCACAATTCCTCTTTACTTCTATGACTATCATTTTGATGAAACCATAAAGAAGATCATAGTTATGTAAAAACAAGCTAAGTATTGTTGCCAAATAATCTGGGGTTGGCTACTTGAATTGTTTTTTGCAATTCAGTTGTTTGTTGGTAGATCTAGTTATCATAATCAAAAACCACTTTCACTAACTTGCAAGTGTCTTTTCCATTTGATTGCTGTTTGTGTAACTATTGGGGGATTTTAAAAGCAGAATCATGGTATTTTTCATAAAATGCTCTTCTGCTTATGCAGATAGACTATTTTGCTGGTAAAACTGAGTATGCTTATGCAGACAATTGAATGGATATGAGCAGATTCTTATACAAATCACCAAGTACTCTTCAGATACTCTGAGTGCCAATATTCAGAACCCAAACAAATATTCACCATTGCGTCTCTTTGTTTTACTAGTAGAAGCTATTGATTCATAAGTTAGGCTGCTTGAATTATTTTAAGTGGTTTTATTCTTTTGACACTTGATATTACACTGTTAGCCTGAATTTTGTTGGTTTTGAATTTTCCTAACCGTAACAGGTATCAGACTTTGCCTAATAGATACTTCTTATCTCTTCCCATTAAGCAATTAACCCATACAGCTGGATCTCTGGTAGCCTTATGGGTAACTAATAGGGAAAAATTGCGGAGCTTTGTGGAGAATGAATTATTTCCAAAATGGGGTGTCAAATATGCTGCTACATTTTACTGGCTGAAGGTATTCCCATCTAACTTGGACATTGGCTAGATTCACAGCTATCTGCTACCGAAGCTACCGAGTCTACAAATCTAATTATTGATGTTACAGGTGAAAGCGGATGGCTTGTTGATTAGTGAACTGGATCTCTTTCATCACAGGCCATATGAATGTGTTCTCCTTGGTTATTGTCATCGGGCAGTGAGTCTATCTAACCACTGGAACTGGTCTTATGTTGTTAGATGCCCTTTTATCTCTCTCCGTTCTCTGTGCAGGAAATGAATTCCCAACATCCGCAAAGATTGAACCATGTACCAGATGATCAAGTCTTCATCAGTGTTCCTGGAGATTATTCGAGGAAGCCCCCCATTGGAGGTAGTCTTTGCACTCACAAAATAAACAAATTAATATATTCGCCTTTGGTTTCTTTTAGTCTGATTGTTCTTCCCGGTTGTATTTCCTCTTCAAGCTGTGAGTTCGTCCGTTGTTACTCCATATTCAACAAATCATTGTCAATCTTAAGCATTAGCTGTATTGATTTCCTTTTAATAGTTTGTAATGGGAAATTGGTTCTTCCTTTTCAATTCCTTGGCATGTAGAGTTGCTGCTGGAGTATGTACCAGGGTTTAGGCCCGCTCGCTGCATTGAACTATTCTCTCGGGAGATGATAGCAGGCTGGACTTCTTGGGGCAATGAACCACTTCACTTTCAAGATTCAAGATATTTCCTTAGGAAGGGGATAGATAAGTGACCCCTCCTAGGTGAAGCACTTGCTTTGAGAAGTCTGGAGTATATATTACACACTCTCGACCATTTACTCTCGGTAAGTTTCCATGTCCATCAAGGTTTTTTTTTTTTTTTAAAAATTTTGGGATGACGATAATGATTTATTGAAATCAAGTACATGGTATAGTTCTCATTGTTCTCTTTCATGAAAGCAGGAAGAGAATATTTTCATAGTTAAATTTCGTCTAACTGTCTAAGCCTCTGTTTGGCTCATTTTATAAACACTCAAGTCACTTTTATTCACACATTTCGATCGATTCACAAGTAGTACCCACTTATCCACCACTCCATTTCTGGTTTGTTAATAATTTAAACCCTTTATAAACACTTCCCAAACATGATCTAAGCATCATCTTGGTGGTTTCTGATAAGTTTTCTAAAGAGTTTTTTGGCCTTGTATAGCAAGTGTGTTATTTGGGAAATTTTCAAATGAGATTAGTTCGATTAAAACTTTTAAGTAACAAAGCTCATTTGGCGAACCCATTTCTTGACGATTGCTGTTCCTCTGGAAATACGGAAAATCTGAGTTTTTTTTCAATGCCAAATCTGTTTTGTTGACTGCAAAAAAAGTAGAATTTCCCTGTTGAATGTTCTTGCCCATTAGACATTAAATGCAAAAATGACCAGAGCATGTTTGGCTAAGTTAACATTTTTTTGTACAAAAAAAAAAAAAAAAAAGGTTGCCTTTTTTTGATAATAAATCTTACCTTACTCTCAAAATAGGTAACTTATTCCAATAATATATTTTAAAACAAACTTATAAGCAAACTTTTAAGCTTAGCCAAACATGCTTATCTCATTCATGCTCGTTCTAAGTTTTCTGGGAACACAGTAAGGTGGCACCTCTTTAAAACAACTCCCAGTGGGTTTTTTGTGTGCAGCTAGATTTGGAGCCAAAACCAGACGCACAAGTGAAACCAGTTGCCAAAATAGATCTAGGAGCCAGGCCGAACTTGTGCCTATATAACTGTTAACACTGCTTGTATTGATGCAAATTACCAGAGCTGCTGATATATAGTTTGTACAAGGGTAGATGCTATATTCGACCCGAAGATATACTTGGAGAATCATTTCACTCTCAATTCCACGATCTTTGTACGTATTAAGTTGCACATGTTTGGGCTTTGAGAGAATTCTGAAGGTTGACCAAGAACAAAAGAAGTTGTGAAAGGTATCACAAGTGGAGGATTCTTAAAGAGTGCATTCACTACGCGGGATGGTGTACAAGACTGCACCAGCCAAAACACATCATGTTTGGTACCAAGTACTAGATTGTACTGTATAGAATAATAGACGTCATTTTAAATTCTTTTACTTCGTATTAAGAAGTTTTGCATACCAAACATGCCAACAAAATCGTGTCAGTTGTTTAAAGCTAGAACAATTGCTTCTTTGCTAGTTGTCAACGATAATGGTCCTCGAAAATGTTACTGTAAACTAGCCGAATGTATAAATTTATAATGTGTTTGCAATCTTTAGGCTTACTAACGTATAAAAGAACAATTTATTTCAACCTGAACTTTGAATGGAGTTATTGAGTTTCTGTGTATGCTTTAGGCTGGGGTAATGATTCAGTTTCTTCAGCAATTCTGCTTATTGGAAAGAAATATACACTGTGGTTGTTACTTGTATTTGATTGATCCAAGCATCTGATGGTTTTGATTGAATTTTTTCTATTTTTTAATCACATATTCTAAAAAAAAATTACTTTTCACAGAATCTATTTCATAAAAGATTTCTACAAAACATGGATTAGATGTTTTGAAATAATAATTCAAGAGAGACATTACAAAAGACTTTTAATAGATTTTCATAAATTTTTACGAAAAATTGTGAATCCATTAAAAATGAATTCTTTTTTTTAAAAAATGGGAGCTTGGGCAAAATTAGACCTAGATGATTTTCTTGTTTATTTTTTCTCATATACCTCCAAATTGCTTACCTTAGATTTTGTAACTCCTGCAACGTGTTAAAAAAAAATTAATAATAATAATTTTATGTCTAGAATTAAATATATACTCCTCTGCGAAGGATCAACAGTGTCGTTGTAGTATAGTGGTGAGTATTCCCGCCTGTCACGCGGGTGACCCGGGTTCGATCCCCGGCAACGGCGTCTTTTTTGATACTTAATTCATGTGAAATTCAAATGCAACAGAAAAATATGGGGACTCAATTGAAACGAGTGGGGTTATGTTTGGATGCTGTGGGTGACAATTTCCATTTATTTATTTGCTTTTTTGCCCCTTAATTAACACCATGGCCATTGGGTAACTTTTGACAAGAAAACCACAGTAAAGGAGGGTCAATAAATAGTTTAATCTGCCCAATTCTAAGATTTTATTTATTTTTAAATTATGTAGACCCATATGCATAGTGATAAAGAATTACTTCAAAGCACATTTTTTTTAAAGACTTCCGTTTGATCTATATTATTATCTCATTAAAATGAAAAATATGACCGTTATCCATCATATCAATATATAAATTCAAATTTTCTATCTTTTGTGTGGGCCCCAATAACGGCTATATTTTTCATTCTTATTCTACAATAATTTGGCTCAAACAGAGGCTTAAAGCTAAACATGCCTAGTAGTAGTTCAATCTGCGAATTGATCTTTTAACTCTTTTCCCTTGACATCTACGCCTTCAACCTTTAAGATTGCAAAACTTTTGATTGTGGGTGAACTTTTATAAGCAATACATCTTCATCCTATCAATCATTTTAGCTCTATTGTCAATAATCTAAGATGAGTAAACGATTTCTATTTTTTTGACCGTTGCGAATAATATATGTCACTGTTAAAAGAGGTTAATTCTTAATATTGGAGTCGTCCAAGAGCAAATTTGATAGATAATATCAAGGGCTTGTTTGAGTCTCATTTTTGCCAAAAAAAAAAAAAAAAAAATTTTGAATAGTGTATTGATGGAAAATGTGATTAAAAATAATGATTTTTTTTTTGAATTTGCGTGTAGTATTATCTTATTCAAAAATACGTAGTTGAAATAGGTAAAAACACTATTCAAGATTGTATTTTAAAAAAAATGAGACTCAAACAAGGGCTAAATAATACGAGCAACTCGTTTGGCTAATTCGGGAGCCGAGAAACAAACAATAAAAAAAAAGGACGGGGCCCCTTTTCACTTTTCTTGCTCTTAATAATGATTTATAATTATAGCACTTATTAAATGTATATAACTATTTGTGATGTAATTGCAAACTCGAAAAAGCTGAATTAATTAAAGGTCAAAGTAAATGAATATTTTTCTTGCTATATTATATGTTCCATTAACTACACTAATCTTTTTCAATAGATTTAATGTGACCAATCACTATATACCACGGCTCATTTGGTCACGTGAGATGTTTTTTAATTTTGTCACTTAAAATCATTGAAAAACACAAAAAAGTACAAAAAATGGAGCCCATACAGGATCTGTAATTTCGATCCAAACCTCATTCTCGAATAATATATTTTTAAATGTTTTAAGTAGAAAAAGGCATTAATTTTTGATATATGCTCTCATATCACTAGGGATGACAACGCGGCGGGTATGAGACCCACCTCCGTTCCGTCGGATATTTTTGTTACCTTATCTTATCCCCATACTTGATTAAAGTGGGATGGAGCGGGTACGGGTCGGGACGGGCCAAGTCCTCTGCCCTATTTATTTTTTATTTATTTTATTTTTTTCTTTTATTTTTATGTATTTAGTTAGTAAATATTATTACTTTTTTTACTAAATTGTTAAAAATAACTTATATTCTCTTTAAAAATGATGATAAATTTATTATTTTTATTCGATAAAAAATTTAAATTTGAAATTAACTTTAAACGAGGTGGGTAACGTGGTTGAGACTATATTTCCCGTACCCACTTCGGGGTAATGACTCTCGCCTCGTCCCGTTCCGTTTACTCGATTAGGCGAGGTCCAGAATACATTATTCCAAAATAATGTGGCTCAAACACACCATAATCGTAAAAACATGATAAAAAAACATAAAAATACCATCACAATAAGAGGAAAACCCCCATAGATGATTTCTCTTAATTCAGATATGAGCTAGAAATGAAATGGTTATTTGGGAGAGAGAGAGATTTGAATTGCAATCTCTTCAAATGATGGGAGTGTTTATAATTTCCCTCTAAACTTTAAGTAACTTGGTCATTTTGGAAAAAAAATGACATATGGTGACTCCTTATTGGCTACTTTATAACTAATTCGATTAAGAGTCGCGCATTATTCATTGGCTCGCATGCTTTTTTTATTGACAAACTGTGTAACTGACCTGGATTGGGCAACTTTATGTCTATAATTTGGGATTTTTTATTTTAAGGGTTCGGAAGAAGACTGTTTCATAAATTGAACCGAAGGCATCATTAGTTGGGTGTGTTTTTAGCAATTATCATTAGTTGGGTGTGTTTTCTAAAAACCCAACTTTTAAAGACTATCAAACAAGTAGCACTCACACGTTATTCTCAGTCTTCATTAATATATCCAAAAAGTCAACTGCTTATCCTCGAGTAAAAAGGTCAAAGACCTATTCCTAGTTCAACCATTCCATCAAATCCACCAGCCACATGCGACTTGGGCACACCCCATACCTCTTTCCTATCGTATGTGCGATCAACTCTATGCAGCTGGTAGGTTTACCCCATACAATCCATATAACTGATTTTTTAATTATAGGGTTAAAATATGTATATAGTTTCATTCCTCGTACATGAAGAGATATTACAGAATGTAAATATACAACTAGCTCTTCATACGAGTGGGTTATGTAAATGTGTGATGTTAACCTTGGAACGAGGAAAATCAGGGTGTAATGACAGCGACGATTCCTTCATTCTAAAGATAAATCGAGCTTGAGCTAAACTAAATTGAGAATTCCATCCTGACAGAATGACCTTATTATGTGATTTAAACTCAACTTAAGCCGATTTTAGTTAATTTGACGAGTTCTTGCATTGACGGAGCTCAACAAGTAATTTTAAATTTGACGTCTAGTCATTAGACATCAATATCAATATCCATAAGTACCGGAAATCCATGCCTTGAGTCAATTCCGTTTGTCTTAACTTATTTTAACTTTGAAATCAACTCAATTAATAGAGAATAAAAAGGAGAAAGTAAAACTAAGATAAGATTAAATAATGAAATGCCCAAGTATTTATTTATTTTTGGTTCATTTCTAGAACTGAAAAATAAACTAAAATATGGGAAATTCAACTCATAGGCAATAATTTTATTATTTATTTAAATAATCATGAATAAAATATTATCTATTATTAGCTTATGCATTCCATTAGTACACCACAAAAGATATATAACTCGTATTTGAAAATACAAATGCAAAAGATTCATACGGCAAAAGATCCATACAACAAGAGACGGTGATGTATAAATCCTATTTAAATACGGGTTAGTTTTTTAATTATCTTAATATAGTTGAAAATGAGTTTTGAAAAAATAAATTTTTGATAAAATAGGGCTCAAACAAGATCTTAATTGAATCTGAACTTGTTCAATTCAAACTCATTCAATAAGTCGTTAATTTATCAAAAAATATATATACCGATTGGATCCGAGCTCTTGGAATTGGAAATCTATAGTTAACACTTAAAATCCAATCAATCTTTAAATGACAAATGAAAAATTGATGCAGGGAAGAAAAGAACGAGAAGCTGAACCTTTCCAACTAAAATTCAACTTTCCAAAGAATTCAAGTTGATTCAATAACTCTTTATAAAATTAAGTAATTTCTGCCATATGTTCCGACAGATCAAAATTCAAACTATATGAACATAAACTTATGCAACTAAATTAATTAATTTTATGCCCTAATTATAATTCCACCTCAAGATGGATACGAAGCTAACAACTGCGCAGGTATGCATGAAGAATTCCTCCATGTTCTTGCATGCAATTTAAGAATTTCTCTGGCTCTCTCCTTTGTCTTTGATCCTCGATCAAAAACTTCAAATACCAGGCATAACTTTGCCACCGCACCAATCTGCAACATTTCTTGTAAAACTGCAGGAGTCGCTGAGAAATTCGATATCGAATGTAGAATTGTTATACCGCTCTCATTTGCTGTAGATGAAACCCTAAGAATCTTCTTTGAAACAATGGCTAATCCTGCACTGTGATTCAACAGTTCAGCTCTTCCCTCAGCGCATTGGCATAGCAAATTCAGCCCCACAAGCATCAATTCAGAAGCCCTTTTGTCAGAAGAATCGAGTAAAAGGTCAATCAACAAAGGCACTGCTCCAGCTTCCACTACTTTGATCCTGTTCCTTCCCCATTGACATACACTGATAAGAACTTTCAGTGCTGCTTTCGAGGCCTTCTGAGAGATTTGATCATTCAAGATATCTACTAATTCGAGGAAGAATTCGGGTCTGAGACTGATCGGTTGATTTGGATCAGCTACTTCGAACATGGAATTCAGAAGCATGACAGCATAGACACGAGAATCATAGCTCCCGGATTGCATGACGCTCGTTAGGGACTCTATTAATTCGATATTATTCTGCAAAAGGGATTTTAAGCCGGATCCCGATAGCTGGAGATGATAGAGAATGCTTAAGGCTTCATCACTTGCTCTTCTCAACTCAATCACGTCTTCTGATACTTCTGCTGAAGATGCCTCTACGGTTTTCTTCACGATTAACGAAGCTAAGAACTCGGCCGTGCCTGCTGTTTCCATGCATCTTTTATTCGTTTCATTGTGAGAAACAATGGATCTAAGTCTCTGTAAGGACTTCAGCTGCTTGTTTGGAGAGTTGGCATCATTGAAAAGCTTCAAAAGTTGGGATTTACTGATTGGAACTTTCGGGGTCGGGAGCCTCTCGACACCTTCTGGAGCATGGAGGATGCACCACGATTGGATAAACCGCCGGAGAGTGATGTTTGGTGTCAACTCTGAATCCATAACCACTTGGTTTGTTACCGGGCAAGTATTATTATTCTGAGAAAACAGCCATTTTTCGATGCTCTCCCGATCATATGTTATGCCGGTAGAGAGCGTAACAGGGTCCTTCATAATCTCCAGACTGATGGGGCAGAGAAAGTAGGATGGAATTTCAATTTCATCCATAGCAGAAGTAATTACAAAGATCAAGCCTATGATCTGACCAAACAAAAAAAGAAGTGATTATACAATTTTAAGCAAGAAAAATAAGCTGAAGAGAAGTACAAAATTTTTGTAATCTATATGTAAATCAAAGAAAGTGAAGCTATTGAGGAGTTGTGTGGATTGGTTTGAAGATTTATGAGCCTGGAGGATTTGGTTTTATAAAGAAAGGGTAAGATTCAAAATGTCAAAGTCAAAACACGGAAAATTGTGTGTGCGGTTCGTGGGAAGGAAAGAGTATTATTGTTTTTTTTTTTTTTTAATTACAACAAATTAAATTCGAACTTTGACTTTTCTAACATGCAATTTGCAAATGGCAACTTTACAAATAATTTTCTCATTTAAAATTAAAACACATGAATAAGTCGTGTTTAATTACCATGAAGGAGTAAAACAGAAGAATTAGAGTTTGGAAAAGTTCAATTTTGGTTTAATTATTCTTATAAAATTTCATTCAATTCAATTGAATTGACAGATATTTATTTGGAATGAATTGATCCTGTAGTAACTGAAAGAAGAATGATAATTCTTGTTGGACATAAAGGATTACATAACGTGATGTGTCAATCATCCGGTAATTAATGTGAAAGTGTGAGATTTAAATTAAAGGTTGGATATGTGCCACTTGTAATTATGTAAATCATTATGTGAAAATTTATCTACCCATAGCAATGTCCAAATAAAAATTGCTAGTCTATGAGGTAAATTGCAGAAAGTAAAGTATAAAGAAACAAATTTGTTTCGTCTTTAAAAGTTTCAAGATGAGATAATTCAATGTAGAGTATTGTGTCTGCAAGTCTTTTCGCAAACTTAATTTTAACAAGAAATCATATATTTAAGAAAAAAAAAAATGAATTATTTTTTGAATTTTTCAGTTTATACAAAAAAATCCCATACAGAAGTTCAACAAAAAACTCGCATGGAGGTGGGCCCCACGAGAAATTAAATATTGCCAAAAATGCGGGCCCCACCTATTGTTGTGTGTTCTGACGGTTTTCTGTGTGCACAGCTTCTGTACACACAGCAAAATTGTTACTTTTTCCCTTTTGAAAGAGGTATAAATTCACGTGTGAGGGATTTTAAAAACTAATGTCGGTTGAATATAAAATAAAACAAATAAATTCATTCATCTCTTTAATCAGTAAAAACTTTTATACGATGTGAATTTGAGATTAAAAAAAAAAAAAAAAAGAAGTCTTCATATTTTTGAATTTTTCGTTAACTTAATTGTTAGATATGAATAGATAAAGCAAACTGTCACACTAAATGAAATTTTCAACTATGGCCATTATCGCTGCAATAATTCAATAGTCATCGCCGACAACAACAACTGATAAATACCAGCATGCGTATTTATTGATACACAGTTGGCAACGGCTCGTACTACACGGAGTTTTTATTCAATCTTGGTTTTTTTTTTTTTAAATAAGTCAACCCCGAAAAAGTCAAATCTTATTGGATTTTCATTTCATAAAATTATTTATATTCACAAATATTATATGTTTATGGAACAATAAAATTTCGGGATGAGTTTACTCATATAGTGATAGGATGTAGATATAAAAGTCTTAGATGATGGGAAGATTATTATCACAATTAATTAATAATTCAATAGTTTACGAATAAGTAATTAGAGAAATTTGAAAACAAAAGGGTTAAATCCATCCATTGCCATCTAATTTTATTTTGTTTTACTATGACCACTTAACTTTATATTTGATGTCACTATGATTACCCCATTTGATTTTATTTCATTACGACCATTAGATTTCATATAACGTTTCATCGTTGTCATTCAATTTCATATAACATTTCATTATAGTCACACAACTTCTTTTCATCATTTTCACTAATTTTAAAAGAGTAAAATGATAACTTTATATTATATATACAAAACAAATTTGAAAAAAAAAAAACAATTTTTTTTAATTTTTAAAAATAAGTCTTTATTTTATTTATATAATGTAAAGTTATTATTTTACCACTTTTAAAAATAGTGAAAAGAAGTTGGGTGGCCATGGTAAAATATTATATGAAATTGAGTGGCCAATATAAAATAAAATCAAATTAGTTGACATTGGTAACACTAACTATAAAGTTGGATGGTTATGATGAAATAAAATCAAATTAGATGACACTAGATATAAAGTTCGTCGGCCACGGATGAATTTAACCCAAACCAAAAGGTTAAGCTTTAAAGCAAAATGAAGGTCGACCAAGTTTTTTTTTTTTTAGTCAACCCACCCGTGACATGCCAAATTGCATGTCGCTATGGCAATCATCTTTTATTTATTGCTTAAAGGGAGCTTTTAGCTGCTTTATTTGACCATTGGAGTACTAATTCTGCCATTTGAATAGTTCCAATTCCAAGGTTTTGATTAATGGGGAAGCTCTTTTTGTTGTGAGATTTGTCTGCAAAATTGACATTCAATTGGTAGAGAGTTATCGTTCCATTAAGCATAAATAGTTCTCAATGCTGTTCCTCCTCCTTTTTTTTTTTTTAATAGAGAAATGCTACTCTAACCAGGGTTGACAACCCTCCTAACCGACCCCTCATAATAGTGAGGGCCCACCTTTTTTTAAAATTCCAAAAAAGGTGGGCCCCCCACTATTGTGAGGGCCCGGTCAGGGGGTTGTCAACCCCACTCACCCACCCACCATGTAAGAGTAGTATTTCTATTTCTATTTTTTTTTTTAACAACACAATGAACACAATTTTAATTTCTATTACCTCAATTTAAAAATATCAACCATTAATATTGGTCGACAAAATTCAATAAGTGCGCGATGTCGCATATAAGTAATATAATAATGAATAAAATACAGTATCGTAAAGACTATGTACTTAAATCTAGTTTTATTTTAATTGAAATTGATTTCCACAAATGGGTTGAATCATGTAAGGAAACGATCTCGCTTGACCAAAACACAACAATGTGATCGCAACTCATAAATATGTGCAATCCCATCGTTAAGCACTTCTCTCGTCTGCTTTTGCCAAATAGAGCGTTGCAATCGCATCACCTTGTTGCACGTGATCGCATTCGGCACCCTTATGAGTTCGTCAAATCTTCAATTTGATCCCTAAACCTCTTTATTCAGTAGGAATCCTTTTCTCATGCAAGTTTAGTCATCCATATTCTAATTTTATTCAATTTGATCTCTATAATTTGCAGACATCATTCTTAGGTTCTATTTAACTTTTATTACATTTGTGATTTAGTTCCCAAACTTTAGAATCCTTTTTCTTTAGCTCTTCTTTGGCCGATTTTCACTTTTTTTCATCAAATACCATCCAAACTTAAGTTTATCCTATAACAATTGATATTTAACTAAATTAATTAATAATATCATCCAATTGACTCTCAAATATTCACTTTTAACGACTCAAATAGGTGTAGAAATTACAACTAACAAACATTACCACCGAACCAACGTTTAAAACCTGGGCAAGCCCAAGATCTATTTGAGGTCCAAGCAAGAATAATCGACTCAAAATCCTAATATACCGATGGATTATTGAAATCCGGTTCGCATTAAACCAGTCGAGGCCAATTTAAGATGGTAAATCTCTGGTTTTAAAAATTAGCTTTGGAAGCAAAATTCAAACCCTTGATCATTGCCGAAGGATACCAATGCTCTACACCACCATTTTAAGTCAAATAACTATTGGTTTTGACCAAAAAACGGAAGAGTTCTATTAAGATTCTTGTTTGGAAAAAAAAAGAAAAGTTGCCATATGTATTACGAATATTTTCTCGTTAATGCCTTCACATGTTGAAAAGAAATATGAATTCACCACAAGCAGAGACGGAGCTAGGGGGGGGGGGGGGGGGACGGGGAGGAGGGGCGGGTCGACCCCCCCCCCCCCCCCAACATTGTCCGCGGTACACTATTTCTAGTTAATTTGTAATGTATTTTTCAATTTCGCCCCCCCCCCACCAAGATTTTTTCTCGCCCCAAAAATTTTGAAAGTTTTTTTATTTTTTTCCATTAATAAATATTGAGTAAATAACTTACATTTTAAAATTCAACATACAAAAATCTTAGATCTAAACAAAAGATCCAATAGTTACTTAAATAAATCAATAGCCCAAATCCAATCCAAAACCTAAGTTCCCAATTCTCAAGCCCAACTAATTAAAACTCAATTCCCAACCTGGTTTATGCATAATGCATGTTTAGTTGTTCTTGAATATTTGAATTTAAGAATTAAGTAGAGTAGTTGCTGTTAGTTTTTGTAATTGTTAGTTATTGAATATTTGAATTTAAGAATTAAGTAGTAGGATAATTAGTAGTGATTGAATCGAATCCAACATTGAATTTCAGTACTATTTTGGTACTCAAAATCGTCGTTTTCAATTCTCTTAGTTAAAAAAAAAAAATTTCGGGGCTCCGCCCCCGAACCCCCGGGAGGGGGGCCTGCCCCCCTCTACCCCCCGTATTTTCGCCCCCCCCCAACTTCAAAACCTGGCTACGTCCCTGACCACAAGGCTTCAATTGTGAGATGTGCTTGGCAATAAGGTGACGCGAATTCAAGTAGAGAATTACGTCCACCAAAATTAAGCCACTGTTTATCATCCATTTCTCAAACATTGTTTGCTACAGTAACAATATCCACCACATATTCACTCAATAAAATATCAACTACATGAATTGTTTTTCTTTTAGGTGAGAAGAATACCGGAGAAAATTTGTTTAAGGTGAAGAGAAAAATCACAGAGAATATATTTTCGCTCACATAGAAGAAATGAATGAGGATAATTTCTTACCATATATAGCAGTACTTGTTGGTCCTCAATCGAACTTTCAACAATTAATTTTAACCACATATCTCATAAGATCCACAACTTTTCAACCGCATATTCCATCAACTTTTATCAAAATTTACTAAAATACACCAATCAGGAGCTTCATTTGTTCGTACTATTATTATCCAGTGAGAAAAAGTTCAACAATCTGACGAGTAAATCTACATTGAATTGGTTTAAAACAAGCACCCAGAATTAATAGCATAAACAAATATGGATTTGCGAATGAGAAATGCTACTTTCATAGGAATCAATGGGAGAATGGCAAATTGCTCAAGTGGGCTATTGGGCGTAATCGTAAGGATCACTTTTCATTTCATCAGTCTAGTTAAACTTCTTGATCTAAAAATGAAGAAAGATTTGTTGGAAATGACCGACCGGGTTGGTCCAACCAAGCAAGGCATGGGAATTTTTCGATCTAAGGTACACTGAACACCAACCCAATCTCGACTAGACAGCACATTCTATGTACGTTACATTGTCTATATAAAAATAGCCTACCAAGTTTAAATTGTATGTTATTGGAGCGTGTAACAAGCACCACAACAAGACAAGACAAGGCATTCGCAGATCCAAGAATTTAGTTAAATGGAACATCAATATCACACACATTTTTCTTGCCTAAAAAGAAACAATGTGCTTGTAATTAAATTACAGACCTTTAACGATTAACCATACAAACTAATGCATTTCCGAAAGTTGCAATCAATGTGACTATTTTAGCTGTACACGTTCTCTTTCTTTCTGTTATTTTCTTGCTTTCAGAAGGAAAACGTAACATCTGCTAGAAATACAAAATTGCAGATGTATGGGGTCAAAATCAAAAGAATGTCTCTGAATTCACACACTAGACGACCTGCTGCAGCATACTCACTCACAGATGCACTGGCCTCCAACGTGCTGCGCCTTGTATGGGACAAGTGCAAATCATAGAGAGCATCAGAGATGCATAAAGAGACAGCTCTAGATAAGAACATCTCTCACTTATTAATAAAGGTAAGTTGCTGGGTTCATAACAAATTCACCATGAGTGAAGGTGAAGCAGAATCCATTGGAAGTAGTACAATATAAGAAGTTTCATACTTTCAACATTTTATTTCAAGCTCCACAGGTACATGTTTGTAGCATGGTACACATATCCGAATTGCTATCATATATAGCTCGTTTGTCTACCATTCCCCAAAAATTCTTTTTTTTTTCTACAACTCATTTTCAACTACATGTTCTTACAATAAAATATTTTGCACTTAAACCCAAAACCTTTCCTTACTTTTTAACCACACATTCTCCAAAAAACACTGTTCCAAAACTCATTTTCCCAAAAAAAACCCTTTTAATGGGGGGCATCGAACAATCCACTCTCAAGCACCTAAAATTCTTGGGCAGACTAGCTATTTCACAACTCATAATATCTTAAATTCATGTCTAAGAGAAGTGATAAATACCCTCGGATGTATCGGCCCTGATTACTCACAGCCCCTTTCTATGGCATGTAACAATCAAATAATTATCATAACTATGAGTCTCTTTCAAAAAACAAGGGGTAGGTAAAGAATGGATAACTTTTCTATTATTGTCCATATATTAAGGAAGTCGAACCAATTATATGCTGCCATAAATTAACTTGCGCTATTTCTCCTAAGTTCTGAGAGCCTCTCTGAATAATTTACTGGTGACCGCTTTCAGTTGATCATGTGCATTTTGGATCTTGTGCTTTTCTCTTGTGGTCAACTTGATCTCCACAGAAGACTGTAAAATGAAGAATGAAGTTATGGTTACATTATTAAAAGTTACTGTTAAGATCTAATCCAGAATACGAGGTAATAAAATACCATTCGATCCAAATATTATCATACATACCAGTAATGCGCTCAGATTCTGCAATATATTCTTAATTTGTATTTCGCACGATGAAAGAATTCGTTGAATCTTGACATCTTCATGCACAAGGAGAAGCATAGAGATAATGGTATGTAGCCTACTCGAACAATGGATTGTGGAGGAAGTCTGACTATCGCTACCAAGCAATGAACAAATCTCAGAAACCCAAGATCCCATCACATTTAACACGAGACTCAACAACCTGTTGCTCCTATGGAACAGAAAAAAGGGAGGCAGTAGGTAATGTTCTCTTCTCTTTACGCTAATAGCAGTACAGGACTCGTGATTGTCTTCCTGAATAATCAAGATGATGGAATTCAATTATAGCACCGGAGTTTACCAACCACAGGATAAATTAAACAAATTTCTAAAGCTCCAACGAGATAGGAGCTACATCAACTTCGGAAGAAATTATGTACAATCGAGATAACTAAGCAATGTGTGCATGCCCCCATAAGTGATGCTTAATGAAAAGCTGCAGGAGTACAACTTGAATTTAGATGGCCTCAAAAGAAACAGCTGCAGGGCTTTCATATCCAAAAAAGCAATATTAGTCTTGAAATGAGGTTTTTAAGATACAAGCATTATTTCCCATTTATGTTTAAATAAATAATCTATTTGACAATTACTCTAAGCCCCATTTTATTCTTCTAGATTACTATTTCAGTTTGTCCTAAAAGTTATTCTGGTTACTAAAAATTCAGATAAATTGAGTTTCTAGATTCTGATTATACACCTTGTCATGTTATAGTGAAGAAGGCTCAACTAAAGAAATGAAATAAACTACCTACTGCAATATTAAAAGGAAGTTCAATTTGGGACAGACTTGAATCGTCAAAATTGACTTCTCTTCAGAATTTGGCCACTTCTACGCTCACATACTTTGAACCACTCGTACAAAAGCTGAGGTTAATAGGAGCAAGAGATTTTGTGACAACCAGATTGAAACATTATTGATCGTGGAAATGCCTGTCTAAGCACCTGTCAGAATTGGTTTCTTCCATTTAATTGAACATAACTGCGAAAAATTTCGTCCTAGCATCATCAAGGTAAAAGAGGTATAAAAAACAGCATGACTGATTTGATCAGTCAGTCTGGTATTTAAATAAAAAATGCACAACCTTCATTCAGTGAAAGAAAATCAAGAATATTTTACATATATCTCAAAGAATATAAATAAATGAAAATGACTTACAGATACAATATCAATCAAGTATTCTGGAAGGGAGTGACTTATGTTGACGATACTCTCTTCAGAAAGTTCCGAGGGTTTGGAGTCGAATGTAACAAGCAGTCTGAGAAGAGCGCACATATTATCCACCGGTTGTTTGGCACACTGAAGCATAAGAAAATAACAGCATCAACCCATATCTATAACATGTTGCAGATAAATACTGTTAGAAAGATAAATAAAAGGCATTAATGTGAAAGATTGTAATATTTTTTTGGAAGTTTTGAGTACATCACAAGAATGGGAAAGTAAAATCGCTAATACAAAGGACCAAAGAAGAAAACTTACAATCTGATCAACAATTATTTTTTCCAGCATTTGGAAAACGAGACGAGCATCACCAATCTGTGACAGGCAAGAGCAAACAACACTAGTAACAGATTTAAAAGTCCCACGATTTGACCTAGCTTCATGCTTCGCAACAGGATAGGTCTCTTCTGCAACACAATCCAATATTTATTTGAACAACCATGACAAAGACGAGTTTAGAAGGAGAATAAGAGAAAATAAATGAAGAATCCTATAGAAAAATGATGAAAGATTCTTCCAAGGAAATATCAGATACTCCTGATAGGGAAATATAATAATCCGACTTTGTTGCAATCTTTCTATGCATTTTGTCTTACAAAAACAGTCTTCTAGACACTTATTTTAATGTCAAAAGGAGACTAACAAAAGGCTTGCACCAAGCTAAAGAACCTGTTCCAATATGTTGGACAGAGACCAATTTGCACACCAAAAAGTGGCCTAATAACCAGGAAATAAACATTTCTATCTTATAAGCATTACAATGTTCCAGCACAAAACTAGAGAGAGAGGAAAAAAAAAAACTAATTTAATTATCAGGGTAGAGTTCTAATGTGTTCTTAATTATTCCTAGACTCCTTGGTTTGTGAAATTTATTTGATAACATTCCTGAAAAAATTAACTGGGTTGATTAAGCGACCCACTAGACTGATGCATGAGTATTGCATATGACTAGATAAGTCCAATAACCGTGTGTTATGAGTGACTAGCAACAAACATTGCTTTGTTTAATGAGTTCAAATTGAAATATAGAATCCAAAATGACATGTTAGAGTTGGGGTATGACTCTTTATAACTGGAAAAACAGCGGAGATAGGCGATGTAAAAAACTAAAAAAAAATTAAAATAAAAATTCTGTGAATATACAGGTGATTGTCTTTCTCTTTCCCTGCACTAAAGCCTTTCCAAATCCATACTTGGTACAAACTGTCAAGATTCTGTTTAAAGTTCAATTGTCCAGATTGAACTTGAGAAATTTCACTATCAAATCTAGCTACCAAGGTTTCAATTTGTCACAGAACCACCTCACTGACTGAGAAGTATTGAATTTCTTAAAATATCCTTTGGGTGAACATTGAATTTATAGCACGGAAAGACAGGAGATATTTGCTTCAATTCAAGATTTGAATGATCCAGTTGCAATCAACTATGGTGTAAAATCAGGAATGTGGTTCTTGATTCCAATTAGTAATCAGACAAGTCACAAACAGGACGTATTTTTGTCTTGTACATTCAATTTTGTTTGATTTTATTACAATTGCAAAATCCTGCTTAATGGATCCTAAAGGTCGAAGGTTCAAGTTTTTTCCCTTGATAGGGTTTTCCTCATTATTTTCCATGCTCTTCAATTTTGTTCAACTGCATCAAGCATTGGTGATCTTAGGTCGAAGTACTTTTCTTCCCTTGATCAAGCACTGAATTTAGAAATCGACACCATACAGCTTGTTCAAACTCCTAAGTTGTGTAGAACTAGATGATAAATTAACAGTTTGGTATTATTTCCCTCATTGCCAGTCCCCAAAACAAAAATAAAACAACGAAAGACAACATAGGCCAGAAAGGGAAAGTCAAGAACATATAGCCCGTTTGATTCAGCTACAAAAATTGATTAAAATCTAAGTTAAAGTCAATAATTAATTTTAACCACATATTTCATGGGCCCCACAACTTTTCAACCACACATTCCATCAAATTTTATTAAAATCTACTAAAAATCTTATTTTTATCTAAACAAAATCGGGGCATAATAACCAGTATGTTGACAAACAGTAAGACTATGCTGACAAACAGTAAGACTATGTTGACTACTTGGTAATGATAAAAAGGACGAACTCAAGTGTTAGAAGAACTTCTAAAAATGCTACAGCTATTAGAAAATATAAATAGAAAAAGGTAATGGCGATAATACTACTAGAACAAGACATGCAATGAAGACTCAACTGGAAGTACCTGGATAAACTTGGAACTGCGAAAGTAGAGTGACAAGAAAGCTAATGTAGTCAGCAACTTGGATATGCCCTGATCTATAGGCCGAGTGCAGAACTTCCAAGATTCGAAAAAGTAAAGCTGGCTCTAAATCAGGGCCTGCAGTGGCGTAGCAAGAGAAACACTCAAATAATTTTATAACACAAAGAGAATGGATAATTGTAAATGATTCTCATACTTCAGAGACCATACTACGATATATATCTACCATCCTTTTATTTTAACAAAATCTATCTCCATTTACGTGCTTCTTCTGATGCACAAGGAATAAGCACAGCTCATCAATATTTTCAAACTCATACAATCAAGAAAAGCACAAATTGACCCCAATAAAATAGCAAATGATGGCATCAGGAACTTTCAAAATTTTTTTCCATCCATATCTGCAGTTTTTTAACTTCCAGTGGTAATACAATTGTTCTCAAAAACTTATAGAAAACAAAATATCAAGCCTTATTAAAATCTAAAACACTTCCAACTTTGACATCAATGTTTTGAGAATATTTTTTTCCCACAAGAAGGCCGTCGGAGACTGAAGATAAGTCATGCTTTCCTGAACAAACACCAAAAAGAAACCTACTGGCTCAGTATGCTTTCTGGGGTGTTGTCACATTCATACCCTAGATTTCAAAAATTTGAGAAGACTGCATTGACAAGAGAAATCAATATAATTTCCAGTGGAAAAGGATCAGATAACCACATTTATAATCCTGAACAGTATTAAAAATAAATTAAATTAGCAAATTTATTACAGAACACTCCTTCAAAGTTTTAGAATCAAAAAGATGTTATGGTACACGTAAAACCTTTTAATATTTGTCGGAATACAAGTATACGTATTTAGTAACTCACACATATATGTTATAAGAAAGTAGAAAAGCCCGTAGCATGGAACATTAAAAATAACGATTTCAAAAGATCTTACACCTGCTACTAATTCAATACTTACACAAGCAACATGACACAAGGGATTGCAGTAGAAGTGAGTCCATGAAAGAGAAGTAATATAGGCAACATATTGAGATTTCCTGAACATCTTCAGAGAGCCTTATGAATGGACCATAGCGCACACTTCCTACAATATTAGAGCAGTGAGTTACATACACATCAAAATGAATCCACGAAATGAAAAAAAGCTGAATTAGAATTTTAGACACATGGTCCTTACTTTCATCTATCTGACTACTGTAAAAGTCTCTTAAAATGTACTGCATTTTGTCAAATTCCTGAGAAAATGGAGAGTTGGGAGGGGCAGCTTGTCCCAGCCGAAGTAGCAGGCTCAACACAGCCTGCAAGAATAGCAATCATCCACATATGACAATGGCAATAACAAAAGCTAGACAGCTAGATAACTAAGAGCGTGTCTAAACAAGCACATGAATGCAAGAAGATACCTTGGAACATGTCGGGTTTTTGTCACCTAACAAAATTAGCAATGGAGCAAGCTCACGTATCCAAGTGATCTGATAGTCTAATATCGTAGGATCAGTTCCATCCATGTATAGCCAGTTATTTTCCTGTTATTGGATAGAAAAGTTGAGTGACAAATCAATACAGAAACCATAGTGAGAGATTGGATCATAATTTAGAAATATTGAATTGAAGTGACGGAAAGCAATGTAATCATGTCTACAAAATATTCTCCTACCTCCTTACCCCTCCGGAGGGAGAAAAAAGGGCTATTGAATTAACTGAACAAGCAGATACAAAAGGAATTCAAGTACAAATTGCAAGACATATCGACGGAGAAGAAATTGCACGTGTCAAATGGATCAGAGAAGGGGGGGGGGGGACAGATTTGTACCACATAAAATGTTAAGAGGATAAACGGACTTGCTCTTTTACCAAATAAAAAATAAAAAAATTGCAAGAACCATCATAATAAGCAAACTACTTGTGAACTATTCTATCTATCTTTAAAGCTAAGAAATTCATTAAAGTAACAGACTAACAGCAACACTGTTGTTATTGATGCACTTTAAAACCTCAGCAGTTAAGAAATAAGCTATTTCTTGTAATTACCCTATAAATCTGATTTTGATTCGCTATCCAATTCACTGCAAAAATCTATTTATCACATTTAAGTTTCTTCTTGGATGCGTGTTATTCGTCACAACATAAATGGGAAGCAAACTAACTTGCTCTTTTACCAAATAAAAAATAAAAAAATTGCAAGAACCATCATAATAAGCAAACTACTTGTGAACTATTCTATCTATCTTTAAAGCTAAGAAATTCATTAAAGTAACAGACTAACAGCAACACTGTTGTTATTGATGCACTTTAAAACCTCAGCAGTTAAGAAATAAGCTATTTCTTGTAATTACCCTATAAATCTGATTTTGATTCGCTATCCAATTCACTGCAAAAATCTATTTATCACATTTAAGTTTCTTCTTGGATGCGTGTTATTCGTCACAACATAAATGGGAAGCGATGAATGTGAAAGATCCTAAAAGACAATCCTGTTCCCATCACCATTGCCTCTCTACAAATCTATTCAAATTAGGGGTGTCCAAAAGTTTTGAACTGAATCGGACCGAACTGAACCGAATCGAGTCGAACGATTCTTCATAAGTTAAATACCCAAACGGGTACCCGAATTGAGAACCGACGAGTTAGGGTCGGGTCTTGATTCTAGACCAAGAACCGAAGAATCGAAACTAAATAATTTTTTTATTTTTTATTGAATTAATTTATTTTTTTCTAAATAAATTAACAAATTAATTAAATAAATCAGATTATTTCATAATTTTAATTTTAAAACCCAAATCATTTTAAAGCCTATTAGCCCATTTTAAAGACAAGAAACAATGGAGTTTGGGATCCATTTGCAGTTTTTGTAAAGATTATGGATCTCCGCCATAATTATATCCTGATAATTGATATGACTACATGAAATAGTTGAAGCCTAAAACAGTTCTTTAACTTCTAAAACAGTTGAAGCAAATGAATTATTGATATAGATCATCGACATTTTAATATTCATATCCACATTTTAGTATTTGTTTGCATTGAATTAATGTTATTCGACAGCTAGTTATTTATATATTTTTGAATTAGGCTACGTTAATTTGTAAAATTTACGAATGAAATGTCATTAGTTATATTTATGTAGTGTTGTTGTAAATGTTAAAAAATTTAATTATGGTACGAAACCGAACCGAACCCGAACGGTTCCATAATTATATTTGGACCCGACGGTTCCATTTATTAAATACCCGAACCGAATCGAACCGATCCACGAACAGCCCTAATTCAAATACACTTAAGGTAGAGCATACGATTTTGATCATTATATTTCCGTAAGTAAAATATTACGTCTCCATAGATTGATCCTAAATTTTCAACTAATTTTTTTTGTTCTTTCTTCAGAATAACAGAGAACAGTTTGCTGATTGAAAATCATGTTATGAACACATCATCATTTTTGTATGATATATAAGTGCAATCTAGTTGATATGAAAAGCATCGCCAATTCCAGAGTTTTTCCTGAACTAGGAAATAGATATCTTACAGGATCAAGCATTTCCTTGACTGTAGAAAGGCAAGCTAATTTCATTGAAGAGTCTGGATTGCAGTTCGTAGAAGCATCTGTAAAAGACTGCAAAAATAAAGCTATGTCTTTAGAATTCATTATTCAAGGAACCTGAAGTCACATGATATAAAAACTGAGGATGCTAATATTTAGATTTATCAAACGTCAAAAAGCAAACGAAGATGAAAAATAAGTATGATTTGAGGCAACATGTTAGGCAACTACTTAGCAATCAAATAAACTAACACAAGAATGACAAACCTGGAGAATACGAGATCTCCAATGACCTGAAATTCGCATGGTTAGTTTTGGGACGTATGATACAAGTGGGAGCAAGTGTTTTTCGTGAAACCCTTTATTTGACTGTATCTGCAAAAGGACAATGTTCATTGTGTTCCTTTAAGTGGTACAAATACATTTCGGCTTCAACTCATCATATAATCTAGAAGAGCTTCAATGGATCAACAAAGAGAAACTTAAAGAACAAGAACTTATAAGGTCACATCCCTTGCATTTATTGGTTTATAGATAATATAGAATTGTTGCTAAAGCTTGAAGGAGGATTATTTCGCGGTATTATCAGCTAAATTCAACTTGATCTGTGTGTTTTTCATCATGTACTTACAGATTCAAATAACAGAAGTTCAGAAACAAACCATTATAGATAGTGATCTTTCGATGAATTCCAGAAACTTTCCCAATGAAGCAGGGGAAGAGTTGTTCCAGTTACTTAATTGCAAAAATATTTCAGTAATTACAATATTCAGCATGAAGATTCGATCATCATCCTGCAAAGGCATAAATAGAACAAAGCAAAGATTTATGTTCATTTGAAGATGAGCAAGAGCCATCAATGGCCAAGTTGACCACTAAAAGAACAAGAAAGTAAAATAATCATATACTAAATCGAAAAGAAGCAAAAAGTAGAATAATTAACCACATAAAATAGCTCCTAGTAGTAGAGTTCGATAACATGGTTGAAAAAGGAAAGCTATCAAGAGAAAAAAAAAAAAAAAAAACTAAATCAGATCAAACAAAGAAATGTTGGTGATGTAGGCCAGCTCCAATAAAGCAAATGGTTTTGCCACACACATTTTGCATTCAGTGATTAATTTCACTCGCTGATGTGGTTCAATTTTATATGCACCAAAACGTTAACTTGGTGGGAAGAAGGGCATAAATTGGCCCTCAAAAGGAATAGCAGCAAGAAATTTTCAAGCGCATAAAAGATATGACACATAAGGGAGTTCATAAACCATGGTAGTCCATACAATGCCATTATTGATACCTTTTTTGATTGGTGAAGAACTGGGTTTAGGGGAAAAATATCCCACAACTTCTTTAGTATCGCAAGTGAGATAAATTGATTGCAAATAGTTGTGTCAGGCTTCTGCCATGGAGGCAGAAGAGTTTGCATATCTTGTCGGCTTCTGCCAGTCTCACAAACCAAAAACCTGACTACAAGATCTATGCTTTGAAGTATCAATAGCATATTATCAAATGATTGTGCATCTAGCTGAGGAATTGTGTGAACCATGGGCATGAAATCTTGAAAACAAGTAACTAGTATGGGCAAAATATCCTTCAATTTCATCGTAACTTCAGTAAACCCTACAAACAAGGATATTGATGACCACAAGTAAGATGTCAAAGCCTATTTCTTTCAAATGAAGAAAAGGAGAAAAAAATTGAAAGAAAATAAAAAAACAGATTTTGTTTTGAAAGCAGAAATGCACGGACATTATGCCAATTAGGGGGAAAGTTATGTAAGAATGTGAAGATAATCAGAACAGTACAAAGGCCAAAGTACATACTGGTAGGTTCTCTAGAAACCTCAGGCTCAAAAGCATGGAGAATGTCTTCAGCAGGAGTATTCTACAAAAATTAGCTTTAAATAAGAATTCAATCTTAAGAAACAGCTCACGGAAAGGAGAAAAAACACCTCAAAATTAACCCACGACTATAAAACTTTCGTATAACATGTTGCCACATAAACAGCTCAAGTTGTTCGCTATAGTACCAGCAGTCATTGATACAAGGTAAAGAAGATGTTGTGAAGAAGTAGCATATTTGAAAAAATGACCATATAAAGAAGAAAGAAAGAATAATTACATGCTTCAATTGAGGGAGCAACTATGTAGATAGGAGTCAAAAGGGCGGGTGTTTATGAAGGGAAAGAGTAACAAAAGCGAGTATTTTAAAGTAGGCTTTAATTTGGGATATCAACAAAAGGAAATGAGTAGCACATGCATCAATTGGCAAAGAGAAAGGATGGCAAACAGTGAGGTTGTGACATAGTAGCTTATAAAGAGTTCATCCATGGAAGTGTAACAAGGCAGCTGTTGATTTTAGTCATCATGCCAAACTCAACGAAGATGTTGTGAAGTAGTAGCATATTTAATGAAAAAAATGACCTTATAAAGAAGAAAGAAAGAGTAATCACATATTTCAATTGAGGGAGCAACTATGTAGATAGGAGTCAAAAGGCCGGGTGTTTATGAAAGGAGAGAGTAACAAAAGCAAGTGAGTATTTTAAAGTAGGCTTTAATTTGGGATGTCCACAAAAGGAAATGAGTAGGACATGCATTAATTGGCAAAGAGACAAACAGTGAGGTTGTGACATAGTAGCTTATAAAGAGTTCATCCATGGAAGTGTAACAAGGCAGCTGTTGATTTTAGTCATCATGCCAAACTCAACGAGGAGGTAGATCATATATCTAGCTACAGGTACCATGTCCAGATGAGGCTCAGCAAAAGATTGCAGCAGATTTGGTATATAGACTTGTAGCCATTACAATACATTCTACTCAGCAAATACGAATTGAGGCATGGAAGAGAGTAAATCTTTCCTTCAACATCACATGACAGAAAATTAAAAAAATAACACTAAAATTTGATAGTTGCATTAATTAACCAGAGGATACATTTTTATATGACGAGTCATTTTCTCTCTTGTTACATGGCAACAACGACAAGCAGTGAACCAATCCACCAAGAACGTTCTTTAACTTGCTTGTATCCTCTAGAAAAATTTGGTTCCTGTGCAAAATATCTTCATAGTTCTGGAGAATCTGCGGATGTGATTTAAATTATCAACAGCAGACCAGGAATAGAGTAACAAACTCCACAGAGAAGCAAGATGATAACAATTTTACACAGGTACAATGTTCAATCTAAAATCACATCAGCTACAACTTTCAACAAGAGGACAAGACCTCAAAAACTGTAAGAAAGAACTTTCAACAATTTTATTTATAACTGCAGAGATGCAACAATAAGAATGAGTAGAGCTATAAAAAAATCCAGCTTCAGCACATAAATCAACTAAGACATTTTATAACCATTCTTTTGATTCCTTCACGTAAGTATGTAACAAAATGAGAATAAGTGGACATACTCCACTATGCCTCATGCAAGGTGGTAAAGACCCTCCACAACAATTTAATAGATATTGGAAACTCTTTCTGATCATCCACATAAATATGTAAATAAACATTCAACTATATAGACATTGACTATACCTTTTCAGCATATAAGGAAAATGAAGAGGGATTGTACTGGACAACAAGATCCAAAAAATTGAAAGCCATCAAGCGTACATCAATTGCTAAATGGGTCATGGCATTGAAGATGTATGCCATCATCAAGGAAATTAATGGTCCCTGGTTATCCTACAAAAGGAAACCGGCAGATAATTAGAGTAGAAAGTTTGAACCAACCATTCTCACTAAGAGATAAAGTCTGCAAAATGGCAACAACAAATGCCACTATGTAATTACAAGGGAATACTACTATGTAATTACGAAGGGATACCAAGATGTGCGCATAGGATACAAGGGAAATGCACCCGAAATGGCATATAACCAATGAAATGTCGTATTATAACAAACGAATTGAATATTAAAAATACAAAAAAGTGATTTCCAAATCTAGATACCCAATTTACGTTTGCAAATATTCCAGATACCAGTTGTCTTCTGCTACAAGGTCAAATTCATGAATTCCCATCCAGCATAGGACAGTAGAGTTCACTCATCCGGTAGCGAGGGGATGATGAACAATGATGTTATAGCTGCTCACCCATGAACAATGTGTTATGTCTATGTAACAAGGACCTGTCATGAGAAATTGTTTGATGTCTGCTTTTGTGGTCGAGACAAGCATGACAGACTCTAAAAAGCTTAAAAGATCCAACAGGTCAGTACAATGTAGTGCGTGCAGAAAAAGAGACACCAGCAATTTTTAAATAAGCCAAGGTATAAATATCGTGAATTGTATTCAATGCTGAATAGGTTTTTCCAGTAGACACATGGTATATTTTAAAACGTAATGAATGATTTACGTATGACAGGTTTTAATCTTGAGTTCTTCTCATTTTGAAGCTTCCACTTCAACGTTCTTTGTTGCTGCAATCATATCAGTGTTTGAGGCTAATGTTGAGTGTGTTTCAGACAATTAAATTTTGGTTATTTACCTATCCATTATAACTCTATAGTAAATGAATTAGGACCCAAACATTTGTTTGAATTAGATTAATAGAACAACCGGAGATTTAAAAGAACGTGTCTAGAACTACATATCAGGAATACTTTACACTGAAAATCCTTAAGAACTTGAAATTTTAAATTCCAAAACAAGTTGAAAAATTCAACCAAAACTTTTGAGAGGTAACAGGCACCTTCCTTACTCCTGGATAGAAAAAGGAAACTAGAGGAAAGAAATCCAACCTATAGTCATGAAAAAATTTTCCCGTTAATATGAGCTAGCCACCACACAATAGAATTTCAGCAGTCAGGTTTATTGGAATGCGGTAGAAAAGAGAATGATCAACTAAGACATTTTGGAAGTCCAGTTTCTTGAATTATCATGGGTGTTCTATCAAGTTTATTAAGGAAAAGGATCCAGTCAACAAGCATCTTTAGATTACATTGAAGAACATCACTAGCTCAATCCTAAGATGAATCAGGGTATGGTTGCAGAAACTCCAATCAAAGCTTTCAGACACATAGGGTAATATTGATGTGCTACACAATGCATACTGATACAACAAGTGAGAAATTTTATTGTCTGTTTTATACTCTGTCAAGAAAATAAATAATTAAAATTGAGAGATTAAAAATAAAACAAAATGAATGCAGAAACTATCCTAATCCAAAGTACCTGCACTTTGAAACATATTAAGTACAGATAATTTATGCAAGCACTGTAATATTTTATAAATTACCTCTTTACAGCCAGGGAATATCACTGACTTAAAGAGTTGATAAAGTGTTTCACGGACCAATTTATCATCATCGCCAATGCGTTCACGCAGTTTCTCTATAACAGCAAGTTTATGCAATTTTAGCTCGGCGGGGTGCTTAAGGAATACATCTTTAATACCTATCAATGCATCTGGAGATAGAAGGAGGTCGTCATGTTAAACTCATCACAAAAATCAATGAGAAGCAAGACATGAATCAAGGCCACATACAATAAAAAATTTGGCACATTGACAACTAAACAATTAACGTAGTAACAACATTGCAATGTTGGCAATCCAATGGAAAGAAGTCAAATCATTCATAGTTATATAACAATATCAAGCTCTTATCAAGTTTCTCTAGTTTTCTTATCTATGCAGTAAATTTTCTTTAGTTCAATCAAGCATTCAGTACAAACTTATCTTGCCACAAACTATAGTTCATGAAACATACAGCTCAATTCCATGATATTATACGTGCATTACCTTTGTGACCTTTCCCTTCATTCAAGTTTCTTGTTATCAAACAAACGTGTTAAATATGGTGTCACAAAAATCCTACCTTTACAAAACTATTTTACATAATTGTTCTAATATCTAATCACAAATGTTCGCCTCTTGTCCACAGATATTCATAGAATTATTTCCTGACTCAAATTTCCAAAATCCACCGCTTAAAAGCTCATAATGAACTTGAAGTCTGGCATCCTCACTGCACTCTCAAACATAGTTGTGATAATTACTTGCAGTTATATATTGATTGATTTGGCACTTGTTTAGACTGCATGTATGATGAATTGTCATCTATAGTGATAAAAGAAATTACAGGATTAAAAAAAAAAAAAAAAGCACCACCTTTCCGGACTTTGGAGTTATGATGGCTTGTCTGCTGAAGCAGCTCCTTCAATGTTAAACCCTTTTTGCTAACTGCTAAACCCGCCTTTTCAGAGGCTACACTCTGCTCTGGAAGAACTATTGCTTTGGATTTGATTTCAGTGTTTGTAGCATTCTTCGGAGGCGGCAATTTTCGACCAATTTTCTTCTTTATTTTCTGAAAAAACAATTTAACAAGTCAGAGAATTCAATATCATATTTTTGATATCGATTTTTTCTCAAATTATATTTGACATATTTAATCAGTTTCAGATAACTACTTTGAAATCTATTCCGCGTTTTTGCGCCTTCTTCTTCGATTGGGCTTTGGTTTTCACCATCGTATCGATATTCTGCTTGGTTCTTCCTGAAAGTAGAGATACAATGAGAGAGAATTATTGAATTAAATTGAGGAGATTTCTTGTTTTTAGGGTTTAGTGCATTGAATTTATATAGCCAGATTATTTGGTATTTTATTTTGGAACTACATTTTTCTACTTCTTATTTTCAACATATTACAACTAAGTAGATGATTTTAGATATATATTAAATGAAAAGTGAAATTACGTATCATTTAATCTCACGTTAACGTCATGGGGTTAAAAATCCAATTAGGACTAGACAAAACTCTCGAACTGAATCGAACAATTTTTTGTAAGTTAAATACCCGAGCAGGTATCCGAATCGAGAACCGATGAGTTTGATCGGTTCTCGATTCTAGACCAAGAACCGAATTTAAATAATTTTTTTAATTTTTTATATTGAATTACTTAAATTATTTTATTTTTTCTAAACAAATTAACAAATTAATTAAACAAACAAGCCAAAGCCAAGTCCAACCAAATTAATTTTTTGTTAGCCCAACATTTGAGCCTTATCTTTATCTTTATCCTTCCCCTTTCCATTCCAATTTCATTTGGTAAGTAGCGCCTACTCCCGTATAAACTCAAATTATTTGATAATTTTAAAGCCTACATCCACATTTCCAAATCAATTTTGAAACTCTTTCATTTCACCGGTGGCGATAGCTAGTGATTAAATCAAATAGTTGGTAAGTATTACTAATACTTAAAAATATTTTATTTTTATTTTATTTTCTTTATGCAGGCTGCTTGAAGTAAATGAATTATTAATATGGATTATCGATATTTTAATATTAGTATCTACTTTTTGATATTTGTACACATTGAATTAATCTTATTAGACAATCTGTTATTTATATATTTTTAAATTGTGCTACGTTAATTTGTAAAAGTTACGAATGAACATATCATTAGCTGTATTTATGTAGTGTTGCTGTAAATGTTAAAAAAAATTAATTATGGTACGGAATCGAACCGAATGGAACCGAACCCGACGATTCCATTTATTAAATACCTAAAAATATTGAGTCGGGTCCAGCCCTAACCCTAGTATGAATGAATATCATTACTTTTTCAATAAACATTTTCTATTAATTTACTATTCCCAGAATGCATTCTTACTATTCCCGACGATTCCATTTATTAAATATCTGAAAATCTTAAGTCGGGTTCAACCCTAACCCTAGTATGAATGAATATCATTACTTTTTCAATAAACATTTTCCATTAATTTACTATTCCCAGAATGCATTCTTACAGTAAAATGGGATCAAACAGGCTCTATAATTTTTAGAATGGTATTTTTTAGGAGAATTGAGTGACTAAGGAGGGAAAATTTTTCAGATAATATTATTTTAATGGAGGATGTGCAATTCAAAGAAAGAACGAGAAAACTATATTTCAATTTTAATTGGGCCAAACAGGGACATAAAAAATCATTCAATGATATTATTCATTAAATTTGTTTCTGATGAGATTTTATAGCTTAAATTTCGTCTATAATAAACTCTACATGCTTTTTCTCTACAATGTTTTGTTCGATGAAGAATGTCATACTATCAATAAGAAAGTCATCTTTCGCCTTCACTTGTTTAATTATTGAAAATGCTCGCTCAATAAACACGTTAAAGTTATCTAATTATAAATTGTAAGGCAACAAATAATTTAATAACAAGATAACAATTTTATTTAAATACTAGTTTTTGCCCGTGCGATGCACGGGTTGTGTTATTTTGAAGGTAATGTTAGCGCATTAAATATGTAAAGTTATGTTAAATTATCGTGTGGGCCATTGAAATCATCTAAATTGAATCATTAGTATTATGTTGAATTTCAATTATGTTTTAATGTCAATATTATCAAAATTTCATTTATGTAAATTTGGATTGTGTCGATCTCATATCTTAGGTACTCCTTTGGTGTAGTGCATGATTTGATTTTACTCTGACATTGAATTTCAATTTTAACGTAAATATGATTTTTTTAATGTAATTTGTAATCAAACTCTAATGAAGAATGGATGAACTAACATTGATATCGTCAATCTATGCAGGTGAGACTAATTCGACGAATAAACACCCATGATAATCACAACAACCAGTCCACGAACAATTATTTGTTTCATGCACACCGTAATTTGACATCAATCTGGACTCAAAATGATGGTTATTGTACTTCATTAATGTCAACGTTTACTACTTTAAATAAGCTACGGCAGTAGCAAATAATAGATTTTATAAAGGTGTAGATGAAGACTCAAAACAACATTGTACCATCTCAATTTGATTTCAATTGACACGCTAACAAAATTATTGAATATTACAAGAGGATAGTGTTAAAATAACAGTCTTTGAACAGTTGACTTTGGTATGTGGCTACTTCAATCGTTCGATACTCTATAACTTGGCCGCTTCACAATGAACATTGTATGTATGGCTGCTTGAAGATTCCATCTGTGCTGTGTAGAATGGAATGACATCAAAGGTAAAATCATTGGTGTGTTATAATAGAATAAATTTTTGAACTTAAGAGTCGAGAGATGCGTATAGAGTACAAACTGCATGCAAGATGTTGAATGTTATGAAAGTATATGTATTTAATGTAATGGAGAAACATTGAAGCGATAAAATTTTATATGATTAGTGTGAATTAATAACAGAAATAAAAATACAAAAAGAAAAAGAGGAATACTTCACCGAATTTGAATCTAGGTGATTGGTATAAGTGATTAATAAATTTGTGTTTAGCATTATGTAAGTTAACTATTCCATCAAAAAAAATTCTAAGTGTGTGCTCACATGATACATTAACACTTTAAATCGAGAATGGTTACTATTTTCAGTCATAAGTATGTCAAAGTTGAATGTGATACGACTAAGGAATTAAAGATTTTAAGATTATGTGAGTGTATCAATACCTACGTTTTTCATTTTGAGGAGGCCAGAAGTTGTTGACATAATCTTAAGATACAGTTTTTTTTTTTTTTTTGGTAAATGAACCATAAGTATACCAAATCAAACATTACAACTTTGCACACAAAAGCAAATCTTAAAAGGGGAAAAAAACTGGAGAAATTCAATTATTAGTTAAAGGTTTAACAACTACAATTAGCTTAATGCATACTAAAATTTCATGAAAGAGAAGATGAACCCATAATGTCTAATTATTGATTTAAAAAAGGATTAGAACGAAGAATAAAGCACATATTATTCAACTAACATATAATCCGCGAGAAACAAACAAAAGCATTCACATTTTGTAAAGTTCGAAAGAATTGGACAAAAAAAAATTCGAATCAATTGAGTGATCCCGTTTATTTGATTTATTTACCTATGATATCAAAGAGAAAAACAATAGTAAGTTAGACAATTGCACTAAGAGTCCAAGACACAATATTCTAAACATATTGTAATAGCTAAATTTAGTGTAATCGTATATAAATAGTAAACACTCTATCATAGGATCAATTGTCACATGCACATACCTTGATTGAAACTATAATTCATTTTTTCTGGGTTTCTTTTGCATTGTTTCATTTGTCCATTCTCTGTAATCAAATTTTAAATCATTCTTAGCCTTATACTGGAAAAATATATATTAAAAATGAAACATAAATATGTTTTTTTCTTTTAGAGATATGTATAGAAAGAAGTACTCACGACTGTAGGAAGACTTTCTTTGAACTTCCTATAAAAGAGGTTTATTGCAAATGTTATAGAGTGATTTCCTCTTTTGGACTTGCATTGCTTCGACGGTGTCTTCTATCGATGTATGAACGAAAAAATTTCCTTGTACTCTACGTTTTTAGTACATGTAATGTGTGAAACTTCAACAGTTGATGGGTTCAGTAGAACTTTTAGAGACTTGTTGTTTTAGCTCTTGACAACGCCATATAAAGTTGATCATGACAAAAAACTGGTTCTGGAAGATATAAACCAACAAAATCAAGTGTTTGTCCTTGAGCTTTGTTTATCGTCATGGCGAAGCATGACCTAATTGGAAATTGAGTTCTTTTGAATGAAATTGAAGTTTGATCACTTTGAAGCGGTATAAAAGGTATTCTTGGCAAACAAACATATTTTCCAGAATATTCGCCAGATGTAATTTCAACAAGAATTACATTCTTCTCAAATTTTCGACAAGTCGTGTTCCATTGCATAAACCTTCGGAAGGATTGATATTTCATAGAACATGACAGGACAGTTTACTTTAAGGTTCAATTCATATAGTGGAATACCATTTGGGGTCAAACTATTAAGAAATCTTTTTGCAAGCTTTGTTCTCATTTATCGATTGCTTCATCAAAGCTATAATACGTAAAAATCTGACCAGGAATTTGTTCAAGTAGAATCTTGTTAATATGATATACACATTCATTTCTAGGAATAAGAATAACTTGATTTGCCATCGTATGTAAATTTTTTGCATATACTTCTATATCTGGAAAAACATGATGTATTAAAGTTTTTAAAGACGTTATTTCATCATTGAATGGTACAATTATATTGTTGGGAAGTCGAATACAATTACAAGTATGTTATTGTTCTGTCCCATTTTCAATTCTTAACAAGTAATCACAAAAAGTAGGATCAAATTGTGCTCTCATATTTTCAACTAATGGTAGATGTAGTGGTGGAGGCCATAGGTCAAAGAAAACTAAGCTAGCCTTTATTATATCTTCTTTTTTCCCTCTTGGCACTACTGGTAGAACTTGTAGGAAATCCCCTCCGAGAACCATCACTTTACCACCGAAAGGCAAGTTACAATCGACCACCGAAAGGCAAGTTACAATCGTTAATATCTCACAACATTTTACGACAGCTTCAACAGCACACCGATTTACCATGAGTGTTTCATCCCATATTATTAACTTGCACATTTTCAACAAAATTCCTAAAGCTGATGTTTGCTAACAAAACATCTTACTTTACCAACTGTTTCTAAAGAAATTTTAAACCTTGAATGAACAATTCGACCTCCAGGTAAAAGAGATATAGATACTCCAGAAGATGCACTTGCCAAAGCAATAGAATTTTTAGACCTTACAGTAGCTAGCAATGCTTTATACAAAAAAAGTTTTACCTGTGCCACTTAGACCATTAATGAAGAAAACACCACTTGATCCCATTGTTATTTTTTCCATAATTGTATCATATGCAAATTGTTGTTTGTCTTTAAACTTGCTGCACAAACATAGTATGCTTCAATATTCAAATTTGTTGTCTCATCTTCAAGTATTTTCCTTAATCTATCATTTTCATTTATATCTACTTATATTTTTGTCCAAGCATTCTAAGATACAATTAATATCCTCTAGAGCTCGCATTTCAGCAATATGTGAAGTTATATTTTTATGTACATAATCATTAATCATATAAGATTTGAATTTATTCCATAATAACTTTGGATCATTAAGGCTACAAAGCATAAAAAGTGTAGCAAATAGACGTCTTAAAGAAATAGGCATTTCATAAACAATAGTTTCAGATAGACATTCTTCACAATGATTATCTCCACTTAATAAATCATGTAAAAGCACTGCTTCTCGATACGTACCAACAATGACTCCATTTAAGGTTCATAAATCCTGAAACGATGTTGGACCAGGAATATGATTCATAAGAACATGAAGAAAATATCGTTCTCCTTCATATAAATTTACTTTAACAATTCGTCCTATAACAACATGTTTCTTTCTACGAGTCAAAATTTTCTTATTTGCATTCCAAACAAAATGTGTCGAAAAATCTCGATATACAAGTGTATGAGCAAACTTATTTGATTCATTCATTCGAAAAAATTCTGTCAACATTGTTTTCTTGTATTTTCGTTCCGAATAACAATAAATAAATTATCTTCATTGTTGTACGTTACATGTTGATGATTTTCGATATGGAGGTGTAAAGAATACACCGTCGGGCAAATTTATGACAAATTGAAGGAAAAATACATAGTTTCAGGTGGAGATATCCATCTAACAGTTTGGTAAGCAGAAATTTCTTCTATTTCTTTCTCTTTTTTATTTGTGCAAACTGAAAAATTGATACGATCATGTCCTTTGTACATATATTTGTATAAATATTTTACAGTTTTAATAGATGAACATACTTCAACATTAATATAGCAGTCAAGTTTTGTACTTAAATAAGGATTATATGGTACATCAATTGTCTAATATATGACCTCTAATTCGAACAAAAATACCGCTATCACGACGCTTATATAATGGGTATGAATTTTGACCAAATATAGTAATATTACAAAAAATTGTTGGGTATTTATTTTTACAACCTTTATTTGCTTCCTTGTATACATTTTTCGGAAAATGTATACATTATTTGCATTCCAAACAAAATGTGTCGAAAAATTTCGATATAAAAGTGTACGAGCAAACTTATTTGATTCATTCATTCAAAAAAATTCTGTCAACATTGTTTTCTTGTATTTTTGTTCCGAACTACAGTAGATAGATTATCTTCATTGTCGTACGTTACATGTTGATGATTTTCGATATGGAGCTGTAAAGAATACACCGTTGGGCAAATTTATGACAAATTGAAGGAAAAATACATAGTTTCAGGTGGAGATATCCATCTAACAGTTTGGTAAGCAGAAATTTCTTCTATTTCTTTCTCTTTTTTATTTGTGCAAACTGAAAAATTGATACGATCATGTCATTTGTACACATATTTGTATAAATATTTTACAACTTTAATAGATGAACATACTTCAACATTAATATAGTAGTCAAGTTTTGCACTTAAATAAGGATTATATGGTTCATCGATTGTCTAATATATGACCTCTAATTTAAACAAAAATACCGCTATCACGACGCTTATATAATGGGTATGAGTTTTGACCAAATATAGTAATATTACGAAAATCTGTTGGGTATTTATTTTTACAACCTTTATTTGCCTCCATGTATATATTTTTCGGAAAATGTATACATTATTTGCATTCCAAACAAAATGTGTCGAAAAATTTCGATATAAAAGTGTACGAGCAAACTTATTTGATTCATTCATTCAAAAAAATTCTGTCAACATTGTTTTCTTGTATTTTCGTTCCGAACAACAGTAGATAGATTATCTTCATTGTCGTACGTTACATGTTGATGATTTTCGATATGGAGTTGTAAAGAATACACCGTCGGACAAATTTCTGACAAATTGAAGGAAAAATCCACAGTTTCAGGTGGAGATATCCATCTAACAGTTTGGTAAGCAGAAATTTCATCTATTTCTTTCTCTTTTTTATTTGTGCAAACTGAAAAATTGATACGATCATGTCCTTTGTACACATATTTGTATAAATATTTTACAACTTTAATAGATGAACATACTTCAACATTAATATAGTAGTCAAGTTTTGCACTTAAATAAGGATTATCTGGTACATCGATTGTCTAATATATGATCTCTAATTCGAACAAAAATACCGCTATCACGATGCTTATATAATGGGTATGAGTTTTGACCAAATATAGTAATATTACAAAAATCTGTTGGGTATTTATTTTTACAACCTTTATTTGCCTCCATGTATACATTTTTCGGAAAATGTATACATTATTTGCATTCCAAACAAAATGTGTCGAAAAATTTCGATATAAAAGTGTACGAGCAAACTTATTTGATTCATTCATTTGAAAAAATTCTGTCAACATTGTTTTCTTGTATTTTCGTTCCGAACAACAGTAGATAAATTATCTTCATTGTCGTACGTTACATGTTGATGATTTTTGATATGGAGCTGTAAAGAATACACTGTCGAGCAAATTTCTGACAAATTGAAGGAAAAATCCATAGTTTTAGGTAGAGATATCCATCAACAGTTTGGTAAGCAGAAATTTCATCTATTTCTTTCTCTTTTTTATTTGTGCAAACTGAAAAATTGATACGATCATGTCCTTTGTACACATATTTGTAAAAATATTTTACAGATTTAATAGATGAACATACTTCAACATTAATATAGCAGTCAAGTTTTGCACTTAAATAAGGATTATATGGTACATCGATTGTCTAATATATGACCTCTAATTCGAACAAAAATACCGCTATCACAACGCTTATATAATGGGTATGAGTTTTGACCAAATATAGTAATATTACAAAAATCTGTTGGGTATTTTTTTTTACAACCTTTATTTGCCTCCATGTATACATTTTTCAGATTCATATTTCCATAAGGACGATGAATATTATTAACAGAATGAAGATGTGGATATTTATTTTTGTCACGAATTTCACATGATACTATCCGATCAATTTCTTCAGCACGAGAGATTTTATATCCAGATTTAAATATTAACATATATGCATGAGGAAGTCCTCTTTTCTGGAATTCAATAACATATATATGCATAATAATATGGCCTAAAATACTTGCTTTGTGTAAATCATGTTTCAATTCTTCCAATTTTGCTCTAAATATACGTACGATTAAATCAGGTCAATTTTGAACTTCATCATTGTTTTTTAGTTCGTGTCTAATCTCTGGCCAATTTGGAATACACGTTATAGTCAAGAATATATCAGGTTTTCCATAACGTTGCACAATAGCCATTCCATCCATGTATCTTCTTAGCATATCACGAGGCCACAAGTAAAGGATTGTGGTAAAACAAATTTTCTTCCAACTTTGCACTCTCTTATTTTCCCATTTTGAACACCATCTGCAACACCTTGGTAAAGTTCAACACGAATTTATTTTGATTATTGCAAAAATAGTCTAACCTAGCAGTTTCAATCTTAACATACATATCTACAACATACTGTTGAAATAATCTTCCAGCGTGAAGCAACAAAGATTTACCAAAAGGCCTTATTTGTAATTTATAAGAATAATATTCTCGACAAGATACCTGAGTACACTTTTTCGCTTGATTGAACACTGTAAAATCCAAAGGAAAATCAAATTAAATACTCATTTATAAGATCAAATACTGAAAAAATATAAAACTCTACCAGATGATATATTTGCGAACCTTCATTCTATTTTTCGATAAATTTAGTTGCAGTAGTTGTGTTGCGAAGAACATCATATGTCAGCATATGTTGATGCTCGAAATATGTGTTTCTATGTCTCTCAACGCCTTCATGCCAACCAGATTCCCCTTATGGGAAGAGTAACGGATACTGCAACTGATCATAGCATCCATAATAATAGTGGACTTTATGTGAATCATTAGAATGGCCGTATATAGTGATATCACGAGCACGAATGTTAGCATTTTTATCATCTTCAACCCATATAGCAGCTACTTGATATGATGTAGGTATATTGAAAACTTTTTGATCAAGTTTTGGATCGCTACATATTTGTATTTGATGATAATTCAAGTTACTTATATCACTTAAAGACCTAAAAAATTTACCGTATGGATTTATTTTCAAGATTTCAATTAAAACAATCAATGTAGATTCAACAAAGTTTAATGAATTTTTCATACGATTTTCAACTTTATTGTCTATATCGTAAAAATAAAACTGCATAAAAGAAGGCGTATTATTTTGTGGCATAAGTTAATTTACATAATGATGTACTTGTCCTTGAACTCTGAGTGTGTAAATACCTTTGTATGTTTTAAAGAGTTCTTTATTGTATTTCACACCAAATGAAGTGAAAGCAAAATGATTATTATATCCCCTTGCAATTTTTTTGAATTCCATACAATGAACTTCTTTAGATGTAAATAAGTTATTCAATTCAGCTGGTGAGTCACATATAAGAAGCTTAACTTTTCCATCAGAACAACAGAAACCTTTACTTTCTCTATAAAACTTGCAAGCCTTACAATGTTTACAGGAAGTAGAAGTTGGTAATATAAATGTCGTAAGCGGTATGTTCAGTCCTTTGAAAGTTCCTTCTAATTCATAATTCAAAATATTATGTGTTTCTTGATTTGAAGTTAAAGTGTTGATGAATTTTTGATTCATATAGTTGGACAACAGGAGAATTATTTTCAGATAACATAGGGTCATTTCTCATTTTATGATAAGCACTGTAATATTTCGCTTCTCTCTCTCTGTCTTTGAATTCATTGTTGATAAATGGAATCTCTGTAAAACTCATTTCCACTTCTCGAGAGAGCATCCAAGTTATCAAAGGAATGGTCTTCATGAACAAACATTTCCAAAATATACATCACGATCTAAGGCAATTGAAGAAAATTATTAGTTGTACTTGAAATACATTGAAATTGAAAATCAATAATTTAAACTTCAAAAATCAACTTGATCGTATAAGAATTGCAAAAGGTAATAGGATAATCCATTCATAAAAAGCAAACTAAATTATTTTTTACATCAATTGAAGGAAGAAATGCTAGAATCAAACGCTCCGTTTTAGATTATTAAGATTGAAACGTTATAAGAAGGATTTTTTTTGCAATTCAATTGATTTTTTGGAGCACAAAATCCTGACAGTTAGTAGTTTTTTGTAAGCTCAAATAAGATTTTTTTTTTGTACAAAGAATCTTGGAAGGCACTCCGGGAAATATAGTAGAATTGGAAAAAAAAAATGTAAACTTCGCGGATGGGGATCGACTTGCCCGATCAGGGTTGAGGGGGCAACGCCCCCAGAAGAAATTTTTATTTTTATGTATGTATGAAAATGAATATTTTTTTTTTAAAAAAAGGCGCGTGTGCGGAGATACGAAAAAATTTTGAGTTTATTATATGTATGTAGGAATGAAGGAAAAAATTTAAAATAATAATAATAATAAAATAAACTAGAGGAAAAAAAAACTTGCTCCGCAGAATACGGAGTGACACTCCGCAGAATGCCGACTGTCATAGGTAATTTAGTTTTTTGTATGTTTAGTATGTTTATATTAAAGTAGAAAAAAATTGTCACAGGAAAGAGAGAAAAAAAAAATGACGTGCGTACAAAAAATTTGGTGCCATGGACCGAATTGTTTGACACTAAAAAATTCGGTGTGTGTCGCACCGCACCGTGCCGACATGTACCAAAAAACTCGGTCCATGGCACCCAATTTTTCGGTCATGACACCGAAAAATTCGGTCATGCCATGACTAAATCGAAAAATTCGGTCATGCTATGACCAAAAAATTTGGTGTGTGTCGTGTGCGGACACGCACAAAAAAATTCGGTCCTGCCATGTTTTTTTCGGGGGACAGAATTTCTCGGCTATGACATCGAAAAATTCGGAGGTATGACACCAAATTTTTTAGAGTGACACATTTTTTATTTTTTAATTTTTTTTACATTATTGTTTTGTACAAATACGATTTTACTGACTAAAAAAACAAATGAATACATGGGGAAAATGATATTTTATAAAATATAAATTGCAATACTTGGATAACAATTTTATCTCGAACACAATCATGAAGGTCGTAATAACTGAGAACAAAAAACTACAGTGGGAACCTTAAGGGAAAATTGAAAACCTTGAATTCTCTCTCTCTCTCTATCTAAAAGAAGTTGAACTGAATTTTTTTTTGCTTAGAGAAATTCTGCAATAGCTTTTACCACGTCGAAAGTAAAAACCTGAAAACAGTGCAATTACATTAGTAAAGTGCATACAATTAAATAAGAGGATCTCATAAAGAACACTTCAAGAATCAAGCATAAACTCAATCATGAAGCGGTAAAGATGTTTTTCTCATAGCATTGAAACTAAATGGGAGTGCAAAGTTCGGGAACAATAAGGATACATAAAACATTTAAAAATTCTGAAAGGTAAGTAATAAAAATGTAATGGGAAACTGAAACAAAATTACTGTAAAAACTTTGCATTGTAACAAGATACTAACCATCTCTTAAGATGCAGCAGCATATGAATTCTTATTAAATTTTCTTATCAGGTCGTGTGGATTGAATGAAGAAGAGAAATGAAGATTTGTTTTATTCCTACCGCTATCACCACCTCACTTTCTTTCCACTTATAATTATATTTTTGCATGAGACATTATAATTTCATCGGTAGCTACAGTGACCACCACCTCATTCCCATTTAGTCAAAAATTGTGGCTGGGATATTTTGTATTCAAATAACCAGCTACATTAATTTAATTAGTCTGGGATGAATAATGAAACACCAGTTAGCTACAGTAGTGTGAAAATGAGGATTCAAATAAACAGTAAATTTGGGATCCCTCTTTTAAGGTAAAGCAAGATAAACTAGTAATTAGGAAAATAAATGAAAAGAATAGTGATGTAGTGGCACAAAAATACCTGCTAAGTGCTACTTTTTATCTCGGTAGCCGCGTAAAATTGGAACAATTAGCAACGAGGAACCAAGTTTGAAAGCTGTCACAACACGTAGAACATTTCAGTTAATTTTACTTTATTATAATGTCAATAAAAAAATTATATTAAATGGGTTCAATTGATATGGGGTTTAAGACTTGATTTCATTTAAAACGTTGGAGAAAATATCATACGTGTTGATCTTGTTTTTTTATTGTAATGGTTTTGTGGACACAGGTGTCGGGTCCACTCGCGTTCATACAAGCAAATTCCAACACATTTGGACCGAAGATCCGAACGGTGAGAGGTTGTGTTTATGAAAGTGGGAGACACTTTTACGACATGAGATAAAAATGTTCGAACACCAATAATATGATCAAAAGTGATAGCACATAAACAAACAATTCAACCAAAGTAAGAACAAATTAAACTCAAGCAAATAATATGGAGCGAGTAAGAGAGAAAACATAATGTATTTTTAAGTACAAAGATTTGTCTCTCCTTAGTGAATTATGGAGTTGCTTATTTATAGAGTTTTAACCGATGTAGTAGCCGTTGGATCAAAACTACATGGCTTCATCTCCCATGTTGAAGCCAAACATCACTCTGTCTGCTTTGCTTTTAATTCATTGACAACAGGTCAATCACCCTACATTCCATGTTGACATTGCTGACATTAATTAATATAAACGTTACATCAATTATTCATAGAGATCGTTTACAGATCCTTTCGAAGACAGCAAGTGCTTCAGCCTGAAAGAGAGCTTCGGACGGGAAGGGTGATTCGGCCTAAAAGAGCTTCGGGTAGAGATATGGCTTCCGCCATACAAGAGTTTTGGAACAATGAAATGAGCTTCTTCTTTGACTTCTGTATTTTGATCAATTGGATTTTTGTTGACTTTGTCAGATCTGACTTAATGTCTCTATGCAGATTGTAGTGTGGCTTCCCTAGGAGCCTCGATGGCGAGGCGCAACAATAATCCCCCAAGTCTATACATGATTATTTATATAATGCATGGACTTCTGTTATATATATATAAACAAAAAATTTGTTGGGGGTGGTTATCCTTATAGTTTTTCATTGATTTGTGCTGACCCTCTATTGCTTTCGCAGATAATTTTGAGAAGAAGAAGCATCCCACCCCTGACATGACCTCAATTCTTACTGCCACCTCTACTACAGGGAGGAAGGGGGATCAAGCCCTCATATGTTGTAGCAAAACAGATGAGGGATCAAGTGGAAAAGATCAGCAAATATGCAGTTGGTCATGAAGGAGAAGGACGGCCTCCTATAGGGCTGGACAAAACTCTAGAACCGAACCAAATATAATCGAACCGAGCGATTCTTCATAAGTTAAATACCCCGAACGGATATCTAAATCGAGAACTGATGAGTTTGGGTCGGTTCTCGATTCTAGACCAAGAATCGAATAAGAACCGAATCTAAATAATTTTTAAAACTTTTTATATTGAATTAATTAAATGAAATTATTTTTTTAACTTTTAATTTATATTTCATTTTTTTTACGTTGGCTGCTTGAAGTAAAGAAATTATTGATATGGATCACCGACGTTTTAATATTAGTATCTACTTTTTGGTATTTGTATACATTGAATTAATCTTATTCGACAGCTTGTTATTTATATGTTTTTAAATTGGACTACATTAATTTGTAATAGTTACGAATGAATATGTCATTAATTGTATTTATGTAGTGTTGTTATAAATGTTAAAAAATTTAATTATGGTACGAAACCGAACAAAATAGAACCGAACCTGAACAATTTCATAATTATATTTGGACCCGACGGTTCCATTATTAAATACTTGAAAAATCTTGGGTCGGTTCGGTTCGGTTCGGTTCAAAACCAAACCGAACCGAACCGACCCATGTCCAGTCCTAGCCTCATATGAAGGACAAGATGAAAAATCAACTGGAGGAGGTTCCCAAGAAAAAGTACACATTCTCCTCTGTCGAAGAGGATGGGTCAATGGTCAGCCTACTACCTCGCTCTGAAGTCCCCGTAGGGAAAATGTTGATGGTTGCTCCATTGCTACAGTTGAAGGTAGAAGCTGCCAACAGTTTAGAGCCTCTAAGGTAAGAACCGTCGAAGAGGGTAAGGACCTCAAGCGACTCGACCAATGCCTCGGATGCAACTCCTAGGACCAAGCTTTCACTATCTAAGAGGAACGATGAGCTGGCTCCAAAGGCTCTGGCCATACTTCCTCCAGAGATTCGGACTACAACTACTACATTCCACGAATACTGGATGGATTCATGACATACGTTCGTTGAGACCAGAAACTCGGTGGACATGTTCACCACTATGGTGAGTTAGGCAGGGAGAGATTTTGAGGTCTCTTTAAAAACCTTCAAAAGAAAAATAAAGAGTTTGTCGATAAGACCTCCTAGGCTAAGAAGGCAGTCTAAAAGGCCAAAGCCGATGTTGAGGCCATTAAGAAGCAGCACGCTAAAGAGTGAAACTTACCTCTGCCTTAGTAGAGATTGAAAACTTGAATAAAAAAGTCTACTTGTCCAAAAGTAAAGTGGCTTCCATGACCAAGTGAGTGGAGACTTTTGATGCTTACTAGAACTTGGCTGCCGAGGCCCTGAAAAGGTCAAATAAAGCGAACATTGTACTGAAGCGACAAGTGAGAGAGCTCAACTCCAAGATTACTGGCCTTACTATCTTGAATTATACATACCCGAGCATAATTTTTTGTTAAACTGTCTTGAATGCTTTCAAGTTGGCATGGTCCACGTCCCTGAAGAGATTAGGGTACTTCTCGTTGACAAATGTCCTTCTCTTCGCCTCAATTGTGAAGGGAGAAAACACGTACTGTAACGACAATATCGACCTCTCGTCGACCACCTGTTTCAGTCAACTAGACATACAGATTATTGAAATGATGACTTTGACCGTGTGCAGGAAATCCACGGAGAAGTTATCTGGATGGATGAGAGAGATCTTTCATCGACGGAGGTGATCGTCGATCGATTGGACCACGCTTCTACACAAAGTCACAAATAATAACATGAAAAATTATTAGCTTAGTTAAAATAGGCTAACTCATACAAAATGGTAATCAATAAATTATATTCAATTCGCATTCCCAATCTCGGTTCAAGATGAAATCGGACATCTGGTCGTGTTGAGTATACGAAATGGCTAATCACGCACAAAATCTCAACCATCCTCCTCCATCGACTGCGATAACTCAATTAGGATTTCAAGCTAGCATATGACAGTTCGACTAGTTAATGATCATGTGATGAAATTTTGAAACGGCATATAATATAAATCGCAAATGTATAATACTCGCCTGAGGTCATCGAGGAGGGATGATAACTGTCTGCCGATGGACATCCTTCCACTCGGGATGCTTGCCAAGATCCATCCGAGGACAGCATATCTCTCCCTGCCTAGTAAATCGAGTACCCAAAAGGGGGACAGTCCCACATGCCCGAATATGCAACACATACAATTATTATATATAAATTTAGTATAATTAACGTTGATTATGTTGAACATTTACATGCACTGTCAAGGACAATCCATAAGTATCGTACTTATGTATAGACACCTTGGGCTTTGAGTATGATTAGGTGAAGATGTGTGCGGTGTCCTCAAAATATCTCTGGCCTTATGGATAGTTGTTGAAGGTATTGATGTTGTCAATAACTTCCAAATGGAAAAGTTCGATTGCAGTCTTTGTGTGATGATACCTTACCATGCTTTCAAGGATATAAACCAGCCCTAACTTGAATCTATCTAAATCTAGGTTGCACTCCCTGATTGCGCCAATCAATTGTTGTAGAAGCACCATCCTCTATCCTTGAAATACGTGTCGTGCAACCCATTGCTTCTTTGAGTACTATCAGTAACTGCCTCGTCGCCTATTATCTCCAGTCCAGTCATGTGGGCAAACTTAAACATGGAAAAAGTAGCGACATTAACCCCGAGGTCGAAGTGGAGGGCATCTCCATCGACTGGCCTAAGCGCGACATAGCATCAATAATCTACCTAGAGTATTGTACCTTTCTTAACTGATACAAAGGTCGCATGATGGGCTGGCATAGAATATTTGCGTGCCAATCATCCAACAACTCCAACACAGTAGTGAAATTATTAAAACTACTATTCCATATAAATTTTATCGCCATCCGTCTCAACTCCACAAACAGATGGTACTCCATCACGTAAAAATTCAAATATTAGAATATTTAACAAAAAATAATGGAAAGCATAATCTCAAAAAATCAAGCGAACCAAATTACACACAAAAATAAATTAAAGAAAATAATAAAAATATAAATTAAGAATCTTAAATTGAAAAATAAAATTTATTTATAATATGAAGAAAACAATTAAGAAATTTTACAAGTATTTTCAAAAAATATATATTAATAAAGAATATAAGAAAAAGAAATTAAACAAAAAGAAATTATTAAAGTTAAATAAAGAATATAAATAGTATTAATTAAAATTGAAAAAATTAAATTAATGGAGAATATAAATATTATTTAATTAAAATTTAAAAAATTATATTCTATCATAAAAAAGAATTAAAAAGAATTTTAAATTGAAAATAAAATAAAACAAGGGAGGCAAAAAAAAAAAAGTCGGTCTAGGCCAACTGTTTAATAGTTGGCCTAAAGACCAACTGTTAAACAGTCAGCCTAGCTGACTATCTCGCTGGCGAGAATAAGCTCCTAAATTGTAATTTATACACATAAATCACTACTACACCCAACATTATGCCTAAATAATGAATAAAAAATATTATACATAACAATTTAATCCACAAGTTCTTGAAATATAATAAATGAAAAATGAATCTCATAATCCCCCAGAAAAACTAACATGATTGAAGATAATGATCGAATTGTGTGGTGGTGTGCTTTGGGTTGATTGTGGGGATACTTCTTCAACTGCATCTGATTGTAGGCTGTGTGAGTAATTTGAAATTTATTTTTTCCTCTCCACTCAAGCAGTTGGTTGAACATGAAGATATTTTTGGATTTTGATATTTAACCTAACCTTTAGCTATTTTTTTAATGGTCAAAGGCCATTATGGAAATATGGTCAGGTTAATAAACCATTCCTTGTATTTCCCCTCCTTTTTTCTTGGTGGGTAGCTTGGTCCATTTTTAAAACATTGATATAAACACACATAGAAACACAAGTTCTTCGGGTTACTTTTAAAATTGGCAAGATCAAATCTCCTAATTTTCACTTTAAATTTTCAACAAATGTATATTTCTAAAATAGCATTTTGAATTGTAAAAGACAAAAATGCCCTTAAATAAACAATACAAATACAAAAAATCATTTTTATCTAAAAGATAATACTACCATTTTAGTTAACAAGTAAAAATCAAACACTTCTCACGTAAAATTTTAAAACCAACCAACTTTTCTTATCTGTTAATTCCAACACAGTTAAAAACTCTTTTTTTCATTTGCTTCAACCTTAAAATCTTAGAAACTAATCAAACACTGAATAAGAATTACTTTACGTCTATCATTTCAAATCGATAAGTATAGTATATCTAATATTGTTTTTGTTAAATTAATATACGTTTTTAATCGATAAATCTTATTTCGACATAGAATAACATGTAGATAAAAATTTTAATAGATCTATAATTTATTTTAAGCGTAAACAAAAAAAAATTCATTTGTCTAACAATTGGTTGTTGAGGTTACAGTCGATCGTAATAGTTGGCTGTTAAGTTGCTTTTTTTTATAAAAAATCATTACAGTCCAATGGTTAGGCTGATTTTTTGACTATTTTTTCTATAATTGAAAATTATGTTTTGTCATTCAGATATGGTTGTGATTTCAGTTTGTTACTTTGGTGATTTCATATTGGATGAAAAAGATTAATGGGTATAGAAATGGTCGAATGATATACGTGATGGTATTCTAATTTCCAAAACATCGAGCACATCATATGCAAAAATATACCACGATTTACAAGACAAGTTGAAATTCAATCCCTCTCAATATGATATGGAAGTGAAATTTAAATTCAACGAGTATTCATCCATTCCGATTCCACATATGAAGGTTGTTTATGATGCTGAAGTGAATTATCTATTTGAATTGAACAATATGCGTACAACTCCTCTTTGCGTGAATTTGGTGAGGAAAAATGTTACCAAAGGTAAACACGAAGATTTGGATGAGGGGATCACAATGCTAATGATTTTTGGGACATGGTGGAGATAACTGGGAAGATGATGTGGTTATTCTCGAGACAGTTGGTCCTCAACGTGATCTTGTTGTTATACACATAATTCCGTCGATAGTTCATGACAACGAAAACGAGAATGATAATGAATTTACAAATGAGGATTTGAATGCTTTATCCCGTCAAAAATCTGAGTAAGGTGGGAGCGTACGGGCTAGGTTTGAGTGGACCATCATCTAAATCTTCATGAGTGGTTCCTGATGATGAGGATTTGTATGTCGAACAACTATTTGAAATAAAGAAAGATTTACAAGAAGCTGCGCACCGAATTGCATCGAAATACAACTTTGAATTCAAAGTAAAGAAATCAAACAAGTAATTGTTGATGATTATCTACGTAGACAACAGTTGACGTTGGCCTTACGAGCGACAAAGATAGATACGAATGAGTTTTTTGTAGTTCGCAAGTATACACGGGAACATACTTGCGAAGTGAAAATTCGTCGAAATGATCATAGGCAAGCCCGAGCATGGTTTATTGGTCGACAGATAATACACAAGTATCAGGACACATGGACAATCCACAGACCTTCGAATTAACAACGTCTGTGTAGGGTACAGAATGGTCATAAACTATCAGAAGGCTTGGAAAGCCAAAGAATGCGTGTTGGAGGACTTAATGGGCTCGACCAAGGATAGCTATGTTAAATTGGCCAAATATGCCATAACATGGGTGCAACTAATCCTAGCTCTGCATCTTTTATTGAGACGGATGGTGAGAAATGTTATTAGTTTTTCTTCATGGCTCTTGGACAATGCATTTGAGGATTTTTAAATGTGATACGACCCCTAATTTTTGTCGATGGTACAACTCTGAAAGCTAGATATGGAGGTAAGTTAATTATTGCTACGTGTACGTGTCAAGATGTCAACATCCAAATTTACCCTCTTGCATTCGACATAGTCAATAACGAGAATGATCGTCAATGCATGGTTCTTCACAATGTTGAGAGAAGTAATTAGGGAGGTTGAGGACCTTTCCTTTGTAACTGATCGGGGATCATCTATAATAAATGGTATAGCTGAAGTTTTTCACGAGACACATCATGAATATTGCATGTACCATATCCAAGGCAACATAAATACTAAGTATCGATGTAAAGCCATCATTTCATTGTTCAGGAGAGCGGCCGAAACTTATAGTATCGAAGAGTGCAATAAATTCATGCCGAAAATAGGAAGTAAATCAATCACAGCATTGGAGTATCTAACAAAAATGAGAATTGAACATTAGACGTTTTTCGAGATGTCGATACAACATGATGACGTCAAATAATGCGGAGTCTCTCAATGTATTATTTAAGAATGATCGAGAGTTACCAATTCTTGTAATGATTGAGAACATTCATAACAAGTTGCGGTAGTGGTTTCATGATCGATGTGCAACATGCTAGCCTCGACTCAATAGATAAACTCTTGAAGGCTGTAGAGATTGCGAGAAAGTTGAACGAGGAACCACTAGATGAGTTGTACTTTTCCGTGAAATGTCTACTTAATATGTCATACATGGTGGACTTGACTGATAACCCCTGCACTTGAAGTCGATTTTAGTTGGAGAGTTTTCTATGTGAACATGCAGTCATGGTGGCTATGTATAGAGGATTTGCAGCGAGAATTTTGTGCTCTCCTTATTACACGACTGATTATTAGAGAGTAGCATACGCTAAGACTATATTTCCTATACCGAATGAAGCTAAGTAGGAATTCTCGATCATATTATCCCATTTAATAGTTTGTTGCCACCTGAAGTTAAACCGTGTGGTCCGAATGTCCACGTACACCTAGAATACCATCTATCGAAGAGTTTCCTCGACCACGAAGGTGTAGTAGGTGCAGAGTAACATGGCATACTCTCCAATTTTGTACAAGTCAAATTCTCCTAAATAACAGTTAGACCGGTGTGTAATGATTTCGCTGATAATTGAACAATATTTACAATATTTCAGAAATAAATAAACAATTAAATTTTTAATATTTATAATTTATTTAAAATATTTATATTTATTTCACAAATAAATAAATAATTAAAGCTTCGATATTTACGATTATTTCACAAATAAATAAACAATATTCACGGATCACAACTGAATTTATATAAATTACACGCTAACTTATTGCTCCAATTTTGTATCCATGATTGGTTGATTCCATCAATTTTATGTATTATACTCAAAAATTCGATATACTTTATTGCGAATATGACATAATCGCCACTGCAGAAATAAAAATATGTTGTTCGATCGGAATTGTGTAGCGAAAAACTAAGTGTTAAAATAAAAAATTATAAGTACTCACGATTTCGACGTTTTTGCCGTCGTCGTGTCTCGCATGATGGCAAGTCTGTTATGCACATCAATCCCGCTCGTCTAGCCATCAAATGAACGATCACAACCACTAGTTCTAGGTGAAGCTCGAGTTGACCTTGTGCCAGAAAAAAATGATCGGAGTCATACACATATATAGTGAAATCTGCAAAGACGATCTCCACTGCAAAACAATGATGATTTATGATCACGAGAATGTATATATGCGTACAACCCTTCCATGACTCCCCCCGACACTCGGCCACAACGTTATGACCAAATTGAGCATATAGTCGGGCACCGTGTACTTGTTACCCATAAGTTGGAGCAACTGATACTCAATGATAACGACGCGTAGGAACTCGGTGCTCAATATGACTCGGCTGGAATATCGAATGATCTCAGATATCGTTGAGATCAATTGCATATAAGTCCATAGCTATGTCGATGTGCTATATTAGGAAATGCTAATAAAAAATCGAGGGAGTTATTTAATTTAATAAACAAAAATTATGTATACAAAATAATAACAATTGCGATATTGCACTTATATCGTCGGCGAGCTGACACCCAAAGTCGTGAAACCATTTATAGGCGTTGGTGATCATCCTTTCACCTATCCTATAGCCAACTCTGAAAAAAGAAACAGAAAAAATGCGAAAAGAAATATAGATGAGTTAGTGTAGCGTATTTCACTAAAATCATAAAATACTTACCCGGGCATTATTCTTTCTCCATTCTGTCTTGAATGTCTTCTACTGAGGTACGTATTGTCTACGAAGTCATCCTTTTTGCCTTGGTCTTGATGGGAGAAACGATGTACTGTGACGACAATCTCAAACTCTTATAAATCACCTCATCCGATACGTTAACAACACACTGCTTACCTTCTGTCACGACTGACGTCCTCTCTTCCTCCACCACTCTCTCTGCCCTATGGTTTGCCATCTCTTCTATCCCGAGTACATCCTTTGGCTCGAAAATCGACACCCCTTCCCCTAGGGCTCGCCATCTCCTTTGTCATCGAGCCACCCCATCCGTCCCGAGCATCGTCACTTCCTCCACCATCAAGGCTACCCCATTTGTCTCAGGCACCTCCACCCTTCTATCCTCTCCGCCTATGTTACCTCTCCCATTCCCATTGAGGATATCCCTCCCGTTCTACAGATAAAAAATGCTCCTTTTTGCCTTCATCATGTGTCTATAATGGTGCGTGACCCCAATCTCCATCACCCTATCCGTCACCTTGTTTATCACCCCCTTCGTATGCTAACTTATTGCATCGGAGCACTACAGCCTCATCCTGAAGTTCTGCTACATGGCCTCGTAGCACTTCAACATCATGGCATACACTTGATTCCTCGCCATTCATTCCTCATCCAGTGCCCCTATCTCTTCTCGTAGTGCGTCCACCTCATTTATCATTTCTTGTCGTAACGTCCCTACATCCTCTCGTAGCGCACCCACCTACTTCGCCATAAATTCAATCAGGTAGACATACATATTATGAAAATAATTACTTCACCATGTGCATAAGATCTACAAGATATGTGTCTGGATGGAAGAGAAGTAGATCTCATTGGTAGAGGTGATCCTATCGACAGAGGTGATCGCGATCAATTGGACCGCACAAATAACAATATTAAAAATTATTAATTTAGTTAAAATAGGCTAACTCATACAAAATGGTAATTAATAAATTATAATCAATTCACATACTCAATCTCGGTTCAGGATGGAATCAAACATCTAGTCGTGTTGACTATGCGGAATAGCTAATTCTCGCACAAAACCTCGACACTCATCCACCGTCGACGACATCAACTCAATTAGGACTTCAAATTGACATATTGACAGTTCAACTAATTAATGATCATGTGATAAAATTTTGAAACGACTTACAATATAAATCGTAAATGTGTAACATTCACCCGAGGGTTGTCGATGACGGCTGATAACTGTTTGCCAGATGGACATCCGTCTACTCAAGATGTTGGTCATTGATGCATCCGAGAAAAATGTGGTTCCCTTCGCCTAGTAAACTGAGTACCTAAGATGGGAACAGTCTCATGTGCCCAGACCTGCAATACATACAATTACTATATATAAATTCAGTATAAAAGATATTTTATCATTGATTATGTTAAACATTTACCTACAAAGCCAAGGGCAATTCATAAGTATCGTAATTACGCTTGGACCCCTTGGGTTTCGAGTGTGATCTGGTTAAGACGTGAATGACGTCCTCAAAATATCTCTGATCCCACAGATAGTTGTTCAAAACATTAATGTTGTCAACAACTTCCAAATGGAAAAGGTCTATCACAATTTTCTTGTAATGACAGCTCAACACACTATCAATTATGTAGACCAATCCTAGCTTCAATCTGTCCAATATTTGATCGCACTCCCTGATTGCGCTGATCAATTGTAGAAGAAGCATCATTCCTTATCCTTGAAAATACGTCTCATGTAGTCTATTGCTTCTTTGAGTACCGTCAGTAACTACCTTGTCGCCCGCTATCCTCAGTTCAATTATGAGGAAAAACTCAAACATGGAGAAAGTGACGACCTTACCCTCCAGGTCGAAGTGAAGGGCGTTGTTGTCGACTGGCCTAAATAGCCGACACAGTAATACATCAATAATCTGCCTGGAGTACTATACCTCTCTCAACTGAGGCAAAGGCCATAGGAAGGACTAGCGTAGGATATTTGCGTGTTCATTATCTAACAGCTCCAACACAGTAGTAAAACTATCAAACCTACTGTTCCACTTACATTTTCTCGCCATCGATCTCAACTTCACGACTAGATGGTACTCCAGAATTACAGAAAAAAATAAAACAAATAAATTAAAGAAAATAATAAAATATAGAAAATTAAGAATTAAAAAGAAAAAAATTAAGAAATTTTAAAACTATTTTTTAAAAAATTGCAATAAAAAAATTAAATAGAAGGAAATTATAAAAACTAAAAAAGAATGTAACATTATTTAATTAAAAATGAAAAATTAAATTAACAAAAGAATATAAATATTATATAATTAAAAATTTTAAAAAACTAAATTTTATCATAAAAAAGAAAATGACTAAAAATAATTTTAAATTAAAAAGAAATCGAAAAAAGCCCGTTGGGCCGACTGTTTAAACTGCCAACCATGAACGGTCGGAAAAAAATAATTTTAAGTAAAAAATAAACAATTAAGAAATTTTAGAATCGTTTTTAAAAAATTATAATAAAAAACAAATTAAACAAAAGAAAACCATGAAAATTAAATAAATAATATAAATATTATTTAATTAAAATTGAAAAAAAAATATTAACAAAAACACAATATTATATAATTAAAATTAAGAAATTAAATTTTATCATAAAAAGAAAACAATTAAAAAAAATTTTAAATTGAAAAAATGAAAAAAATAAACAATTAAGATATATATATATATATATATATATTAACAAATTAAACAACTTTTTTTTATGAAAATTAAATGAAGAATATAAATATTATTTAATTAAAATTGAAAAAATAAATTAACAAATAATATAGAAATTATATAATTGAAATTAAAAAAATTAAATTTTATCATAAAAAAATATTTTAAAAATAATTTTAAAAAAATGAAAAAAAGGCTTGGGCCGGCTGTTTAGTCAGACCAAAGGGGTAGACAATCGCCACTCGGGCCAAAGGCCACCGTTAATAGTCGGGTTTTGAAATATACTAAACCTAATAATCTACTTAAATAACGAAGAATAAAAATTATACACAATAATTTAAAACGCAAAATCTCATAATCTAAAAACAAAACTAACCCTATTGACAATAATGGTTGGTGTGTAGTGGTTGGCGTGAGTTTGACTGTAAGATGCTTCCTCGACTAGATCTGACCGTGGGCTATGGTAGACGTTGGTTTTCCTTTCAAACAGTTTGTGTGAAGATGAAGATATTTTTGAGTTTTGATATTAAACTTAGCCACTGTTTGGTACACATTAAAATTTTCTTTTTCATTCTTCTACTCATTTTCAACTACACATTTTTCAATAAAATAATATTTTTCATCATATCAATAACTTTTCTATTTTTTTCAACCCCACATTTTCCATCAATCTACTATTTCAAAATACATTTTTCCAAAATAATGTGTTTGAAACACACTCTTAGACTTTTACATGTTGTAATTGAATTTATTTAGTAGTCAAATGCTAATATAAAATTAGAAAAATTCTATTTAGCTAGAAGAAGAGAAACCAGATTAAAAAACAGAGAATAAAAAATTAATGTGAATTGTATATTATACCCTTATTTCTAGGTTTTAAGCATTTTCCACAGTTTACCCTCAAAACTGATATCAGAGTCTAGTAACGAAACTGAAGAAAATTTATAGAACTTATAAAATGAATAGAAGAGATAAGATTATTTTAGAAGAATCACAAAATATTAATATATTAACTAATATTAATCGAATTAAATTACAAGAATTAGCAATAGATTTAAGTATTAAATATAAATCTTTAAGTGAAGAGATAAAACAAGTAAATAGTTCCCAACAATTAACTTAAATAAAAAATAAAGGATTACAAATTTAGTAGATGAATTCTCCGAATATGAAGAAGAAGATATTATAATAAATCAATTTTTAGAACAATATGATAATTATGCTTAACCTTTAGGAAAAACAGATATTATAAATTAAGATGTTATAACTCATATAAAAAATATTGAATCCAATTTAGAAGTTATTAATGACAATATTAAAATAGGACAAAAAATCCTATATAAACAAATTGAATCAAAATTTAAAGAATCAAAACAAAAAAATGATTCTTATATATCAATTGAACCATCTTTACCGGCATATATTATAGAAGAATTAGAAACCAAATTCTATGAAGCTACTGGAGAAGAATTAGAAGCCTATAAATAAAGTTTAGAACAATTAGCTATTCAAATTGAGAATATTTATATGAATGATCTTCCACCCAAATAAGAAACTACTGAAATTAACACCCCCCTTTAAATCAACAAGTTGAAACTCAACCGTTAGTTGGAGAGACAAATAGAACTAATATTACTACAGATTGAGCTCCAGCCGAATCTGATGACTAGTATTTAGAATGGATGAAAGAACATGGAATAATAGAAGAAAAAGAAAGACATAATTTTAGAAAATGATCTAAGACTATATCAACCAAATCCATACATCTTAGGGATAATAATCTAGTTAAACTTTTTACTGAACCAATTCATACAACAGGAATTTGGTTAGATGTTGATGATAGCCATAATAAAAGTGAGATTATTAACTCATGAGCAAAAACTACTGATTTAGCTGTTGCTTTTCATAAATGGAATACAACTCAAGTTTATAACTTTTTAATCCACATATTTAGAGAAATTACTTCAGATATCTGGAGGAGAACTTCTGAAGAAACAAAAATAAAATAAAATATGGAGAAAAATATACGACTATTATTGATAGTAATGAAAGTCTAGATACTAAAAACTTTAAGGAAATTTTAAAACGAATGAAAATTTTATTTAGACACTTACTTTTAGGAGAAGTTATACTAGAAACTAAAATAGACATGATCACTCAAAAAGCCTTACAAGCAGAAAGAGAAATGAAATTATTAAAAATCTGCGATATGTGTAAATTAAACGAATATACTAAGAAATTCGAAAAGATATATATTAAAGCATCAAAATCCATAAAAGAATGGAATCTATCAGAAGAAAATGTAAAATTACTAAATAGATATTTGATTAAACTACCTTGGCATGAGGTTAGAAATTACTTGAAGATTACCAATTTTATTGGAATAAAATAGAATGGGAAGATCCTAACCATAAAGTTGATACATTAGAAATGAGAACTTCATTCGCTAAGAGAAAAATATCTGAAAGGTGTAGAAAATTTATGTACCAACACCTATTTAGAAAATATGGTAAAAAAGCAAGTTTATGTTGTTATGGAGAAATAGCAGCAGTACCGCAATTTGGTCGTCACCAACCGTCTAGGAAATCATATTATAAGAAGAAATTTAAGAAGTATCTTAAACCTTGGAAGAGAAACAAAGGATTTAAAAGCCACAAGAAATATTTTAAGAAGAAAAAATCTTGGAAAATGGAATATAACCAACATAAGAAATCTCAGAAGAAATCTAAAGAAGAATTGTATAAAAAATGTAAATGTTTTACATGTAATGAAATATGACATATATCTCCCAATTGTCCTAATAGGAACAAAAGAGAAAATGTTAAAGCCATTAGGTTAATGGAAGAAATAGAATCCGACTCAAACTATGAGATAATTGAAGACTTAGACGAATTATCTAAAACAGACTCAATCTATGAGCTAGATATAGAAGAAATTGAATAACCAAAATTTGTACAGATTTATATGAATCAAGAAAATATATATACTATTGAGACTAACTTAGATAATAAAGAAGGAACTTCATAAACAGTAGTGTTTGATGAAGAAAGATATGGAGCTATAAAAGAAAAATAAATATCTTTAAAAGATAAAGATGTTTTTGTAAGACCAATATTATATTGGTTTAACAAAACAATAGACATTGCTAAATATGATGAAATACCTATTAACATCGAAAATGTTAAAGGCAACACTACTATACCTCTAATAACTAAAGATTAGGTTAATAGAGAATTAACAAAAATAAATAGATCAACTGGAGAAAGATTAAAGAACATAGTGATTTGAGGAATCCAAATAATAGTGAAATGATATTTTAGAGAATGAATGGATATTCCTATACAAATGTACTTAATGGATAACAGAATACTTCATGATTCTATGAATGCTCTATTAGGAGTTGTCTCTGGAAATCTAGTATATAAAAAAATCATATTTACTATAAGACTTGGATTTATTATGTCTTTATTAAATGAAAACTTAAGTATGTGATTAAATCTATATAATAGAATTGATAGTTTAATTATGCCACCAAGAAGTAAAACTGTAACTTTACATTGTAAAGCTTTATATGCCTTTACTACTACACACCAAAAGGAAATCAATAAATTCTCGAAAGACTTTATACAAATACATGAAGACTTTAGAGACCTAGCACAATTTACACCACCAAGAATGTTAAGTAATAATAACATTTCTTTACCACAAGATATATTACTTGATTTTCATCAGCAATCTAGAAGAATAGATAATAATGTAGGAAATCAATTATTAGTTACCTTGAATATCTCTGGACTACTTGTAACCAAATGCCTAGTAGAAGAATAGAAAGAAGTATTAGTATTAGAGAACTCTCAAACTCTAGCAGAACATTTACAAGTAAAAACTACCCAACAATACGTAGAAATAACATTGATATTGACCTTAGAAAATGTGAGGAATATAATTTCCTTATTTTAACAGAATATATAAATAATCAAAATAACTACGAAGAAATTATGGCCCTTGTTAATACAAGAGTAAGTACCAGTAATATAAGAGCAGACTTAGTTGATCATTTACTAGAAGAAAAATTACCATAAGGAATAACTTTTACGGATTATCATTGAATTAAATATGAAATTAAAACATTTTTAAATCTAGAACCAAGTTTCACATATATAGAAGGAGAACAATTTAAACTAAATCTTAAAATTCATAAAGATTATAGAAATGGAAAAGATACTAGTCCAATATTATTTGAAATGAACTTTCTTGAGAAAGTCTCACAATTCTATATCCAGAAGAATACTTTACAAATAACTCAGAAAGCAAACAAAAAATGATTCTAGAGTTAATAAAAATAAAGAACCAATTTATATGATACAAGGAATTAGATCAATCAAAGCTACTATACTTAGTCCATATATTGAGATAACTCTCAATTTACCATACTACTGTATGATAAAATTTTATGCTATACTTGATACTGGATCAAGTATTTACCTATGCAAAAGATATGTGTTCCCAGAACAATATTATAAAAGATATTATAAGAAAACAACTTATGATCAAACAATCAGTGATATTGTAGAAATCTATAGAGATTTTATAGAAAATGTTCCTATAATTATAGGAAATTGAGAATGTTTTATTCCACGAATATATGCAACAGATAAAATAGGATGTGATATTCTTTTAGGAGAAAATTTTATCTATACATATAGCCATTTTACATAATATAAAAATAATTTTGAATTTACCACACCTTGTAATCACAAAATTAAAACATAAAAAATCTACAAAGCCATTGGAATTGCAGATCAACCAATTTACCAAAACCTAGACATCAGAGTTCTGTAGGTAATTGTGGTGGATGTTATACAGAAATTAATTAAAAACAAAAAATTCCAGTATTAGGAATTAGCAATTTAGAAGAAGAATTAGAAAATATTAAATTAGAACTAAAAGAATGTTATCATGAACATCCCATAGTCAAACGGGATAAAGATAAACATATAGCAACCATTAAACTAAAAGACCAATATGCTAAGATTTCAGGAAAATAATTTCCTTATAGCGAAAAAGATAAAAGGAAATTTGAACTCTTACAATTAGGAGTAATAAGAGAATCAACCAGTCTATATAATAGTCTAACATTTATGGTTAGAAATCATAGTGAAATTAAAAGAGGAAAAGCTAGAATGATAATCGATTATAGAGATCTAAACTCTAAAACCATACAAAATAACTATAAACTACCAATAAAAAAATTGTTAATAAAACAAATACAAAGAAGTAAAATATATTCTAAATTTGATTGTAAATCAGGATATTAACAAATAAGACTAGATGAAGTATCAAAACATTTAACTAGTTTTACTACCCATAATCCATTAGGACAATTCGAATGAAATGTTATGTCATTTGAATTAATGAATGTACTCGCAATATTTCAACAGAGAATGGATAAGATTATTAAACCAATAAAGAAGTTCTGCATTGTTTATATAGATGATATCCTTATTCATAGTAAGAATTTAAAAGAGCATATTGAACATCTTAAGAAGCTCAAATATATTGTAAGAAAATATGGATTAGTCCTATCAGAAAGAAAAACAGAAATGGCTAAAACAGAAATTGAATTCTTAAGATATATTTTTACTGAAAAAAATATATTTCAACAACCTCATATTGAAAAAAAGATTATTGATTTCCAAAAGTAATTAGAGATAAGAAAGAGCTGCAAAACTTTATTGGATTATTCAATTATTCTGAAATATTTATTAAAAATTGTGCAAAATACAAAGTCTACTTTACCAAAAAAAACTCAAAAAAAGAGTTGAATGGGAATGGACAGAAGAAGATATAGAAATTATAAATAAAATTAAGAGAATATGTGAAAATTTACCCGAATTAAATATTGCAAATGATAATGATTTTTTTATTTTAGAAACAGATACATCTCTATTATATTGGGGAGCAATCCTAAAAAAAAAAGAAAATGATAAAGAATTTCTTTGTAACCCATTGTGTAAATGCCCAGAAGAGTTTGTTGCTTATACTTCACGCACATTCAAAGATACCGAAATTAGGAATGGAGCAAATCAAGAAGAAACTAGATGCATTGAAGTTCGAGATAAACATAAAGATAGCTGCGATGGAATCCAAGATAATACTATTGGAGATTGCTGCTACAAAGCCAATATTTGAGAAAGCTAATCAGGCTATATTATTCGAAGGCCCTAGCGCCAATATTGAACAAGAAGCATTAAAGCTTCATAAATTATCAGTCAAAGAGAATACTACTTTGTCTCCATCATATGAGAATTTTTTTTACAAAGGACAGTATCTCTATACCAGAGCTTCATTGCTTAAATATTATCAAAGCATGTAACACTTCTGGTGTCATGGATATTAAAAATAAAAATGATTTTATTCTGGATATGTAATGTTCAATCTAGTCTGTTGCTGGTTCACTAATATAAGAGGATGGATGAAAACTTTAACATATGGAACATATAACAAAGTTAATCTTTATTCAAGAGCCCCAACATATTGAGTTCTTGCTCTCTATGAAATGAGAAATATAATTTGTATTTACCCATTTGAATCCTTAAAAGAAATTTCTATGTTACCAAAAGAAGTGGTTCGAGCTATTGAAAGGTATTGTCAAGTTCTTAAACATAAGAACATATACATCAAATTTTTCTCTACAAGTCCCGAATGAGATAATAAAGAAGATATGCTACTTCCAATTAGCCATGTCATAAGAATTGCCACTACTTCCAAGCATCTTCAACCTGAGAAGAGTGAAGTCTATGAAACTATACCAGAAGATGTCATCAAAATGACATCGTTTCATAGAGCCAAGGGATATAAAGAGCAGTTTGAGCATATTCAGAAAATTATTGAAGAAGAACAAAAAAATTGGGGGTATGAGTCACAAGATCACTTGATTTACATCAAGGCTGTGGCATCCACTAAGCAAGAAGATTGACACTATCTTGATACATGGTGCGATTATTTTTGAAGGACACGCCAGTGGATCAAATAAAGCAAAAGAAGAGTTGTGCAAACAGTTTTGACGTTATCCAAATCATAAGTTCGAATTCTGTAGCATTAAAGATGATGGCTCACCAATTTTTCTTGATCCGACAGAATTCCCGAATGAATGGTTTGAGTCATATATGGAAAAGTAATGGACCCCTTTATCGCTACTTTATCAAAGTCACTTTGATAAAGAAAAACTGTGGGTCCAACTTAATTATTTTTCATGTTAAGACAAAGAACTTTAGGTCATAGTAAGATTCTCATTATCTTACACAGTAAAAACATCAATAATGAAGGATAGTAGAAGCACTTTTCCAATCTATAAATTGAAGACCAATTTCCAGAAGAAGCAAGCAATTCCTAAGCCAAAAATTTATCTCTTTGCCTAGCATTCCGAATCTTGTAAACATTTTCAATTTTTTTCTTTCGAGTGAAACTTGTAATAAGGTAATCTTTATGTAGTTCTAATCTCTTTAGAGAAAGTACCAAGAGTGTAGCCAAATTATGTATGTATACTCTTATGTATGAGATATTAGTGTGATGTGTTTATGAAATCAAAGTTGTTTGAAGACATTGTCTTTTTATCCTTATTATATTTTCAAAAGCTCTTATATTACTTATATTTTAACGGTGAAAACCTTGAGAGTTAGTGCAAGTATCTTGTTGCCATATGTAGGCGTTTTAGGTATTGTTAGAGAATGCCATGAGAACCCTGTTACCATTCAAGGTGATGTTTTAACTATGAGTTGAAAGGAAAAATGTGATTCCGTGTGATCAATTGTGAGATATGCAAAAGAGTTAGAGAGAAAATCAATAAGAGTGCGGAAGTCATGTTGGACCATAGCCCACTTTCTTAAACTCAAACAACACCGATCACTTATATCTGAGTATACTAACATATTGGAGCAAGCTCGAGGGAAATCTCGTTGATATTAATCTGCATTTACCTTCTGTTTCAATATTGTAAGATCTTTCTTATTTATGTCAGTTACTTGCAGTAATATTTGCACCCTTGCTATTTATGAAGTTTTAGTTACCTTTATTAGAAAATTATAAATTGATTGCGAAAGAAAAAGAGAAAAATTAAATCATTTTATATTGTGCTTGATTATTTTCTGAAAAATAATAAACATATACTTGTGTCTATAAAAGAAGACATAGTCAGAATTAATAGAAAAATTAATAAATTAGAAAATAAAATTAGAACATTAAACGATTGTTTTGATAAAAGATATATAAATAAATACGAACATAATTGACTTTTCCATTTATTAAGAGAAATAAATCAAAATTATCCTATATTAAATATAGAAAACTTTGATTTAAATTAAGATAATAGAGGAATGATATTTAAGTCTTTTTACCGTAAAAAATACATTTTCCACGTGTACTTTTTAGCTTGGACATAAGGCCATCGATGAGCAGCACTACTCATAAAATTATGACCCGATGAACGTGCCATTTTGATTTTCTTTTATTTCCTCCAGGTTCTTTCACACTTGAGAAATCACAGGGAAGTAGTGTCCTACTCTGCAGAAACCCTTTCACCCCACCCCACGCCACCCACACTGTTATATTTACATAAACACACATGTAGATAGAAAGACACGAAAATGATGTGGGAAGCAGGAGAATCAACCGAAGGAGGGGGAGAAGGTGTGAATGAAAATGGTGGAAGTGGGAGGAGGAAGCCATCGTGGAGAGAGAGAGAGAACAACAGGAGGAGAGAGAGAAGAAGAAGGGCCATAGCAGCCAAGATATATACAGGTTTAAGGGGACAAGGGGATTACAATTTGCCTAAACACTGTGACAACAACGAGGTCCTCAAAGCTCTCTGTGCTGAAGCTGGTTGGATTGTTGAGCCTGACGGCACCACCTATCGCAAGGTATTTTTTCCTTTTTCGTTTAGTATTTTCTCTGTAATAATTCATCTCTGTTATCCGACAAGGGTCTTTTTTGTTAAGGGTTTGGGGTTTTCTTGCTTTTTATAATGGGTTTTGCTTGGATCTGCTTAGATCTATAAAATATTAGGGGTTTCTTTATTTGAATCAAGATTACTGTTATTTTAACCTATATTTATTAGGGTAATTTTTGTTTTTCTGGCTTTTGATCTGTGTAGAAAATGGTTGTAAATTGTAATTGAAAGGTTTTCACTATGGGATTTTTCTTCTTTTCCCCAATGTTTAACTTTTAGTGCTGGTTGTGGTAAAAGCATTTGAAAAGGTTCTATTTATAGCTTCATCTAAACTGTTTGTGAAAAAATTTGGCAAAAGATTTATTGCATTTTTGTTATTCGTTAAATTCTTATCCTTTGTCTTACGGCAACTTGTTGTGTAGTGCAGTGTTGCTGAATGTGTTTTTGTGTACAAAATGTTGAGAGAAAAGAATACTTGGGAAGCTGATCTTTTCAGCATTGAAGTATTAATTCATTTGTGCAGCAAATATTTTCTTTTGCTTGAGTGCCTTCTCCTTTTAATTCATCTACTTTTAGTTAAATCCACGTGATTTTTTCCCCTTTTTGTATAGAGATTTTGGAGTTTGGAGTTAAAACTATTTGTTAAGAGATTGTGGACAAACAATTTCATCTCTTTCCTGTCAGAATGCACTGCTCAATCAAGCGAAAATTGCAGCATTTCTTTCTATATTTCAATATCAAATTCAAAGTATTTATAATTGACAGAGTTTCCCTGATAAGATAATAATGTTTTTGTGATTGTCTGATATTTTTTATATAATAGCATGAATCATGATATGTTATTAGTATACAATCTCTCATTTTACAGCTATTTGTAACCTTATGAATATGGTCGTTATCTTCTTTGATTCTTAGATAGAAAAGTTGTACAAATTTCTCTTGCTTGATTCATTGTTTGTGTAATTGTAGTTTATAGTTTATGACATTCTGCTTTTAATAATGAATGTATCATCCAGGGATGCAAACCACCAAGGCGGGAAATGGGAAGCATTTCAACCAATATGGCCCATAGTTCTTCCGTAAATCTTAGTCCACCATCATCATATTTCGCAAGTCCAATTCCTTCTTACCAACCAAGTCCATCATCCTCGTCCTTCCCCAGCCCGACTCGACAAAGTGCCAACCCATCATCACATCCGTTTGCATTCCTCCTTAACTCTCTCCCTTCATCTCTCCCTCCTCTCCGAATATCAAACAGTGCCCCTGTAACGCCACCGCTCTCATCTCCAACTAGACGCCCTAAGCAAACTTTCAATTTGGAAACTCTCGCGAAAGAATCCATGTCCGCTTTGAATATCCCCTTTTTCGCTGCTGCTTCGGCCCCAGCAAGTCCAAATCGTGGTAGGCGCTTTACTCCAACGACCACTATACCCGAATGTGATGAGTCAGACTCATCTACTATTGATTCTGGCCGGTGGATGAACTTCCAAGCATATCCTAATGCACCCACCATGGTTCCAACCTCTCCAACCTTTAATCTTGTGAAACCCGTGGCTCAGCACCTTACTTCCAAGGACACCGTGTTGGATAAGGGGAAGAGTACAGATTTTGGGTTCGAGAATGTAGCAGTGAAGGCATGGGAAGGGGAGAGGATTCATGAGGTGGGATTGGATGATCTCGAGCTCACACTAGGAAGTGGGAACACTCGGATTTGAGAACAATTGCGCAGTGGGTGGAAATGTTGATGAATTTGAGTTTTCTGAGGGCTTCCTGTGCCGAAAGTACTCGCATTAATCTCATCGAAGTACCTGTCAAGTGAAAAACTATGAATTTAACCAATTTAGGATGGATTGGTTTCGAATTGTTGTTGTATGTTTCGGTGTTCCCATTATTGTTGGGCCCTTCCAAATGCTTGGAGGATTGCATGTAGATAGTAGTTTCTTCTTTCTCATTTTCATTCAGTATTATTATTTGCATTGTAGACTGGTGAGAATTTATTCACCTAAAAACTGTTTTGATGCTCAGTCTTAATTATATAAAATTTCAGTGTTTGGCATACCGCATTTATATTTTTTCCTTTTTCTGATTCCCCCTTTTATTGTTTTAAGCAGTGATTTTATGTTACGACGGCTAGGTTTTCCATAGTTGTTCATTGAACCAAAGCAAAGATAATTCTGAGAGTTATCTTCATTTTCTTGAAGCACCTGGGCACTGCATTTCAAAGAGCCAAATTATTCCCTAACCTGCTTCAAAAGCATCAACTACCTCGACCATTGTTGTAGCTTCCATAGATCTTCATGTGTACTCAACCTCCAGTAGCAAGAACGTGGAGCATTTGATCCTTCCATGTAGCTGAACCTGAAATATAAGGGTCGAGTACTTCATACTTCCTTCCCTGTGCAATCATCCACTTCACCCATCCAACAAGATTGCCTCTCTCGACATCAGTTTGGCCAGTCGGTGATCTTCTCTTCCTATTATAAGCTCCACCACCACCACCACCACCCCAAAGCTTTAGACGTCTCCCTTGGTTGTAGCTGTTGTAGTCTGGCCATATTTGGGTGGTATGTAACCTAATGTTCAAAGCAAAGTTGTAACATGACTCTCAGAAGCACTAGGTAACCGAGCTAGGTCAAAATCTGATACTAGTGGTTCAAAGTTCCCGTCAAGTAGTATATTGCTCGATTTGATGTCTCTGTGAATAATGTGGGGAGCGCGTCCATGATGAAGAAAAGCAAGTCCAAGAGCTGAGTGAAGGCAAATCTTGAACCTGGTAGGCCAGTCAAGTGCCTCGACTGCATCTGGCCAGTTCATTCGTCAAAATTCTAATTTCCCATTCTGCATGAATTCGTATATCAAAAGTCTCTCGTCCCCAAAGACACGGTTGGATAATATATAGCTCAAGTTTGACACCCATTAATTTCTCTTTCTATTTCTCATTCTCATTCTTATTCTTTATTTCAATCACACATTCTCCAAATAAAATAATATTACACACAAATCAAAAACTTTTTATCACTTTTTCACCACGCATTCTCACATCAATCACTATTTCAAAATTTCTATTCTCCCAAAAATGGGTTTCAAACAGGGCCATAATGTCCACAGAGGATTGGAGATGAAAGCAAAGAACGAAAACCAGAAAAAGAAGGCCCGAACACGAAACGGTTGTCCTCAAACTATAATTGCCCCCCTCAAATTGAAAATGATGCTTAAAGGGATTATAACAAATGGTTTACAGAATTAATCAAGCCTTGTAAATGATTTAACACTTGAGCACTAGTGAAAATCCTCCAAAATTTGAAGAACACAAAAAATGGAAATTTTGAATAGTAAGGGATTTTTGATTTCTATTATGTGTGGAATAAAAATGTTTCCAAGAATGATTATTGTCCTCTTGCCTTTGAACATTGATCACCTATATATAGACCTCAATATTCTTCCACGAAAAGGTGTCAAAATCAGATGAAAAATCACCAAAATCCAAACATCAACGGCTACATTTTATCTCTATATGATCGCATAGGCCAAACCTATGCGACCACATAGTTAATGCAGTCATGAGGCCTCCAATCCAGGTATATGGCTATGCGACCACATGCCATATTGAACTATGCGACCTGTTCATCAATATGGCCTCAAAATATGTTTTCATTCCAAATCCTTTTTTTAATATTGATTTTGAACAATATTTCCGTCAACCTCTCACTTGTTCAAAATTTAATAAAATCTCATATTCTAAATATACAATACTTATATATAAGGATTAGACATCTTTCGATTTGAATCTAACCATAATGTAATTCGAACAAAGTAAAGTCATAATTAAAGGTATCATGAATGCTTTGAACCAATTATTTCGTATGACAATATCAGTAAGAACACACACACAAGTATTATGTGTTCTCAAGTTCCTCAATTTCGCTTAGCGCTAATATGACCTTGCACTTATCTTTTTCAACAAACTTTTAAGAGAGAAGCTTTAACTCTCTATTGAGGTGACACCACCTTGAAATTTATCTAGGTGAAGTTATTCCAGTATATTTGTTACTTTTAGAGATACTTGTACTTAATACTGAACTTCATTAAAAGCTTTAAAGCTAAGCCCTCATTTCAGTAACAACCAGCATTATTTAATTAGAATAATGTTATTGCGGATTATATAATGTTGAAACTATCCATATATCGAATGGTTTGTTGTTACTCTTTGAACCCGTGAATTACTTGATAAGTAATGACATGTAGGGTTGCTATCATTGATAGATCTTTAGTCCCAAGAGTTTCAACCCCATTTTACTCGAAGTAAACGTCAATAAATCTCTATTTAGAGGTTTAGTTAAAGAATCCGCAAATTTTTCGATTGACTTTACATAATTTAGGGGAATTATTCTATTTTTGATTAATTTCTTTATGTAATCATGTCTAAAACTCACATGTCTAGACTTTCTGTTGTATACATTATTGTATGTTTTTGCTAACGTGGCTTGACTATTGCGCATGATAGATATTGATGATGTAATCTTTAGTTCCAAAGGTATCTCATAGAGTAGATCCATAAGCCACTCATATTCTTTCTCGATTTCTAATAGTGCTACAAATTCAAATTCCATAGTCGGGTGTGTTATACATGTTTGTTTATTTGATTTCCAAGAAATAGCTCATCCTCCAAGAATAAACACCCAACCTAAAGTAGATTTATTTTCACTCGTGCTAGATATCAATCTAGCATTTGTAAATCCTTCTAATACAAACGAGAATTTAGTGTATTGTTGACCTAAGTTCTTGGTTTTGTTTAAATATCCAAGAACTCTTCCAATGCCCTTCCAATGGTCATTGTTTGGATTACTAATTGCAAATGTTATGTTCGGTCTTGTGCATTGAACTGCATACATCAGACTCCATACAACACTTGTGTACTCCAATTGAGCAACTGCCCTTCAATCATTCTTTATTAATTTTGAACTTGGATCAAGAGAGGTACTATATTATTTTATGTTCAAGTGTTTGAACTTATTTATCACATTCTCGATATAATGTGACTGACTTAAATGATTACCCCTACTAATTTTAGTAATCTTGATATCTAAAATGGTATCCACTTATCCAAGATCCTTCATCTTAAATGTGGAAGATAAAAACCTCTTTGTTTCTTTTATTTCCTCCATGTGATTACTTAAAATTAATATGTCATCAACATATAATCAACTAAATATCACATAATCATCACATACTTTAAAAGACACATTTATCTACGCTATTATGTTTAAAACCAAATTAAATGATGGCTAAATCGAATTTTTCATGCCATTTCTTAGGAGCTTGCTTCAAATAGTAGAATAATTTTACTAATTTACACACCTTATGTTTATTTTCGGGTAGAGCAAACCCTTTAGGTGTTCCATATAAACCCACTCATCGAGATCCCCGTTTGATGAATATGCAAGTCATGTATAGAAACAAATGCGAATAATATCCTGATTGATGTTATTCTAGTTACAGGTGCATAAGTATCAAAATAGTTTATTCATTCCTTTTGTCGATAACCTTTTGCTACTAGTCTAGTTTTAAAAGTATTAAGAGAACCATCAATATCGTACTTTCTCCTAAACACTCATTTACATCCAATAGGTTTGGATCCATGTGGTAAATCGACAAATTCCCATATATTATTTGACATAATTGAATCCATTTCATCTTTAATTGCATTTTCAAAAAATGCTATCATAAGAATTCATAGCTTCTTTACAAGTTTTAGGATCAGTTTCTACTTGTAGAACAAAATGAATTGTTCTTACAACATTTTTCACATTTCCTTCTACTAAGTAGAACGAAATATGTTGAGAGTCAATTTTGTCCGATCCTAAAAACTTCTCAATTCGAGTTCTTTTACTCTTTCATGATTCGCTAGCTTCATTAACATCTTTAGAAAATGTTCCATCTTGTCTTCCACTAGAGCTTGGGATATCTTTATAATTTTCCCGTAATTCATTATTCGAAGATAGTGAACTCTCGAAGAACTCGGCGTCGCTGAAATCAATAATCACATTGGACTCCAAATTCAACAATCTATATGATTTGCAATTACTAACATATCCAACAAAAGCCATTTGATGCCTCTTGGACCTAATTTGGTCCTATTATTTGGTCTAGCAACTAAATCTTCAATACGGTTCCGTTCAAATTGACTTGTTTGTTCTTGCATAACTAGAATCCAAAATTCATCAAACTCGACCTCTTTAAGGTTTTTTCGGTTCAATTTTAGTAGAGGCTCTAGTAGTAATACCTTTTGATGGATCGTCAATGATTAGTTCTTTAGGATGAGACGGAACAAACCTCCATTCTTTTAGTAGAGGTAAGTCATTTTGGACTTCGGTTGACTCTTCTTTACTTTGCCAAACATTTTCTTCTTCTTGATGTTTATCTTGTGTTGATCTTGAATAGTCATTTGTTTGAACCCTACATCAAAATTAATATATTTCTCACGATCAAGATAGTTAGTTTCACCGAAAGTGACATGCATAGATTCTTCAATGACTAGAGTTCTTTAGTTGAAAATTCTATAAGTTTTACTAGTCGAAGAATATCCTAGTAAATTCCAATGTCAGATTCTGAATCAGTTTTTTCCAAGTTTTCTTTTGTATTCAAGATAAAGCATTTGGACCAAAATATTTTGAAATAATCGATATTGGATAATTCTATTTTCCAAAGTTCATATGAAGTTTTGGTTTTCTTCCAATTAATTAAAAATCTATTAACAATATAGTAAGCGGTGTTAACGGCTTCGGTCCAAAAATATTTTGGCATGCTATTTTCATTTAGTATGGTCTTAGCCATTTCTTGCAATGTGCGATTATTCATTTCTACTACACCATTTTGTTGAGAAGTTCTAGGAGCCGAGAAATTATGTTCATATTCATTTTCATTACAAAACTCATGGGTTAATTACCTTAATAGTCACTGAAATTTCGAAAAATCACCTCATTGGTCACTGAACTTTAAAAATCATCCCTTTGGTCACTGAACTTTGCAAAAGATTTCTACGGGGTCACTGGGTTTAGTGACCATCTAGGAAACGTTTTGCAAAATTTAGTGACCAATGATGTGATTTTTAAAGTTCAGTGACCAATTAGGTGATTTTTTGAAAGTTCAGTGACTAACCACGTAGTTTTTAAAGCTCAGTGACCTGGTGGAAACTTTGGCCAAAGTTCAGTGACTGTTGGGGTAATTAACTCCAAAACTCATTAAATGCGAGATTATTAAACTCGCCACCGTGATCACTTCTAATGATTGTAATGGAGTATCATTTTTCTTTTTGAAACTTTTTGTAAAAATGTTTAAAGGTTTTTAGAGTTTCATCTTTGAGACTCAAGAAAAGAACCCAAGTGAATCTAGAGAAATAATCAACAATGAGGAAAACATAGTGTTTCCACCTAAACTAGCGGTTCTCGATGGTCTAAAAAGATCAATGTAGAGTAATTGGAGTGCTTTTGTAGTAGATGAGTGTAATTTAGGTTTGAATGAACTTTTTACTTGTTTACCAAATTGACATGCATCGCAAATTTTGTCTTTTTCAAACATTAAATTTGATAAACCTTTGACAATACCATTTTTGGAGATTTTTTGAAAGAAGATCCATACCAACATGACCTAATCTCCTATGTCATAACAAAGTATCTTCTTTCAAACTCACTAAATATTTCTATCATTTTTAAAATCGATATTTATGATATAAAAATCTTCGCTTCGACTTCTTATAAACAATATCTCTTTAGATGTAGCGTCTTTAATGAGACATTTAGAATAATCGAATTTAATATGATAGTTTTTATCACATAGTTGACTAATACTGAGTAAATTATGTTTGACGTTATTTACCAATAGTACATTCTCAACGAAAGAGGAGAGATGATTACCAATGTTTTTAATTCCGATGATTTTTTCCTTGGCATCGTCTCCAAATGTGATATGACCTCCATCATTCTTTTTGAAATTCAATAGTAATGCTCTATCTCCTTTCATGTGCTTTGAACACCCGTTATCTAAGAACCATTTGCTCGTCATTTTCTTTGGTACCTACAATAATAAATCAACTTTTGATTTTTGTTACCCACACAAGTTTAGGTCCTTGGTAGTTAGTTTTAGTAGATCCTTGAGTCCACTTGTTTTTACTTTTAAAGAGTAGCTCTTTTTGGTTAGATAAGTGTGGACAATATGTACATCCTTGTTGCAAAGTTACAGATAGTTTTTGAGGAAATTGTATTTGAGGCTTTGACAAATAAATTTTTGAGAGATATTTGTTTACAAAATGGTTTATATCCAATGCCTCATTTATCAAAAACACATTTTTGATCACCGAGCATTAAATCAAAGTTCTTGTTCCCTTGAGTGAATTTAAAAATAATTTTTGTCAAGTCTTCAACATTTTCTTTCAAAATCCTTTTTTCTTTATACAATGAATCATAATCAACATTTTCCTTTTTAATTTCTAAAATTTTCTCCATTTCATTTTTTAATAATTTATGTTTCTTTTTAAGAATAGAATGACTAAAAACGAATTTTTCAAATTCTTCTAAAATCTCATCATAAGAAGATAAATCATCATATGAGAATTTTTCAATAAAATTTACCTCATCATCGATTGCCATGAAGCATATGTTGACGATATCTTCTTGACTTTAATTTTCATCGCAATCGTCATCATCGTCGCTTTCATCTCATGTTGCTTGGAGTGTTTTTTTTCTTGAAACTTCTTTTTTTTTTGTTTAGACACTCGGTTCTCTTGTGACTAGATTTGTCAGAAGCATAGCAAACAATTTTCTTGCTTTTTTCTTCGGTCTTTTCTTCTTTCTTTTGAAACTTTAAATTATTTCGAAAGCCTTTCCATTTTTTGGCAAGAAGCACAAGATTATCACGCTCTTCAGCACTCATATGTTCACATGTAGTTCCTTCTTCAATTGCCGATTTGAGATCAATTTGACTCCTATGAGGCTCTTTTGATTCTTTCTTGCTTTTCCTTAGTTTCGGTGTTGTTAAGCTTGTATCTCATCAAAGTTCCATAGAGTTTCTCCAAAGGATAAGAGTTGATGTCTTTGGTGCTCTCTATCAACATCTGTAATGAGCTCCAATCTTCCGAAAGTGAGCAAAGCAATTTATTTACAAGCTCATCATTGGTAAATTTACGATCAAATCCTTTGATGCCATTAACAATATCGGTGAAGCGAGTAATCATGTCAACAATATGTTCATTTTGTTTCATGAAGAATTTTTCAAATTCTTTGACTAAGAGATTAATCTTTGTTTCTTTTACCTTACTCGTGCCGACGTGAGTGACTTCAAAAACATGCCATATATCATATGCTGAGTTACATGTGCTAATACGATTAAACTCAATTTTATCTAAGGCACAATAAAGTAGATTTTTGGCTCTAACATATAAGGATAATTTTCTTTTATCATCTTCATCATATTCCTCTCTAGGTTATGAATGGATTGATCGGGGTTTCCATCAATTTTAATAATCTTGGTAGGCACATAAGGACCATACTCAATGACTTTTCAAATATTATAATCCATTGATTGAATGTAAATCTTCATTCTAACTTTCCAATAATTATAATGTGTGCTATCAAAGAATGAATGTCAATTTTTGGAATGCCTCTCGAGAATTTGAAGGTTAACATGGTTAGCCATTACTCGAGATTGTAAAATCTTAATTTTAGAATGAGCACATTGCTCTCATATCAATTGATAGCTCAAGAATAACTAATCAAGAGGGAGGTGAATTAGTTTTAAAACTTTTTCGAATATTTAATCTATAATCAAGCACGTAATAACTAAATAGATTAATTCAAATAATAAGCACGAATATGAAAGCAATAAGTAAAGAAGGATAAAGAGTGCAAACGATATAATTATGAATGTTCGATCCAAAGTAATAATCTACGTCCTCCGTTGCCAAACTCTTCGGCACGAGTAAGACCAATTTCATTATATCGATTGACTTGTGGTGTAATCCAATCCTTTACAAAGCTCTCAGTGACTTACAAACAAGGTACATCTATCCATATACAACGTTGAGCTTTACGAGACATCAACACGACCCACAAGTTTATAGAAAATTGATTTTACAAATTGAAACTTTTCTCTTAATAAATGATATGATCACAATTAAGTACAAAGAGAGAAATAAATTAACACTTTAATAAATAGCAATGAATGAAACTCAAATGTTAGGTATGAAAACTTTGATGTGTAGAATGATTTTCAAAAGTTAATTTGATCAAAAAAAATTCAAAGCTATAATGATTTAATAATAAATGAGATGAGAAATCAATACAATTTTTGCTCAAAAATATCTCACTTGAATGCTCTTGAATGTGTGTTGTTGAATGTAAAGTGATGTGAGATTTATAGCAGTCAAAACACAAAAAGTTATGGCCAATTGGACGATCCCCACCAGACGTCCACTACTAATCGGACGACTGAGAATAACCGTTATGCGTCAGAAATCAGAACGATTAGAATTTTGATTGGCGAGGATGCGGCCTGAATGTTCTCCCATTGTTTATCGGCCTGAACTGTCCCTTAAAGGCCGTTTCCCATATAACGGTATGTTATGTTCTCCACCAAGTTGGAAACTTGGAATAATGTTAGGATGACGGTGATATTACCGCATTCCTGGTTTGTCCACATTCTCCTCTATTTCTCTATTGCATCTAACGCATAACATTTCCTCAGCCTTTCTAGATTCTTCCCTATTGATGTGTTAAAAGACACCGGAACGTGATCCAGAATCCTCTTCTCCATCATCTATGACTAACTTGAATTTTGGCAACTTTCCTTTGAAACCAGACGTTACCATATTCACCCCCAGTGGTTGTGGGAAAAGATTTTCATTTATTGCCATTTTCTTCTTAGCTTCGAACGTGATTCGTCTCGACTCAATAGCATCATGTAATACATGACGAAAAATTAGACAATTATTAGTCACGTGTGACCATGCATCGTGTCATTTACAATATTTTTTACCCTTAATTTGTTCAGGGTCTGGTAACTTATGCTTATTCGCTCAACTTTATCTGCTTATCCTTATACAACTTGTCAAATATAAGGTCAGCTTTGGTCACATTGAATGAGAACACCTAGCCTTTTTGTTTTCATCTTTTATAGGCTCATTCTTCTCTGACATTTTAGATTTGGCCATCATAAGACAAACATATGTGTCTCCTTTAACCAATTCGTCTAGGCATATTTCGGCTTGATTATAATGTTCGTCATTAACATTACGAACATCAAAGTTTGAATCTCTACAATAAGTCCCTCTACTAGAGTTTTTCATTTGTTCATCTTTTTTTACTAGACGCTTATACCTAATCACATTAGCACTTAACTGAAAGAGATCAGGAAATTCTCTATCTTGAAATTTATTTTTCAAATCGAAGCTTAAACATCTTTGAGCAATTCTAATGAATTATTTTTTCAGGTAAAGGCATGAAACACTTACTCCTAGCTATCTTAAACCTCTGGAGGAAGCTTTCTGCTCATTCATTTGGCAATTGACGTAAGTTCGCCAAATCGGCCAAAGCAACTTCAGATTCAGTTTTGTAAAACTAAGCGTGAAATATTGTTCCAATTGTTGCCATATTTTGACAGAATTTGCTGGCAGGTTAATGAACCATGAAAAGGCTACCCTTGTTAACGAACTAGGAAATAATCTCATCTTATGGTAATCAGTTACTTCGCCACATTGTAGTGTTGATTATGCCCAAAGAATAATGCAGTAATTATAGTGCAGCTTTAGGGTGTCATATCCACGGGGAGATGAAAAATGCTTAAGGGTTCTCAAAATGGATAAATTATCGTCTTTAATGTGTAGTAAAATTCAATGTTGAGAGGTGAAATTAAAATTAATAATTTGAGGTAGCGAAGCGTCGAAATTCCCTCAATTGAATTGGATCATTCATATCAATTATTTCATTTTTATATCACAATTAGAGGCTTTCATCCCGGTACTCTAATCGGAAGATATATCGTGAAAACCAATTTAATTTACAAATGTAATCCTAGAATCTAGACATATTCGCACAATTTTATTGGAACAAGATCAAAGATCGACCATATACATCAAGCATATAGCAATAATTAATCTGCCAAATAAAGTATTATTAAGATTAAAATTCAACAATTAGTTCAATCTAACGATAGAAGAAGCATGACTGGATCTATGAAGGATTTGATAAAAGTTAAACTTATCTCAACAATAAGTAATTGAAATTGAAACTTAATAAATAGTTTGATCAAACAATGGAAAAAAATATAATTGAATCCATGAAAAATCTAGTAATTATTAAACCGACTTTAATATAAATTCATGAGAAGAAAAGTCTAAGTCCTAAGAATATTCAGCAATCAATTAAATGAATTAATAAATCAATTAAATGAAATAATAAATCACTATATCCAATTGAGTTTCTCCCTTACTTTACCAAAATTGTTAGTTTTTCATGAGTTTCTTTAGCCAAAAAAATGAAAGAATGATGAATAATCAATAATAGTGATTAGGAGGCGTTCTTCGATGTTTTAGGGTTGATGAATCGTGGAAAACTAGGTTTCTATACGTGTTTTAATCAAATAAGAAAACTGAAAAATTTCGCGCCCAAAATGGCCTATGCGACCGTATAGTATAATCCCTTACGGTCGCATAGAAGGTTGAAATTGATTGCTGAAAATCTATGAAAGGTCCAATGCAACCACATGAAAATATGTTTAGTGTTTTCCTGCTTGACAGTTTTTAGTATTTTGGCCATAACTTTCTCTCCCGATGTCTGATTGAAGTGATTCAAGATGCGTTGGAAAGCTAACTCAAAGAGCCACAACTTTACTTCAGATGTAAACTTCCAATTCGATTGTTTGCCATGTCAAAAACTGGTCTCAAAATGAGGCTGAAAACTGGTGCAAAATTTTTCAACTTAAAAGTTGATATGAGTTGTCTTGGCTATATTTCGCCCATTTGACTTCTTTTTTCATCCAATTGACCTCTAACACTCTCGAATCTTCATCACAAGGTTGGAAGCAAGTTTGTAGTATTTGCACTTTAGTCCCTGAACTATCACTTTCTTCCATTTTGACCCTTTTCGCTATTTTCTTCAATTTTCCACCGCTTTCACTCATTTGCAACCTAAACCAAGATATAGAAGTACTTAGTGCATTTAGACATCAAATATTCATAGAAATGTAAATAGTAATGGGTGAAAAAGGTAATAAATGTGTTATTATCACACCCCCAACTTACTTATTGCTAGTTCCTAGCAATCTAATGCAAAATAAAATTATCAAAGACTAGTCAATATTGCAAGTTAATTTATCAAGTTCCAATTTAACCACACGCCATGCCCTCTTCAAAGTAAATACCATAAAGAAATTAATAGTGTCATGATTACCAGGATGTCAGAACACATGCCAAATGTGTGAGTGCGTGTCACGCCATAGTCATCTTATCGCTAACCCTAACACATGCAACATCAAGTATATCTCAAACTGAAAGTTCAGCTCTATAACTTACGGGTATCAAAGTGTTTAGTGTGGAGTTTTTCTCTATGGAGTTGAGAAAGATGAACGCTCAAATTTGGAGGTTTAAATATTTATGAACAAGCAATAAGCAAACATTGATTCTGTAATAGGCATACTACCAAATGAGAATTCATCAACTTCTTACCACAACCTACTTGGGATCAAAACGGTCAATGCAAAGGGTTGTCATGAAGTTCAGGTTGGATCATATGAGAAGAACAGATATAAAATTTAAATACTTCCAAGCACATAGTTATGTATCTTATCAAACATCTCGATCGATCACAACTTCCAATAAATACCTATTTGGCATGTCAAACCCCAAAATCAATAACTTTTTTTCTTTTCCCTTTTTTTTGCTACTTTACTTGAGCACATATCAACTTTTGTCGATTTTCTTGCTTCAATTCTTCACAAATAAACATCAAATACCCACTACACACTTGGAAGTAAAAAGATGGACAAATATGCGCAAAAGTTGTACTCCAATGTGGAGAAACATAGATAAGATAGCTGCATGAAGAAAATGATATATATGTGTATGGCTCAAAGTGACTATTATAGGTATTGAAAAGAAAGGTTGAAGGCTCAAATGTCAGTCCTAAATTGACCTTTATCATTTCTCAAGTAATCTACCATCTTACCACAAACCATGTGGTGTTATTCCTAAATGAGTTTCCAATTCACAGGATCAATAAATGCTTAATGTCATATTTTAGTATATTGTCGCTCTCAATACTCACCGAGTACATCACAAGAAAAACTTCAGCAAGAGACTCTTCTAACTACATGTGTTAAACCACCATCTTACCACAAGGCTTGTGTGCACGAAAAATTTAGCAAGTGTCGTGACATCTAGATTTTCATAACAGAATTAACTCCTAGTGGTGTGTGTTGCCATTCAAGAGCATAAACATGTAGCAAATTAAAGACTTAAACCATAAAATTTTTGAAAATTCACAATAAAATCCAACAGATCCTCCATCTAACTAAAATCTTGCATTGTCCTCAATGCATAAATATGGAAGTCAAGTGAACAGATATCACAAAAATGATGCATTGAATCAACATAAACTTGAATGATCGGAAGCCTGAAGGTACTCAATGGATTGATAATGTAAAGAAAATAACAGAACATAACTATAATATAAATGTAAAAGTAAACAGCAAAAGAAAGGAACGAACTCCCCTTGGGTTGCCTCCCAAGCAGCGCTTTTGTTTATTGTCGTTGGCTTGACCCAATGTTTCTTCCTTTAGCCCACATCCAGTAAACGTGGTTTTAATTTTCTTTGCAGTGCACTAAGCTCCTTGGACATAATCACCGGTGATGTTCCTCCACTTCCATCAAATATATGTGTGAGGTGACCAGAGGAAAGCTTAAAGTCAGGAGTGGGGCCTGCAACACAAAGGGTAAAGTTCACTCGTTAGAAACTGGTAATGTAAAATAAGAACTATTACTTGACTCTTGATCCTCCTTCTCAAGATGTTTATTGATGGCGACGTCCAATCCATCTGGTTCTAGAATTTCATGTGCTGGTCCAAGAAATATATTATCAGCTACCTCCTGAGTGAGTGCATCAATCATGTGAGTTTGATGACACTCATCCTCCTCCTCTAACTGCTTAGTAATATGAAAAATGTTGACTTCTAGAGTCATATTCCCAAATGATAGTTTCATAAGACCATTCCTACAATTAATCAAAGCATTAGCAGTAGCAAGAAAATGTTTACCAAGAATAATAGGAATTTTAGAATCAACAGTAACATCAGCTTTTACATCCAAAACCAAGAAATCAACGGGATAGTAAAATTTATCAATTTGAACCAAGACATCCTCAACTACCCCTCTAGGTCTAATAGTTGACATATCAGCTAATTGTAGAGCTACAGATGAAGGCTTCATCTCACCCAAACCTAACAACAAGTAAATAGCACAATGCATGAGATTGACACTAGCCCTTAAATAAAAAAGGGCTTGTCCAAATTCATGATTCCCAATGACACAAGACACAGTAGGACAACCAGGGTCTTTATACTTTGGCGGGAATCCTTTGTGCAATTACAACGCTCGCTTGCTCAGTCAAGAAAGCGATTTTCTTGACATTGTGCTTTCTTTTGACAGTGCATAAGTCTTTGAGGACTTTAGCATAAGTAGGAACCCGTGAAATTACATGCAATAGAGGCACATTGATTTTTACTTGTTTTAAACGTTCTAAGATCTCACTATGTTGACCAGCAGATTTTGAGGTAAACTTAAGAGCTTGTGAGAAAGGTACTCTCACTGGATTTTTCACTACCTCCTCATTAGGGCTACTTTCTTCAGGCCCACTAGACTCTTTTTCAATTTCCCTAGGTTTGGGGACTGGTTCTATGACTTTCTCTGATCTAGTGGTTATGACATTCACTTCCCTAAGATTATTTTCATTTGAACCCGAGGTTTGTGCCATGTGTTGCCCTTTAGGATTTGGTTAAGCTTGGGCTGAAAATTTCTCACGTTCTACTACTACTAAAGCATTGGTTAATTTGGACATATGATTTTTGATTTCCTTATTTTCCTCAACAATTTGAGTAATCATAGTCTCAAATCTTTGATTGATTTTACTTTGTGCGTCGATGAATGCATGTAGTGTGTCTTCAAGGAGTTCCTAGAAGTTGTGGACTGGTATGAAGGTGTATTAAAAGCTCTAGGTGGCTGAGTAGGTTGCTGGTTATCAGATTTCCAGCTAAAATTTGAATGATTCCGCCACCTCTGATTGTAGGTATCAGAAAATGGAACATAAGGCTTGTTATACGTGCCTAAGGCATTGAAATATTCCTCATAAACCTCCTCATCTCAGCTAGAGCAAAACACTCTTGTACTGGATGATCAAGTCCACCACACGGTCCAGAAGACTCAACACGAGCAACAGTAGATGTAGGCTTTGAACTATTAGTGCGTATGTTTTCCATTTCTCTAATTAGGGCTTCTACCTTAGCTCTAAGATTGTCTTCTTCCCTAAGATGATAGATGCCTGCACTAGAAGGATTTCCTACGGCTCGTGACCTATTGGTGCTATCAGTGGCACTAGGGCAAGGCTGACTCATACAAGCTTGGCGAGTATAGTCGACTGCTCTACATCTGCCGCAGCGACGAGGGCGAGGAAACTCTCCTGTAGAGGGTATTCTAGAAGTTTGTGGACGCCTAGGTCCACGCGGTTCAACTATTGGTGGCGAAAAATTATTAAGTTGGAGAATATCGTCAGGATCGCCCAATCAGATTCGTTCGGTAGGGAAAATATAGTCTTAGCATATGCAACTTTCCAATAATCAACCATGTAATAAAGAAAGCATAATGTTCTCGTTGCAAAGCCTCTGTTCATAGCTATCGCGACTGCATGCTCACATGGAAAACTCTCCAACTGTAATCGAGTACAAGCGCATGTATTGTTAGTCAGGTCTACCATGTATGCCACATGACGTGCACAATGTACGGAGAAGCGTGACTCATTCAGTGGTTCCACAATCAACTTCATCCCAACCTCTGTGGCCTTGAATAGTTTATCCTCTTGAGCCGAGGCTAGCCAGCTTGAGCAGTTATGCGATTCTGCACATTGATCGTGAAACCACTACTGCGGCTTGGTATGGATGTTCTCAATGATTGCGAGAATTGGCAACTCTCTATCCTTCTTAAATAATGCATTCAGAGACTCCACGTTGTTCGATGTCATCAAGTTGTACCGACGTCCTGGAGTGTGATAGCGTCTAATGTTTTATCCCCATTTTTGTAAGATATTCCCAGGCCCACAAGGACTTATTTCTTATCTCGACCATATACTTATTACATTCCTCGACACTGTAAGATTCGGTCGCCCTCCTGAACAATGAAACGATGCCTTGGCCCCGATATCTAGTTTTCAAATTACCCTGTTTATGGTACGTGCAGTATCCATGATGTGTCTCAGGGAAAACTTCAACGATAGAATTTATTAGAGACTGACCCGATCAGTTACAAAGGCAAGATCCTCGACTTCCCTGATTACATCCCTAAGCTTCGTAAAAAACCAACATATTGACAAATCATTCTCGCTGTCGACTACGCCGAATGCAAGTGGGTAAATCTGGATGTTGGGATCTTGACATGTAGCAATAATCAGCTTGCCCCCATATCTCGATTTTAGAGTTGTGCCGTCGACTAAAATTACATGTCGCATCACATTTTTAAATCCTCTAATGCATTGTCCAAGAGCCATGAATAAATACTTAAAGCAATTCTCGCCCGGTTTCAATGAAAAAACTGGAATCGTGATTAGTTGTCCCCAAATTATGACAGTATCTGGCCAATTTATCATAACTCTCATCTGTCGAGCCCATTAAATTATCCAATGCGCATTCTTTGGCCTTCCTGGCCTTCAGTAGCTCATGACCACTCCTACTTTTGTCGGACGTCGTTAATGATGTCCAAAGGTCTGTAAATCGTTCGTGGGTCCTGATACTTATGCATTCTCTGTCGATCAATAAACTATGATCGAGTTTGTCTGTAATCGTTTTGACGAATCCCAAATTCGCAAGTATGTTCCTATGTATACTTGCGAACTACAAATGATTCATTCTATCCATCTTAGTCGATAGCAATCGCCAACGGCAACTGTCGTGACGCGAACAAGTGTTAACAATGATTTATTTGATTTCTTTACCTTGAATTCAAAGTTGAATTTCAATGCCAGCAGGTACACAGCTTCCTACAAATCTTTCTTCGTTTCAAACAGTTGCTCAACATACAGATTTTCATCATCGGGAACCACGCGTAAAGAATTAGATGAAAGTCCGCTCATTCCGGCCCCTGAGCTCCCACCCTACTCGTATCTCTGATAGGATAAAACAATTAAATCATCATTTGTAAATTCACTTGCATTATCACTATTCCGAACTACCGATGGAGTTATGTGCGTCGCAGTGATGTCACGATGAGGAACAAAAGTCTCGAGAATATTAGCATCATCATTGTGAGCAATCTCCACTGTATTCAAAAAATCATTTGTATTATCATCAACTTCATCTGAAATTTCATTTCTACCTTTCACGTCGTCCTTCTTCACTAAAGTTACGAAAATTGATGTCGCTCGTTCTTTGATCAGATTAAATAGAAAATTCGCATCAATATCATGTGCTACATTTAAAGGTGGAATTGAATGTGGCAAATTCTCTCTATATTTATATCTCAATACCATATTGTATCGAGATGAATCGACGTTCAGCTTGTTCTGTATATCATGGTACAGTTCCTAATACGATGTAGTCTCTGTTATATATGTTGGCACACTACCTCGTATGTTTTGTAATTGTTTTATTCACTTAAGGGCATTTTTGTCTTTTGAACACCCTTAGACCATTTTGGAATTATTGAGTTCTAGAAAAGTCAATGTGGAATTTCTCTCCTTTGACTTGGCCATTTTTAAATGTACCCTTCAAATCAGTCCAACACCAAGATGAGACATACAATATATTTACAAAGGGACACAGTCGAAGATGACTTGTTAACATGAAAGCCGAGAAAATCTCTTTAGGTCCCTTTAATACGAGTTGAATTACGACATTCAATCCCTTCAAAGACGAGGAAATATAGGGAGGTCAATAAGAATAACATAATTCAAAAATTACTCACCCAAGCATATTAGCTTGATCATGAAAGCATGCATAAGCACGAGCAAACTCAATCTTACCTTACCTTGAACGAGCCACTCATCGGCCTTCTCAATTCCCACAAAGGTAAGCACCCTTTGAATAGGGATTGCTGAGACAAGGAAGGTGTTGATAACTGTCTCTGCGTCTTTGAGATTGACGACGGACAACTAAATGTACTTTTTAGCCTTCTCTTTTCATTATCATCGAATGCTTGGCATTTGTGATCGTGTTGCACCGTGCCGGTAACACGCAATTGAAGATGGAGCCTAGATGGACAATAAATTGAATAAATGAAAGATACAATCCTGATCTCCAGCCCTCAATGAACAAAATAAAAATTTCCCATGACTAACATGGCAAGAGAACCTCAGTTATGGTTATCCGAAACGATCATAAATTTAGAGCCATAACTAAGATTATCTTGCCACATCAACATTAAGAACTTTTTATCTAGCCCATCGGAGGGCACGAAATTAATTCTAATGAAAGATAGCTATCATTAGCATATAATTTTGACTTAGCATGTAAACAATTGAACAACTTTTCTTAAAGTAGCATGTGATTGAAGAAGAGTACCTAATTTCGCAAGTCGATTTACCCATTTTGGAATTCTTTTCCCTGTCAACTTGTAACATATGTCCTTGCAGAAATGGTTACAGTTCTTGACAATCAAGTGATATGCATCACCGTTGTAATTTGCAGCTTCACGTTCCATGAACTCCCTAACCTGGGTGCTGTGCAAGCACGTCGTCCCAACAAATATCGACTTCCTAAACTTAAAACCCGGGCATTGTTGGGGTTCAACTTCAAACACACCACTTGAAGGATAGTCATGAGCTCCGAATGCATACTCTACACCATGAACTGTAAAAGTACAAATATGGATAATTAAGAAAAAATATTGCTCCTTCTGGTAATCAAACTTTGCTATTATCACCTGCAGGTTTACAAATATCTTAAAACTCCCATGCTAGATAATATTGTCTATTCAGTTTTAGCAAATTAGTCGAGCAAAGTCATATTTTCATTTTCAGCACAGAATTTCATGACTATGGACGTTGTCGCATAGTATCACAACATGATTTCCATCGCTGAACCTTATCAGGGCATGTCAAAATTTTGCGAGCTGGCCGGCAAGAGTATCAGATTCATCTTTTCTCTCCTTCAAGAACTCCTCGAGAGATTGTAGCGCCCTCCATGCCTTGGCCAGTTCGCTTTGTTAAGAAATAAGAAACGAGAACTAGACAAATTGAATATACTATATCAAAAAAGCAGTCAAATATACCTTCCACGCCAGAGTGAAAAATACCAAGGCCAGCCCAATAGACATAACCGTTCATGACTGTCAAGTCATACACATTGAGATAAACTGGAGTATTCCCGGGACCATAATTGGCTGGCTTGGCTTTGGGGAACAAACGAAAAGCTGATTTTCCTTTCAAATGGAGGGGCACTATTGACTTCCACCCTTTCTTTGATCCTAATACCATGTTGCTTCTATAGGGAAAACCGAATATCAGTCAACACCCAATGGCATTTCGTATATCTGGACAACATAAGAAAGCATGTCTTATGAGTTTAGCATCACAAGCTCAGAGTTGACTGAACCATAGACAACAGTGTAATGTGTTTCCAACGAAATTTTTTGCAAACATAAAAAGATAAAAACTGTTACGATGATAAAACTTAAGGGAATGGTAATGAAGGTGAAAAGAGAAGGGAATTGGGAGTGAAACTCAAAAGTGCAAATATAAACATCAGAAACATTGTTGGTTTGCAGCATACGATCACTTAATCTTCCTAGTTTTCAATTGTGCATTCTTAAGCATTTAAGGTAAAGAGGAATCATCTCATATCCAACTCGCGACATTATATTTCTCAGTAAAAATAGAGTGTACGTGGCTTAATTTATAAAAGAGAACTGTTTAACATAGAAAGAAGTTCATCTGTCAGTTCATCAGTATTAGATTATTATTTTTTATGCAGCTGATTCTTTAAATGACTAAACAGATTGCACAACGGCTTTTTCGATCTACCATTTTCCTATCAAAAAGACTTAACAGATAATGTTCAATACTTGTCTCATAAGTAAAACTTGTATTGGAATGGCTCACCGATGCATCAACCAGGAAAGAAAAATAATAAACTTCCTGTAAGAAAATTCTCTGACTTCTGAATTAATTACTGTATCTTTCGATAATTTTGCCAAACAAAAGGTTCACGGATGACATCTAATAACTACTGCACACAGAGAGGAAAATTTAAACCAAAGAAAGAACACTTTGTAAATATCTTAATATCAACTACAGTGGCTAAGCACCTTTCAAAACGACTCATGCAATCGAACTTCATAAAGTTTAATGCGGTCAAGAAATGAGCAATATAGAATCTGATACCTATATGCCAGCCAAGGAAAATGGATAGAAGAAGAGCCAACTAATAAGAGTCTATAAATTTTGAATAAACTACAAAAAAATCGGATAAAGTAATAGAGGAAATGTATTCTTAAAACGATATCTTAAAGTTGGTTAAGAAGCCAGAAAAACACCCATATAAAAAGGATATCGAGATACAGATACCAGTTCTTATTATCAACTCATTGGCCAGCAAGTTAAAGAATTCGACCAACAGTGAAAACAAAAGAAAAATCTCAACTACATTGCAGATGTGCACACCTCAAAACTAGCATGACTACAAAGTTGACCTTCCTTTTATCACTGTATAACTTGCTAAGTCCTCTACCGTATATAATTACAAAATGATTAAAAATAATTTGAATGACATGCATTATAATTGTTGTGTAAAAGAATAGATTTGCATCCTGTTTGTTTGGCATTTCTAGGAGAATTTTGACCGTTGCTTAAGGGTATCAGCCGCAATTTTTGACCAATTTGTCTCAAGGTAGGACCACTGTTTTGAAAATAAAGGTCCAAAAATTCATTTTGATGTTAAAATAATGTGAAACGAACAGGGGCTTGGTCACCTTTAAGGTACGGGATTGGAACTAAGGCTCGGGATAATTCCTCAAATTCTTGCCAATTAGTCACATACAGGGGCGAATCCAGGGCTCAAGTTCAGCTAGGGCGGATCGCGAACATTGAACGCTTACTGTTAACGGTCAACTTTTGTGATAACGGTGTTGTTTTATTAATATTTAATTCAATTATATTCAAAAAAATCGTCCAAACTAGAATTAGAAGAACTAAATACACCACTAGAACTAGAACTAGGTACTAACTTCCATTTCGATGAAAAAATCGTTATATAATCTATAAAATGTTCTAATTTATTTTTCAATCAAACATGCAATATATATTAACAAAATGTCAATATTCAGTTTACAATTAAAGTTAATTAAACAACCATTATTATATTAACAAAGTTGAAATTATTTATGTGATTATATCAATTTTATGTGTTTATGTGATTTCACTTTTCTGCAATCGATTTTTTTGTGAAAGAAAGTGGTACTTTCTATTAATTAAATAAGTTTTGTTGAAAGTTTCCTCATGACACTAAGGCCAATTTTTTTACAAATCCATTCGTCATTAATTGACCAAACTCTCAAATAAATTGATTAGAGAAACAAAAAATCAAGAAAAGGGACAAATCATCGGTTAAAATGTTTCTATTTGCATTAAAACGTGTAAAATGAACATATATTATTTTGTTTAATTGAGTATCACAAATTAGTGATCGCCTTGATGGCAAACCTATCAATATACTTTAGCAAAGGCCATAGGTTCAAATCCACTTTGCACTTGTTTTTGGTAAAAATTGTTTTCAAAAATTACAACATATTGGGCATTGGAAGGTTTCGAACCCGAGACCTTTGATTTAAAAAAGAAAGCGTCAGCCAATTGAGCTACCAAGGATGATTGTAAATAAGATGAAGTATCAAATATATAATATAAATCTTTTATCTATTCTCAACAAAAAAAATTTCTTCTCGACGAATCCAGCTAGGGCGGCCGCCCTAGCTGGCCACCCCCTAGATCCGCCACTGGTCACATACCATGTGGCTGTAGCTGAACTACCTACATTAATGTCAAAACCCTTAAAATCTAGAATTTCTTCAACAAATATTAATTCCCAAAGCCACCCTCAACAGCAAAGGAATAAGGCTCGGTTTGACATGACTTTTGAATAGCCCAAAATGAGCTTTCGAGATCCAAAAGTTACTTTTGGACTCGTTCGGCTAATTTTATGAAAATACTTTAGGTAGTTCGGGAATAGGACGTGATTTTAAAAATTAATTTCCAATAAAAAATGAACGTTACATTCCTCAAAAACTCTTCAGGAAGCAAAAGTCATCCCAAACGGGCAAAGTACGTACACAATTCGTACCAAGAAAACCCAAAATATGGAACATTATGTCAGCTTCAAGCAGTAGAATGAGCCCAGAATTAAGCCAGATCTTCTTGTCAAATTTGCAACATTTACATAACAGAGAAGAAAAAATAAAGAAACAAATATCCAAGAAATTCTTATGATCAGGAGGAAACACAATTAAATAGAATTCTAGTAGTTAATTACTCATTCGTATGACCAAGAAAAAGAACAAAAATAATGAAAATCATTAAACAAGAAGTGAGAAAATAAGTGATTTGACACTCAGAACACTGAAATAAGTACGTTTGGAAGAGAGACTTACAGATTTCGAGAAGAATGGCATTGGAGGAGAGGCTAAAGATTCAAGCTTTCAGCTTAACGTTGTAAAGAAAGAGATGGGCTTATTAGCAAGGATAATTCTACTTGTACATTATGGATGCCATAATGTACAAGTAGCACAACCCTATTAGCAATTGCCTCTCTCTGAATTCTGTGGCTGAATAATTAGCAACATTAAAAGCCACTGTCACTTTGATAAATCCCAGGTAAAATTTACACTACAAAGATTTGTCAAGTGACTAGAAAAAGCTAGGTTTGATCTAGAGGTGGCAATTGAGCCGAGTGATTCGTCGGTTCGTACTGTTCACGTCCACGAGTCGTTCGGGCTCGTAAAAAAAATGAGTTTGAGCACGAGCCGAGCCTACTCGGCTCGTAACTGTAGACGAGCCGGCTTGTGGGTATATTAAAAAAAAAAAAAAAATTAACGAGCCACGAGCCGCTCGGCGTCCACAAACAAAAAAATAAAAAAGTCAGTGACCGTTTTGGTTCTCAACGTCTTTTTTTTTTTTTTTTTTTGTTTCTATAAATACCCACCTAAATCAAACTTTTTTTTCCACCAATATCAATCTTTATTATCTCATTATCTACTCTATACGATTTACATTCTTCAATCTCTATTTATCAATTATCAACAATATCATTCATTCATTCTATAATTATCTTCTACACTTCTACATTCAATTTCTATTATTCATAACAAATGGATTCACGATCATTCGTTGAAAACTTGTTCGGTATGGAGAACGAAACACAAACACCTGCCCAAAATCAATTTGGGAATGAATTCTCCGATCTCAATGAATTACCAATTCCAGAAAATATTGAAAATTATGACGTTCATGAAGGTAGTCATCCAATTGATTTGGATGACGTTGATATTGATCCTAGTGTTCCATTGATTTGGAACAAGATGAAGAGCCTACGTCAAATATTCTCGATGCAAGAGGGAAGAGAAAGGGGAAGAACAAGGCAAAATGTTGGGACCATTTTAAATTGGTTCAAACCGGTCGTTTGGTCGATGGAATCCCCGAAACCAAAGCAGTATGTAAATATTGCCAACAGCGACTGACATGGCAAAGAGGTATTGGAACTACCCACATCAATCGTCACTACAAAACATGTGTGACCAAACATGGGTTTCTTCCAGCTGGTCAAACTCAACTACAGTTTGGTTCTCCAGACTCCAGTGGTACTACGCCACTTTCTACATGGATGTATTCAGATGAGGAAGCTCGAATGGGAATGGTGAAGTTTGTTGCCGCGTATGAGTTACCACTAGCAATAACGGACAACCAACATTTCGTGAATTACGTCAAAACATATCTTCAGCCGAGGTACGTTGGGGTAAGTCGAAATACTCTCATTGTTAATACAATTAAATATTTTCTTCATACAAAAAAACTATTGATAAATGATTTAGATAAATATGGGGTGTGATATCTTTAACATCTGATATGTGGGAAGGGATTAATAAGAGAGGTTACATTGCTGCAACTGCACACTATATAGACCCACTTTGGGTCATGCATAAAAGAATTATTGCTTTTAAAATTGTTGAGTACCCGCACAACGCCCAAACTATATTTAATGCTATCATAAATATAGTTAAAGAGTATAAATGCGAGAGCAAAATTCGTTATTTTACATTCGACAATGCTACCGTAAATAAAGTTGTTATCGATAAATTGCATAGAGTATTTCAACCCGATTTTGGTGGTTATTTATTTCATATTCGATGTGTATGTCATATTTTTAATTTAGTAGTACAAGACGGTTTAAAACATGTTAAGGATGAAATTGACTGAAAACAAGCATTTGAAGAGTTTTGTCCATAAAATGGAATGACAAATACAAAAACTTTTATTACTGACGTAGGCCATAGATGGAACTCCACTTATTATTAAAATCATGTGAATGTTTCGAACATTTAATTACTGAATTTTATAACAATAGGCATGTTAGAGATGAAGACGAAACTATCTTGAATGAAACCGATTGGAATATAGTTCTTAAAAAAACAAAAAAAATTGACGACATTTTATGATTCTACAAATATATTGTATTACGTTTATTATCCTACAAGTTGTATGGTTCTTGAACGTCTTTATATAATTGTTAGAATTTTTAAAAGATTTCAAAATGACCTCGATTTTCATGCAGTTATATATTCCATAGAATTAAAATTCAGAAAATATTAGGAAGAATTACCTACGTTATTTCCTTTAGCATGCGTCATGGACCCCCAATATAATTTATTGGGTACTAAATTTGTAATTGATAAAATTTCAAATGTTTTAACTTTTAATATACCTATTACTTATAGGAATTTGGAAAAAACATTACGTGAAATGTACGAATTATATGCTTCATGAATGAGTACACATATTACTCGTGTACCTACATCTACTCCTCCCACTAATCAAACGGATGACGAGATGTAGTTTTAGATTTATTTGAAAGCATGAACTCATATAGATTTAATTCATTTGCATATGTATATGCTTCATCTGGTGGTAGTAGTAGTTTGTCATCCACTGCATGTACTCAAACTTCGAGTAATAGTCTAAATGCGTTGCTATCTAAATTAATCGATTACTTTTGTCATACTTTGCCTAGTAACAAAGAAGTTAAGAAAAATTCAAAAGAGGTAATTAAATTTTGGCGAGATAATGAACGTCGATGGCCAGTAGTTTCTCCAATGGCAAAAGATCTACTAACACATCATGTTAGCACTGTAGCTTCGGAGTCTGCTTTTTGTGTAGGGAAGAGGGTTCTCTCTGAGGTCAGGAGTCGACTAAAAGAAGATATTTTGGAAGTGTTAATATGCGTGAAAAATTGGGAAGACGCTAATTATCGAATTCAAGATAAATATGTCGAAATTGCCTGTAACCAAGTAAGTGATATTTAATTTCATCATAATCATCACAAAATTTAATTTTCATACATTTATAATATTTTTAAAAAAATTGTACACGCAACAAGTTGTTCGTGTATAATTTTTAACTCCGCCTACTAAAAATTGAAGTAGTCGGTCCCAAGCCCTGATAAAGGAGGAGGGTCTATCTTTATTTTTTTATTTATAAAAAATAAAAATGTTTTGAAAAATGTATATTTAAAAAATGGTTTACAAAATGTGTTTATACTTTACATATATATATTTTTAAAGTTTAAGTATAAAATGGTAAATAAAAAACATATTACTCAAGTAATTCAACAAAACAATTTTTGTTCTTATTTTTTTAAAAATTATAATTTTTTTTTGAAAATGTATATTTAAAAATGAATCACAAAATGTATATATATATATTTTTTACAATTAAACTAGTGTGTATAATAATAATAATAATAAAAAACCGAGCCGAACTGAGCGCTCGGTTCGTTTTGGGCGAGCTCGGGCACGAGCCGAGCCGAAGCTCGTGGGTAACGAGCCATGAGCTCGGCTCGTGCGAGCTCGTGTTAGCATGGGCCGAGCCGAGCCACCTCTAGTTTGACCCAAACGTTTCCTCAATTGAAATTGTGATAAATTTTAAAAATCATTCTAAATTTAGGTGTCTTCAATTGATATTTTAATAAAATTCGTTAAAATTTAGGTGTCTCCAATTGAGATTTTAATAAAATTCTTCAAAATTTAGATATCTTCGATAATGGATAGATTTATAAAGATTTTATTAATGGATGTATTTTAAAAGATTTGAATGGATTTCAAGTTTAAAATACATATAATCAAATCTTTTGAAATTTCACCAAATTTAATGAAATTCTTATGAAATTTGTGAAAATCTATTCAAATCCATGAAATTCATTAAGAGCATGACTGGTGGAGCTTAAAATGGCCAAAACAATTGATTTTCTTACTGTTGGAAGTCACTTCAGCCACAACCCTTGATTGGCCATGAGTGGTGCGGGCCCCACTAACGATCAACATTTTGATTAAAATTCAGCCAAAATGGGGACCAGATATACCCTAAGATTTATGATATTTTAAAATCTATCAAAATCTTAGTTGAGGACACCCCCGTAAATAGTACAGGAAAAAAATTGGACAAAAACAAGTGTCTAAGAGACTGAGACCCCAGTTTTGGAAGTTTTATTTGATTTTGCACTTTAGCGGAAGAAATTTACACCACGTTGGGTCCGAATTAAAATCTGATTTTAATCCAAATCAAAGTCAAACAATCAATATTAACCATATCTTTCATAGATTCCACAACTTTTCAACAACACATTTCAAAAATTTCTATCACAATCTACTAAAAAATTAATTTTAATCCCCACCAAACATCCTCTTAGTTACATAATTTGAGGTGGTAATTGATAATTTGATAGAAAAAATTGACTGTATTTAAAATAGTTAAATGATAAACTATCACGTGACATTATGTCAAGTATAATAGAACGGATAAAACTCTCCCTCACATTGTTAGGGAGGTCCTCTATCTTTCACCCATATTACATTTTCATATTTAACTTTCAAAGAAGAATTAATCTATAATCTTTTGTTCTGTTCGTATTGGTAGTCCCAGAGGACAATTTTGCCTAGAGAGATGTTAAAATTGTATGTGAGTTGTACATAATATTTTTAAGGAGAACATATTGAGAAATTATTATTATCAAATTTTAGTAGATCTTGTTCAATGAAAATGTAAGTAATTGTATCATCAAGATCTTTTATGATATTTTATCATTTGTGTGACGATGCAATAACTCGAATAAACAATTTTCGGGCTACAAAATATCAAATTGATTAATGATAAGCTGTGGAATATTTTAAAATAATATTAAAATCAATAAAGTTATTCATCTTGATAATTTAAATTTTTATACGAACATCACACATTATTAATTTTGGAATCTTATTGGAGGCAGCGTTGGAGAATTTCCCACGATGAAAAAAAAGTAGAAGACCCGCTTGTAGTGCTCCGAGAACAAGCAATGGCATTATTTAGAGAATAAGCATCGACTCTAACATAAAATGATTCCCTCGAATCAAAAAGTATTTGTGCATGATATCATCTACAATATGAGAAAATCAATGAATATATGAATTGCACTTCTGGTAAATGCAGCCATCCCTGGCTAGCTTTTAGTTATCTATACACTATGACCATTGGAATGAAGTAATTTCTCTTCCTCATTCGCCATCTCACTCGTTGAGAGTTGAATATTTGTCTTCGAGGACATTTTGTTCCATTCATTTTCTACACGAAAGAAAGCCCACTGGAAGCGTCGGAGCATCTCTAGAGCAGTTATGGTGAAAACTGTGAGGTAATTATGGCGAAGATGAGCCGACAACTTGTATGTCCATGTGCATCGCAGGATAAGATTGCTTCCAATCACCCAAAAATACACCTGTAAAGTTCCAAGCACAGTTTACAGATCTCATTTTTGCAAAAGCATTATCCATTATATGCACATGTTTGCATGCTCGTGTGTGTGTGTATCCCGACCCCATTTATCGAGAAATCTATTTCAAACACCAAGCAATAACAAAACGTGAGAGTTATGACCTTACCCATTTCCTTCCGTATATCATGTGGGACAAGGAATGCGGTTTGCTGAACTTGAAAATCCGAGTGAAGCAGCTGGAGGAAAAAAAAAAAGGAACAGAAATTTCGACTCATTCTCCTTCCCAAAATAAAATCAGAAAATAACTTCCAATATATCACATATAAAAGAATTAAGAACATTTTCTCAAGAACTAGCATACGCATAAAAAATCAGATCCACTTTAATTTGAGAATTTAGAATAAAATAAAAATGTGCACATACCTCAAGTCCCAATCTCGAGTCACATCCCAGTAAAACGAGTATAGAGAGTTCAAAACACTGGAGAGAAGCCACAAAGGCCGATAGACATTTGTCCACTTATCGGGGAAGACATGATACTTGAGGGCCGAAAGAAAAATAACAGGTACTGCCGTTGAATACTTCAAAGCTGAAACCATAGGCATATGAAGTTACTGCCATGATCGAATAAAATCAACAAGAATTATTGACTCGGACTCATGTCAACTCTAAAAATAGCTTATTTATATTTTGACATTTGCTTACAGATAAGTTTTTATCAGCACTTGGTCAAGAACCCAATAACAACTCTAAAACAAACATTTTGACATTTGCTTACAGATTAGTATTTATCAGCACTTACCAAGCCCCCAAAGTATCAAAGAGATGAAAGGGGTGAAGAATAAAAGATTATACGCACAACTGAAAGAAATAAGACTTTTAAGATAACAAACAACAAGAAGAAGAAATCAACTCTTATTCCAACTAAACTTAAGAGTCTATTATATGAATCATTTTCCATCACTCACACTATCCAATACCCACCTAGTGACAGGTCTTAAGAAATCAAATTTTTTGCAACCATGTCAGGCCATGCTAAATTTAGTTTGCGTCTCCCTTTTCTACCATGTAATATGATAAGAGTAGCTGTGACTGTAAGCAAAAACAAAGAGATCAAATGCTGAAGAAGGTTTTTGTGGGAATTTTCTGTAGTATATTCACTCAACTAGAAATGACATGCAACATAGAACAATGAAATAGTACTCAACACCCCGACTGATCACACCACTTTCACTCTTAACCAAAATAATGATCCCCTCCTACTCCCCCCCTTACATTTATTTATACCCCCCCTCATTTCCCAAACGACTTCCAACAGAATTGGATAACAACTTTTAACAGAATGTGAATGACTCAGCTGAATTCTGGAAGCATCTATTGTGCCTGGCTGTCATTGGCTAGTTCCACACTTGCTTGGTTGGATTTCTGGCGCCTAGAATAAGTAATTGTAATAGGAGGTCTATCAAATACTCCCCCCAATGCAGTCACCTTGTCCTCAAGGTGTAGGTCAGGAAATTGTTGGTTGATTAATGCAAAGGGCTCCCACGTGGCTTCCATAGGTGACAAACCCTTCCACTGAATCAACACTTCTCTGTCCCCAGTATCTCCTTGGTGTCTGAATCCCAACACAAACTCTGGCTCCACCAGTAGTTCCCAGTCGTCCCCTAGCTGAAGGGGTAATGGGGTCACTGTCTGAGCATTTCCCACCACTTTCTTCAACTGAGAAACATGAAAGACAGGGTGGATGCGGGTGGTCACAGGTAGTGCTAAACGATAGGCCATTTTTCCCACCCTTGCAGTCACCTCAAAAGGGCCGTAAAACCTCGGAGCTAGTTTCTCATTCGAGCGGCAAACCAATGACTTCCGCCTGTAGGGTCGCATCTTCAAGTAAACCCAGTCACCCACAGTGAATTCAACCTCCCTTCTGTGTTTGTCTGCAGCCAGTTTCATTTGTTGCTGTGCTTTGTGCAAATGCACCTTCAACTCATCCAAAAGTTTATCCCTCTCCAGCATTTGTTGTTCGAGGGAGGAGACGGCTGTGGACCCCTTCTCAAACCGAAACAATGGAGGGGGGTCGCGCCCATATAAAATGCGAAAAGGAGTGAGTTGAGCTGAGACATGATAGGATGTATTATACGAGTATTCCGCCCAATGCAAGAACTGGTACCACTGTTTAGGTCTTACTGAGGCAAAACATCTGAGATAAGTTTCCACCCCCCTGTTCACCACCTCTGTTTGCCCGTCGGTCTGAGGATGGTATGCCGAACTATGTTTCAGCTGAGTGCCCTGTAATCGGAAGATTTCAGACCAAAAGTGGCTCACAAATACCTTATCCCTATCGGATACAATAGAACGGGGCAGCCCGTGTAATCTCGCCACTTCTTTTGTAAAGATGGCAGCAATAGATGGGGCTGAAAAAGGATGTTTCAGCCCTATGAAATGAGCGTACTTGCTTAAACGGTCGACCACCACTAAAATCGAGTCAAACCCCTCAGATTTGGGCAGCCCTTCCACAAAATCCATCGAGATATCTTCCCAAACTTTGTCCGGAATTGGTAATGGCTGGAGCAAACCAGCTGGAGCCAAGGTCGAATACTTATGTTGTTGGCAGACTGTGCAGGCAGCCACATAAGCTCTAATGTCCCGTCTCATCCCCCTCCAAAAAAAAGTATCAGCCACCCTCCGGTAGGTCTTAAGGAAGCCCCCATGTCCCCCAATCTTACTATCATGGCCCTCATGTAAAGCCAATTGTACCCATGGTGAGCCACTGGGCAGCACCAGTCTGTTGTGGTAAAGCAAGTGGCCCCGTAGAAGAGAATATCCTGGAGAGGTTGAGTGACCCTGGAGTAGTGAAGTGTAGATTTTCCCCAGATCGGTATCCTCTGTTACGGCCTTTTGAATATTCCCCAACTGCATAGAACTTGGGACACTTAGGACCATTAGGGAGGCTGTCGCATCTACGCGGGACAATGCATCAGCTGCTTTATTTTCCGGACCTGCCCTGTATTCGATCTCAAAGTCGAAACCCAACAACTTGGTCAACCAACGTTGGTACTCTTGGTTGACCTCCCGTTGCTCCAACAGAAATAATGTGCCCCAGGTAGTCTAGCTCCTGTTGACCAAACAGACATTTCTTCCTATTAGCAAACAGTTGATTATCCCACAAGGCCTGTAGCACCACCATCAAGTGATCCTTGTGTTCTTCCACCGATCGGCTATATACCAAGATGTCATCAAAAAATACCAAGACGAACTTCCGTAGGTAGTTACGAAAAATCTGGTTCATGAGAGATTGGAAAGTTGCCGGGGCATTCGTCAAACCGAAAGGCATGACAAGGAACTCATAATGTCCCTCGTGCGTTCGGAAAGCTGTTTTGGGTATATCCTCCTGTCGTACCCTAATTTGGTGATAACCGGATTTCAAGTCTATTTTCGAAAAAACAGTGGCCCCATTAAGCTCGTCCAGCAACTCATCGATCACCGGAATCGGAAATTTATCGGGTACCGTGACCTTATTTAAGGCTCGATAATCAATACAAAACCTCCAGCTCCCGTCCTTCTTCTTAACTAACAACACTGGGCTTGAAAAAGGACTGATACTTTGCTGTATAAGACCTGCTGCCAACATTTCTCGAACCAGCTTCTCTATTTCATTTTTCTGGAAGTGGGGATAACGATAGGGCCTTACACTGACTGGGGCAGTCCCAGGCTGCAAATTGATAGCGTGGTCGTGACTCCTCGAAGGGGGAAGATGGTTTGGCATTTCGAAGACAGCCGCAAATTTTTCTAATACATCTGAAATGATTCCTGGTGGTTCTTGGCACCCCGTTTTGGCCTGCACCATGATGTTACTAAGTTCCAGTAACACTCCCTCGCCTTGCGCCCGGAGCGCCTTTAACATTGCCTTCATGGAGGCCGATGCCCTGCTCAAACTTGAATCCCCGGTTAGTGTGACCTTCATTCCCGATACTGCAAAGGTCATGGTGAGATTCTGCCAATTGACCTGCATTTCACCCAGCTTACGCAGCCACTGCATCCCCAAAATAACATCAGAACTCCCCAATTCCAATGGTAGAAAGTCATCTTCCACCATTACGTTTTGCAGCTGAAGTTTCACCCCTTTGCAGACACCCTCCCCTTTCACGGTGAATCCAGTCCCCATAATCACTCCATACCCCGTAGTTCCAGACAAAGGAAGGCCCAGTTGTCTGACTACCTCTACAGCAATAAAATTATGGGAGGCCCCGCAATCAATTAAAACGATTACCTCCCTTGACCCGATGACCCCTTTAAGTTTCATTGTGTCTGGTGCCGTCAGCCCCACAACCGAGTTAATGGAGAGCTCCACCGCCGAACCCATTGCTGCCACGTCCTCGCCAACTGCCTTCAAGCACTCGCCGGCTTCGCCGGTACAATCGCCGGTCAAATCGTGGCTCGGATCGAGCAACTCCCCACCGTCGCCGTCCGTTTCACGGACCACCATCACATGGAGCGCCCTATTTTTGCATTGATGGCCAAAAGTGAATTTCTCATCACACTTGTAGCATAAACCCCTTTCCCTCCTTACCTGTAACTCCGCATCAGTTAGCCTTTTGAAAGGGACAATCGATTTTGGTGGAGGAATGGTGCGATTTGGCATCAAGCTTACAGGGACCGTGGCCTTCTGGAATGGTGTAATAGACTGGGCTGTGTTGGAATTAAAGACACCTGATGGGCTCCTTAAACGAGCTGGGCCGGAAGCAGGCAAGCCCAGCTGGATCACAAAATTTTTTTCCTCCACTTTTTGGGCCACTTCCATTATTCGGTCCAGGCCCAGGGGGTTTAATAACAGGACTTCAGCCCTTATGTTGTGATTGAGCCCATTAATAAAATGGCACTCCAAGATCTCCTCTGAAACATTCAGTAGCGGAGAGGCCAGCCTCTCAAACTGCCGGCGGTATTCTCTAACGGTTGTCGTCTGGCGGAGAGCCAAAAACTGGGCACAAAGCGATCCATCTTGTGAGGGCCGAAACCGGCGGAGCAGACTGAGCTTCAGATCCTCCCAATCTTTCATAGGGCGACGGCTCTCCTGCCATTGGTACCACGCGAGGGCTTCGCCGTCCAAGCAAACTGCAGCTGCTTCCCATTTTTCCTCCTCAGTCATACGGTTAACACTAAAGTAACGTTCCACCCGGAAGACCCAACCATCAGGGTCGCTGCCGTCAAACACCGGCATGTCTAGTCGCCGGATCCGTGAATCAGACCTCCAACCTTTGTCAATTCCACCATTTCCACTTCCCCCGAGACTGGTCTGTGCTTCCCCTACTTCAGGTGTCATCTCCGGTGTTTTCACTGGTGCCCCCCGATTCTCCTTCCTTTCCCTCTCCTGCGTTTCCCATGTCCGCATTAGTAAATCGAAATTCTCCCTCAATTCTGCCCTCAGAGCTCCCAATTCGGACTGTATGGAAGCGTGATTGCCGGCTACCAGCTGTTCCAGTGCCCCGACTCTGTCGCCGAGTGTCATGATTGTCAAAGTTGGATCTAGGGCTCTGATACCAATTTGATAAGAGTAGCTGTGACTGTAAGCAAAAACAAAGAGATCAAATGCTGAAGAAGGTTTTTGTGGGAATTTTCTGTAGTATATTCACTCAACTAGAAATGACATGCAACATAGAACAATGAAATAGTACTCAACACCCCGACTGATCACACCACTTTCACTCTTAACCAAAATAATGATCCCCTCCTACTCCCCCCCTTACATTTATTTATACCCCCCCTCATTTCCCAAACGACTTCCAACAGAATTGGATAACTTTTAACAGAATGTGAATGACTCAGCTGAATTCTGGAAGCATCTATTGTGCCTGGCTGTCATTGGCTAGTTCCACACTTGCTTGGTTGGATTTCTGGCGCCTAGAATAAGTAATTGTAATAGGAGGTCTATCATAATACTAATATTGCATCACTCTTTAGAATGGAAACCAATTCAAGTTTATTCAAGACATGTCACTACCATGTAAGTGCCCCTTTCCTTTACGCCCCATTCTTGCCACCTCTACTCAATGTATATTTGAGATTTTATTGTTGTCCCTTTTTTAGTCTCAAATAATACTTCAAAGACACAGAAATTTCCCTTAACAAAGAAACCAAAAAGTAATGTAGAAACTTATGACTATCCTTTCTTCTCTTTTTTTTTTGTTCTTCCCAAATATAAACAAGAGTCAAGACAATGAGTGAGAGGAGCTCTCCGGAATTTTAGAAACACTCCAAAAGTAGAATGACAATGATTAGTTGACTGGTCTGCATTAGCTACAACCAAATCAAGAAATATTCTATTTAATGATTTGCGACCATGACTCCAATGAATTTGAGTAAGAGCGCTAATTTATTAGATTAATTGACTTCGCCCAATTTCAGTAATAAATTTAACATGTCTTTACAAAGGAGACAAAGAAGAAGTGCAAGCATTTACCATTTAATAGAGTTGTTTTCTCTCTAGTATCCTTGTATTGCCGAAGACATTGGAAAAAGCGAAAAATATAAGGCAAAACAAGAACTACAGGGATTGCAATGGAGTGACTTCCACAAACAGAATCAGCTTCAAACCATGCAATTGTAGCAACCTGCAGATGTTAATGACCAATCTCTCAAAAATGAGGGGTGTCCTTAATGCGAATATAAGCTGGCATATACAACATAATAGGTAAACAACGTAAAATTCACCACAAGAATCTTAAAATTTCTGGCAGCAACGACATGTTACAATTGATGGCTGTGACCCTAGTACTCAAGGTAATAGCTATTGTGGCAACAGTTTCCATAAAGATATTTCTCATTATCAAAATATTTACATTTTTCTATTTGAGAAAATACAACCTTTTAAACCACGTGTGATTGGAATCATAAGATGGGGACCTTGATGAAATCTTGTTAAAAAGGATGATCATGTGATATGAAAAGAAGCTTAGATAATTAAAGAAAAGTTAACCTGGCGATGGACCATTCGACAAACTGAACGCTCCAAATCTGAAAAAACCTGCATGATAGTACGAATTAATCACCCCAGAAACTCCTAAAGAGCATATTTTGAAGGGTCATAACCACAGTTAGGTTACTGCTAAGCCAGAAAAATGGGAACTAAACAAAATAACATTTTTTCTAACTTACCCCAACCTTGGGGCTGTTATCCAAGGATTTTATTACAGTTCTATGGGGAAAGTTTCATAAACGAAGGGCAATATCAGTGGTATGCTTAACGTGGAAACGGTCAATGTTATAAGAGTCGATAAATTAAATTCCATCTCTAATACTATGCTAGGCTCATGTTTAATAACTGTTTATAAACACTCAAGCCACATTTTATCCATATATTTCTAGGGACCCACAAGTACTCTCCACTAATCCACTAATTTCGATCTAATTACAATTTAGAACCATTTATAAACACTACCCCTAACATGCTTTAAATATTCCAATGAACTCTTGATCTAATTTTGTGCAGATACGCATCAGAACAATTACTTTATACAAGTAGGCGGATGTGCATTAAGATCAGAATCACTCTTGGATGAGAAGGAAGATCAAGATCAACAGATCAGTTAACCAAACGAGCAAGTATAACATAATACGACTAACTGAGAAGGAAAGGAATAAATCAAAATAAATCCTAATTTATTTCTCCATTCTATTTCCTAAATATGTATGTAATTTTGTGCAGATACGCCTCAGAACAATTATTTGATACAAGTAGGCTGATGTGCATTAAGATCAGAATCACTCTTGGATGAGAAGGAAGATCAAGCTCAACAGATCAGTTAACCAAACAAGCAAGTATAACATAATACGACTAACTGAGAATGTGATAAAAATTGGCATTGGAAACATGCAAAACATTACATGCATATTTAGGAAATAGAATGGATAAATAAATTAGGATTTATTTTGATTTATTCCTTTCCTTAATTATTAGTTTAAATTAGGAAAGCTTCCATTTTTTATTTTAGTAACTTCCCAGTTTTACTAAATATTCGAAGCATATAGAACTAAATATTTCTGAATTATGTATGCCATTGATTATTGATAGCAAGCGATATAAAAGTTCGCCATACAATTTCTCCATCTAAATGCTTGTTCATTCTCCCTCCTTTCTCTCTCCTGTTGTGCATCAATATATATATATATATATATATATATATATATATATATATATATATATATAAGCCTACTCGTTTACTCTTACCGACTTTCCAATCAAAAGCTTCAGACTCTGTCACTCTGGTGTTTTTTTTTTTTTAATCAAAAAAGAACAAAGAGGTACTGTTTATAGTATTTTTTCACCCCAAAAAAAAAAAAAAAAATACAAAGGAGTCTAGCTGTCAATAAAATAATGAAAGATTCTCATTATGTCTGAGAAAAGGTCTCGTATTATTCGTCCAAAAAAAAGGGTCGGCAGCGTCTATTAAAAAAAAACTTTTTATGTTCGCCAAAAAAAAAAAAAAAGTTATTTGTTTATCTCAAATAAAAAGTCCACAGTGTTTGTCCAAAGCCCAATCATCTTCTTAGCGCACAGTGCCACCTAGACACCAGTGGCCAACCTCATCAGCCCAAAAATACCAACAGCAGCCCTACACCAATCAACAGCCCAATCAGAACCAGCAATCCAAACTCGTTAGCCCAAGCTCTCTAGGTCCAGTATCCCAACCCAATAACAAACCCCACGGCCTATAAACCGCCAACACCAGACAAGTCATTGTAATTGTTGTCCCTAAGCCTTTAACCTATGATGCACCGACACGATATGTGTTGGATACGCCGATACGCAATTTTTAAAAAAAAGTACAATAACCAACACATTGATTAAAATCTTAAATTTTTTTTTATTTATATAGTACAAGTTTAGTTTAATACTTGTTATTAATTTTTCTTGTTAAAATCTTTTAAATATGAGTACCTATTTGTTAGTTGCTAATAACTTTGAATTAACAATATATAATATTTCTAATATAAGAATAAAAATAATTACGGTAAAGTGTCTGAGAAGTGTCAGTATCGACTCGTGTCCGATGGATATGCTACCCTAATTGAAGTGTTTGTGCTACATAGCCTTTAACCATCCAACTACACCCAGCTCAATCATCCCAGTCAAGAAATTCACTGAACCAAAATAATCTAAATCTAAATGTCAAATAAAGCCAGGTGCCAGCCCAACCAAAAGACAAAGATGCACTCTCAGACATGCACAATACTTCTAGATTCATTGAACCACATGTTAGAATGAGATTACTCGGCACCATCAGTCAACACCACCCAAATCATAGGACATAATCAGCTGATCTGTAACCTCCGGACATCACCCAACATCAATATTTCAATATGCAACTGTTACAGTTCAAAAATATTGGACACCACAACAAAGTATCCACAGCTACCAAATTCTAGATTAGGAAGGTCCTCAGATTCCATAACAATCTTTTTTCCCTTTTCATATAAATATCAAACATGAGACACCATAACAATACAGTCCTCAAGAGATTCATCCTATGCAAGAAAGATAAGCATAATGAATTTGAATGTCAATCCCATTTCTCAGTGACATTTGTAGTTATCAGAAGTCATGCAGTCGTATTGAATTCCTTCGTCAGCTACTTCATAACTAAGAGACAACAAAGTTACTTCCTATCTTAAACTATTCTAAAACAACTCTGAGACATTGCAAAAACTGAATTCACTGTTTCAACAAGGCAAGTTTTAAGGAGGAATCATAGTTAATCTCTTAACAAATGGGCACGGATGTTTTCTATAATAAAGACAACCTTATCAAGAACTAAAACAGAAATAGCATGCTCACCTTTGACATTGAGGTCAATATATCAGCCAAAAAGAAGTCAGGAAATGTTATTGCCTGTATTCAGAAATAAATATATGAGAAACAATATGACCACACCCAAATAGTAACTAACAATTTTAATCATCTTCATTGCAATTAAATACATCATCTCAATCTAGGGAACAAGAATTAACTCCTATTTTATCTCACCTTCTTTCCTCTCTTTCGAGCATTGTTGACAACCTTGGAACAACACGCTAATATAGAAACTAAGGGGAGATGTAGTTTTCTAAGCCATAGTTGACGTCAACAAGTAGTCCTCATAGATACCTCTATTTATAAATTAAAATTCGAAGGACTCTGCTCAGTTAATATTTACTGTCTAAATCTCTTGTTGCAGATGAAGGGGGAAAACCAAGGTTCTTGCAGGAGAACATTCTGTCCACACATTTTACCTGAGTTAATCAACCAGAAGCCCTTGCCTAGACTAAGCAATGAACAGAAAATATCTCTATGGCCTTCTCTCTAACAATTCGTTTCAATCTTAGGTTTATGCAATAAAATTTTAGTTAATTAATAATTTCAAACCTTCTAAGTTCTAAGGATCTATGAGTTTAAAGCTTATACATGCCTGTCTAACTGAATTCATTGTCTAATCCTACAAGTGATTTACCACTGACCCAGAAAATTAAAAATAAAATAAAAAACTCAGAAGGATAAAAAGCCTCCACCTCACATGTACAGCTCTTCAAGGCTGCACATCCAAGATTGGAACAAAGTGACTGCATGTCAAATCCAAGTTCTTGGACCAAACACCAAAGAGAAAATGAGTGCATCTATAACATAGAACATTATAGAAACATCTCTAGTAACTTTTTTAAAATCTCTAAATTCTTAATCAAGGAAATGAAGTATTCCTCCTCTAGCTTGCACTTTCTACTACAACTCTATTTATACTCAGAAAGAAAACATGACATCCAAATTATTCTTTCTCGTACCGCCCACAGAAAATGAAATTACAAATTCCTTTTACAATGATAATATGGTGGTAGCTAGATTATCACAGACAATCTCTAGTAACATTTTTATATTCTTTAAATTCTTAATCAAAGTATTCCTCCTCTATCTTGCACTTTCTACAACTCTACTCAGAAAGAAAACCAAGACATCCAAATTATTATTTATTGTAACACTCACCGCCCATGAAATTACAATTTCCTTGCACAAAGATAATCTGGTGCTAGTTACTAAATTTCATCGAGTAAATAGACTAAGCCCCTGTTTACTAAAAATTAAAACTTAGATTTTAATCTAAGTTAAAGTCAACAACTAATTTTAACCACACATTTTATGGACCCACAAATTTTCAACCACACATCCCATCAACTTCTATTAAAATCTACTAAAAATCTGATTTTAACCCCCCACCAAATAGGGGTTAAGAAAAGAAATATTGTAGCCAAGCTCTAAGATAAGATATTAATATTGTTACTTGTTAGCTCCATCTCTGTGTTTCTCTCACTCTTAAGATATTTTTCAAAACTTCGTATAGTCCTTTCCATCTCCCTGGGACCATATAGATGCAGATGTAAGTTACCTTTATCTAACACCAGAAGCCAAAAACTCACCTCGTGAATCTAAGATTCTATAGATCATCGACAGTTACTCTTAAGTTTCTAAACTTCCAAATATATTAAACAAATACAGAATAAATAACTAGCATAATTAACTCATTACAAAAACTGGAAAGAACAATATTTTTTACTTGTGCTGATACAATCAACAAAATTTGCACCCTAACATAATTGCAGCACTGGAAACTTGCCTGTAAAGGGAAAATTATTCGCCACAAAGTTCTTAACAAAAAGTAGCGAGTTGATAAATAGAAAATGTCGAAGGGAAATATGAGGGTCATTGCCACAGCAGCATATAAGAGCACCTGCAGTTGCATATGGAAAAGTTTTTACAGAATAATTATACAGCATAAAAACTCAGAAGTTGTCAAAAACAAAAAGCATGTTTATCCATGAGCATGACAGTTCTGACATGTATGGTGATTTCAAACTAAGAAATATACTAGGGACTGTCCAGCTGAATCATTAGGAAACAAACTAATTGACAAGACTGGCACAGAATATCACCACAATGATCCACTTTCTGCTTTATTTAGAATCAAAGCCCACTCAAGTTGGTAATATTGAACCACCTCATTTAAAATCTTACGCTGTTGAAGTGTACAACACTTCATAACCGACACGAAAAATAGCAGAGTTGAAGAGTTATTTTTTTGAGTCCACAATCTAAAACTCTGAAAATTATAATTTCCATATACAGGCGAAAAATTGGTGACATCTTTTGCAAGAGACGTGGGAATCAGGATCGAATCCCCTAATCTCTTTCAAAACAGTAACCAGAAAATATTTATAGGAATTAGGAAAGAAGTACAGAAGAACTTCCCAAGAACAAAAGTGTACACATCAGACGTTTCTAATTTATAAAACATAGCAAATATCAAAAGTTAATATTAACGAATATTTCTTCTAGTATTGGGAACAATTTATCATATAATTTCACAAAAATACAATTAAGAACATGTGCCTCTATCCAATTTATGGGTGTCTCCATATCAGTAGATGTAGTTATAGCCTCTCCAACAATTGCCATGGGGCAATGATGAATCAAATATAGGAATAGATGGGTAAAAGAAGGTTAAAGAAGTTTACGAAATTTCACCCTATAATTTAACTGGTGAAGCATCAATAAAATAAATTAAATGACACCATCATAGGCGAAAAATTCTGCAAAAAGAAGCATCTATTACACTGGTTGGGATGCAGCCAATGAAACCTCTCCATGAGAATAAAGATAAAGATATGCCGTCATGCTAGTTGGGACAATAATTGTCATCCAGATGGCACACTGCAGAATCAAAGGAAAAGAGTATAATTCACATATAGCAAAAAAGAGATAAAAGAACCACAAAAGGTCTCAAGCGATTTTCATTAATTATTTTTAGTCAAAAAAAAAAAGAAGCTTTCCCTTGTAGTGAAGCATGAATAGAAGTCATGAATACCTTTTGTGCAAAAAGAAAACACATCATCTACAACCCTTAAGAGAAAAAAATTGATAATTGAACTGGTAACGAAAGAGGCAACCGTTTAATTCCTCCACACGCGAGAGCAATTTATGTCCTCATGGGTGAGAGAGAGAGTATTGCTATTGATGGACAAATTAATAGAATTGTACAGAAACGCCACGTTGAAACAGAATTAAAATTTACGTGGAGTTAATGAAAAAGAAACTCCTTCCAGCCAGTGTGGAATAAATTTTCACAGATACTCATAATTTTGAAGTCAGAATATGCAAAGACTACAGTCATTGTCAATTGGATTGTCTGCCTATCCAGCGCCACATATTCCAAGGTTATGTATTGGGTAACATCAAGTACTACCAATGCTCACATGTCATGATTCACATCTAAAGAACAGTATGAAAATTATAGCAAGATGTTTTAAGATATAATTAAAATATGATGTCAGATAGAATTATTGGGAAGCATAGTGCTTCAAAAATGCACAAACTTAAAAATACTTCAATACATATTTTAATGCATGCTGAATACTATGTCCAGGAGAAATGATGTCTAATTGATATTGAGGGGCATCAGATATCAGCATCTCTAGCAAGACCAAGTTTCTTGCTAATGCATTCATGAAAAGAAGATACCTTCCATATTTCTCTATGAGTGAGATGGCTTTGATCGAGGTCAAAAATTTTAGCATATCCAACATTAGCCTGGACAAAGACCCATAAATTTATTCCCCAAAGCCAAACCATCATGGTCTGCAGGATCAACCAAAAGAAGTATTTTAGTAATAGGATATAAACAGAATAATTTGAGACATAGGTTCTATGGAATAGACCAAGAACTCAGCAAAACAACTTTACTAACCACAAGAAGAAGAGGATTATAATACAAAAAAGCCTCATATAAAAATAAATCTCGCAGATCTGCACTCATTCTCATAACTGAATCCCATCCAATCTGCAATTATATGTATAAACACGAATATCATGATTCATGACCAGTGAAAAGCAGGAATAACCACTCCATGATTGTCCACGTCCAAATATGTACAAAAACTTTAAACTGACCTTGCAACAAATGAATCCCCAGAGGAAAAACAGCAGTACCTGCGCGTTGAATTAAATTATATCTAGCAAAAATGTGTAATTGATAATAGCTCAAATGCAGACACAGAAAGCTTCTAAAGGAGTTTTATTTTGGCTTCGGCACGAGATTCAGAAAAAAAAAATTATAGTCAAACCACTTTTCTCACCACATATTGCCTTATTAAAGTTTCCTCATTTCCAAAACTGAAACAAAAAATGAAGTGAGAAAAACATATCCAGAACATTTAAAATGGATCATGGTTCTAATTTTGTATTCTATTTTATTTTATGTCCTATTTATCTTTTGAACACAAATGGTTTCTCTTTTTTAAACTCGAAGCAAACAATGCATGAAATGTCAATGTATTATTTCTGCAAACTTGACGTTTGTAATTAGGAAGCTTATTGGTTCCTCGAATTACCAATATCGGGAGGACCATGTTTCCTCGAATTAACCCACTTTCAACTTTTCACATTTTATTTTCGATTATTTCAATACGTACAATTCGCATTTGTATCATTTGGTACCAGAGCGTGAATTTGTCACTAGAGCAACGAGTGGAATGATAGGAGAGATAGTGGAAGTCTTGTCTGATTCTCAAAAGAAACTTAGGGCAAACTGGAAGAATTCTTAGAAATTGTAGATGCAAAATTGCAATCACTGTCGAGCAATCAAGACTGCAGTGAAATGTTTCGAGTAGTAACGCAAGAAGTTCATGAACAACGCAAGATAGTACAAGAAGGTGAATCCTCCTGCAAGTGTCCGGAGTGCTAAAACCATGATCATCTGGTGGTGGTGCTTCAGCAACGCATCAAAACTTCAATCATGAGAATGCTTCTGGAGGTGCACAGCTTACACAGATTTCAGGTTTCAGTGGCACTTTTCCTCCCAAAATTATTCTGGATATGAGTCCATCATTGAAATTCATGGACAAAGTTGTACAACTATCTTGTTGAGTCTGAAAAACATCCATCCAATGATCTTCCCGTTCTTTAGCTTAATGGCGGTCTTTGTTGCTCAAGGTCCAATCAATTTTGAGAAAGGAATACAGCATGGTAGCCTGCCAACCATGCATCTCAACCCATACAGCTTTGGTCCAGTGCCTTGTTATAATAGAGCTGTCATTTCCATGTTTTTGAGGTTTGAAGATCATCATTTTTTTTTTTTTTTTAACGATGTTGTCAAATATCATCATATCTACTTATATTTTGGAAACAGAGGGAAAAACGAATTTTTTCAAAACTCCACCTTGAGGGAAATGGTGTTTTAAAGGAGGGTAGAATATTAGGGTTCTAATGCTTAATTTTATTTTTCTAATTTTTTATGTTCTATTTATCTTTTGACTTGGTTTGAGAAGCCATGACTAGTTTTATTTTGTCGTTGGTGGGTATATGGAACAATTAGTGTTCTTATTTTTAAGTGAATGTGAATGATTTATCTTGAATTTAAAACCCCAATCAATAAAATGTTGAAAAATTATTTTAGCAAATTTGATTGTAACTGGGAGGCTCATTCGTTCCTCAAATTACCAATATTGTGAGGTCCAGGTTTCCTCAAATTAATCCACTTCTCATCATTTCTCATATTATTTTTGATTATTTCTATACAAACATATTCTCATATTATTTTTTATTATTTCGTACAAATAATTCGCAATTGTATCACTTATCATATTACATTATCCCTAGTAAAATGATCATTAAGCAAAAGTGATACCTTAAATCTCCACAGAAGAACAGGAGATGGAAAAATTGCCGCACTGGTCAATGATGTGCTCACACCCTTCATTTCATTTAACACTACAGAATGCAAGAAATCTTCTCCTGAACTATTACCCGACTCAGTTGTACCTAGAAGTTAATGTCCATCAATCAGAAGGCATGGAATAAACCCATCGATGAAAAGGAAAACCAGCACATAGTAACAACATGTCTGATATTTAAAATCTTCTCTTACCTAGATCAAAAATTGCAGGTCGGCTTCCTGACTTCCGTAGATGTGGACTGTTGGTAGGAACAGATACAGCACCTCCAAACATAGATGGAGGTGAGTATGGTTATAGGTGTATATGTTATCAAGTGTACCCTTAAAACCACTACTGTAGAAAAATAACAAGATACAAGCATACGACATTTAGGAACAAATGTAAAGCTTTAGAGATAGCTCATCAACAGGCGGTGAGACGCCAAAATAAAACTCAGTAATAGTTAACATTATAGTGAATATTTTCAACTGTCGATGATGGAATTCAGGGGAAAATATCAAATAAGAGGAGACAGCATTCAGGAAAAAATATCAGATAAGATTAAACAGCAACTGGATACCAGTACCGTATCTAGAAATCAACATACTGCAAATCATGCACAAAATGGAAGGAGTGTGCCACAGTAAGGATTGCAAAGTCACCCACCAAACTTATCCCCAGCATCAAATAACCCCGCTTGCAAACAAATAACAAAACTAATATTACCACGATTTTGCCATAATAATTAATTAGGATTCTAACTTCGGGTAAAATTTAATTGGAAATTAACATTTCAATTCTCTTATGAAACTAAATTTTAGTCTATGAAGTTTTAAAAATTCAACTATATGTGGGGTTCAAGATTGTGCAGAGATCCATTGTTTCATTTACACCCAATATCACAAAATAAAAAATCCAACTTTTTCCAAGACAGATAAAAAGAATCCCTTATCAAAATAACAAATCAAAATGAAAAAGCATTTTTCCCTTTCAGAGACATATTTCCAGATCCAAGCATCAAACATTCCAATAAATACATCACACGATTGAACCCAGAAACTAAATTCACAATGCGCTAGAAGGGGGAAAAAAAGAGAGGAAGAAATATATATAAAAACAAGAACGAATTCCAAGTGTAGTACCTCGTCAAACTGTTAAATGAATAACTGGCCCGATTCGATTGTATTTAGGCGCACTGATCTGGTTCTGGGTTTCGTCGCCCACACTTTCTGGGGGTTTTTAACGTGCAGTTGTGTGAGATTGAAGAAAATGAATTGGGGTGCGTTCTAAGGAAAATCAGCTCTTGGTTTTGGAAGACGAATGGAAGCCATATTTCTTGGGAACGAGTTCAAAAATGGCCAGTCCTCGTGAACAAGTGTGTGTTCGATGGGGAAGTAAAATTAGATTTTTACTAGGTTGGGGTAAGGGATGTCAAAAAAATATGTTAAACCAGAGGGGGTCTCATCTCGAATGGGGCGTGAATTATCCGTCTAATCGAGTAAATGGTGCGGGGATGGGCAAGGTATCACATGGACGAATTCCAAGTAAAATACTTAGCATAATTTCGACCTATGATGACACTAAACCACACTTAGTCAGTCAACTCGAATTTACGCAACACACTAATACGAAGTAAAAGGCGACAGAACACAATATTTACGGGAGAACCCGACTTGTTTATTACTCAACAACAATACAAGACGCGAGGGAAGACACTGAAGGATCACAACAGACTTGTGTCTCAACAAGTTTGACCTTCAGTATTTATAGACCAAAATCGTATGCAGTTGACATCCCCAACTGCCAAGGAAAAACCAACCCAGTTGGCCCGAAACTGCATCCCTCAACTAGTTCTAGCAACTGCCCACACTTTCCACTTGTCTGGACTTCGAAAACTGCCCAACACATGTGCTAGACATGTATTCCAATTGGACACCTGAATTTGTGGACTTCAGCCTACTAACAGCAAGCTGGATCAGCTCATGCTTTGTCTGTCTGTAATTCTTTGCCCATGAACAGTAAGCTGGACCATTCCATGTCTTGCTAAGCTGCAACAATCTAATACCACCAAATTGAAGCACATTTCCCACATTTTCCTTGCTCCGAATATGAAGTGTGCACCATCAACACACTATTCTCGCAATGTCCCAGCATGAGAGGCATGAGTGCAAGGTGTTCTCATGCCATTGCGCATATCAATCTTTAAGGGGCTGACAAACATTCCCTACCAGAAGAGTCCAACGTCCACGTTGGAAGAGAATCAAGATACTCATTCACCTTGTCCTCAAATTGTCATAGGTCAACATCCCGTTCATAAGTGCATCAATTCTAGTGCCTTTCCACAAAACAAGATAATCTATCCTTTGATTTTTCTTGCTTGCGCCCATAGTTCGATGTCCAATGATCTTTGCAACCTCCTTTTCATACTGTTTTCGAATCATATGAGGAGCTATCTTTGCTTGCAATCGATATTCCCCTATCAAACTCTCGTTAAAGGCTTTCAAATAGCTGACTCATCGAATGTAGGACGGACTTTCAAATGGTGAGGCAGCTTTAACCGGTAAGCTACCTTTCCAACCCGTTTGATCACTTCAAAAGGACCATCATATTTCTGGACTAACCCACGATGCACTGTTTTGCTACTGATCTTCTTCCAAATCTGAGGAGTCAGTTTCAATAATACTTTATCCCCAACCTGGAACTCCATATCCCGTCTGTTCTTATCAGCATACCTTTTCATCCGTCAGGCAGCCTTCGCAAGACTATCCTTTGCCTGCCCACCGTCTCCTGTTTGTCTAGAACAAACCGAAAAGCAGTTGGACATACGTTGCGTCCCCCTTCTTTCACGATTTCAAGAGGCGACTTGGGCAGATGCCTCATAGTTAACTTTACCGGACACATCCCCGTTGCAGATGATTGATGGAGATTGTAGCAAAACTGAGCCGTATCCAGTAAGACAACCCAATTTTTTCGGCTTGCTGTCACATAGTGCCTGAGATATTCCTCCAGCAATGCATTGATCCATTCCGTCTGACCATCTGTCTGCGGATGATTTGCTATTGAGAATTTCAACTCAGAACCCATCATGTTGAACAACGTAGTCCAGAACTTGCCTGTGAATCGCGACTCCCGATCGCTCACAATATATTCGGGCATTCTGAAGTACTTCACCACATTTTCGAAAAACAATCCAACAGCAATGTCCGTTGTGCACTCGTGCGGAGCTGGAATGAAAACTGAGTACTTTGAGAATCTGTCCACCACTATCATAATGGACTTGTCCCATCAACCTTTGGAAAACCTGAAATGAAATCCATGGAAATCGACTGCCAAGGCCTTTCTGGAACTGGCAAAGGCTAGATCAAACCGCTTCTTTCCTCCTTTCTATTTTATCCTGCTGGTATACCAAGCAAGACTTAACATATGCCTCTACCTCGTCACCCATCTTCGGCCAGTACTATGATTTCGAGAGCAAAGCCAACATCCTCTCAATGCCTGGATGTCCTGCCCATAGTAGATCATAAGTTTCCTTCAAAGATATTTGTCTCACTCCCCCTCCTGAAGGCACATATAATTTGTGCCACCCTTTGCATAGATCAAGCCATCATCGATCCAATACCGTCTTACCAAGCCTTCCCTGATTTTCTGCAACAGCTTAGTATAAGTAGTATCCCTTTCAGCCCATTGTCTGATTCTGTCAAGAAAATCTGATTCGGCCATCATCAATGCTGAAACATATGTTTCCACAGACTTTCGACTGAGAGCATCTCCAACCTAATTTTGTTTGCAAGGCTTGTGAACCCAAGTAAAATCAAACTCAGCCAAAAATTCTTGCCATTTTGCCTATTTTTCCGACAGCTTCTTTTGGGGATCGGAAATATGTATTGGCTACATTATCCGTGAGAACGGTGAATTTAGTTCCCAACAAATAATGTCGCCATGTTTCCAAACAATGAACGACATCAGTCATCTCCTTCTCATGAGTTGAGTATCACTGTTCTGCATCCTTCAATTTCCGACTTTCAAAAGCGACCGGATGGCCCTTCTGTACCAATACACCACCAATAGCATGATCAGATACATCGGTGTGTACTTCAAATGACTTCTCAAAGTCCGGCAATTGAAACACCGGCTCAACTGAAACAGCATGTTTGAGCTTCTCAAAAGCTTGTTGGCACTCCTCTGACCATTCCCATTTCCGATCCTTCTTCAGTAAATCCGTCAAGGCATTCACTTTCTTGGAATAGCTTTGAATGAACCGCCGATAGTGGTTAGCTAATCCAAGAAACTAACGGAGTTTAGAAACCTTGGTTGGACTCGACCACTCCATGATAGCCTTCACCTTCTTTTTATCCATTCTGATCCTCCCTTGACCGACCCAATATCCCAAAAACTTTACTTCTGACAGACAAAACTCGCACTTCTCCTCCTTGACAAATAATTGGTGTTCTCTAAGCCGTGAGAACACCTTTTTCAAATGATTAATATGATCACCCAATGATCTAGTATAGATCACAATATCATCTAAATATACAATACAAATTCATCCAAGAACTCATACAACACATCGTTAATCAAATTGCAGAACGTGGCAGGTGCATTTGTAAGACCGAAGGGCATCACCGAAAATTCAAAAGAACCATACGTTGTCACGCAGGCAGTCTTTGATTGATCCCATTCTGCTATTCTTACTTGCTAATATCCCAACCGTAAATTTGGCTTTGTGAAGAATGAAGCCTTCTCTAATCTATCAAACAGATCAGCTACATTTAACATCGGATACTTATTCAGTTATTCTTCACAGTCACCTTGTTCAGAGCATAATAATCCATGCACATCCTCATGGAACCATCCCGCTTTTTCTGAAATAGAACCTAGGTACCGTGGGGAGCTGAATGAATCTCGTATCAAGTAAATCATCAAGATGTCTCCTCAACTCTGCCAATTCCGATGGAGCCATTCTGTATGGGGCTTGTGTTGGAGCTTTTGCACATGTTCAAGTTCAATTTTGTGATCGATAGCACGACAAGTGGGAGAGTTCTTAGGAGTTATGGGTGCTTCACGTCGTTGAACTCATCCAAGACCCTTGCTACTTGATCAATCACCTCCACAACATGATTTTATTTGATATCCACCAATGCTGCAACAAATGTCACCTCCCATTTCTTTAAATCCGCCTTTAGCTGTTTTACAGATTGCATGCCATCCTGAATCTGCTTCCCTTTGTTCTTGTCAAGATATCTTGCTCGTATAAAACATGGAGTCCCTTCATTTGCAATGTATAGTCTATTCAGATATGGTACCACGGATGCCTTCGCCTTGACAAAGAACTCAATACCGAGGATCAAGTCGAAATCATCCAAGGGAACAGTTATCAAATTGCACTTTCTCTCTCATTCACCCACACTAAGGGTGACTTCAGCAGATCCCTTCACTGGCTGTGCTGCAGAATTCACGGCCTTTATTTTCGTAGTTGCATGAGTCATGCTCAAACCCAACTTCTCCACGATCTTAGAACTTACAAAGTTGTTTGTAGCACCGGTATCTAGCATTGCCAGCACTTTCTTCCCATCAACAACAACCTGAACATACATCAAGCCGCACTGTAGTGTAGTGATAGCATTCACCAGTTATAACGGATTCACCCGTGTTGGACCATCTTCCGAGCTGTCATCAATATCTTCCAATCTTAAGGCATTCAGCTTCTCCCTCTTTGGACAATCCTTTACACGATGTGGACCATTGCAAATAAAGCATCTACTGAAGCTTTTTGACTTGAGAGACTCTGATTACCATCTTTCGACGTAGGGTCTTCGAATTTTTTCTTTTTGTCCCATTTCTTCTAGTCTTTCGATGTACCAACATTCTTCTAATTAGTTTTCCTCGGAATAGAGGATGTACCACCCATCTTATAGTCAACCAGACAATCTGCTGCAGCCATTGCTGAAGGAAGGTCTTTCACTCTTTGCTTTCGCAATTCTACTTGAGCCCAACCTTGTAATCCCGACATAAAGTTGAAAAGTTTGTCATCCTCGGACATGTTCTAGATATCCAGTATTAGACTATTGAATTTCGTCACGTATTCCCTCACACTTTCCGACTGTCTCAGCTTCTTGAGAGATTCCCATGCAACCCAGGCCGTGTTGTAAGGTAGGAATTGATCCTTCAATTCCTTCTACAATGTTTCCCAAGTAACAACAGACGACCTACTTGTAGCTTCGTCATCCTTTACTCGAGTCCGCCACCACAACTTTGCATCTCCCGACAAATACATCGAAGTGATATTTACCGATTCTTCTTCTGGAATACGAGCAGCCTTGAAGTACTGTTCCATATCCCATAGAAAGTTCTCCAACTCCTTGGCATTGCGAGCACCATTGAATTGCTTTGGTTCAGGAACACGAATTTTCAAAGCACCAACTGTATCCCGAATAATAGTGCTATTTAAAGCCAACTTTAGCAAGGAAATTTCACTCTCAAGGGCGTCAAAACAAGCCTTTGAGTTATCCGTCGTTCCAGCAAATCCTTCATGAACAAAGATTGCCTTTCATCAACTCCGCTTGCAAACTCCTCGAATTGAGCCCTCAATTTCGTGTGTACATCATTATATGCACGTACTTGTGCAGCCAGACTGACTACACTGTCGGTCATAGGAGCACCGACGAAATCCTCCAACGCAGAAATTCGATCCTTGAGATTCTTATTTACAATGCCATTTCAGTAAATGAAACATAGCAACTGCAACGAGGCTCTGATACCAATTATCATATGGATGAATTCCAAGTAAAATACTTGGCCAAATTTTGACCTATGATGGCACTAAGTTACACTTAGTCAGCCAATCCGAATTTTCACAACACATCCACACGAAGTAAAAGGCAACAGAACACAATATTTACGGGAGAACCCAACTTGTTGATTACCAACAATAATACAAGACACGAGGGAAGACACTGAAGGATCACAACACACTTGTGCCTCAACAGGTCTGACCTTCAATATTTATAGACCAAAATCGCATGCAGTTGACATCCCCAACTGCCAAAGGAAGAAACCAACCCAGTTAGCCCGAAACAGCTATAAACTGCATCCCTCAACTAGTCCTAGCAACTGTCCACATTTTTCACTAGTCTGGACTCCGAAAACTGCCCAACACATGTGCTAGACATGTGCTCTAATTGGACACCTGAATTTGTGGACTTCAGCCCATTAACAGCAAGTTGGATCAGCTCATGCCTTGTCTGTCTGTAACTCTTTGCCCATGAACGGTAAGTTGGACCAGCTCATGTCTTGCTAAGCTGCAACAATATGACACCACCAAACTAAAGCATCTTTCCCACGTTTTCCTTGCTCCGAATCCGAAGTGTGCACCATCAACACACTATTCCCGCAATGTCCGGGCATGAGTGCACCGTGTTCTCATGCCATTGCGCATGTCAATCTTTAAGGGGCTAACACAAGGTCATTACCCGAAGTGGGTATGGGGCGGGAAACATAGATCTCGCCTCGCTACTCGGACCGTTTAAAATTTAAATTTTTTGTCAAATAAAATTAATTTATCATCATTTTTAAAGAAAATATAAGTTATTTTTAATAAATTAGTAAAAAAATAATAATATTTACTAATTAAAGACATAAAAAATGGGGCGATAAATAAGGCATGGGACCTGCCCTACCCCTATCCCACCCTAAACCTACCCCGTCCTACTTTAACCAGGTATGGAGATAGTGTAAGGTAACAAAAATACCGGACGGGACGGGGGTGGAAATGATCGACACATCCTATACATGCCCAATTACCATCCCTAATTATAATATAAGTTTTTGAATTGTGTGGTTAAAAAGTTGTGGGTCCCAATTAATATTGATTGTTTGACTTTTATTTAAATTAAAATTTGATTTTAATCTGAAAAAAACAGAGCTTTTGTCAATAGGCCTTTTGACTAAAATTAATAAAATAAAAGGAATTTTAATTATTTAAAATTGTTGAAAGGCACATTTACCCTTATCTTGTAAAATGAAATTGAAGAAAGAATTGGAAATTTTTCAAAATTTTTCTTTCATTCATTCATGTGAAAAAATCATTCTCCTTCAAATTCAAATAAACCACTCCTCCTTCAAATTTCCGACTCTTCTCCTTCAAATCTAAAGGGGAAGGGGTTGGGGTGGCTAAAAAGAACGATGAGCATATTTGGCCGAATATCCCGACTTGATTTTTGGTAATGTAATGACCCCCTTTATCTTTACAAATTGGTAACCTTTTAGTTTATTTTCTATGGCAGTCTAAAATTTAATTTTATGTGCCTATTCATAACGAGACAAACAAGTCTGGTCTGGTAACATTTTGGGTGATGTAATCTTGGTGATATGTGTTTTTAATAATTTACATGATGCTCTGTTTTGTTCTTGTATTCAAACTCAATTTGAAAATTGAGACATTATTGAGTTTAACAACATAGTTATTGGGAGGTTATATCTATTTGTGTCATGCATCAATGTGTATTTCTTAGACTTGAACATTTTTCCTTACTAATCAATTATGATTCTTAGGTGAGCCAAGTCAGAACGTAGGTAGTATTCTCAGTAAACATTATTTTTAAATACAAAAAAATTGTGATTCTTTCCAAACCATGGCATTATGAATCTTCGTTGTTATGCATTTTTTAGCAAATCAAGTAGAGAGCAAGAACTAGCAGTCTGGTTAAAGGAATAACCATAAATATGTGCAATTGCATTAACCATGTTCTCTATCATCATACTCTTGTCTACGCCTATCAGTGAAACTGACATGTATTTCTCATCTTTAGCATGCACTTTTGTTAATTGAAGCACATGCTTGTGTGTGACACCCATTTTGGGAAAAGAATATATTTTTGAATAGTGATTGATGGAAGGTTAAAAAATAAGAAATTTTTTTGGGTTTATGTGTAATATTATTTATTGATAAAATATGTGGTTGAAATGAAGGGAAAAAATAGAATGGATGTCAAACATGCTCTAAATAAGAGAATTTTGACATTTCAATCACATTATCAAAAAGTTTACTCGTTTTCCCTAACTACCTATCAATTATCATTTTCTCTATATCTTTATAAATTCTTTCTAGTGTTTCCGGAACCATGCTTCCAGTTGTGAACTGTTTCTTGATTCTTTAAAGGGTATTTATTCAATGCCTATTAACTTTAACCATTCAATTTGAAATTACAAGTAGAAGCTAACATCCTTTATTGTTCTTTTTTTAATAATATTTTTGTGATTTTTCTACCTTCAATTATTACTATCCATTTCTATAGATGAAAATAAAAAAATTATATTATCAATTTTAAGTTTAGGTTCTTTTTGAGCTAATTTATATGCACTTACTTAAATTGTCATTCTGCGTTCCAATTCATCTTATTTACCTTTACGTGATTTGGCGTATCACTTTGTTAGAACTCATATTATTATTATTATTATTATTATTATTATTATTATTATTATTATTATTATTATTATTATTCAGTTGTGTAGTATTTTTATACATCTCTTCTGGTTCTTTTGGTGAGGTCAGCAATTTAAAGTGAATGACATCTTCGGTGGAGGGTTGAGTTCGAAATATGTCTTCTTCATTTTCAAACCAACTACAAGCTCCCATTTAGGAAAATCAATGTAAGTTCTGACAACTCCAAATAACAAGTGAAGAAAAATATAGTACGGAGAAGTTCAAATCTATGAAAGTGATAGATGTTCCCCAACAATTGAATGGGTAAGATTGATTAATTTCATAATTGGTAATACTATATAATTTTAACTGTTGAGTATAATCTGTGAAAGCCATTTGTGACTTTTTCCAAAATTGGGCTCTATTTCTTGCTTTTCTCTGATGTTGTTGTTTAGTTCACACGTGACTAAATTTCTCAATTTTCCAAAATTGGGCTTAATAATCTTTCATGATGATATCACATTTGGTTATAAAGTTAGTAATTGCATTAGCAAAATGTTAGTAGATTTTTCTTTTTTTGTGAAGTACTACAGTGATTGCAATATGTACAAAATTTCTTTTTTCTTATCGAAAATCTGTATGCTTAACTTGGTTTATACAACGTATGCATCTTATTCTTAGGTGTTTTATTGTCCTCACTTGTTCTAATATTTGTAATTATTTTGTATTTTGCAGTATTGTGAAGAACAGGCTCTCGGAAAGCTGCTTTAGATCACTTCTTAGACTGAGGCATAGGATTTCAAGAATCAGATTGATTTTTGCTATTTTTATTGATGTTTTGATATAGTTTTGTAGTTACTTTGTTCTGTTTATCTAGAGGAGTTGATGTTTTAAGAATGTTGTATATCGACTTCGTTTTCTTTGTATAGATTACTTGATATTGTGAAAATGTTGTGTAGCAACTTGCTAGTGCATTTGCAATTGTGAGTATTAATGATATTGAATGTAATTGAAATTTACATATTTTTAGGCCTTTATAACTTTCACGTTTAAATATCGTACGTGTCAAGAATAATGATATTGTTCCATAACCAGTAAAATGACATTTAGCTCATTACGTCAACAGTTAAGTACTGCTTCACGTAATGATATAAACTTTGTTCATGTGACACAAAACGATATTGATATCGTTCTTGTTAGGTTTTAATGTTGTAATTGGCAATTCTTTAAAAAAAATGGACTTAATTGTAATTGTATAAAAAGTCAAGGAGTAATGTGCAAATAGATAAAGTTAAGGTTTTTAGGTCTAGAGTTCGAGAATGGCAAAAGAAGGAAAACATGGTGCAAATTCTTACTAGATTGTCGACATAGATTGGCTCAAGCGCAAAAACAGAACCTCCATCGCTCGACTGTCGACCCTCCTTCGCTCGAGCAACAGCTTGTTGCTCGACTATCACCGAGCCCTTGCTCGAGCAACAGTGTTGTTCGAGAAATTTTTATTTCGCGATTTAAAGGTTTTTTCCCCTGTCCATTCGTTTCCTAACCTACCTATATATACCAAAACACCTCAGAAGTCAACGTTGAACATTGAGAGAGCTTCATTTAAGAGAGAATTCATATATTTTATCTTTCAACCTTCATCCTCTGAGATTGTTTTGGTGAGAAAAACATCGTCTACATAATCCAAATACCAAACTTGTCTTTCCTCCACATCTGTCAGAGTTCTGAATGTCGAGGGAATGTTATTGAAGTTCTATTCTGTGAAGAACAAGATGTTTTTCGTTGATCCATGGGAGATAGACGATTCTACAAGGCTAGGAGTGCTGTGGGGTAGCAAATTCCATGGAGAGCTTTGGCAAATTGCAACTAATATTGGTGCAGGGAAGCACTGGATCCGCGAAGAGCTGTAGGAATTGTTGTTAGGGTCGAACTATGCATTTTTCAATTGGTATGAGAGCCTTAAATCGATTATTGACTCCTATTTTATAATTCTCGATGAGATAGCCACTATCTGTGCCTCCGTTCTTTGACGAAAGCAATTATGCCTACTGGAAAGTTCGAATGAGAGATTTTCTTAAGGCTTTGGATGAACGTATTTGGATTAGCGTTCAAAACGGGTAGGCTCAACCTACAACAACTGTTGCTGGTGTAGTTACACCCACTAATGTCCCACTGTGGACTAAAACTAATTTGGATGAGTGTAATTGGAATAGTAAGAGCCTCCATGCCCTGTTCATGGCTGTGTCTGCTGAGGAATTTAGGAGAGTCTAACTCCCACCACACCAAAAAAGGGCTTTTGCAGCGGCCAAAAAACGCTGCAAATGACCTTTTGCAGTGTTTTTCCAAGTGTTGCGAAGGTCGGTGTTGCCGTTATGGGAAAACTTTTTACAGCGTTTATTCACCGTTGCTAAAAACTCTTTTGCAGCATTTTTTAAACGTTGCGTTAGACCCCCTTTTGTAGCGTTTTTTAAACGTTGCGGTAGACCCCCTTTTGCAGCGTTTTTTAAACGTTGCAGTAGACCATTTTGTAACATTTTTTCAACGTTGCGGTAGACCCCCTTTTGTAGCTTTTTTAAACGTTGCGGTAGACCTTTTTTTTTACAATTATGGTAATTGAGTAATTGACCCACGAAATTAAAAATAACACTTTGTGGCAATTTGGAATTGCATAAAAATTGATAATTTCATTATAAATTTTTAAATCAACACAAAATTCGAATGCGACCTATCTAAAAATGAGTAAGAGAAACAATACAATTGTTTCATCCATCATTCCACTACTGGAAGAAGTAGAGACATAAAATATCATCCCTAAATGCGGCCACTTCAACCTATGTTTGAACCTGGACTCTATTCGTAGAAACTAGTAATATGCCACCAACTTCATCTTCAGATGAATCACTCTCCTCAATTATTTTATGGGAGTCATCACTTTGCCATTCATCATCATGTTATTTCTGGTATCATCATCATCACTTGAGACAACATATATAAAAAAGTAGAAGTAATATACTCATCATTCATCAACATCATCATCATGTCTGCTTATTTCAAAATTAGTCGCAACATTTAGTCTGCGAAATTTAATGGCTGCAATGTCGTAAGCCTCGGCTGCTTCGTCTTGTGTGCCTGAAACAAAAACAATTAAGAATTTATGAGTCATTTACTAAAGCAAGCCCAAACATTGGCAGAAGAGTCCAATACTATTTTCAACGAATGGTCAGAGGATTGACATCGATAAGAAGGGAAATCAAGGGAGCTTTAACAGAAGAAATAACAAAAAACTAGCAAGACAATTAATCCCAAGATGCGTCATTTAGATATGTACCTTCAAACAAATCTGTTCCATGCATCTAGAACAAATGACTTTCTTCAAATAGGACCCCTTATTACAATGGAACAAACAACGAAAAAACACTTAATGGATTCCATCCTAATACATGTCATATGAAACATGGAATTTAAAAGTATACCTCGTATATTTTGAATCAACTTAGCTGATAAAATAATAGGAATTTATATTTCGCTCCAAACCTAATTAATGGCTGTTATTCCTTCAACACTAGTCAAAAGATTGAGATATGAATATACTAAGAAAATCACAAGACAGCTTAAACCACAGCAATTGGTAATTTAGTATAGACATTTATCTTAAAGTTCAATGAATTACACAGTTTGTAATTCCTTTTTGCAGTAATACCCTTCGCCAACAATGTCAATTCTCTTACTTTGATCCATACTGTTAAACAAATGGGCAAGTGGATAACATCACTTGGTAGTGTTTGCTGACTCATCAGTCAAGATCTTAGCAAGGTAAAGTAAGGATATGGCCAAAAACTTGCCACACAGACCACAATACTTGATTGTTCCAACTTCCTATCCTAATAACCTAATTGCATATATTGCAAACTTGCAAGATGTCAAATGTGTAGAAAATGCTACTGAAAAAAGTAATTTGAGAGAGTAGCATTTTTGCATAACAGATATCATTTATGTCGCGAAAAATCCTAATCTCAGATTGTTGTCACCATCTGTTGAAAAACAGGGACAGAAAAAATTTAGTTACAACAAAAAAAAAACCAAAGAAGAAAAATGATAAGCAATTATATTCATTAGCTTCACAAAAAGCAACAAAAATTTCACCATCAACATGACAGAAGATAAATTCATAAGGATATAGCTTTCTTAATTTAGATCAGTCATCAATCAATTTACTGTCAAAACACAAAGTTATATTATTCAACCTATCTTTATATATTTGTAGCCAAAAGTAGAACCATTGTATGCTGCCCACTGCCCAGATTATATTGCTAGTTCTTATCCCATTCTTCCTAGTTTTGAATCTGTGGTGTCACATTTTTTGCACAAGATTCAAACACAGCTTTTAACAAAAACACATTCAGTTCCATCCCTAATGTAACACAAAGTTGCATGATTAAACACATTCAGTTCAACTTACTGTAAATACATATGCAATAACATGTAAAGCAGAATCATTTTAAATTTTTAATATATACCCATGAAACAACACAAATATAGCCAAATGCAAAATAACAATACTGAATGGTTGAAACCTTTGTTTCTGGCAAACAAGGATTAGAAACTAGAAGAAAATGAGCTACAAAATAAATAATCAAAGTTATCATATACAGATGAAATAGAAAGGTGAAACGAAAATGAAATTAGTTAAAACAGTCCATTCCCCAGCTTCAGTTCTGCAAGTTCTATCTTTGTCCTCTTTTTTGACCCAAAACACCACATAACAGAAGAAAACACTCATCACAATGGAAATTATATCATACCCAAAACAAAGTTGATAACGTTTGGTGCAACCAAACATGAAAGAAATTATCGTAGGAGAGATTGAGAGAAATTGACCGGCGAGATTTGGCAGACGACTGGAGGCTGGAGGAGACTGGCTGGAGAAATCGATTGGCGTGAAGGAATGAAGGCTGGAGACGGGAGGCGCTGGCGTGAAGGATTGTAGACAGTAGATTTGTTGTTTAGGTTCTAGGGTTTTGTTTTTCAATTTGTTTAGAACTTAGAAGATATTCCTTATCAAAAAAAAAAAAAAAAAAGAACTTCGAAGATATTTTGTCAATTTTAGAGGCAAATCAAATTTTAGGTGGGAATTAAAAAATTTTGAGTTTTTAGACGGAAATTTTTCTTTGGTAACTATATAATACTTTTAAAATTTTACTTGCAATGTTTACCAACAGATTTTGACGTTGGTATTTTATTTTACAATTTTTAATATTTTTTCTAACAAAATCATCCGTTGAGAAATTTTGTCACTAAATTATTTAATTTATTATTCATTATTTTTAAATTTTGGAAAATAAAAGAAAAAACGAAACCCTGAAATCGTATAAATACACTACCTGCAACAGACACAATTACCTTCCAAGTTTGATAGTGCGAGATGTAAAAATGAAACGGCAAATGATTGAGGTTTGAAGATTTTGACGAATGAAGACGGCTAGAAGATTTCGACGAAGGTGATTTAGACGATGGAAGATGACGTGGGTTGAGGAGAATGACAAATGAAGAAGTGTTGCAACGTTTGTAAACCTAAGACTTGTCGGGTCGGGTTAATCCGGTCCCCAATCAATTTTAACCCGATCCACAATTAAAAAAATTGGTCCAACCAAAGTCGTTCAACCCTCTTTACTTTTTGCAACGTTTATTGTACGTTGCTAAAAGTTGACCCTTTTGCAGCTTTTAATAAACGCTGCAAAAAGTGTCTTTTGCAGCGTTTATTAAACGTTGCAAAAGATCAACTTTTTGCAGCATTTAATAAACGCTGCAAAATGGTCAACTTTTAACAACGTCCAATAAACATAGCAAAATGCACTTTTTTGCAACGTTTATTTACAAAATGTTGTTAAAACTCAATTATTCTAACCAATTGCAACATTTACTTATCAAAATGTTGCAATAGACCTTTTTAGCAACACTTAACTATCGAATGTTGCAAAAGTTATGTTGCAAAAGCTCATTTTTGGCGTAGTGTGCTAAAGAGGTTTGGGATACCCTAGAAACCACACACGAGAGAACTAAAACTGTTAAAAATTCAAAATTGCAGATGTTAACCACTAAGTTTGAAGAGATTAGAATAAAGGACGATGAATGTTCGATGAATTCTATGCGAAGCTGAATGACATAGTCAACTCTAGCTTTAATTTAGGTGAAAAGATCCCCGAGTATAAAATTGTTAGAAAAATCCTTAGATTTCTACCAAAGAAGTTTAGACCCAAGGTAACCGCGATAGAAGAAAGTAATGATTTAGACGCTGTTAAGATTGAAGAACTCGTATGATCACTTCAAACTTATGAACTCACCATCTCTCAACCTAAAAATGTTAAATCCATCGCCATGAACACCATTAGAAGAGAAGAGAGCAAGTCCACTGATACTGAGATTCTTAGGGACGACAAAATAGTTTATTTCGTTAAAAAAATTTAGAAGATGATGAGGAATATGAGAAAGCCTCAGGAACGGAAATGTGAGGTCCCTAATAAACTCTCAAGAGGAAGACGTGAGAAAATTACCTCTAGGGCTCCCGTTAAAAAATCTCATTCTGTTCAATGCCACGAGTGCAAAGGATATGGTCACATTAGGAGTGAAGTCCTAATCTGAAGAGGAGTTCGGGTAAATAACGACGTAAGGCTTTAGCCGTGACCATGAGACATCAGGTAGTGAAGATGAACAAAATTACATGGGCTTTAGCTTGATTGCTGCAATCGAATTTGACCGTGAGATTGAGAAGATGGAAAGTGAGGATGAGAGTGAACACTCTTAAGAAGAGTCTGAGGATGAGATCGACATTCATGAGTCTTATCGTGAATTGTTTGAGGAGAGTCTAAAAATTAAGAAGGTCAATAAAGCCATCTTGAAAAAGGTTAATGAACTTGAATGTTAAAAAAAATTGTTAGGTGACCTTCAGGACTCGACTAAAAAGTTAAGTGAGTTGAAGTTGGTTAATGAAAACTTGGAAGCTAAAGTTAAATCATTAACTAATTATCTTGATAAATCTAACGCTCAGCTCCAATCCTTTATGAGTGGCTCACAAAAGCTGGATAATCTGTTGGGGATAAACAAGCCTTCGAGTAATAGGCATGGTTCGGGCTATGTTCATAACGGTGATGCTACTATTAGTACATCAAGGACCACATTCATCCAGGCCACTAACAAAGCTCAGAAGATTGCTTATCCTAAACCCAAAGTAAAGCATGCTATAGGATCGAAACCTACCGACGACGTAGGGTCAATCGTCCTATATATCGACAACAACCACTGAACAGGTTTGAACCTAGGTTCATTCCCAGTTGCCATCACTATGGTGCATTGGGACACATTAAACCTAGGTATCGTAAGTTTTTGAATAGAAGTAAAAGTCATGACTTCACTACAAGGTTAACTTTCTTGCCAATTAAGTTAGCCACTTAACTAAGATGATGACCCAGTTAACCAAATTAACTTCTACTTATAAGAAGGTTTGGGTTAAAAGGAGTGACCTGGAAAGTCGTGAAAATGCTCATGCTCTTAGAGAAAAGGGCATACAAATTCCGCCCTAATTCTGTGTCTATGTGCATGCATGGGTAGTCGTAGTCCATTAAGTTTATTCATCCCTGCATGCATCCCATTTATTTTTTTATGTTTTTTGTTGTTTCTATTTCTATGCATCATGTTTGTTTATTTATTTGTTTTCATGCATTTCTACTTTCTGTTTTTGTGTTTTGTTTGTGTGAATTTTCTTTTATTTTGTGTGTTTGATGCATTCATATTTTAATAGGAAAAAAACAAAAACAATTTTTCATTGTTATGATTTAAATTATTTTTTTTAAAAAAAGGGAGAACAAAAAGTTTTTATGTAGAAAATTGTTTTACAGCATGATATACAATACACTTGATTTTGTTGGTCGTAATCAATCATGAGTTTATTTAGTGAGCTATAATATAATTCACATTGCTGGCTTATGATACTTTTTGGAGTATTTATAATAAGCATCTTCATATAACCAAATTAACTTCTACTTCTAAGAAGGTCTGGGTTAAAAGGAGCAACCTGGAAAGTCGTGAAAATGCTCATGCTCTTAAAGAAAAGGGCATACAAATTTCGCCATAATTCTGTGTCTAGGTGCATGCATGTGTAATCCATTGAGTTCATTCATCTCTGCATACATCCCATTTATTTTTTTATGTTTTTTGTTGTTTCTATTTCTATGCATCATGTTTGTTTATTTATTTGTTCTCATGCATTTCTATTTTCTGTTTTTGTGTTTTGTTTGTGTGAATTTTTATTTTTATTTTATGTGTTTGGTGCATTCATATTTGAATAGGAAAAAAACAAAAACAATTTTTTATTGTTATGATTTAAATTATTTTTTTTAAAAAAAAGGAGAACAAAAAGTTTTATGTAGAAAATTGTTTTACAGCATGATATACAATACACTTGATTTTGTTGGTCGTAATCAATTGTGAGTTTGTTTAGTGAGCTGTAATATAATTCACATTGCTGGCTTATGATACTTTTGGAGTATTTATAATAAGCATCTTCATATACCATTTGCACTGCATACACTATGAACTTGATAGTGAGACTCTACTGCGTGTGTGAGATTTGGAATGATAGTCACATGTTAGTGGATGACTTTGAACATGAATTGACCAACTTATTTAAATCTATGTTCGAGATTATCCCTGCAATAATAAATAAATATATGAAAAAATTAAAGGAGATCAATATCTTATTTTACTTTTCGAAGCCTACTTGACTTGAGTAATTAAGCTAGCGGGGTTTCTCATAACCTGATGTCTATGGTCAACTGACTTGGGTTAACCAACATAAAGCTCGTTACATGAGTCATGTTAGTCGCTTAATAAAAAGAAGCATGCACTTAAGATGAAAACAATATATATGAGCATTCCTATTTACTGTTGTGATATAAGATAAATGTTTTATGCTAAAAGTTAGGGGGAGAAAAGATATTCTCCATAAAAATGAGCTTTCATATGTAGGTTCTCATGTACTTTATTGGTTTGACTTTCATAAGTAGAGGAATATACTTATTAGCAGTGATGTTTTGCAAGTCATTTCTCACAAAATTAAGGTTTGACGTCCTACTATCAGAGGATTAGTGACACTTAACATATATGTGTCACTTATATCATTTACTCCATAGGTAATTTGAGTTAGATTTATGGGAAAGTTTATTATTCATTGTATATACTTATGACTGCTTACATTAACTGTGCTGCATATTACATTAACTTGTTTGATTTCAACATCATGATCATTGATCAAGTTTTTGAAATATATAAAATGATTTTTGACTCAAAGGCATTTTATATTTTTATTTCAGTTCTACTAAATCAAGTTTGTTGTTTTAGTAGTATCGATGTGTTTTCTTGGTATGTTAAGTTGCATTGGTACTATGTCTTAATTTAGCAGACATGTGTGAAACTGAAGAATACTATATGATTCTTAAATTGCCTATATTCTATAAGTTGATTTATACAGTTTTATATACATTTTACACTGGGTTTTGATTTTTACACACATTTTTACACTGGGTGTCTATTTCAGGAAACAAGTGCTGATTGAAATGTAGAATTTGTTCAAGTCAGTTAGCTTTGTGATAAGTTTTTGAGTCTGTAATTTACTTTTGATTACTACCTTGACTTTAGTTAGTAGTTTTGTCACAGAATGCTAATGGGGAGCTTGTTAGGTTTTGATGTTGTAATTGGCAATTTTGTAAACAAAATGGACTTAATTGTAATTTGTATAAAAAGTCAATGAGTAATGTGCAAATAGAAAAAAGTTCAGGTTTTTAGGTCTAATATTCGAGAATGGCAAAAAAAGGAAAACATGACGCATGTTTTAGCTAGAATGTTGCCATGGATTGACTCGAGCGTAAAAAACAGAACCTGTGTCACTCGACTGTTGCCCCTCCTTCGCTCGAGCAACAACCTTTCGCTCGACTGTCGCTGGCCTTCGCTCGAGCGACAGTGTTGTCTGAAAAAATTTTATTTCGCAATTTAAAGGTTTTCCCCGGCCCATTCGTTTCCTAACCTAACTATATATAACAAAATACCTAAAAATGGTTTTGGGTCAAGCTCGAACATTAAGAGAGTTTTATCTGTGAGAGAATTCATATATTTTATCTTTCAACCTTCGTTCTGTGAGATTGTTTTGGTGAGAAAAACATCATCCACATAATCCAAATACTAAACCTGTCTTTCTTCCACATCTTTAAGAGTTTTGAAGATCGAGGGAAGTTGATTGGAGTTCCAGTCTGTGAAGAACAAGGTGTTCTTCGTTGATTCGGGAGATAGACGATCCTTCAAGGCTATGAGTATTATAATAGTGCAATTATCACATCTTTCATACACTAATAATTGTATTTTCATGATTTATTGGCGCATAAATGTTCTAAGTACACTTGTATTTTGGTTTAGGCTGCAAATGAACGAATACGGTGGAAATTAGAAGAAAAGAGCGAAAAGGTACCAAAATGGAGGAAAATGATAGTTTAGGGACTAAAGTGAAAATATTCTAAACATGTTTCTAACCTTGTGATGAAAATTTGAGAGTGTTAGATGTCAATTGGATGAAAAAAGGAGTCAAATGGATGAAATATAGCCAAAACATTATCATACATCAACTTTCAAGTTGAAAACATTACTCATATTGAGACCAGTTTTTGATATAGCAAATGATCGAATTCGACAATGGTATCTGAAGTAAAGTTGTAGTCCTTTGAGTTAGCTTTCCAACGCATCTAGTATCGTCTTAATTGGACATCAGGAGATGAAGATACAACCAAAATACTGAAAACTATCCGACAGAAAAATGTTTTAACCATGCGGCCGCAAAGATTTATACCATGCGACCGCATGGCCATTTTCAACGAATTAAAGGGGTGAGACATTTGTTCCTAGCAACCACAATGATTTATACCATGCGACCGTATTGTCATAAAGAAAGCTCGAATTTTCAAGTTTCCTTCTATGACTTAAACACTTATGGTAACTTATTGTGACACGATTTCTCAACCTTAAAAGACCCCATAACGTCCTAGAATGCCTAATTCTTCATTATTTATCATTCTTCCATTGATTTTGGCTCAAGAAACTCATGAAAAACTAACAATCTTGGTGAAGCAAGGGATGAACTCAATTGGATATGGTGATTTCACATCTATTGTTTCATGTAATTGATCTTTTATTGCTGAATAATTCTAGGGCTTAGACTTTTCTTTTCATGAATTTATATTGAAAGCGGTTTAATAATTACTAGAATTTTCATGGATTCAATCATGCATTTTTCATTGTTTAATCAAACTATTTATTGAGTTTCAATTTCATAGATCCAGTCATATTTCTTCTATCATTAGATTGAACTAATTGTTGAGTTTTAATCTCAATTTTACTTTATTGATGGATTGATTACTCTACCTTATGCTTGATGTATATGGTCGATCTTTGATCTTGTTCCAATAGAATTGAATTGATTTGTATTAGAGGCTTTCATCCTGGATGGATTGAGAGAATTTCGACACTTCACTGCCTTAAATTATTAATTTTAATTTCATATTTCAAACATTGAATTTCATTACACATTGAAGAGAATAATTCACTCTTCCTAATCTTTTGAGCATTTTCCATCTCCCTGTGGTTACGATACCCTAAATTTACACTACTGTCGCGTTATTCTTTGGGCGTAATCAAATTTGGGAGAGATAGAAGAAATTAAAGGATTCAATTGTGAAAGGGTGACTTCGTTCCTTTTCTAACTCTTTATTTCAGTTTATTATTTTCTTAGTTATTCTTTATTTTTTTACTTGTGTTTCATGAGAAGGTATCGAGGCGAGCGTGGAAGATTTGTTGCAAGACCTGATATAGAGTTTGAATCTCTTTTTAATCATGCTTTTGATTCTGCATCTGTTAAAACTGACACTTCATCACATAACACCACGAGTGATAGTGAGCATGATGCACCTTTTAGGACTTTATATGATTATCTTTATCCCACATGCACATCCATACCATCATGTATTACTTTTCCACCTAATGTGTCGCGTATGGACCTTAAACCAGGAATGATTCAACTTCTTCCCACTTTTCATGGACTTGAAAATAAAAATTTATACTTGCATATTAGGGAATTTGAGGAGGTGGTTACAACCTTTCACAATCAACATGGTACAACAGATGCATTCAAGTTTAAATTTTTCCTTTTTCGCTTAAAGATAGAGTAAAAAGTTGGATGTACTTATTGAGAGCATGATCGATTAGAACATGTGATGAAATAACTCAAGCTTTCTTCAGCAAATATTTTCCTCATCATAAAACTAGTGCTTTGAAGAAACAAATTTCTTCATTTACTCAAAAAGACAGTGAAACTTTATACCTAGCATGTGAGCGATACAAAGAGTTACAAGCTCTTTACCCCCATCATGGTTATGAGAGCTGTCGAATAGTGAGTTATTCTATGAAGGACTAACATTTAGGGAGCGTCAATTTATTGAGATGATGTGTAACGGTGAGTTTTTACAAAAAAGATTCTGACGAGGCTATAGGGTACTTAGATGACCCAGCTAAAAAAGCTCATACCTGGACTGGCCCCATTGCCACTAATAACACTAATAGGTCACGACCCATAGGAAATATTTGTAATGCGGGTGTTTATCATCTTAGAGAAGAAAATAGTTTTAGAGCTAAAGTAAAAGCCTTAACTAGAGAAATTGAAACCCTATGTACTAAGAACTTAAAGCATATACCTACCATTGCCCGTGTTGAATCTTCTGGACCATGTTGTATGTGTTGTGGAATTGATCATCCAGTGCATGAGTGTTTTGCTCTAGCTGAGATGATGGGGGGGGTTTATGAGGAACACTGCAATGCCTTAGGCACGTATAACAAGCCTTATGCTCCATTTTCTAATACCTATATCAGGGGTGGTTAATCATCCTAACTTCAGCTGGAAATATGAAAAACCAGCAACCTACCCAGCCACCTAGAGTTTCTAATACACATTCATAAAAACCATCAACCTACCCTGCTTCCTAGAGTCTTTAATACACATTTATACCAACCCACATCATCTAGGAATTACTTAGAAGATACCCTACATGCATTCATGGAGGTATAGGGACAAACAAACCAAAAATTTGAGACTATGATTACTCTAATTGTTGAGGAAAATAAGAAAATCGAAAATCATATCTCCAAACTAACGAGTGCCTTAGCAGTAGTGGAACATGGGAAATTTTCGGCTCAAACTCAACCAAATTCTAAAGGGTAGCACATGTCACAAACCTCAGGATCTAATGAAAACAATTTTAGGGAAGTAAATGCCATAACTACTAGATCAGGAAAAGTCATAGAACCAATCCCTAAACCTAGGGAAACTGAAAAAGAGTCTAGTGAGCCTGAAGAAAGTAACTCTAATGAAGAGGTAGTGAAAAATCCAGTGAGAGTACCTTTTCTGCAAGCTCTTAAGTCTACCTTATAATCTGCTGGCCAACATAATAAGATTTTAGAACATCTAAAGCAAGTAAAAATCAATTTGCCTCTCTTACATGTAATCTCATAGGTTCCTACTTATGCTAAAATCTTTAAGGACTTATGCACTGTCAAAAGGAAGCACAATGTCAAGAAAATCGCTTTCTTGACTAAACAAGCGAGCGCTGTGATTGCGTAAAAGATATCGCCAAAGTATAAGGACCCTGGTTGTCCTACTGTGTCTTGTGTCATCAGGAATCATGAGTTTGGACAAGCTCTTCTAGATTTAGGGGCTAGTGTTAATCTTATGCCTTATGCTATTTACTTGTCGTTAGGGTTGGGTGAGATAAAGCATATATATGTAGCTCTACAATTAGCTGATAGGTCCACTATTAGGCCCAGGGGAGTAGTTGATGATGTCTTGGTTCAAATTGATAAATTTTATTACCCTATTGATTTATTGGTTTTGGATGTAAAAGTTGATGTGAATGTTGATGCTAAAATTCCTATTATTCTTGGTAGACCTTTCCTTGATACTGCTAATGCTTTGATTAATTATAGGAATGGTTTTATAAAACTATCATTTGGGAATACGACTCTAGAAGTCAACATTTTTCATATTACTAAGCAGTTAGAAGAGGATGCTGAGTGTTGTCAAACACACATGATTGAGGCATTTACTCAGGAGGTAGCTGATAATATATTTCTTAGACTAGCACATGAAATTCTAGAACCGAATGGATTGGACTTCGCCACCAATAAATATCTTGAGAGGGAGGATCAAGAGTTAGATAATAGTTCTTATTTTACATTGCCAGTTTCTAACGAGAGGACTTTACCTTTTGTGTTGCAGGACCCCACTTCTGACTTTAAGCTTTCCTCTAGTCACCTCACGCATGTATTTGAGGGAGGCGGATGAACATTACTGGTGATTATGTCTAAGGAGCTTCGTGTACTACAAAGAAAATTGAAACCACGCTTGCTGGATGCGGAAACTTTGGGTCGAGCCAACGACAATAAACATATGCATTGTTTGGAAGGCAATTTCTTTTACTGTTTACTTTTGCGTTTATTTTCTAGTTAATTTTGTCATTTTCTTTGCATTACCAATCCATTGAGTACTTTCAGGCTTCCTATCATTTAAGTTTATGTTAATTCACTGCATCATTTTTGTGATATCTCTTCATTTGACTTTCATGTTTATGCATTGAGGACGATGCAAAACTTTAGTTGGGGAGGAGGATCTGTTGGATTTTGTTGAATTGCATGTGAATTTGAAAAACAAAAAAATTGTTGAATGAGAACACATGCCACTAGGAATTAATTTTGTTTGTGAAAATTTAGACGTCATGATACTTGCTGATTTTTTTTTTTTTTTTCATACAAGTCTTGTGGTAAGATAATAGTTTAACACATGTAGTTAGATGAGTCTCTTGCTGAAGTTTTTCTTGTGAGATATTTGGTGAGGATTGAGAACCACAATATACTTAAATATGGCAATACGTGTTCATTGATCTTATGAATTGAAAACTTCTTTGAGAATAACACTACATGGTTTGTGGTAAGATAGCGAATTACTTGGGAAATGATAAAGGTCAATTTAGGATCAATATTTGAGCCTTTCAAACCTTTCTTTTCAATAAGTACAACACTTAGTAGCCATTTTGAGCTGATACACACATATAGCCTTTTCCTTCATGCACCTATGTGATCTATACCAATCCATGTTAAAGTATAACATATACACATATTTTCCCACCTTTTTACTTCCAAGTGTGTAGTAAGTATTGGATGTTTATTTGTGAAGAATAGAATCAAGGAAAATTACAAGAGTTGGCTAGTGTTAAGTGTTTGAAAAAAAAAGAAAAAAAATCGAAAAGAAAGAAAAGAAAAAGTGACTTTTTTTTGATTGATTTTGGGGTTTGAAATGCCAAAATAGGTGTTATTGGAAGTTGGGATTGATCGAGATGTTTGATAAAATATCTAACTATGTGCTTGGAAGTATTTGAATTTTTATATCCGTTCTTCTCATACTATCCAACCTGAACTTCATTACAACCATTTGTATCGCTCGTTTTGATCCCAAGTAAGCTGTGGTAAGAAGTTGATGAATTCTCATTTGGTAGTATGTCTATCATGAGTTATGGAAATGAACATTCAGTTTGAGATGTACTTGATGTTGCATGTGTTAGGGTGGGCGGTAAGATGGCTATGGCTTGACACACACTCACACATTTGGAATGTGTTTTTTATATCCGGATGATCATAACATTGTTAATTCTTTTTGTGGTGTTAAGTTTGAAAAGAGCATGGACTGTGGTAAAATTAGAACTTGATAATTTAACTTGCAATATTGACTAGTCGTTGATTATTTTATTTTACATTAAATTGCTAGGGACTAGCAATAAACAAGTTGGAGGTGTGATAATAGTGCAATTATCACGTCTTTCATCCACTAATAATTGTATTTTCATGATTTATTGGCATCTAAATGTTCTAAGTACACTTGTATTTTGGTTTAGGCTGCAAATGGACGAATACGACGGAAATTAGAAGAAAATAGTAAAAAGTACCAAAATGGAGAAAAATGATAGTTCGGGGACTAAAGTGCAAATATTCTAAACTTGTTTCTAACCTTGTGATGAACATTTGAGAGTGTTAGAGGTCAATTGGATGAAAAATGAGTCAAATAGATAAAATATAGCCAAAACATTATCACATATCTACTTTCAAGTTGAAAATATTGCACTGATTTTTAGCCTCATATTGAGACCAGTTTTTTATACCAAAAAGTTGTAGCTCTTTGAATTAACTTTCCAACGCATCTTGAATCATTTCAATCGGACATCGAGAGACGGAGCTACAACCAAAATACTAAAAACTATCTGGCGGAAAAACGTTTTAACTATGCAGTTGCAAAGATTTATACCATGCGACTGCATGACCATTTTCAGCGAATTAAAAGGGGTGAGACATTTGTTCCTTGCGACCGCAAGGATTTATACCATGCGGTTGCATAGTTATAAAGAAAACCCGAATTTTCAAGTTTCTTTCTATAACTCAAAAATTTATGGTAATTTATTGTGACACGATTTCTCAATCTTAAAAGATCTCAGAACGTCCCAGAACGCTTAATTCTTCATTATTCATCATTCTTCCATTGATTTTGACTCAACAAACTCATGAAGAACTAACAATTTTGGTGAAGCAATGGAGGAACTCAATTGAATATGGTGATTTCACATTTATTATTTCATATAATTGATCTTTTATTGCTGAATAATCTTAGGGCTTAGACTTTTCTTTTCATGAATTTATATTGAAAGCGGTTTAATAATTACTAGAATTTTCATAGATTCAGTTATGTTTTTTTCATTGTTTAATCAAACTACTTATTGAGTTTCAATTTCAATTACTTGTTGTTGAGATTGGTTTAACAATTATTAAATCCTTTATAGATCCAGTCATATTTCTTCTATCATTAGATTGAAATAATTGTTGAGTTTTAATCTCAATTTTACTTTATCGACGGATTGATTACTCTACCTTTACCTTTTGCTTGATGTATATGGTCGATCTTCGATCTTGTTCCAATAAAATTGTGCAAATATATCATAAATCTAGATTCTAGGATTACATTTGTAAATTGAATTAGGTTTCACGATATATCTTCCGATTAGAGTATCGGGATGAAAGCATCTAATTGTGTTATAAAAATGGAATAATTGATAAGAATGATCCAATCCAACTGAGGGAATTCTGACACTTCACTACCTCAAATTATTGATTTTAACTTCATATTTCAAGCATTGAACTTCATTACACATTGAAGAGAATAATTTACTCTTTCTGATCCTTTGAGCATTTTCCATCTTTTTGTGGATACGACACCCCAAAGCTGTATTACAACTACCGCATTATTCTTTGAGTGTAATTAGAGTACTGCAGGGTAGCAAATTCTACGAAGAGTTTTAGCGAATTACAGCTTAGTATTGGTGCAAGAGAGCACGGGATTAGCAGAGAATAGTAAAAATTACAGTCAGGAGATCAGATAGTACGTGTCATCTAATCTGATAGACTATAAGTTGTTTGAATCGTTTATAGTGGATTGCCAGGCAAAGTGTCCAGAGTTTTTTCCAGTTGAATTTCTCCGTGATCATATCGTATGTTGATTTACTGTTTAAATTATATAAAATGCGGTATTCAGACATATGATTAAAACTGACGTGCATGTTTAATCATCTGGAAAATAATTAAAAAGTGACTTGTTGCTATTTGACTTGTTAATTATTTTAATTCCGCATATAATATATATTCACATCTCTAGGTATTGTTAGAGTCGAACTACGCATTTTTCAGTTCCAGTACAAAAATGCACTCATTCATATAATAACATTGAAATCTTTCTTAAAACACAAAATGATTTTGATGTCGTTTCAATACAAAAATTACACTTATTAACATAACGATATTGAAATCGTTACTGAGACACAAAACGACGTTGATGTGATTTTCGTATCAAATACACACTACTTAACTGCTTTTCATAACGACATTGAAGTCATTATAAATTAATTAAACGGCATAGAAGTCGTTTCGATAAAAAAACTTGCATTGTACGCTCGATTTAGGGTGTTATGAACACACATCTAAGGGACAACTTGTTCTTGGGTGGTGAACAACTCATAGGTGCAAGCGCATTAGCATGGACCACGCATAGACTTCGATCTTGATATACAAAATGATGTTGATGTCGTTTCAATACAAAAAAATGCACTAATTCATATAACGAATTTGAAATTGTTAATAAGACACAAAACGATATTAATATCGTTCCAATATGAAAATTGCGTCGATTCACATAAAGATACTGAAAAAAAAACAAAACGATATCGATGTCATTTCAATACAAAAAACATACTACTTTACCGATTTTCATAATGAAATTGAAGTCGTTATAGACCAATAAAATGACATATAAGTCGTTATACCAAAAAACTCGCACATCGAGTGCAATGTAGATAGTCGTGCGCTCATATCAAAGAGACCAAACTTTCGTCTTCGTTCAATGGATACATTTTCTTGTGCAATTTTTTTTTTTTTTAAAAAGACAAATCAGTAGTATCAAACACATAAAACAACATAATGACATTCATATCATTTCAGCACAAATTTGGTGTGATTGCAATCATTTCAGTTCAAATCATAACTAAACCGACACGTACATCGTTTTCTTTTATACGTTACAAGAGTGATATCATTATGTATCAAATCTATGAAATAACATAACAACATTCATGTCGTTTCAGTATTATTTTAACGACATTGATATCATTCCAGTTTAAATCGGAGGTGGGAGACAATTACGGGAACATAAATGTTCCCATAGCTTCTTTTGAGTGAAATCGAACTCACTTGATGACCTATTTCGATCGTCCTATAGATGTCGAATGCATGTCTGGTAGTCGTGAACGATCGAATCGTCATTTTTAGCTGAAACGATATAATTATCATTTTATATGAATTGAAACGATAAATATGTTATTTAAGTTATAATTTGAACTAAAATGATATCAGTGTCGTCAAAGTTGTATTGAAATGATAATGATATCGTTGTGTACAAAACCTACAAAATAACATTATATTCATATCGTTTTAATACAAATTTAATGATTTCGAAATCTTCCAATTCAAACCATAGCTACAACGACATATATATCATTTCTTTTTATATAAAATGACAATTATATCGTCCTGGCTAAAAACAACGATTCGACCGTTCATAATCACCCGACATGCCTCCGACATATGTAGGACGACCAAGTGAGGTCATCAAATGGGTAGATACCACTTGAATGACTTAGAAAAAACGAACAAAGATACTTTCATTCTCTCGGAATATTTCGAAGGTGAGAGACAATTATGAGAATACAAATGTTCACATAGCTTCTTTTGAGTGAGATTGAACTCACTTGATAACCTATTTCTATCATCATACAGATGTCGACTGTGTGTCGGGTGGCCGTGGATGATCAAAACGTCGTTTTTAGCTGAAACGATATAATTATCATTTTATTTGAACAGAAATGATATATATGTTGTTTTAGTTATAATTTGAAATGAAACGATATCAATGTCGTCAAAATTGTATTAAAACGACAATGATATCATTGTGTACAAAACCCACAAAATAACATTATTTTCATATCGTTTAAATACAAATTTAATGAGTTTGAATTCATTCGAGTTCAAATCATAACTACAACGACATATATATCGTTTCTTTTTATATAAAATGACAATTATATCATTCTGACTAAAAACAACGATTCGACCATTCATGATCACCCAACATGCCTCCGACATATGTATGACGATCGAAAGAGGTCAACAAGTGGATTAATACCCCTCAAGCGGCTTAGATAGAGCGAAAGTGAAATACTTTCTTTCCGTCGAAATAACAAAAGTGATAGATAATTATGAAAATATAAATATTCTCATAGTTTCTTTTGAGTGAGATTGAATATATTTCGATCGTCCTACATATGTCCTATGCATGTCGGGTGGCCATGGACGATCAAATAATTGTTTTTAGCTTAAACAATATAGAAATCGTTTTATATGAATTGAAATGATACATATGTCATTTTAGTTATTATTTGAACTAGAACGATTTCAATCTCGTCAAATCTATACTGAAATAATATTGACGTCGTTATGTTATTTCGTGAGTTTGATACATAACGATATCATTGTCTTTACTTATGAAAGGAAGCGATATATATGTCGTTTTAGTTATAATTTGAATTGAATCGATATCACTGTCATTAAAATTGTGATGAAACGATATAGATGTCGTTATGTTAATTAATGAGTTTAATACACAATGATATCAATATCGTTACATATTAAAGAAAACAATATGTGTGTCATTTTAATTATGATATGAACTAGATCAATTTTAATCTCACCAAATTTGTACTGAAACAATACGGAAGTCATTATGTTACTTCGTGAGTTTGATACTTATGATTTGTTGTCATTTTTTGAAAATTACATAAAAAAATCTTCGTTGAACGAAGGAAGAAAGTTTTGGGATCAAAACATTAATCCAAAGAAAATTTGGTTGGTATATGCACCTTTGAGTTGTTTACCACCCGAGAGAAAATGGTACCTCGCGCATTGTGCAACTTTTTTTACATAACTTCTATGTCGTTTTATTGGTCTATAACAACGTCAATGTCGTTATGAAAATCAATAAAGCGGTGTGTTTTCATTCTAGTACAACATCAATATTGTTTTGTGCCTCAGGAATGATTTCAATATCATTATGTGAATCAATGTAATTTTCGTACTGAAACGATATCAATATCGTTTTGTGTCTCAGGAACGATTTCAACTTCGTTACTTGAATCAATGCATTTTTCGTACTAGAACAACATTTGTATCAACTATAACGACATAAAAGTCATTTGTCTGTAATGTGGAAAAAAATAGACACAACAATGTAAAATGACTTTAAATTCGTTCCAATAGCACAAAAGCAATAATAGCATAATAACTACAAAATCTAATATCAAGACATTAATAGTATAATGACTACAAAATGTAATAAATCATTTGTTGCTTCAAATAAATACAAAATAATAAAACTACAAGTCGCAACAATATTTCGCAGATTACAGATCACTATGAGTTGCTTGGCTCATGTAAGTGGAACGGATATATGACCATTTTCTTGCACCTATTGCACTCACAAGATGTACAATAATTACCTTCAACAGTTCCAAGAAATCCACTCTAATTTGTATCCTACAAGAAAGGTTCAACTTTGTGCCCTTAAGAATGCTAAAATTGGAATTTATATAATCTACTACATCAATTATTGTAGACTTAGCTAACCATCCAATGGTCAAGTTTAATGTAAACAAAGCTCCCAGATTTACCACCCTTAGACTAGCAGGAGGATGGCATTATAAGAAATGTATATAACAAGTACTTCCATTATACACATATGGTCCTCCATTTTCAAGAACACAATGATATCAACAATTGATTCTTCAAGTCAAATGGTCGTATTTTCAAGAAATTAAACACATGTTAGCAGATTCATCAAGACAGAGAAGCTAAAAAAAATTAGAATTTGAATTCAAGAAATCTAACATTTTCAACCCCAAAATTGATTTTAAGATTTCATGAAGGAGAGAAGATGATGATAAGGAAATAAAAAAATTTGAGATATCGACCTTCAACAAGAAGAAATTGAACTCAAAATTGATTTAGTGCTAAATAGAAATTTGAAAGAGGAATTAGGGTAATAATGTCTTTTTGTATATAAGGATATTTTAGTCATTTAAAAATTGTATTTTTCATTTTATGTATCTTTAGGCCTTCTAACTAAAAAACAAAGTTATTGGACTTTTTAAACTAATAATTAGTTTGACTAGGTCATTTAAATGAAATCCCCTTTCTTTTTTTTGTAATTTTTAATTTAATAAAAAATTATCAAGCCCTTGTTTGTTAATCAAAGGTCCAAAATATATTTTTTTCACTCTTATTTTTAATCATGTATTTTTCAATAAAATAATGTTACATACAAACCTGCATTTTCCAACAAAATAGTATTCTAAAATACATTTTGGGGAAAAATAGGCGCTAAATCCATGTTTGAACCCATTATTTAGAGAATAATGCTAGTTTACATATCGATTTATAGAATGATGATCTATTTTACTCATTCTCTCTTTCATGTCATCATTATGTACATCAATATGTAAATCGTGATGTACCAATAGCATTATTTTTCTTTTCAAAAATTCGTTTTCCCAAACTCATTTTCAATTACAATTTTTTCCAATTAAATAATTAGATATAAATCCAAAGTTTTTCTTATTTTTTAACCACGCATTCTCCAAAAACTTATTACAAAGATCATGGACAAAAAGTAACAATATTAATCCAATTAACTGAAAATCCTACTAGCATCATCTACTTAAGTACCATTGAAGTAGATAAAATTGGAAAAACACACAAAAACATCATGTATTGATGATTCAATGCCAGAGAAGAATGGCCTATAAGAAGCAAAAGAAAAAGGAAACTTACATACATATCCTTAATTACAGGATCCTTTTGAAAAATCATTATAAACATCAGCTAAAATACAAATACTATAATTTCAATTATTATCCTGTATTATTTACATTCTAAACAACAGAATGAAAGAGATGATTTAGCAGCTCAAAAATCCAAAATATAAACGAGAATTTTTATAGAAAAGTGATGGTGGTAAGTGTTATTTTCATTGACAATATTGTGTTCAACTTATACATTTGGATTGCCTGTTACGTTACGTCACTTTGACAAAAGTGGTGGACAAACGAAGTGATATAATATTAGTTGACAAGATGTGATTGTATAAAAAATTGATTGTGTTAAAAACAATCCAATGATAAAGTGCATATGACATTATATCAAGAATTATGTCACTGTAGTATAATTTATGCCTTCTAATTACAATCAAATGCATTATTATAGGAGCTGTCAAGGTTTGTTAATGCTACTATAATGCAAGCATTGATGTCCGTGTTAACGTCTGAATTGTTTCCTAATGCAGTTGACCATGATTTTTGGGATTTGAATTTTTTTGCCTTAACACAAATCAAACAAAATCGAAATCATAAAGAGAGAATCTTGAACAAATCAGGTCCAAACATGATCAAAGGTAGCTTTACTACCTTTTATTCAAAATTTTCTTTTCCAAATCTACAGGTTTGTATATTTTTTTACTTTTAATTCAATTAATTCATGAAGATGATTTTCACTTTGATTTTGATTTTGTTGAGGTTTTTCTTTTAATAATACATATGAAATTTCATTTTTAGATTAACGATTATGAGTTAGTATATTGAAATTCAAATTTATATGAATTGAATTGAGTTAGCATACATGACAAATCAAGTTTAGATTAATTCAAGCGATGCATGCAAGAAGACATACTCTATCACTTTTTTTAAGAAGGTTATAGTCTATCTCATTTGAATTCTTTTGAATCAATTAAAGGAATGCATACATGCGTGTTTATGAAAAATATGAATTCAAATATTGCTTTAAATTAAAAGTAACATAATGAAACATTTTATTTGTCTTTTACATATGAATTAATATGGTAGAATTTAAAAGTAATATATTATGTCACTTTTTTTTTAAAAAAAGTCACACATTTCATTTATATTATTTTTGCATATATGGATAAAATCAACATCTTCATCTGTTAAGGAGTCAAATAGGAACAAGATAACGAATAAATATGACAAAATGACCAGAATTTTTGTTCGAAGAGAATGCACAAACAACAACCTTTGTTAAAATGTATATCACTTTAATTATGTCATTTTTTTGGAAGCTAAATCTTTTTTTTTTTTTTTTTTTTGATACCCAAGTATCCTAGCTAACACTAGACTATTTCCTGGACCGCCCATCACCGGTGCCTCAACTCTGGGCGGAGGTAAATCGCGGGTTATGCCCAATCAAGCCAATGCCCATGTAAGCTTTATACTCCTGGCCCCAAGGGAGCCCTCCTACAACCGGTTATGACAACACCAAGCTGCTTCACCACATGGTTTGGGTATTACAACACTTGGCTGCTCCTTCCGTGATTCGAACTCCGCACCCTGGGGTTGCAAGCCCAGCCTTGCACTGTCTTTGCCATTTCGGATGTGCCCCGGGGCACAAACTAAATCTTAACATTGTTTAACAGAGATCAAGCTGTTCTTGTTATTATCAATTTACAATTTTATCATTAAAATAATTGGTGTATCCTTATACTTACACATAAACTAAATTAGACAACGATTTTATAAAGTTCAAAGTGTATGTCACATTTCTAAAGGAGCTGAGATATATCGATTATAAATTATGACTGACATATCACGTCCCTTTAAATCAATATATATGTGGTATGACTAACTCTTAATTCTGTAAAAATAGATAGACTATTAAACGAAAAGTGACAGAAATTGAAAAAAGTCACACATATTAAAAAAAATTGACAAAATCTCGAAAAAACTACTTAATAATTTGTGGGCTTCTTTGGGCTTTCAGGTTTCAGAGGGTTTTGGGCGTATAATTAATATGAGAATTATAATTCTATTAGTTTTAAGTGTATTAACCTAATATCTTAATTTTTAGGGTATAAAAATTAGTCTTTAGACTCTGGATGATTCGAAGGCAATCAGTCTAAGCAATTTGTAATAAGTATATTTTTTTAATAATGAATTTTTATTATTGTACACATACTGTTATATATAGTAAGTTATAAATTTTGATGTCCTTGATATTTTGAGCATCAAATGTTTTAAGAATGAAGTAGTCACCTAATTACAACACAATTGTTAGGTTTTTCATCCATTAATACTTGCATTGTTACGATAAATTGATGCCTAAATGTGCTAAGTATCTTTATATTTTGATTTAGGTTTCAAATGGATGAAAACGGTGGAGATTTGACGAAATAAATGAAAAAGAGCCAAAGTGGAAGAAAAGGAAAGTTCAGGTACCAAATTGCAAATATTCAAAAGATGGATCGGAAGGTAAAATGAAGTAATGAATATTCGAGAGTGTTAGAGGTCAATGGGACACTCAAAGGAGTCAAAAGAATGAAATATAGCCAAATCATTATCATATATCAACTTTCAAGCTGAAAAGTTTTGCATCGATTTTCAATCTCATATTGAGACTAGTTTTGGACATGGAAAATGATCGAATTCGAAGATGTTATCTGAAGCAAAGTTGTAACCCTTTGAGTTAGCTTTCCAACACATTTTGAATCACCTCAATCAGATATCGAGAGAGGAAGCTATGGTCAAAACACTAAAAACTATTCGACAGAACATTTTTGTACTGTGGCTACACACGGCATGCAGGACATGCGTACGCAAGATGCCAAAAAATAACTATTGAGGTAATTTTAGTGCACTGTGCATATGCAAGAATTGAACTATGCGTACGCATGGTTCATTTTGGACCTAAAATCTCACTTTCCTTATACGATTCAAACTCTTTTTGGTAACATATCTTGCAAGACTTTTCAACCTTAAAAACACCCCAAAATGCTGAATTTTGGATTATCATCATTCTTCTCATCTTTGGTTTAAGAATCTCCATGAGAAACTAAAACTCTTGGTGAAGCTACGAAGGAACTCATTGGATTCAGTAATTTTACATCCTTTATTCATGTAATTTGGTCTTTATTTATTGAATACTTTTAAAATTTAGATTTTCATTCTGATAAATTTAAATTGAAATTGGTTTAATTCTTATTAGATTTTTCATGGATTTAGTCATGTTTTTTTTCATTATTTAATCGAAATATTTGTTAAGTTTAAATTTTATGAACCTATGTTGAGATTGATTTAACTTTTACTAAATTAATCATAGATTCAACCAGGCTCTTTCTATCGACAAATTGAAATAATTGTTGAATTTTAATCTCAATTATTTTATTAGTGTGATTCATTACTACTTTATACTTGAAATATATGGTCGATCTTTGAATCTAATTTTAATAAAATTGTGCGAATGTGTCATATGAAGTCTAAATTTTAGAACCACTTTTGAATTAAATTGATTTATAACGTCATATCTTCATATTAGAGTGTGTGATGAAAGCCTCTAAATGAGTTATAAAAAACTGAATAATTGATGTGAATGATCCGACCCAACTGGGAGAATTCTGGCGCTTCACTACTTCAAATCATTGATTTTAACTTTACTACTTCAATATTGAATTTATTACAAATTTAAGACGAAAACTCATCCCTTTTTGGAACCTTTAAGCATTTTCCATCTCCCTGTAAATACGACACCCCAAATCTGTGCTACAATTACCGTGTTATTCTTTGAGCATAATCAAATTTTTGCGCCATTGCCGGGGAGACGGTATAAAAAATTGAAGGATCCTCTAGTAAAACGGTGACTTCGTTCCCTTTTTTAATTTCATTTTTAGTTAGTTTATTATTTATTTTTCTCACATCATTTTCTTTTAATTGTGTTTTATGAGTTGGTATTGAGACGAGCAAAGAAGATTTGTGGAAACACCTCTCATAGAGCTTGAATATTTTTTTAACCCTGTTTTTGATTTTGCATCTGTTAACAGAACACCACATCACATAACACAATGTTTGATAGTAAGCATGATATACCGTATAAAACTTTGCATGATTACCCGCACCCCACGCGTAGATTTTAAACCTGGAATGATTCAACTTATTCTCAATTTTCATGGACTTGAAAATGAAAACCCGTATGTGTATATTAGGGAATTCGAGGAGGTAGTAGCAACCTTCCACAATCAACAGGTACAATGGATGCAATTAATCTTAAATTCTTTCCATTTTCTCTTATGGAAAGGGCAAAAAGATGGTTGTATTCATTGAGACTACATTCGATTGGAACTTGGGCTGAAATGACCCAAGCGTTATTTGGCAAATACTTTTCCCACCACAAAACAACTACGTTGTAAAAGCAAATCTCTTTTTTTATCCAAAAGGAGAGTGAAAATTTATATCAAGTGTGGGAAAGGTATAAAGAACTCCAAGCCCTTTGTCCCCACCATGGTTATTAGAGTTGGCGTATCGTAAGCTATTTCTATGAAGAGTTAACACCTAGGGAGCGTCAATTTGTTGAGATGATGTGTAATGGCGATTTCCTACAAAAATATCTAGATAAGGCTATAGGATACTTAGATGACTTGGCTGAAAAAGCCCATACTTGGACTGGACTTAGTGTCACTGAGAGTACTAATAGGTCATAACTCATAGGTAACCCCACTATCACATGTATCTATCATCTTAGGGAGGAGGATAGCCTTAGAGCAAAAGCAGAAGCCCTAACTAAAGAACTTGAAACCCTATGTGCTAAAGGCTCGAAACCTGTACAGAATGTATCCCGTGTTGAGTCTAGTGGAAATTGTTTTATGTGTGGTGGAACTGATCATCCAGCTCAAGAATATATCACTTACGCTGAGATGAGGGGAGTGTATGAGGAACATTGTAATGCTTTAAGAATGTACCAAAACCCATATATCCCTCTCTCTGAAACCTACAATAAGGGATGGCGAAATCATCCAAATTTTAGCTGGAAATCTGATAATTAACAACAGGCTCAACCAAATAGAACCTACACTACACCCTCAAATCAATCTACATCTTCTAGGAACTCTTTAGATGATACACTACATGATTTTATAGAGGCACATGGTAAAACCAATCACAAATTTGAAACTATGATTACCCAGGTTGTTGAAAAAAACAAAGAGATGAAAGCCCACATGTCCAAATTGACCAATGCTTTAGATGTAGGGGAGCATAGGAAATTTCTAGCTCAAGCCCAACCAAATCCTAAAGGACAACACATGGCACAAACCTCAGGCTCAGAAGAAAACAACCTTAAGAAAGTAAATGTCATAACCACTAGGTCCGGAAAGACTATAGAACCAACCAACAAGCCTAGAAATGATGAGAGAAATTCTAGCAATTCGAGAGAAGGTAGACCTAGTAAAGAGGTAGTAGAGATCCCAACTAGAGTACATTTTCCTCAAGCTCTAAAGCCTACCTTGAAAGCTACTGGACAACACAACGAAATTTTGGAACACCTTAAATAGGTGAAAATCAATCTACCCCTTTTGCATGTGATTGCCCAACCCCTACGTATGCTAAAGTTCTTAAGGACTTATGCACTAAAAAGAGAAAGCACCATGTTAAGAAAACCGTTTTCTTAATTGATTAGGTAAGTGCTGTAATTGAACAAAGGGTCCTACCTAAGTATAAAGATCTTGGTTGTCCCACTATTTCTTGCATAATTGGGAACCATGAGTTTGTACAAGCCCTTCTTGACTTAGGAGCTAGTGTTAACCTCATGTCGTATGCTATCTACTCATTGTTAAGCTTAGGTGAGATGAAACCTGCATCTATAGTCTTACAATTAGCTGATCGATCCACCGTTAGGCCTAGGGAAGTAGTTGAGAATGTGTTAGTTCAAATTGATAAATTCTATTATCCAGTTGATTTCTTGGTATTAGATTTGAAGGTTGATGTGAATATTGACTCTAAAATTCTCATAATTCTTGGTAGACCCTTTCTTGCTACTACTAATGCTCTTATTAATTGCAGGAATAGTCTAATGAAGCTATCTTTTGGGAATATGACTTTAGAAGTCAATTTTTTCACATTGCTAAACAACTATAGGAGGATGATGAGTGTCATCAAACATTTATGATTGATGCACTCATTCAAGAAGAAACACCCGCAACTATTGATTTTGATCCCTTGAACTCATTCCTCTTAGAATATGAAATTCTATATGCTGTTGATGATGAGGAGTATACTAATATTTGTGCTGTTTTTGCAAAAATACAGGATTATGGAGCATCACCATGGCAGCCAAAGTTTGAAGAGCTGCCAGAAAGGAGTAGAGGACATCAACCATCAAGTATTGAGAGTCCCAAACCAGAGTTGAAACCGCTGCCTCCATGATTGAAACATGAATTTCTTGGACCAGGTGATATCTTTCCTGTTATTATATCTTCAGAATTGGATGAATTACAATGTAAGCAACTTTTACATATCTTGAATGAGCACAAATCTACATTAGGATGGACTATAGCTGACATCAAAGGTATTAGCCCTCTAATTTACTCACATAGGATTCATCTAGAGGAAGAAACTAGCCTTAGAAAAGATCCCCAATGTAGACTAAACCTCACAATAAAAGAAGTAGTGAAAAATGAAATGCTAAAATTGTTAGATGCATGAATTATTTACCATATCGTTGATAGTAAATGGGTTAGTCCTACGTAGGTCGATCCTAAGAAGTCAGGAGTCACATTGGTGAAAAATGAACTATGTGAAATGGTCCCAACAAAAATAGTGACTGGATGACATATGTGCATAGACTATAGGAAGTTAAATGCTACCACTCACAAGGACCACTTTTCCCTCCCCTTTTTGGACCAAATTCTAGAGCGTGTGGCTGGCCATCATTTTTATTATTTTCTGGATGGCTATTCTGGTTATTACCAAATTGAAATTGTCTTAGAAGACTAGGATAAAACCACGTTTACTTGCCCCATTTGGTACTTTTACATTTTGTAAGATGTCATTTAGTCTTTATAATGCCCCTGCCACGTTTCAAATATGCATGACCAGTATGTTTAGTGACATGGTAGAGAATTACATGGAAGTTTTTATGGATGATCTAACTATTTTTGGAACTTCATTTCATGCATAACTGTTAAATTTGAAATGAGTTCTAACCTGATGTGAGGAAAAGGGTTTAGTATTGAATTGGGAAAAGTGTCATTTTATAGTACCTTCGGGAATTACCTTAGGGCATGTAATTTCTTCTAAAGGAATAGAGGTTGACAAATCTAAAACTGAACTTATCTCTAAATTGCCTTCACCTAAGACAGTGAAAGACATCAGATCATTCCTAGTTCATATAGGTTTTTATAGGAGGTTCATATAGAACTTTTCATCTATAATTAGACCTTTGTGTAACCTTCTCAGTAAAGATGTGACTTTTGATTAGACCATTGAGTGTCAAGAGGCATTCAAAATGCCGATCGGCAAACTAACCTCAGCACCCATTATGCAACCACCTGATTGGACATTACCGTTTGAAATTATGTGTGATGCTAGTGATTATGTGGTAGGTACTGTACTTGGACAACGAAGAGAATGTAGGCCTTTTGTAAACTACTACACTAGTAGAACTCTAAACAGTGCACAAATGAACTATTCCATGACTGAAAATGAGTTATTAGCTGTAGTTTTTTGCGCTTGATAAGTTTCGATCTTATTTGATTGGCTCTCCCATTATAATTTTCACAGATCATGCAGCCATTAAATACCTTCTTACCAAGAAGGATGCTAATGTACGATTAATATGGTGGATTTTGCTGTTGTAGGAGTTCGATATCACTATCAAGGATAAGAAAGGGGTGAAAAATGTTGTAGCAGACCATTTTTCAAGGCTAACCTTTGAAGACAACACAACCACCTTGCCAATCATAGAAGAATTCCTAAATGAGAGTTTATTTTATGTTTCTTCTCTACCAAGGTTTGCTCATATTGTAAATTACTTGGTTGCAGGTGAAATTCCACGAGAGTGGAGTGCGCAAGATAAGATGAGGTTCCTAGTTGAGACACGTAATTTTTATTGGGATGACCCTTATCTATTTAAATACTGTTATGATCAGATTTTGAGACGTTGTGTCCCTGATGAAGAGATACCTAGCATACTCAATTTCTATCATGCCCAAGCATGTGAATGCCACTTTTCTATGAAAAAAACTGATGCAAAAATTTTGCAATGTGGTTTTTACTGGCCCACCTTGTTTAATGACACTAATGTCCACTGTAGAGCTTGTGAGAGATGCCAAAAGCTCGGTACGATGTCCTGACGTAATATAATGCCCTTAAGCCCCATTTTGGTAATAGAAATTTTTTATTGTTGGGGTACTGACTTTATGGGACCCTTTTCGCCCTTTTTTGGCTATCTATATATCATTGTAGCAGTAGATTACGTGTCTAAGTGGGTAGAGACAGTAGCTTGTAGGGCTAATGACAATAAAATAGTTGTAAAATTCCTTAAGGAAACTATTTTGTCTCGCTTTGGCACACCACGAGTGATAATTAGTGATAGAGTAACACACTTTTGCAACCGTTCATTGGAAACCTTAATGAAAAAGTATGGGGTTTTTCATAAAATTTCAACTGCTTATCACCCCCAAACTAGTGGACAAGTGGAACTGGCTAAGAGGGAGGTCAAACAAATCTTAGAAAAAACGGTGAACCCTAATCGTAAAGATTGGTCTTTAAGATTAAATGATACACTTTGGGCTTACCGTACAACTTTTAAGACCTCCTTAGGCATGTCCCCATATAGACTTATCTTTGGAAAACCTTGTCATCTACCTATAGAGCTTGAGCATCGAGCCTATTAGGCTATTAAACACTTTAACTTTGACCTAGAAGAGGGATGTAGACTTAGAAAATTTCAATTGACCGAGCTGGAGAAATTAAGGAATGATACTTATGAGAGTTCTAGAATCTACAAGTCAAAAATGAAAGCTTTTCATGATAAAAATATTTTGAGAAGAACCTTTGAACCAAATCAAAAAGTATACTTGTACGATTCTAGACTCCACAAGTACTTAGGTAAACTTCGTTCCAGGTAGATTGGCCCTTTTGTAGTGAAATGTGTTTTTGAAAATGGGGCAATTGAAATTGAAGACCCTAATGACAGTAGGGTGTTTAAGGTTAATGGACATCGTCTCAAGATACTCTATGGGCAACATGTACACGCAGTGGAAGAAATTCCTCTTGCAGACCCAGTTTACCACCTTTAAAATCTTTCAGGTATGCCTTTCACCGTGTTTTTCTGTATACTAGTTTTTATATTTCTCTTTAGGTAGTTAGTTCATTTTTTTAGGTTTCTCTCCATTCCCAATTTTATCACATTGAGAACTTGCAAGTTATCAATTCTTCGAGCTTATGTTGACTCACTTTTGTATTCAGGTGATATCGTTCCTTCTCTATCTCGTGTTCATGTTGATGCATTGAGGACAATGCAAAAATTTAGTTGGGAGATGGTCAATTTAGATTTTCGTTGAATTGCATGTGAATTTGAGATTTGAGTCTCTGATTTGCTAATGTTTATGCTTTTGAATGACAAAATATACCACTATGAGTTAATCTTGTTTATGAGAATCTAGATTTCATGACACTTGCTGAATTCTTTTTGTGCATACAAGCCTTATGGTAAGATGATAGTTTAACACATGTAGTTAGAGGAGTCTCTTGCTGAAGTTTTCTTATGAGAGAATTGGTGAGAATTGAGAGCCACTATATACTAAAAATGGCAATAAACTCTCATTGGTCTTGTGAATTGGAAACTCTTTTGAAAATAACACTATATGGTTTGTGGTGAGATGGTAGATTACTTGGGAAATGATGAAAGTCAATTTAGGATTGACATTTGAGTTTTCAACCTTTCTTTTCAATACCTCTAGTAGCCACTTTGAGCCATACACATATATAGTCGTTTCTTCGTGCACATATGTTATCCATACTTCTCCACATTGAAGTACAACCTTTACGCATATTGTTCCACCGTTTTACTTTCAAGTGTGTAGTAGGTATTGGATGTTTATTTGTGAATCATTGAAGCAAGAAAAATGACAAGAGTTGATATGTGCTCAAGTAAGGCGGCCCAAAAAATCGAAAAAGAAAAGAAAAAAAACACACACACACACACACACATATATATATATATATATATATATATATACATATATATATATATATATATATATATATATTTTGGAGGTTTGAGATATTGATGAATGTGTTGATTGAAATGTGTGATACGATACTTAGGTATGTGCTTGAAAGTTTTGAATCATGATATCCTTCTTTTTATATAACCCAATTTGAACTTTATTATAACCTTTTGCTTTGATTGTTTTGATTCCAAGTAGGATTGTGGAATGAATAGATGAATTCTCAGTTGACGGTATGCCTATCATGATACAATGTTTGCTTGTTGCTTGTTCATAACTATCTAAGCCTTCAATTTTGAGTGTACATCTTTCTCAACTCCACAGAGAGAAACCCAACACTAAACACTTTGATACTCGTGAGTTTTGGATCTGAACCTTTAGCTTGAGATATACTTGATGTTACTTGTGTTAGGGTTAGCGGTAAGATGGCTATGGCTTGACACACACTCACACATTTCGTAAGTATTTTTGATATCCTGATAATCATGACACTATTGATTTCTTTGTGGCGTTGAGTTTGAAAAGAGCATGAACTGTATTTGAATTAGAACTTGATAGTTTGAATTGTAACATAGACTAGTCATTGATCATCTTGTTTTGCATTAAATTGCTAGGGACTAGCAATAAGCAAATTGGGAGGTGTGATAATGATGCAAATTGTTAGGTTTTTCGTCTATTGATACTTGCTTTGTTATAATAAATTGATGCCTAAATGTACTAAAGACCTTTATATTTTGATTTAGGTTGCAAATGGATGAAAACGGTGGAGATTTGAGGAAATAAGTGAAAAAGAGCCAAAGTGGAAGAAACTGAAAGTTTAGGGACCAAATTGAAAATATCCAAAAGATTGCTCGGAAGGTATAATGAAGTGATGAATATTGAGAGTGTTAGAGGTCAATGGGACGCTAAAAGGAGTCAAAAGAAAGAAATATAACCAAGACATTATCACATATCAACTTTCAAGCTGAAAAATTTTGCATCGGTTTTCAACCTCATATTGAGACCAGTTTTGGACATGGAAAATGATCGAATTCGAATATGGTATCTGAAGAAAATTTGTATCCCTATGATTTATCTTTCCAACACACTTTGAATCACCTCAATTAGACATTGAGAGAGGAAGTTATGGTCAAGATACTAAAAGCCATTCGACAGAAAAATTTTGTACTATGCGTACGCACAGGCCCGCATGACGTGCTTACGCGAGATGCCAAAAAATAACTGTTGAGGTTATTTTTAGTGCACTGTGCGTTCGCAAGAATTGAAATATGTGTATGCATGGTTAATTCTGGACCCGAAATTTCATTTTTCTTCTACGACTCAGACTCCTTTGGTAACATATCTTGCACGACTTTTCAACCTTAAAAACACCCTAGAATGCCGACTTCTGGATTATTCATCATTCTTATCATCTTTGGCTCAAAAATCTCCATGAGGAACTAAAACCCTTGATGAAGCTACGAATGAAGTCATTGGATTCGGTGATTTTACATCCTAATTATGTAATCTAGTCTCTATTTGTTGAAAACTTTTAGAATTTAGACTTTCATTCTGATAAATTTAAATTGAAGTTCGTTTAATTCTTATTAGATTTTTCATGGATTCATCCGTTCTTTTTTCATTGTTTAATCAAAATATTTGTTAAGTTTAAATTTCATGAACCTATATTGAGATTGGTTTAACTTTTACTAAATTAATCATAGATTCAGTCAGGCTCTTTCTATCGATGAATTGAACTAATTGTTGAATTTTAATCTCAATTATTTTATTGGTGTGATTCAATTACTGCTTTATGTTTGAAATATATGGTCGATCTTTGAATCTGATTTCAATAAAATTATGCGAATGCATCATATGAAGTCTAGATTTTAGAACTATTTTTGAATTAACTTGATTTGTAACGTCATATCTTCCTATTAGAGTGTTGGGATGAAAGCCTCTAATTAAGTTATAAAACTGAATAATTGATGTGAATGATTTGATCCAACTGAAGAAATTCCGATGCTTCACTACTTCAAATCATTAATTTTAACTTTACTACTTCAACATTAAATTTACTGCAAATTTAAGACGATAACTCATCCCTTTTTGGAACCCTTAAGCATTTTCTATCTCCTTATAGATACGACTCCCCAAAGCTGCACTACAACTACCGCGTTATTCTTTGGGCATAATCATCACCTCTTGAGACTCTACTCGTGTCGGCTACACAACAAAATAAAAGTAGTTAAAGATAAATAAGAATAGAACTACTAAGTTAAAACTATTATGGATAATGAAAGTAAAAAAAAATAAAAAATTATACGCACACACACATCTAACCTTGTTGTCAACATGCCATTCGCTACATCCTTGCCAACATGTGTTATCTATACATTGAGTCTATAAGTGCACTAAGATCACCATTTTAAGAAAAGAAAGATCGATGACTGTTGGCATTTTGACAGTCAAGTCAGCTAAAAAAATATAAGAATAGGAAAATATAAGGTGTGGAAGAGATAAGCATGTAGAGTTTTGGCTAGGGTGTCGAGAATTGAATAGATTTTCTTCGTACTACAAATGTGTATTTATAGACAAATCTCTAGGTTAAAATAGGTTAACGATGTAGCAAACCTAATTTTACATGTGTCATGTGTTCACTTATTGAATTTTTTTGTTCATATCCTTCTTGAACAAATTTACTTTAATGCCAAGTTCTTATAAGTGTTCTCTAACCATCAATGACTCTTTGCAGATATTTAAGGATTGAAGATTGTTTCTTTATCAATTAGTTTCATTGACGGTCCAACTCTCCAAACTTGTTATAACACAAACTAATATGCAAGGAAAAGGGGCTTCATCTACTAGCCCTTATCACTGAACCTTTTGGGTTTATCATTCTTAGTTGAACTTGAGGGAGGTTTGTGTTCGGCAAAACTTGCAAGTGTAAAGGATCGTCGATAAGTAATAAATTCGAGTGAGTTAAGAGTATTATCCCACAGAAAATGAATTCAATTTAAGTTTACTAATTTTGTATGAAATTCAAATTATTTAAATAAAATAGGGATTTCAATTTGATTTTATGCTAAATTATCTAAAAAAGAGGTAAAAAAACATTTTTTTTATTAAATTATAAATGATTGTATCGGATTTAGAGTTCGCATATTGTTATCTATTTCAATTCTTGATTTGTAATTTAGTTCCGTTCATATGTTTTTGACAATCGATAAAGCTAATATATTTAATTCATTTGCAAGACAAATAAATTATATCCTAGTCACAACCCAAATCTATTCCTAGTCTAAATTCGAATGAATATAATTCATTAAATTTTAGATTACATGTATGATTGCACACGTGATAAATGTTATTTCTAATATCTATTGCACATATGCTAATTTTATCTTGTTCTAAACTTACTGACTTTAACTCATTGCTAGAGTTTGATCTCCTCTTTCAAAATATTGTAAATGACTTCTCGTTCTTTATGAATTTAATAATATTATTGTGTGTGAAGATGTATTTTTTTTCCCCAAGTTTTACATTTATAGGAGATGAAATTAGGTCAAGAAATATGTTCAATTTGAGTTCCAAAATTGATTCAATCATAGAAGGAAAGTTGGACAGTCGATGAAAATTTGTCATGCGCCCCTACACCGTAGCACTGAAATGCTCTTTGTTCAAGTTTGCTCAAGCTAGCACGCCTGTGCCGGCCTATTTCTTGCACTCCCAGTTTGATCGTTTTCATCCCTAAGAAGTTTTAGTATTTTGGTCATAATTTTCTTCTTTCAAAATCCAATTGAGGTGATTCAAAACATATTAGAAATTTAACTCAGGGATACAATTATTTTAGAAATAGAGATTTTTCAATTCGAATGCTTACTACCCAAAAAATGGGCCTCAAACTAATGCTAAAAATTTGAAGCATGACTTTTTTGGCTGAAAATTGATTTGTGAAAGTACTTTAACTATATTTCACTTATTTGACCTCTAATTGCATTCCATTGATCATATGTGATGTTCAATCATCATTTTATTGTCCGAATCAGCTATTGAATATTTACACTTTGGTCCCAAACTTTGGATTTCTTTCATTTTTGCTCGTTTTTCTTTCTTTTCTTCCAATTCTATCAAGTTGCATCGGGTTTTATCTAACAAACAAAATTAACATCTAATCAAGTCATAACTCATTAAAAACTAATTACAATTGATCTCATTTAATGTTCTTGTTAAGTGTATAAAATACATTTTTTAGTTCGCCAAAGGGATGACGCTTAATCAAAGTGACTCTAAGGCGATGACTAAGCGAGCTGGAATGGTGCTCTTGCAGGTGCTCGGTTGGCGAATTCTACTACCATGTAATTGTTTGACGGAGCATGTGGGAAGCAAACGAGGCCTCCTCATTGCACCTACATGGTCTTCACGTCCTAGGTAGTTCACAGGTTTCTCCCACGTGAATTACTATTTTAGTATTAATCATCCAATTTTGAGTTTAATATTTATATAGGTAGAGGGCTTGAGGATAAGGTTTGCAAGGACAACATGAAATTTTGTCCTTTAAAAAAACTCTAGTTCAATTCAAGTGATAGGCCCCATACAAGTCTGCATTGCATTAGTTGGTGCTGCTGTCGAAGTTTGGCCATCTCTAGCAAAGCCTTTCTGGTGATGAAGGCTTTTATGACGAAGTGTATGAGTAGTCTTCAAACCTGAACATGATATTTATATGAGGTAGAGAACTGATGGTGATAATGTCGACGTTTCAAAATCTCCGAAGGTAATACAGAAATGAGTAAATGGTTATAGAATCCTAGGCCATGATTACAACTAATGAAACGTCAAAGTGATGATTATAATCGTTTTTATTAATAATAATAATGTTAAATGTACGTTCATTCCCTTACATCATTGTTTAACCCTTGTTTTCAAAAAATTGTGAGCGAAAAAATTATCTTTTTTAAAAGTCAAGTGGTGTGTTATCATGTGGTACAATGTAAACGATGATGTAAACGATGATGTACACATAACATGATTGTTTTATTAATCACAAGCTTTTGCACTACGCATGGTTGACACAAGCATGAAGCATCTAGCCCATTAATTTCCATTGGGAGATTCACTCCTCTTTGCTTTCAAGGGTGCAAATTTCCCCCTCTAATTAAGGCTTATAATCAAATCTTGAGATCCAATGGTTCACATCTATCAATCAAAAAACTTATAAAAGGAACAATCGGTCTCTTATTTCACACTTTTCATCATCTCCAAACTAACTTTGAAAAAAAACTTTTAACCTTTCAAGTTTCATTTTCGTCTGTTGTGCCCTAGAAGAAAGTATAGCCATCCCCGATGATATTTAGGTACGTAATTTATCTTCCATCTCAAGCTTTTATTCTACTATTTCATCTTTTCTAGGGGTTTTTGGATGTTTTCCGATGAATTTTGCCAAAAATACAGTGTTTCCAACCACCCAGCTACAACAAAATGACCTCACATAATTCTTACGCCCAAATGGTGACTTAGGTAAGATAGCCACAAACAATAAGATAAAAGGCAAGGTCCCAGAAACCTCTTCTTCATCGGAAAAATAATCATTTGAACTTGTTTGAGGTTCGCCAAGGAGTGAGGCTAGATCAAGGCGACTCTTAGGCGAAGATTCACAAACATGAATGGTTAGATTATATTAAAACTTTAAATCTCAAGTTCTTGAAATCTAATTACTTTATTGCCAATATCCTCTAGTCAAATCATCAAGAGAATTATTAAATGCTGGACATACCTTAAATTATTGGGAATGATTATTTAATAATTGATCATGATTCCGGGTCCTAAATCATAATTGACTCTTTTAAATCTTGAGTTCTTGTTCTTGATCTTGACTTCTTGCTCCATAATCTTGATTATCTCAATTCTTTTTTCTTGATTGTTGATTTCAAGTTCTTAATTGTGGGTTTTAGATCTTCCTCTTTAATATGTTATTTCTTCTATTCTTATATTGATGGGATGACATAAACAAATGAGAATCACATATAAATTGGGGACTATAATCATATTTATAGTTTTCATATGTATTTTGGCCCATCATGAATATACAACACTAATGGATCTGGTCTCTACACATTTCGCACACACTTTATTCAGATTCCCAAACCTTAATAACTTAAATTCTTTATTAGATCATTTTAAACGTGTTTGACCTTAATATAGCCCTTAATACACATTTAATTACATATGTACGCCCGCATGACAAATTAAAACAATTCAACAATCTCCCACTTGGACCACATATGTTACCTTATAAATGTGCATAAACTTGGACTTCAAAACTTTTGCTATCATAACCAAAAGTATCTCCAAACAATCTCGTCCATTGATTATGTCAATATAGGATTATAACTAAACCCACCAATGGTCACGTATATCAACACAATTAAATGACATAGATCAAGTATGGATGTGTAGTATGAAAATTACATTTAATATGATCCAAACATGCATGTTTCCAACCGTTCCTACTTATTATTTAATGAGATCAAATTAAAACTTTAATTATAGTGAAACTGAATTGAATATTTTATTTCTAAAATAAACTAAATATCCATGTATAAGATTATGTGCCTAAAATAGATAACATCCAAATACAAACTCTCATTAAACTGACATATCATCAAAAGTTGTAACTCACATGTTAGTATTATGCTCATAAAAGATTTTAAATGGTAAATCAAAAGATTATGTATCTATAATTATTGATAAGGTAATTTAATGCATTAAACTCGTAATAAAATCAACACATAAATAAATAAATTACAGAAATCTTGAATAAAAAAATAAAAAATCACAAATCGAATAAATTGTTTTCTCTAATATAAAAATTTGTTACTCATACTGGAAAAATAAAAACATGCAAAAGTGGAAAGATGTCACAAAAAATTGACGAAACGTGAAGATTTCTGACGTTTGCAGTTTCCTTTTTTGTTTGCGGTTTCCTTTTTTTTTTTTTTTCTATTTATCTTTTCTTCCCTGCACATGTCTTTCTCTTCCTTCTCTTTTGACTTTTCTTTCTTTTTTCTCTTTTTTCTTTTCTTTTTCTCTCCTTCATCTTTTCTTTTTTCAACAGCAAGTTTATTTTTCTCCTTTGCATAATCTCCTTTTTTTTCTCTGTCTACCTCTCTCCTCTCTTTGTTTTCTGCCTTTTGTTTTTCTTGTGTCTTCTCTCATGTCGGTTCCTGCATCTATTTTTTTTTCAGCCTCCCAAAACCTCCTGCTTTTCTGTTTCTGCGTGTGTGTATATATGCTCTCCCCTAATCAACGAGTTCTATTCTAATTAGAATTCCAAGTGACAATTGAATTGCTAGTCCAATTATAAGTCTAGGCCCATCTGTAGAATTAATGCAATTTAATCATTCAATTTCTACAGTGTAGACTTTAATACCCAAAATTGTAAATTTCATTCAGTTGCCGCATTCTTTCTTTTCCAATTGCTTCGAATGAGTCAATAACTAAAACAAAAGGAAATTAACTTAAGTTAAGTAAAAATTAATAATTTGACGACATAAAAATTAGTAATTTGATCCAAATAAATGCACAAATTGCATTTATCAAATACCCTCAAACTTGAATTTTTGTTTGTCCTCAAATAAAATTAAAACCTAACAAGCACACAAACAAGCAATGCTAATTACCTAATTGACGATCAATCAATCAAGTAAAGCAATAAAATTTAGATAACTAACCTGGCTTTTTATCTCGGGATTGAAATCATAGTATCAAATTTATGCACAGTTTCAAAATCACAATACATAAATTAAAATTCACTTTTCCAATGTAGAATCGATGCATGTGTGTGAAGAATTAAATATAGCATTATAAATTCATAAGTTGTTTCAATTCCTGATCCTCAGTGGTCAAATATGTTCTTTCATCACTCGTAAGATTCACACACTCCAAATTTATTTTTTCACTCTTTTCCAGTGTGTGAACTATGGTTAGATTTTTTTTTACTATCCTCACCTCTCTAGTTTGTCAAAATTTCACCCATTTCAAGTTCAACATTTCAATAAACAAGGAGTCTCCATTAAGTTTGATTGTTTCAATTTCTAGGACTTAACTAAGCTAACAATCTCTTATTAAAAGTCAAATTTTCTTAAACACGTATTTGAGACATAATCAAGACATTTGGTACGTTTTCTGTTTCATGCACCAGCTTTTTCTGATTTTTTTTCCAGTTTTTTTATAATAAATTTTTTTTTTATTTTAAGCATTCTTCCTATAAGATTTCTAAATGATCCATGTAACAAGCTTTTGACCGATGACTCCCAAGTCAGTTGACCAAGGGCACCAGATTTTAAAGACCCTTGCGACTTAATTGCTCGAGTTATAAAGGCTACGAATAGAAATTTTATAATAAATTTTTTTATCCTTAATTAGTGCAATGTCCCTCATTTAACACCAATTCAAGTAAAGCGACCTTTAACTTGAGATTTTCACTCAATTGCATCACATTGACTTTATACAATTCACAGAAGATTTTTTAATTTCACACACGGAATCCTTATTTATCTTAACATCTTCCTACAACAGTGAAATTCCTCCAAACTATTCTAAATTTGGTCAAAGAATGTAAAATCTAGTGGTTTTGGGTTTAGTATCTATGGTCCACTATTTCAACCTATTCAATTATGAAATCAATTCATTTTTACACAATGCTTAACTTAATTTATGTGCTCAATATATATCAAATTTCACATGGAGAAGCAAAAATTAATCTAAGCATGCAACTTATTCCCCATTCATAGATCAATTCATGATTCAATATATTCGTCATTGTCAAACAGGTCAACTAACTCACACAAGTACACAAAAATAAAATATTTTTATTATATTATTTTTTTGAAATTCTTGACATTTTTTTTTCTATTTTTCAAATTTTTTTAAAGCAAAAAAAAAAAAAAAAAACACACACACACACACAAAGAAAATGAAAACTCGTATTTTCCATCTCCAAACTTAAACTAGACATTGTCCTCAATATCTTTAATCCTAAATGTGCATATAAAAGGGTGGGAAGAAAATGAAAAAAAAAAAAAAAACTCCCTTGATATGGCGTGTAATTCAATGGCTAGCTTTCCTATTGCTCATGTTGGCTCCTTAGGCAATTTTGGTCTACATGTTGCGCAACGCCATGTTCTTGAAAAATCAAATAAAGCATTAAGATTAAATAATTGGAACAAGTGTTACTTAGTTCTAACATCTAATAAACCAACTATCATATCGAAGATCTAAGGAGAAGAGGGAAATGGATAAGGAGTTACAAATAAACTTAAAATAAATTAAACTATCATAAAACTAAAAAACAGAATAAATAAAAAGGAAAAAAGTTTGGGTTGCCTCCCAAAAAGCGCTTCTTTAATGTCATTAGCTTGACTTTTTGCAAAAGTGTTTCGTGGCATTTTGAATATTGTTTGGAGGCCCTGCTCAACTTGCTTAATTTGACTTTGCTCTATATTGAAATTTTCCTTCAAATTTTAGTATTTCTCTTCTCCGTGTAGTATGACTTTTCCTTATCACATGTTTTGAATTCAACAATATATACCTTAATTTCTTCATAAGGTTTAATCACAAAATCCACTTTTGAGCAAACGATGAAGTTGAGGATTTCCTCTTCTTTGAATGTTACAAGTTATTTTTCGCTCGTTGTGATTAATTTCTCGATTCTTTTAAGCTCCTCTTCTTTAATTGAGGTTTTCTCAAATTCAACGTCCATATTTAAAACTTTTGGCAAATAAACAATGTAATCTTCATTTAAAGTTTCATCTTCTTGTTGTATTTGCTGCAAGTCTGGTGGATCTGATTCTCTTAATTGATGTTCATTAATAATCCGTGGAAGAAATAATTCGACAGGCAACTCGCCCATATCAAACTTGTGAGAGAGAAATAATGCAACATACAAGTTTTCCATGACAGTTTCATCAATTTCACATTAAGTTTTTAGATCCTGTAGTCTCTATCCTATAATTAAATCTCTCATAAGCACATCTTCCTCAACAATTCCTTGAGTTGCAATTGTTATTGCCTAATCATGAAGTTACATACAAGCATATTGTCGCAATCAATCTCGGCCATCTTTTATTCTGTTATTTTCGTTCTTTTATATATCTTGAAAAAAAAAAGACAAATAAATAAAATTAAATGACAGTTAAAAACAAAATAAACTAAGACTAAAAGTAAATAGTCCCCAACAGCGGCGTCAAAAACTTGTTACGTTTTTTTATATCACAAGTGTACGATATCGTAACAAGTAATATAGTGGACATTTGAGTCTGAATTATCATTCTCACGAGGACTATACTTTAGGTCTTAATCTACTTTTTTCTAATTCCTAGTTGATAAAAGCAAGTAAATGTTTATGATGCTTGTGATTATTTTGACTAACTACTTTTAACAAATTGAAAATATAAAATGATTGCAAACAACGGATAATTGGAGAAACAAATATGTGATGAATATTAGGGCAAAACAATTTCATCTATTGAACTAATTAAATTTCATATCTCTATGCAAATCAATTTTAGTTAAAGGAAACACTACATCTAAGAATTCAAATTATGACCGCAATAATTAGAATAGACATCTCTACACTTTATACTAATTTATCGAATTTTATTATATGGTCTAAATCTCAAACTCACATCTTGATTCGTAAGAAACTCACAAAAGCATCAAATTATTGATCAGGTAATTTAATGCATTAAACTCATAATAAAATCAATACATAAATAAATAAATTACAGAAATCTTGAATAAGAAAATAAAGGATCACAAGTCGACTAAATTGTTTTTCCTAATATAAAAATTAGTTACTAATACTTGAAAAATAAAAATACGGAAAAGTAGAAATATGTCACCAAAAATTGACGAAACGTGAAAATTTCTAGTGTTTGCAATTTTCTCTCTCTTTATCTTTTCTTCCCTGTACGTGTTTTTCTCTTCCTTCTCTTTTGACTTTTTCTTTCTCTCTCCTTCCTCTTTTCTTTTTCCATAGCAAGTTTATTTTTCTCCTTTGCGTAATCTTTTTTTTTTCTCTATCTGCCTCTCTCCTCTTTTTGTTTTTTGCATTTTGTTTTTCTCGTGTGTCTTTTCTCCTGCCGGTTCCTACGTGTATTTTTTATTTAGCCTCCCCAAAACCTCTTACTTTTCGGTTTGTGTGTGTGAGTGTGTGCGCTCTTCCCTAGCCAACGAGTTCTATTCTAATTAGAATTCTAAGTGACAATTGAATTGCTAGTCCAATTGCAAGTCCAGACCCATCTGTAGAATTAATGCAATTTAATCCTTCAATTTCTACAGTGTAGACTTTAATCCCCGAAATTGTAGATTTCATTCAATTGCAGCATTCTTTCTTTTCCAATTGTTTCGAACTGGTCAATAACTAAAACAAAAGAAAATTAACTTAAGTTAAGTAAAAATTAATAATTTGACGAAATAAAAGTTTAGTAATTTGATCCAAATAAGTGCACAAATTACATTTATCACACACATATTTTGCAATGGAAAGGCAAGAATTTGGCTGTTGTGCTATAACTTTGAAGTGGTTCTAGAATTCTATATTACATATTCAATGCTGAGCCATAAAAACAAGATATTCGGCCAAATATGCATTTAAATCTTTTGGTAGTGTGTTTTAGTTGTTTGTCGTGAATCTTATTTGCATGTTTTTCTGTGTTTGCTCGAGGACAAGTGAAGAATTAAGTTTGATGTGTTTGATGAGTGTAAATTACTCATCGAACTAATACCTTTAAAACATAGTGTTCGGCTGGTTCTTGAGCACTTTTGAGCGTTTTGATGTGTTTGTTCATGTTGTTTTATAGGTTAGATACATCGATGAAAATAGCGTATTTTGGAGTTTGGGATAGAGCCACATGTGATCATAAAAGTGGACTTGAGGAGGAGGTGAAACAAGAAAAAAAATGAAGTGAAAAAGAGGAGAAAACAGAGGCCAAATAAAAAGGAGCAACGGAAAGCTGGGCGCAATCCAGGAAGCAACAGAGCTACTGGTGCCTAGTGAGCGCTGCAGCGTAGCAGCATATTTCAACGCGTCGCTGGTTTTGGGCGCTGTACCGCTGCCTCTCGGGTAAAAAGAAAACGTAATTTTCTTTATTTTTTCAGCTCGGCCCAACTCCAATCCGTGTTGATATCTTAAGAGGTTATAAATATAAATTGGAAGACCTAATTCAAGGGAAGAAAAAATGGCTTAAGAGACAAGGAAAATGAGCAATCATCAAGAGCAAAATCAACGATGAATTGGAGAAGAAATCGCAAAACAAGTTTTATTATTCTTTTGTTCTCCATGTTTTTTACTTTGGCATTGAATATGTCGTTTTTAGTAGTCATGAACTAATTTTAATATCTAGGGTTTGATATAACTAAACTTGAGACATGTTTGGATTCTATTATAGTTAATTTATTTGTATTAATTCTTATGCATTGCTTTTAATTACCTAATATAATTGAATGAATTGATGCTTTAAATTTCGATACTCGAAAGATGAAAATTTAAGTGTGATCTAAGAATAACATGACCTAGGATATTATGAATTTCGAGAGAAAGTATAATTCCTTTGAGGCTTATCTCATTTAAGAATCATGCACATTTAATTTCTATAGTGTTAATTCGAAATAGAGATATTGAAATTAAAATATATGAATATATTCTATTTAGCACTCGAGAGAGTAAATAGAATTTAACCTAAGATTCTTGCCAATGAATTCAAGAAAAATCGATAGAAATAACTATAAAAGTTGAAAAACATTGTTGATAACGAGGTGAAATCAATCCCTAGGCTTTCTCACATTGATAATTCTCAATACGAATGATGTTGTCACAAGAGGTCGACTAACAAATTCTATTGCATCGCAGCTGTCTAGTGAAGCTTGTGGAAAGAAAGCTTACGAGTCAAGTTGACATTAGCTTACATGGCCTTTGCTTCCTAGGTGGCGCACATGTGGTCCCATGCAAATTACATGTGTAACACTTTGAAAAAATTGAATAAATGGTTAACCAACAATTACTATAAAGAATAAACATATTTGAAATAGTTGCAAGAATAGGTAGGAGGTATGTGACTTAAATTCCAAACATGAATTTATACTGCAAACAACAATTAGATACTTGAAATTCTACTTCATAGGTCTGCACGGCTAACGAAATCTATTATAGGACAATACATACCAGATATATTACATTATACAATATTGCCAAATTATTTATGAACATTGAGCAATTTTGCGAAAAGCTTCAGCTTGAAATCCTCCTGAAAATAATGTATGCACCATACTGAGGCTCCAAAGTCCAGGAGAGAATTGGGGCATGAACATATGATGGTGAAATTGCAAAAGAAAATTGTTGGAGAATCATAGCCAGGATAAGTTTTGATTCCACCATGGCTAAATTTTGCCCAACACAGATTCTGGGGCCTATTCCAAATGGGAAATAAGAGGCCAAATGCTTGCGGGGTTCAGTAAATCTCAGTGGATTGAATTCATTTACATCTTCTCCCCATATTGAGGGATCATGATGGACAGCAGCTATTGGCAAATTGAACTGTGTGTTTGCTGGAACGTCAAGATTTCCCAGCTTAATGTTGTTTGATGTTTGCCTCATCAACATCACAACTGGAGGGTAGAGTCGAAGTGTTTCGTTCAATATGCAGGCTACCTGTTCGACGAAATGCGAAGTTCAGTGCAAGAGGTGTAAAAGTAAAAAGGTTCCATCACTTGGAGTTAATCATCTCATTTCTAAATTCAAGTTGTTAGAGGAGATCCATGCATTTATTTAAATGTTATCTTCACACATCCCACAACATGCACTCCACTGTCTTACAGGTCTGACGGGGACAAATTTTCATAAATGGGTGGAGTGAAATATTATGTTTACCACCTCATCTATAAGCTTAAATTGTTAGAGAAGGGATACATGTTTTTATTTAAACGAGATGGGGGATATGAGGAAAAATCAAACTTACAATCTTGAAATCGTTTAGATTCTCTGTATTTGGAAGTTCACCGTTATTGCAAACCCGAAAGACTTCTTCTCTTGCCCTGCTTTGCCATTCTTGATGGTGTGCTAGGAGCAGAAGTGCCCAAGTCAAAAGGTTGGCAGTTGTCTCCTTCCCTGCAAAGTAGAATGTCTTGCATTCATCGATAACTTCTTCCACCCCTAACCCCTGGTTATCCTTATCATTATCACCTTTGACAGACATTAACAGAGAGAGAAGATTGTTTGAGTTCTCTCTTATTTTGCTGTTTGTTACAATCAACATCCTTACTGAATCCCGAATTTCCTTCTCTAGTTTCCACATGATTCTGTTTCTGTTAGTTGGTAGAAACCTGTATATGATTTGACAAAAAACAGTCATGAATGTCATAATCAATAAAATGCCATCTAGTCATCGATTAATTTTTTTTCCCACAAATATCGTGACATTAAATGTTTTGTTTCCTGCTGATAAAACTTCCTAAAAGCAAGCTAGGTGGTATTAATGCTGGTAACTTTCTGCTCATCTCCAGTCTCAGTTTGTCTGCTCGCATATATTCAACTATGGGGATTGAGGTTCCTTTGGTATGGTGAATTAGGGTCAATTCCGATTTCTGGCTAAATAAGGAGTGATTCCAAATTCAGAGGTTAATCCTCTAACAACTGTGTAAGGCATTAAGTAATTGGTCATGCACCACGTCTGCATGTTTTTTGTCGAGAGATCCCTGTGATAAGGCTAGAAATGCATGATTTAGCGCACGAGGTCCTTGGAGTGCAGGTAATTTCTCACAAATTTCATAGCAAACAGGACGTAGAGATGTTGGCTAAATTCGGCCTTCCAGTCACGTCCAAGAAATTCTCAGTCCTGGATGGAGACTTCATATGACACTCAGTGCGACCTAAAGCTGCTCATCAGGTTACTTCGATGCTCCTTAGTTGTTGGTCATTTTTATCTCTAGTAATACCCCTCAACCTCATTAACTCTACAAACTTTCGGGCTCGCCAAGTAAAATGTGGTTAGGACCCAGTAGACTCGATGCCAATTCTGTTTGTTAAAATATCTATTGCTTCCTAATACACTTAGACAGATATCTACAGAGTTATGCCTCAAGACAATTAAATCTCTACTTAAGCAAAATGTCCTTGATCTTAAGGTTATTTACTGAACTATCTGTCTAGAGCTTCTAACTACAACATTTCTTACTTTAATGTGAACGAACGGGAATTAGTGAACGGATTTTTGTTTAAAAAAATTAATGGACAACATAATCTTTTTTTTTTTTTTTATAGGTAATGGATAATATAATCTTTAAAAGGTTAAGCATTTTTATTAGCATCATATATGCTGATTAGCTTATTATTAAAACAATTGGAAATCAGTGAGAAGATTTTCACCTTAATCCAGGAATATAAACACTTCGCATAGCCTGCAAAGTAAACATCGTCTGTTGTTCTTGTAGTTCAAATATGCGCTTTCCCTCTTCAAAGCTACTCCCAAATGCTGTCCTAGATACAATATCTGCTGAAAGATTATGAAGTGCTTTGTTAACATCAATTTCAAATTCATCTCTTCCTCCTCTTTCATCTTCCCATTTGTTCAGCTCTTTTGAAGTGCTAGCCACGATTTCAGGGACCCAAGCCTGGAAACAGTTATGCCTTTACTCTTTCCCCCATAGAAAACCAACAATAAAAAAGGAAAAAAAGGAAGATCTGTTTGGTACAGTGGGATACATGGGACTAAGGTAGAGAAACATGCCACGAAACTTGCAAATTTGTCCTTCCCACTTCAACATACCAAAAATGCCACAAGCTTTTATTTGTCTAAGTTCGGGTAATCTGAAAACTTCTAGGAAATAATAAAGTTCCAAGTCGTGCTGATAACAATTGGTTTATATAAACACTTGAACAAATAGGAAGGACCTTAAGCTTTTATTTCATAATATTCATGTATACATAGGAAGCATTAAAGTTCAACCACACAGCAGCTTATGTGTCCACTTTATGGACAATGAAGAATATAATTTTCCATGCTTGCTAAACATATGAAATTGATGACCCTAATAAATTTTAAGATGGAAGAATTTTACATATACTTGCATATCCAAGAAAATATTTCCAACTTTTTAATGCAGAAAATATTATGCTAAATATTTTCAATACAGCAATAGTAGTCCCCTAATAAATGGAAACTTGATTTAAGCTAACATCATAAGCTTTTAGATGAGGTGGTTATCCTGGGTTCAAGTTTTGCCGTCATCCATTTATAAAAATTTTAACTCTTTTTAGGTCTTTGGTGACAAAGTGAATCCAACCTACACGAGGGGGCTTGTCAAAGACAATTTAAATAAATAATTCTGTTGCATCTCAAGCAGCTTAACCGTTTGGATGAGGTTGTTCAACACGAGAGAGAGGTATTACCTTAACTCTCTCCATGGTGAAGGCTTGACTTGTGATCTTTCTATGAATGGTCCATTTCCTACCCTTCAAGCCAACAAGTCCCTGTCCAAATAGCTGCTTAGACAGAGGATTGAATGCATCTTTAAACACTGAGTCATTGTTGTTCACCATAAGCTCTTTGATCATGTCTGGTTCAGAAAATATCAGCCGAGGCTTAGATCCAAACCAGAATAGAAATGTCTTCCCGTATATGGCTGACCATCTGTAGTAGTGTGGAGATACTCGACTGAGTATGTCATGACAGAACGGGATTGATTTCGATTCAGCCTCTATTCTGATATGGTTCATCTCCTTTAAATTTCCATGTAAAAGATTGTAAGACGGACCTGTAATGCCTTGTTTCTTAAAGTGTTTCTGAATATTCCATGGATTATAAATGATGGTGCGTGTGATTTTCACGAGGTAGATTGATATTACGAGAAGAGCAGTAGGAAGTAGAAAATGCATGATAGGAACCTTGATGAAAGCACAGAGAGGAATGGGGGAGGAAAAGAGAGAGTGGGAGATTAGAACTGCCAGTATGGAATAATGTAAATGCTTGGTTAAGCTTAAAACATTTACTTTTTAGTCAATAAGTCGGTTCTAAAGTAAATATTTGGTTATGCTGGTCATATTTGGAGATTTTTTACTGTCAAACAAGCAATTTTCTAACTTATAAGTTAGAAAAATGTAATTTATCCAAACATGCGGCCTAATGAAAATGATCCATGGTTTTAATATCATCTTTTGCAACAGAGGGTCTAATACAAAATTGTTAAAATGTTAGAATATTTGTAAGATGCTGCCGGCAGGAGCAAATTGCATTGGCATGACCTCGACATTGTAGAAATAGTTTACATTATTGTGTTATCTTTATGTATATTAGGAACAAGAACCAGTCATCTACTCCTAATGTCCTTTTCTCATGTGTTCATTTACTTTTAACTAATTTTTGATATTATTGTATTAGGAGACAATTTTCGTTGGTTTTATTTATACGAATTTGAGTTTCTGATACATGATCAATGTTCAAAAATTAAATAACGATTCATAATTAAAGGTGAATGTGCGAGGATCGCTTGACAATAGGGGACACAAGCTCAGCTCGTGTACCCAAACTGTGCTCAATTCAATCCTTCGGCTTGTGGGCCAACTGGGCTGAGCCGTACTTAGCAGTCCACAAGACCATGATCTGACTTGTATTTTTTTAAATAAATTAATAAAACAAATTGAAATCCTATTCATTTATTTTAAGCTGGTAATCGATTATTTTTAAAGTTCGCGAAGTTAAAATTTACACGAACAAGTTGTTATGTTTACAATTTTATTTTTATTTTTTTTGGAAAAGGCAAAAAAAAAATAAAAAATAAAAAAAATTAACGTAAACAATACTTACAATTACAAATTATAAAATCATCTTGAAAATTTTTAGCTATTAATTTGTCCACTATTTTGTATCCAAAGCTCAGCATCTTCCCAAGCCTTTAAATAGTGTAAACTTTCTATGCAGGCTGCAATACATGGAATATATTTCCACAAAGTTCAAAGATAGAGATGACATTACATCGAAGCATCTATGCAGATTGTCTAAGACATTACATTGAAATGGATAATTTGTAGGAGTTGACTCAGAGGTGTGATAAATAATAAAGGAGAATAGCTTCACAATTTTTTGGGAGGCCAAGAATACAATTGATATGTTCAACTTCAAGTCAGCAATCAACCAAAAAAGTTCGATTTGAATAAATTAACTATTGTAATATTTTATAATCCATTTGGAATAGTATATAGAAGAAAAATGTACAGTAATAGAATTTATACTAAAATTGGACATCAATAAGTCAAATAAGTAAAATCTTGAGACAATAAAACTTTTGATTGCACAATGAAAGAGGTAATATGGAGATTATAATAATTGTTAATTGAGAATATAGAGATTTATGAAAAAAGAAAAGCGAAGTGAAATGTGAGTTTATATATATATATATAGGTTTTAAATTTCAAAAATCAGGTTTTCATTAAAATTTATTTATGATTAGATTAATTAATTATATATTTTATTAATAAATATATTAAGGTTACAATTCAAAAATTTTAAGGTCACAATTCAAAAAATTTATAGGTCACAATTAGTTCATCGGTCACAAATTACGAATTTTATAAATCACGACTTATTTTATAGTCACAAAACATCAAATTATAGGTTTAGTCACAAATTAATAAATTTGTAGATCACCCAGTATTCATTGATCACAATTTATTTTTTATTGGTCACAATCAACAAATCATTTGTGACCACCACCAACACAACACCACCGTCGTCTCCGCGCCAATACCAACACCAACACTACAGAAAACGCACCACCGTGCCAACAACACCACCACAGAAACGCACCGCCGTTTGCCAACACCAACACCACCATCACCACTACTTCCCAACAACAAAATCAACACCAAAGCCAACACTAACAATACACCATCCTCACAAACTCACCAAAACCGTTGCTAGATCCGCCATAGCCATCAACAAAAATCAAAGTCGAAAAATCACCACACTCATTCGATATATCAACCATAGCAACCATTAGCAAACATCAACCATACAACCCATCCGATAAATAAACCACAGCAACCATTAGCAAAACATCATCCATACACCCATTCGTCATAGCCACATCAAACATTAGCAAACATTAGTCATACAACCACCACACCCATTCGATAAATCAAACTCGAAAAAAAAGAGAAATAACAGATCGCGTTAAAAAGGGGAATGGAGGAGGAGATAGCAGGTCTCCGATGACACAAAGAGGGTGAGATGTGATAATAGATAGAGACGGTGGTGGTGCCGGCGGGGCGGCGGCGGCGGCGACGAGGATAAAGAGAGAGAAAATTGGTCGGTTTTGAGAGAGAGAGAGAAGAGTGAATGAGAAATTAAGGTTTGAAATTTAATTTAAATAAAAATTAATTTAAAAATCATTAATTAAAACCTGAATTATGTATTATTAAAGTTGATTTTAGATTTGTGAAATAGGTATTTAAAAAACCTGCGTGACTATAATTTCATCTAAAAAAAATTATGACCATTTAAAGAGAAAAATAAAAATAAAAATTGGACCTTTCACCAAATTGTCACAAATTATGATTGTTGGGCCAACGATCATAAACAAAGTGGCCCATGAGCTACGAGCTTGCTCATGAAAATAATGTGCATTTGATTCTATTCATGGCTCGTCTCAAAATGAGTTTGAGCTGTCCATGGACTGACCAAAGCCCCGAGCCCAGCCCAGCCCAGCCCAGTCCACAACAATTTGACCCCGTTTGCCACTCTTACACGACAATTTAAGGGAGATTTGAATGATTTTCATTGTCAAAGACTTATGGTGCAAGTAAAATGAAATGTTAATAATTAATTTCATTCCTTTTAAAGATAAGAAATGAATTTGCTAATCGAGCAATAGATTAGAAACAAAATTGCTACTCAGACAATAATTGGCTCCAATGATCCGACTTCATATTATTTGAAACATAATTTTTTTTTTTGGGAACAATACATAAATAATGTATTAAATATCACTATTTTAAAAATAAAAAATAAGAAACAAGTTTCAAATTTCAAAAATCAGGTTTTTTTAAATTTTTATTTATGAAATAATAAATTATTAAATCAATTTCTTATTAAATATTTAATTCTAATATAATATAATTAACCCACCCCAACCGCTTTGGGGACTATTCCAGAGATCGGCCTGGTCACTATTCTTCTTCAGCGATCATTCCAGCGACTGGTCCGATTCCGGCAACCGTTCGGTAACCCTTCCGCTGCCGCTTTATTCCAGCGATTACTCCAATTTCGGTAATTGTTCCAACTCCGACAATATTCAAAAGACAAATCCGCCATACTTTTTTGTATAGTTAGCATGATTTTTGACCTTTTAATTGTCACCTGTGACTAGTAACATAAAATGTGACCTGTAAAATTTTTAAATATTAAAAACTGGAAATTACACCACCAATCCATGGATCCACCTACCCCACCTTGTAATAAAATTTCAAAAATTAAAAATATCAAGTCATCGACGTGTCATTTGTGACTAATTGTGACCAAATTTGTAATCAGTGTGATTGTCTGTGACCAAGTCAATCTTAATCGTGACGGTATTTGATCAAGTCACAATCAGTCACAATTAATACAGAATTGGTCACAACGAGCCATAATCGGTCACTAACACATTATTGGTCACAACCAGTCACAATTAACACATAATTGGTCACTAAGAGTCACCACAAACAAATTTGTACATACTGTAGACCAGCATTACAATCCACCACCACCAACACCTCCAATGCATCACCACTACCTCCTTTAACTCAAATTCATGACAATGAATTCCGAATTGATGTTTAACTAAAATTCTTCTTGCACCACCACTACCACATTCAACTAAAATCCATGAGCATAAATATTACATTCACCTCAAATCCACAACAACAATAATCACCAACATCACTTCTACCAACACCTTCAACAAACACCAACCATCACATCACCAACATCATCGCACCATAACCACCACCAACAAATGTAGATCGACACAATTACACCACCCATAGATCCAATTCATGAGTCAAGGACAATACATTTAACTTAAGTATAACCAAACAAGCCCTCCGCTCAAAACACCACCAATCCCACACAAACTTTTCCTCGATGCCCGATGTTCTCCATTTTCCTCTTTACAATGGCGGCTTCTCCCATTTTCATATCAGCCTTCCTCTCGCTCCAACTCCTTCAACACCACTCATCCGCCACAGCTAAACCCCCTGCCACCGCACATTTTACTCCAATAAAAGCCACCACCTCTTTCGACCCCGCTACGACACCTCATTCACCCGCATTGTAATCATCTAACCATCTCAAGCACCGACACTCAGCTAACGAGAATATTTGGGACGAGGCTCGTCGCCACACCGCCGCTCACAACTTCTCCGCCAAGTACATGCCCTTTAACGCCGACCCCATATCGACCGAGTCCTATTTTCTCCGGCATCTTCACCGATGATGGGGATGAGGGGGCTTGGGTTGCAGGCGGCGATAATGGGGATAGAGAGAGAAGAGAGAAGAGGGAAGGGGGGAGAGAGAGAAATGAATTAGGGGTGTCGGGATTGAAAATTTGGGTTGGGGTGGATGGTGGGTTATAATAAATATTTATTAACAATTTTATTAAATCTATATTACCATCTGGTTTTTGAATTGTAAATTTCACATTCCTTGTTTTTGAATTGTAATCTTGAAAAGAAAGGTTTTATGTAAATATTTTTTTAATGTACTAATAACAAATTAACTGTTTTTATTCCTTAATTTGAAATCAAATATTATGAATGGTTTTCTAGTTTCAAACTTGTGCATAACAAGTATGTATGGCACCTATTTGAATTAGAAATTGGCCAAACGTGGTTATATCCATTACGAAAAGTTAAATTTATTTATAACTTTTACTAATGAAAAATTATTTCCTTTTCTTATAAGTATGTGCACTTAAAAGTTATATTTTAAGCTTTGCCAAACATGATTCATTTCAACTTGGAGGTCCTATCTTGCAGAGAGAGACCCACCTTCTCAATTACATAAATTATTAAAGGGTTAATTTCACAAACAGTCACTGAATTTACCTAAAAATTACAAAACGGTCACTGAAGTTTTAATTTGTTTCACAAAAGGTCACTGAATGATCATTATGATTTTAATTCAAATTTAAAGGACCAAAACACGTGAATATAGAAGTTTGACCACCTCAAATGCAAATTTCTTTTAAATAAGAATACACTATATTTTTATGTGAACTAAAATAAATAAAAGTGCATTAAAAGTTAGGAAATCTATGCACGATCACACAAGAACATAGAAAAATATTTATATCTCATATCTAAATTTATGGTCTTATATGTATATAGGCGGAACGGGGATTAAAATATCACTTTTACAATTTTCATCCAATTTACTCTAAATGTGACACTTAATAGTAAGAAATTTGCATTTGAGGTAGCCAAACTTCTATATCCATGTGTTTTGGTTCTTTGAGTTTGGATTAAATTCATAACGGTCCTTCAGTGACCGTTTGTTGTGAAGCAAACTTCAGTGATCGTTTGTGGAAGCGCATGAAACTTCAGTGATCGTGTCTGCAAATTTTAAACTTTAGTGATCGTTTTGTAATTTTTAGGTAAGTTCAGTTACCCTTTGTGAAACTAATCCAATTATTAAATAATATTTTATTTTGTCTTTGTGACACCATTGCATAGCATTTCGACTTGACAAGAGTATAGAATAGATCGATTAACATTTGGAAAAGCCAATTCTCAAAATAATTGATTAAAATGATTATATATTATATTTATCATTTATCAAAGGAATCACAATTGAATATTTTTATTTTTATTTATTTATTTATTTTTGTAAATAAGTGACCATAAAACTTAAATTTAAATCATTTACATTCTTTGACAAAACCTAGTGTTCATAAGTTAGCATATGGAAAGTGCAACTTGTACATATTAAAAACACAAAATATACGCGGCCTAATTCTAAAGGGTATGTTTTTTTTTAAATATATTGATGTATAATATAAGAAATAAGAATACAATTTAAAATAAATTAAAAGAATGACGACTCAAGTGATCGAGACATATTTTTGCTTAAATTTTTAAAGTTTGATTATCGATAAAAAAAAAAAAAAAAAAAAAAAAAGGTCTATTTGCGATCGTGCAAATAATCCAATTATAGAATTGGATCAAATGACTAAAAATACTCTGATCTTAAATTTTTAATTGTTTCGTTATTAGGTCAATGGAGAACCATAAGGCTATGTTTGGAATATTGAATTAAACTGAATACGATTAATTTAGTCTAATTCGGTTTTTGATAAGGTTAATACTGAATTAAATTAATCTGAGTAGCTAATACTTATGCTTAGTGAACCGGATTAAATTATCTCATGGGTTTAGGCATGGATTAAATCCTGTTCGATTCACTGATTTTTACAAAGAATTATCCTAATTTACCCTTATTTAATTATTAATAATTAGAAGTAGTATTTTTTAAAAAAAATGGTGATGATTAGGCAAATTACTATGAACTACTTCAACTTTACTCCCTTCAAGAACTGTGTGTATGTACTTGGATGATTCTATTATGTACGTTGATGATGCAAGAAATCGTACCTGGGTCGACCCGGACCGGATGAAAGAACTCCACCCGCTCTGCCTCCAAATACCTGAAATAAAGGCGTTGAGGTACGTCCTCGTAGCCCCTCCGATGCCTAAGTTAGTCAGATGGCCAAGAGAGATTTTATATAATGAATGTTTGATGGAAAAAAGACGTACCTTATTCATGGGGATGGCACACCTATTTATATAGGGTAGTGATTGAGTCCTAGACGGATTGGTACTCCTTTTTCTGGGGGGTGTTTGTGTTGCGCTAGGACTGTATAACCTTTTTAGGAATGTCGAGATTTATGGTAAGTGAAGAGGTATAACAGTTAGGTTGAACTAGGTTTCTATGATCGCGTGTACTCGGAGGGGGGGCACGTGACGTTGGGACCGTACGTGGAGCATATGACCCCGACCTCGTATATCGATTAGGACGCCACAAGTAAGGAACTACCCCGACCTCGAGGTCATGCAATTTTCTCTGGTGGGCCTCGCAGTACCTCGAGCCCGACCTCCCTGGGCCACCCTTATGGGCCAAATGTGGCAGCCCAAGGTAGAGGTCGGGTACATGAGTTGTATCATCACAAGCCCCCGTGCATCGAGCCCGTCGATGATGGGACAGCCCCGAATGGCGGGGTCCGGTGCATAGAGAGACGTTCTGGGATTGGGCTGGAATTGTTGGGCCTTGATGGGCCGCCACGTGTCGGAATCGTGTAGGTTGGCAGGTAAAAAACATACATTAGCGACACGTGGCACGAACCAACGCCCTGGAAACATGACCATCCACCTGCTTACTCTTTACAACCATGTCGTCAACGTACGCCTCCACATTCTTCCCGATCATGTTAGCAAAGACTTTATTGACGAGTCTCTGATAGGTAGCCCCTGCATTTTTTAGCCCGAATGGCATGACTCGGTAGCAGTAGATGGCTGAGTCTACCATAAATGAGGTCTTCTTCTGATCGTCTTCTGACATTAGAATTTGGTGGTATCCCGAGAATGCATCTAGGAAGCTGTACAGCTTGTGCCCTGAAGTATTATCCACAAGGTTGTCAATTCGGGGCAGGGGGTAGCTATCCTTTGGGCATGCTTTGTTAAGGTCAGTAAAATCAATGCAGACTCGCCACTTCCCGTTGGCTTTCCTGACCAGTACCACATTGGCGAGCCATTCAGGGTAGTGCACCTCTCGTATGAAGTTGGCTTTCAGGAGCTTTGCGATCTCCTCTTGGATGACCTCTCTCCGTTCGGGGGCAAATTGTCTCCTTCTCTGCTTGACCGGTTTTGCACCCGGATTCACATTGAGTTTGTGCACGGCGATCGTAGGGTCTATTCCCGGCAGTCTCGGAAAGTGCGGTGAGTGCAGTCCTGGTGAAGGAGGTCGGTAAGATCCAACGACCCATATACTACATAAGCAAAGTGCTCCTAGATACAGAGACTCGCTACACGTTGGCCGAACAGCTTGCTCTTGCCTTGGTTGTGGCGGACCGAAAACTCCGGCAATACTTTCAGTCCCATCCAATTGTTGTCCTCACTAACCAACCACTGAGGCACATACTTCAGAAGCCGGATGTGTCGGGGAGGTTGCTCCGATGGGCGATCGAACTGGGGGAGTTTGACATCGAGTTCAAGCCACGACCAGCGATCAAGGCGCAAGCATTGGCTGACTTCATCGCAGAGCTTACACCTAGATCTCGGGGGCCATATGTTGTAGACTCGAACAAGAAGGTTTGGAAAATATACGTTGATGGAGCGTCCAATAGTTCTGGGTCGGGAGCGGGAGTCATCACGAGCCGTTGGCAACCATCTCAGAGCCGAAAGTTAGGTCATTCGTGTGGAAAAACCTTATTTGCAGGTTCGGAATACCTAAGGTACTAATAACAGACAACGGAAGACAATTTGATAACGCACAGTTCAGAGGTTTCTGTAACAACCTCAGGATCGAGCACCGACTGACATCAGTCTCGCACCCCCAGAGCAATGGCCTGACTGAAGTAACCAACCGGATCATACTGCACGACCTAAAAACAAGAATTGGAGATGCGAAGGGAAGCTGGCCGGAGGAGCTCCCCGCCATCCTATGGACATACAGGACTTCTCACAAGACAGCAACCGGTGAAACCCCATTCATGTTAGCTTTCGGTGTAGAAGCTGTGGTACCCATCGAAGTTGGCCTCCCAACACAGAGGATGATTGAGCCGTATATTGAAGGACAAACGACCGACCATCTTGACCTACTTGAGGAGGTGCGAGAGCAAGCATCTATAAGGACCGCAAGCTATCAGAGCCGAACAGCCAAGCACTTCCATGGTAGGGTGAAATCAAGGAGATTTAGAGTTGGAGATCTCGTACTTCGGAAAGCCGCAGCGGCTGGTCACTCACCGGGAAAGTTGGGAGCCGCATGGGAAGGGCCTTACGAAGTCATACGAAAAGTACGGGACGGGGCATACAGTTTAAGGGACACCTTTGGGAAGCCACTCCCTAGGCCATGGAACGCGGACAACTTAAAAATTTACTATAAGTAGTCAGGAAAAAACGGGCGTCAGTTACTCGGAGTTTCGATAGTCAGTTTATTTTTCTTATTATGGCCTGCGTGCCCAAGTACTCTTCATTTCTCGATATGGCCTATATGCCGTGTAACATCAGTTATTTTAAGAACACTCTAAGTCCATTACGGCAGCTAGTTGTCTCCGTCAATACATTATCATAAACACCGACCTCGATCTTAATTGGTTCAGCCCTTTTCGCAACAAAAGTGGTCGAGGTCGATGCCGCATGCAATACAATAACACGACCGAGCTACTTGGCCCAGAGATAAGCCAGTAACACGCTCGAGCTCGTTCATAACACGACCGAGCTACTTGGCCCAGAGATCGGCCAAGTAACACGCTCGAGCTCGTTCATAACACGACCGAGCTACTTGGCCCAGAGATGAGCCAAGTAACACGCTCGAGCTCGTTCGTAACACGACCGAGCTACTTGGCCCAGAAATCGGCCAAGTAACACGCTCGAGCTCGTTCATAACACGACCGAGCTACTTGGCCCAGAGATGAGCCAAGTAACACGCTCGAGCTCGTTCATAACACGACCGAGCTACTTGGCCCAGAGATGAGCCAAGTAACACGCTCGAGCTCGTTCGTAACACGACCGAGCTACTTGGCCCAGAAATCGGCCAAGTAACAAGCTCGAGCTCGTTCGTAACACGACCGAGCTACTTGGCCCAGAAATTAGCCAAGTAACACGCTCGAGCTCGTTCATAACACGACTGAGCTACTTGGCCCAGAGATGAGCCAAGTAACACGCTCGAGCTCGTTCATAACACGACCGAGCTACTTGGCCCAGAGATTAGCCCAAGTAACACGCTCGAGCTGTTTGAATCCCTCTACTGAGAAGAAAATTCGAACTCATGTAGTAAACACCGACGACATACAAAAAATGAATACGTGAACACGCGAAGTAAAAATATCGATCATTCATTAAGACCAGGTCGGGCAATGTACTTGTACATTTTTCAAAAACAAAAATACAAAAACATATTACATTCAAGGTCGGGGATATTCCTAGTCTAGGTCAGTTGGGTCTGCTGGATCTTCATCCCCAGGGGTATCGACCTCCTCGACGCAGCATCCTCGGGCTCGGACTCAGAAAGTTCGAGATCGTTGGCGAGCTCATTCACCGACTTGAGGTCCTCGATAATGGGCTTCGCATCCTCGGGCAGCTTCGTGCGAAGGAAGGACCTGGCCAGCCTCAGGCCGTAATGATATGACCCCGAGCCGTACTCCCCGAGAAGGGTTTTTTGCTCATCCGAGTTCTTGAACTCCTCGATCGCTTGAGCTCGAGCCCTGGCCATTTGTTCCTCGACCCCTTTTCTGACCTGGAGCAGCTCCAGTTTCACCTCCTCGACCTCGTCTTTCATCTCGCCCATCTGATCCCGAACCTTCCGGATCTCGATGCGAGTAAGATCCCACTCGACCTCGAGCTCTCTAATACGATCTTCCTTTTTTCCCAACGAAGCCTCGAGCTCTTCTACCTTGCTGGATGCCTCGAGGCTCCTCAACGACAATCCCCTCGCCATGCTCAGGGCCTACACAATGTCAAAACCAAAATCGGCTTCAACAATTACAATTTTTGCAAGACAAGAGCACGATAGCCTAAACATACCTTCAATGAAATCAACTCCAAAGCTCGAACTCCTTCACCCGGATCGACCTCATTTTTAAACTTCGCGACCAGGAAGGGTATCAGAGGGCGTCGAGCGTGATCCTCGAGTGCCTCTTCCTCGAGTGCCTCTTGACCAAGAGGACCTTCATCGTCGAGCGGCCACCTAAGCCCGGCCTTTAGGGCGTCTCTGAAAAAAGTCATCTCCCCATCCCGAGCGTCCAAAATGGTTTCATCGGGGCCGGGTGTCCTAACATCGCAAGTAGGCATAACCCCGAACTCCCTCGCTATTTTTATGACCACGTGTTCTTTATACATGGTCGCTATCCTAGGGTACGACATAACAGACTCGACCTCGGGCTGAGAGGATAGGGGCACTGCAATGGGGATGAGTGACGAATTATCGGGCTCGGGTCTATTCAGGTTCGAGCTTCTAGACGTCGCACTATTACTACTACTGCCACTCGACCCCTCACTACTACTACTGGACATGATAAATAAATAACTTAAAAGCTCGAACACTTACCTCTTAAGGTGGACGCTAAACGAACCCCGATCTCGATCTCGAGTGACGTTGAGAGTAAAAGGTGAAAAAGTGAATGGTAAAAAGTGGGGTATTTATAGGGGGCCTGAGGAAGGTGGAAAGTCTTTCAATCCAGGGTGTTGGTTCGTGCCACGTGTCGCTAATGTATGTTTTTTACCTGCCAACCTACACGATTCCGACACGTGGCGGCCCATCAAGGCCCAACAATTCCAGCCCAATCCCAGAACGTCTCTCTATGCACCGGACCCCGCCATTCGGGGCTGTCCCATCATCGACGGGCTCGATGCACGGGGGCTTGTGATGATACAACTCATGTACCCGACCTCTACCTTGGCTGCCACATTTGGCCCATAAGGGTGGCCCAGGGAGGTCGGGCTCGAGGTACTGCGAGGCCCACCAGAGAAAATTGCATGACCTCGAGGTCGGGGTAGTTCCTTACTTGTGGCGTCCTAATCGATATACAAGGTCGGGGTCATATGCTCCACGTACGGTCCCAACTTTCCCGGCATGTCCTCTACATTCCAAGCAAATACGTCGACATGGCGGGCCAAGCAACTGACAAGTTTGTCCCTCGTTGTGGCGTCAAGACCTTGGCCGATTGTAACCTTCTTGCCAGGCTCGAGCTCATCCATCCTTTCGGTCGGCGCTAATCTCCCTCCACGGTCGAGGTCGAGTTCTGCCTCTATCAACTGCATGACGTCTGACCTGATTTCTTTAACGCTGGTCACATAGCATTGTCTGGCCACCGCCTGGCTTCCGCGAACCACCCCGACCCCTCCGCTTGCAGGGAATTTTACTGCAAGGTGGAATGTTGACACAATTGCTTTGATACCATTCAAAAGTGGTCTGCCAAGTATGGCGTTATAGGCCATAGGTGTTCGAACCACCTGGAACGCTGCGATTTGTGTTACCTGTTTTCCTTCTGACCCCAAGGTAAGAGGCAAGTTAACAACTCCTTCTGGAACAACAATACCTCCCCCGAACCCCTGAAGAGGTGTCTTGACCGGTCTGAGCTGTCCCGTCGAGATGCCCATTTTTTCGAAAGCGTCATGTGATAACACATTCGCTGCGCTGCCATTGTCCACTAAGATCCTCTTTACCTCAAAGTTAGCGACGATTGCCGATATAACCAGTGCATCGTCGTGTGGGAAAGACACGCCTTCCAAATCTTTCACCCCAAAAGTTATGTCTTCCATCGTGCCCATGTCTACACTAGAGACAAGGGGATACAACCTTGCGTACTGCTTACGTCCGTTGTTGGAGTCTCCTCCTGAGGCTGTACCTCCGATAATGACGTTGATGGTCCCCACCGTTGGTTGTTGATCCCTTTTGTCGCCCGGTGGCCTTCTCTTGTGCTGATTGTTCTGTGGCCGCTTGTCTCGGCCTACATACGTGCTCAAGAAGCCCCTCTTAATGAGAGACTCGATCTCCCTTTTCAGGGCGAAGCATCCCTCCGTAGTGTGGCCATGATCTCTGTGGAAGTCACAATATTTACTCTTATCACGGGCTTCGGGAGGGGACTGTATCTTGGGAGGCCACTTCAGCTCTCTGAGGTCCTTGATCTCCATGAGAATGTTCGACCTCGAGTTGTTCAATCGGGTGAAGGACGTGGGGCCGGCTTCTTGTCTCGGTTGACCTCGGGGGAAATCCGTACGTTGGGTGGACTCATGGGGCCTCTTCATGTCGGGCTTTCTCACTGGCAGGATGTCTCTTCTCGGGAACATAGTTTCCTCCATGTTAATATACTTTCCCGCCCTGGTGAGCAGGTCGGTTATTGACTTCGGGGGGGTCTTTGATAGGGACATCTTGAACGCTTCGCACCTTACTGCATATGTAAGAGCAGATACAGCGGCTGTGATGTGTAGGTCCGGGATCAAAAGCCTTTCCTTGTTGAATTTTGTCATGAAGTTGCGGAGGGTTTCATTGGGCTCTTGTCGCATCTGCATGAGTGATGCGGCTGTCTTCCTGATTCGTTTGCTACTGGCAAAGAAAGCAGAGAACTTGTCAGCCAAGTCCGAGAATGAGGCTATGGAGTTGGGCTCTAGCGTGGAAAACCAATCCATCGCGGCGTTCGTGAGTGTCTGAGGAAAAGCTTTGCACATTACAGCATCGGGTGCGACCTGTAAGTTCATAACGTCGGTGTATATATTCAGGTGGTTAATAGGGTCCGTCGTCCCGTCATACTCCTTCACCCTGGGGTATTTGAAACGATCAGGCAGGGGATATGACAAAACTTCGGGGGTGAATGGCGTGTTAGGGGCAAACCCTATCACCGCCCTTGACTTCTGCAGCATCCCAGCTGTGATTCCTTCTTGAATAATTTTTGCCAAATCAGTTGGATCCATTGCGATCGACCTCGGCTCGATAGGTTCCTGGGGTATACCCGATGTTCCGGCCTCGTAGTTGCTGGGGCCCGGAACCCTAGCATGGGCCATATTGCCACTCTGTGGTGAAGGTACCGGGGGTGCGCTTCTCTCCTGTAGCAACTGAGTTAGTGTGGCCACCTGTTGGCGAAGTTCCTCGAATGCGGCTGGTGTGATTTTTGTGAGTGGATATGGTAGTTCTCTTGATGTTACCTCCTGTGGGGGCGGGACGTCCGCAGCGGGAGGCTGATTAGGGGCGGATGAGCTTGCCGGAAGTTGTCCTGAATGTGTGTTAACCATGGCTTTTTGTTACAGTTTCCCACAGACGGCGCCAATGATGATGCAAGAAATCGTACCTGGGTCGACCCGGACCGGATGAAAGAACTCCACCCGCTCTGCCTCCAAATACCTGAAATAAAGGCGTTGAGGTGCGTCCTCGTAGCCCCTCCGATGCCTAAGTTAGTCAGATGGCCAAGAGAGATTTTATATAATGAATGTTTGATGGAAAAAAGACGTACCTTATTCATGGGGATGGCACACCTATTTATATAGGGTAGTGATTGAGTCCTAGACGGATTGGTACTCCTTTTTCTGGGGGGTGTTTGTGTTGCGCTAGGACTGTATAACCTTTTTAGGAATGTCGAGATTTATGGTAAGTGAAGAGGTATAACAGTTAGGTTGAACTAGGTTTCTATGATCGCGTGTACTCGGAGGGAGGGCACGTGACGTTGGGACTGTACGTGGAGCATATGACCCCAACCTCGTATATCGATTAGGACGCCACAAGTAAGGAACTACCCCGACCTCGAGGTCATGCAATTTTCTCTGGTGGGCCTCGCAGTACCTCGAGCCCGACCTCCCTGGGCCACCCTTATGGGCCAAATGTGGCAGCCCAAGGTAGAGGTCGGGTACATGAGTTGTATCATCATACGTAAATTAAAATCTATACAATTTCAAGATTAAATGAAAAAATTGTTATAATTAGACAAATTAAATAAGGATATATTAATAAGAGAACAAAATAAGTACTTTCTCAATAAAAAAAAGACTATAAATGTGACAATAAAATAAAAAGAAGTCAACCTATATAAACATGGCAATGGAAGTAATTACTTATCAGTAAAAAAATAGTTATCACTACTTGAAAAATCACTTAAAAGTTACTTATTAAGTTAAAAATATCTTTATGTACAAATCATTTAAGTAAAAATGTACTCATGAGTTAAAATGTACTTCATCCGTCCGTAAATATGGGATATAAATTACTACATTTATCTTTATGGGATATAAATTACTCCATTTATTTCATAAAGTCAGACTTACAATTATTTTCAGAAAAGAAAGTAACTTATAACAAAAATCCTCACTTATAAGGAAGATACATGAATAAGTGAAGAAAATAATTATAAGTATAAAAATTACTTTACTACTAAAAAAAACTCATTTATAATAAGTAATAAAATCTCTAATGATTAAACGTGCATTTTTGAGCCATATTATTTTGAAAAAATGTATTCTGAAATAGTAGATTAATGGAAAATGTTTGATTGAAAAAAAAAGAATAAGTTATTGATGTGATGGAAAATATTATTTTATTAAAGAATGTGGTTGAAAATGAGTAGAAGAATGAAAATGAAAATCTTAATGTGTATCAAACATGAGCTAAGTAAGCAAATTTATTTATAAATAAATCATATTGTAATGAACTTTTTTTATGTTTCAATACCTGTACATTTTTTTATACGGTGTACCACTAAACTTCGAAAAATCCGACCAAATCCAACTTAATATAATTTCTAATCATATATTCTATGTTGTGTCGTATATCAAGCATAACCTAAAATGATGTATAAATTCTGGTTTGTTGAAAAAAATATGCAAATATTACGCCCTTGTTTGGTATAGCTAAAAAATCTGATTAAGATTTAAGTCAAAATTAATAATTAACTTTATTCGTACATTTTCTAGGACCACTACTTTTCAACCATACATTTCATTAACTTTTATAAAAATGTGTTAAATATCTAATTTCAATCTCTAACCAACAAACTATATATAGCCTAGCATATATGGCTGGTCAATTGGACTGGTTGAATATCTTAATTTTCAGTCTTATCGAACCATTAACGGTGTCATGACAGTGTGAACACCATTATTAAGTTAATCAATTCCTTCCAAATTGAGAGACGAATCTAAACTTCAAAGATGTCTAGTCAATTAAAAGGACATGATGTATGAGCATTTATGTTTATGACTATTGGATTTTACCAAGTAGTAAATTGGACAAAATTTAGGAAAAAATACATACTATAGGGTAAAAATTGTTCCACTAGCCCAAACGGTCCAAGTCAAAAAATAAGGCCCACAGAAGATAAACACACCATCTCTTGGCCCAATTCGTTATGTCGATCGAGCAAAATACACGGTCTAAGATCCACGTGTCAATTCGAAATCCCTGATAATTTATCTTCAAGATAAATCACTCTATGATTTGATCAGATCAAGTAGAAGTTATCTGAAAACGGATTGGGTATCTCAACCAAATAGATCTTATCAGATTCAATTCCAATCAACAAGAAAATCTTGCAGAGACCTCGTCAATCCCGCATAGACGATTTTCTCATTGTTATAAATTTTGTAGTCAGTCTTACGATGAGTTAAATAAGAACATACTACTCTATTCTAAGTGACTTCTTCTTTCTTTTGGTCTAGTACTCTTAGAATTCTTGAAAAGCTTTTCTGGCTTGACTGTTGGAGGGTCTTCGACCGACACTATACCTGTGTCTTCTTGAGATCTTTTGTGGTCTTTCTTCCTCGTTCTACTTTTTCGCAGGATTGCTGGTGGCCTGACCAACTCGATGCTCTCAACTATAGACTCCACTGTCTACAATTTGGCCTCCATTATGGGGCTCTAGCAATCATTTTTATGAACAAAGATCTTACCATTACTATTCATCAATCACCATGTCAAGAACTTCTGAAATCCATCGTACGGATGACTCTACTAATTATGCTTTAGATGAAATTGTTCGTTAAGGAGTGGACCAAATGATTAGCCAGGAGGTGGAAGCAACAAGGCAACACGGAGACGGCTTAAGTCATATCACCGCTCTGCCAACCATTACATAGCCAGCCCATTCGACCTAGTCATCTAACTGACGGTTGTTTAGCATTATGTTGTTTATCCTGCCTCCACACACTCTCAACCTACCGCTCTATTTAGCGAAGTAATTGCACAACTAGCCCAACTCATCGCGTCGACAAAGCAGAATTCACAAAATTGGAGAGACTAGAAGCGGAGAATGCTGCCATCCATGTGGAGAATTGAGACCTTCAAGAAAGGGTGGAATCATTGGTATTTGATCCAACTTTAGTACGATCGTCCCGTTCCCATACTCCCTTTAGGCCTACACCTTCACTCGACCAAAAAAGACTTAGGACCATTGGTTCGAACGTTCAATTCGCCACACCACTGAACGTAGGGTCAGAAGATGTACAACCACGGCCTACCAATTGACAAGATCTAGAGTTCGTGCAAAATTTAGCGAGACAATTGAAGCCATGATTCAACGTATCCCTGGGATGCCTGCACCAATCAAACAGAGTGTAGCCAGTTGTTTCACCGACGCTCCCTTTGTTGACGAGATTGCCCTAGTGGAAATGCCCAAAATGTTTAGCTTCCCTAACATGAAACTTTACAATAGGACGGTTGATCTAGACGGTTACATAGCTCAATACAGACAGAGAATGCTTATTGCTACTATACCAAGAGAACTTCGAAAGGCTTGCATGTGTAGGGGTTTAGATCCAGTCTTGTGGGGCCAACCCTACAATGGCATACAAACGTTCCTAATAATTCTATATTGTCGTTCGCTCAATTAATTGATACTTTTGTTGAGCAGCTTGCAACCAACAGAAAACTTGAGAAGTTGTCCAACAATTTCTATCATATAGTGCAAAAGAGAAGTGAAACACTTTGTGAATTTGTCGGATGATTCAATCGGGAGAAAGTTTCCATTCCTAGCTGCAACAAACAAACTGTTGTTTCTGCTTTTCAAAGGGGCTCCTCCCGGATACTGATTTATATAAAGAACTGACCAAATATCCATGTAGTATAATGGAGGATGTCTTGGCTAGCCTGGGCCCAGATTAAATGGGAAGAGGATGATGATAACTTCAATTTCACTAGATGACAACCCCCTAAAGAAGAGCATCGACAACAAAACAGGGTTGAGAAATGGCTTGCAAGTACTTATTCTCCTCCAGATAGGGGGCACCAAGCTCAGAGAGTTACCCAAACCATTTGATCATCCTTTCGTAAGGACAAATGTTGGGATCCTTGAATACAATCTTTCAATCAGACCAGGAGAACTAATTACAGTACTAAAGGAGATGGGCAGCATAGCAAATTGTCCGAAATGATGAGAAGCTCTAGTGACCAATGTGACAAGACTAAGTGGTGTGAGTTTCACGAAGAACATGGCCACCGAACAGATGACTGCATTGCGCTAAGATTGGAAGTGGCGGAGATGTTGAAGTGATGACACCTTACTGGAAGACTTGCAACTCTTAACAGGTTCATCTCTCGATCTTTCGAGAAATGCCAAAAATTATATAATATATTAAGGAAAAACAAAACTTTCGAATGGATTCCAACATGTAAAGAAGCGCTTTAGCAACACAAACAATATTTAACTTCACCTCCACTCTTGTCAAAATCGAAAGATGGGGAACAACTTTGCATGTACTTGGTAGTATCGGAGAAGGTTGTCAACGCAATTTTGGTTCATGAAGAAGAAGGAAAGCAACTCCCTATTTACTATGTCAGCAAGACATTACTGGATTCAAAGACCCGCTATTGGCAGCTAGAAAAATTAGCTCTGTCACTTGTTAGCGCAGCTTGAAAACTAAGGCCTTACTTCTAGAGCCATTTAGTAGTTTTCGTAACATCCTTCCCGCGAAAGCAGATACTCCACAAACCTAAGTTATCCGGACAACTAACCAAATGGGCCGTCGAATTAAGTGAATATGATATTTCCTTTGCACCCTGTATAGCCATAAAATCTCTGTTACTTGTAGATTTCATCGTTGATTTTACTCCTAACTCTCAGGTCCTAGCCCAAAAAGAACTTCTTTACTTGACGGACGGACCAATGATAGTTACATGGATACTCCAGGTGGACGAGTAAAGCAACATCGATGGTGCAGGCTCGGCATCACCAAAAGGAGAGCAGATAGAACATGTGGTAAGGTATGAATTTAAGGTAACTAACAATGAGGCAGAATACGAATCGCTCATTGCCGGGCTGATCTTGACTAAGGATGTAGGAGTTACTCGAATAAATGTTCGCAGTGATTCTCAACTCATTGTAAACCAGATCCAAGAAAACTTTCTATCCAAAGACGTAAAGATGACATCTTACCTAGAGTTAGTCAAATAGTTCTGTGGCAAGTCTGATTACTTCCAAATCACTCAAGTTCCACATATAGAAAACGTCCAAGCAGATGCCCTAGCCAGCTTAGGAGCAGCTATGAATATAAAACAAAGCAAGGTCATCTCAGTGGCCTACTTACAATGGCCAATGATTCGAAGCTGATCGAAACCAAAAGTTTATAAAGCACGTTGAGAGTAAGTGATCTACAAAGCTTATTGCGTGACCATGTTGAAGGAAAACGATAATTCCCATGTCGAATCAAATCGCCTGATGCAAGAAAATAAGACCATTTCCAACATGTATCTCCCATGGAAAGTCCAGTTATCAATCGATCGGTATTTTTCCTTACATTTAAGGAAAATCGGCTTTCACCATCATGCTCCCTTATAAGCAACCGTGTAGTAGCTCCGTCATGCCAAATGAGATATCGTGCGGCCCGATTAGAACTTGGAGAGCTAAGAGCAATCGCCAAGAGTTAGGCATGAGTTGACTGGGTGCAATATCAAAGTATTCTAGCAGAATCCCAACCATGTGAGGAATCGAAAATCGAAAGCCATCTTTAAATGGCATCTCATAGAAAAATGTCTACCCTGGGACATTCCATGAAACTCTTTCGTAGGCCATGGTAAGCGAAGTTGAATAGATGCTGGAATACCATAGGCATCCCGAATTCTTATCAAGTCATTTCCGTCAGCTTGCTTGGTATGTTCTTAGTGAGCAATATATCACTAGCACTTGCACGGCTATGTTCATAAAAACTATGTCTTGAATAGCCACCATCAAGACCTGAATCAATCGAATAAATAGTAATACCTGCACTTTCTGGATTGATTGCATAAGATGAGCAAATTCCCGGACCACTAACAAACCCCGCTAATGTTGGCCCATCTAGACAATCCAAACTAGTATAATTGTTTAGCAAGGAATTTTCATGCAGATTGCTAAACCTACTCCCGCTTCCGGTCGGCAAAGGATTAGTTGGAATTTTGTACGAAACACCACAATAATCACTTCAATCCATTTTTCATAAAAGAACAACTACCAACCTCACTCCATGATGGATCAAACTCTAGAAACACCGAATCAAAATCGATGCAACCACTGAAGAACTCTAAAAAAAATGTTTGAAGAACACTAAGAATAAGACAAGAACTTGAAAAATGGAGGAAAGAAACTCACCAAAATCCTTAAGGCTCCTTGAGGTCTACCCCTAAGTTACTTGAAAAATGAATGATGAAGTTTTAAGTAGTGAGAATTGACACACTAAACGAGTTGGATACATAAATTCGTTCAAAATCATCAACCAAATGTGTGCACTGGATGTACATATTTATCAGTCGACTGATACTCTCTACAAGAAATGTCGCACAGTTTAGACGGACCTATAATTTCTCCATTTGAAGTGGACATACTATCGGCCAACTAATAATCTCTACAAGACACATTGCACGGTCTAGACGAATCGATAATTGTTCCATTTGAAGTGGATATATTTATCAACCGACTAATACTCTCTACAAAACATGTCGCGTGATCTACATGGATTGACAATTTTTCCTTTTTGAATGGGCATATTTATCGGCTAACTATGCTCTATACAAGACATGACGTACGATATATATAATAAATTTAATCACTTTTCACTCGACAGTCTGCCGAGTGGAAGGATTGGTGCATGCATACCACAAGTATTTTCTAGAAACCACATAATTTCTGAGCTGTGTGGTGATAAAAAATATTGTGTATATTTACATGTTATATTTTATGTAATTTATCTATATTATGATTATATAATATGAATAAATAAATAAAATAAATGATTTTCAAGCCGTTCGATTTTCAAAATAATATGGCTTTCAAACAATTGGTACTAAAAAAAACCAAACCGTGAAGGCTTGAATGGATGGCTTCCAAGGCTAGGGCTCGCTCCTGTTCGATCAATCGTGCGAAAATTTGCCAAAAACACGTCATGTGGCTTCCGAGCCATATGTCATTTCGAATAGCTTTCAAGGCATACGATACCAAAAACCAAACTGCTTAAAAGCCAAAAATCAGTATAAAAATTCGTACAACTTGACACGTAATACATCATTCTTTCAAGTGTAGCATGACTTCCAATCACACAATAAAATTGCATGACTAGGCAAACATGCGATAATATCCAATAACTTTTTTTGGTCGAATGATTTTCATCTACCATCATAACGAATTCTACTACCACTCCAAACTATATGATCAGATGGTTCGGCCTATGATCAAAACCCGCTTTCAACAAATAGTATGATCGGTCTTAAGTCCGAACTACTCTTTCATTCGAGTAGAACTCATATAAAAGAGTGGGGGACTAACTGTAGTGGTAAAAATTGTTCGACTAACCCAAATGGTCCAAGTCAAAAAAATAAAGCATACAGATGGTCCATTTGATAAACGCAACATCTTTTGTCCCAATTCGTTATGTCGATCGGGCAAAATGCACAGTCTAAGACCCACGTGTCAATTCACCATTCTTGATAATTTATCTTCAAGATAAAAGACGATATGATTTGATCTGATCAAGTAGAAGTTATCTAAAAACAGACTAGATATCTCAGCCGAATAAATCTTATCAAATTCAGTTCTAACCAACTAGAAAATCTCACAGAGTCCTCGTCAATCCCGCTTAGACGATTATCCCACTGCTATAAATTCCTTGATTAGTCTTACGATGAGGTACATAAGAAAACACTCCTCAACTCTAAGTAACTTCATCTTTCTTTTGGTCTAGTATTCTTAGAATTCTTGAAAAGCTTTTCTAACTTAATCGTCGTCGGAGGGTCTTCAGCCGGCGCCACACCGTGGTCCTCTTGAGATCTTTTGTGGTATTTCTTCTTCATTCTACTTTTTCGCAGGATTGTCGGTGGCCTGACCTACTCGATTCTCTCAACTGTAGACTCTACCGTCTACACTATAAAGATTTCAAAATATACTTTCAAATATATGAAATTTGTGGAAAATTTTCAAAAATCAAGTTATATGACCGCTTGATAACAATTTTGTGACTTATTAATTAATTAGACAGATCAAGACATTAACACACGATTTATTGTCACAATTACATACCAATCACAATCACAAAGACATAAATTGTGAATTACAATTACAAATTTAGTCACAAGTCACGTATTTTTGTACGTCATGTCTTGTTTATTAGTCACAAATTATTCATTTTTATTGATCAGTGTTATCCAAATAATTGATGATAGATGCTCTTTGTCCACCACACTACTCTACCGTTATCGGCATCACGAAACGCTTGTACCACCTCACCACCACTAGGGGTGGACAAAAAAAATTGAAAAATCGATCAAACGACCAAATCAAGTCGGGTCGATTTGGGTTAGTTTGAATCAAAAAATCGGTTTGGTTTGATTAAAGTTAACCATTAAAAAGTCAGATCGGGCATATTGTGGTTTAAGCCCCGAGAATTAATTGATGCAATTTGTTAATACTTTTTTTATTATTATTTTAAAGTTCATATTTTTAAACTTAAAAAATAAAATAACAAACATAAATATAGATCTTTCTCAAATAATTTACTTACCATCTACATTTTTTCTACAAAAACTCCAAATTTCAAAAGAACATAAAAGCAAGGAGAAGAATTGTTTATGTAAACTCCAAATTTAGATTGTAACCTTGTTTTTTCAATTTCACGTTATTGTTTGTTGGTTACTATCGGATATATTGATGATTTAAGGAAAATCGACCATTTATCATTTACATTATTATATATATAAGCAAACAAATTTTTTAACCTAAAATATGTACGCAATTTTTATTTATTTATTTATTTTTAACTCGAACAAATGTTCAAATTTACCCAAACCAACCAAGTCGATTTCGATTTCAATTTGATCTCAAAATCTCCCAACCCAAATCCATACCCAAGCCAACCACCAATGCCATCACCTCAAATCCGGCATCATCTCCACGTCTACATCCACCACCACTCAAACACTGGAGCCACCACCTCCACCTCCAGCTCCTCCTCATACCCGCCATCATCTTCATCTTCAACTTCAACTCCACCTCCACCTCCACCTCCACCTCCACCTCCACCTCTAACCCACCACCACACCTTCACCTTCAATCCACAACCACTAACTCCATCACCACTACCACTACCACCACTTCAATCCACAATCACTGAACTACAATAATCATCATCGTGTTCAATCAATTGGCGACAGAAGCTACAGCACCACTCAGCAGCAATAGAAGCGACAACTTTTGTTTGCTTCAATTAGTCATCATTTCTAGGTTTGGGATGGTGTCAATTAGGGTAATTTGGTGTGATACTTGATTTTTAAAAATTAATTTATATTTTGATTTTTGAAATGTTAACTTAAACAATAGGGTCAGGTGTGATTTTTCCCAAATTTTATTTTCAACAATTCAGATATTATCGAACACCCACATGTAAGTAATTAACTCTTGGACTTAGTTGCTCTGAAAAATCGTTATTTTCTCATCTCATCTAAGATACCAAGTCATAAGTTGCCTCGTACGGCTCCTCCTAAGGACGTGCAACCCATTTCTTTAAATAGATAAAAAGAGACTCCCTCGATCACATTTATATTGATTGATTTTGCTTACACAGATTAAGAAATCTTATTTAGCCCATGTTTGGTTTAGATTAAAATTCAATCAAAATTTCAAGTCAAAATCAACAATTAATTTTAACTACGCATTTCATCTACTTTTATCAAAATCTACTAAAATCTGATTTTAATACCTACCAAATAGGGGCTTAATGTTATTGAAAAAAAAAATTGCCAAAAACTTTCCTAATTTACTTTTATTTAATTATCAACAACTACTAGTAAATTGGGTATAATCAAACAAATTAAATAAGAGTATATTAGTAAAGGAACAAAACAAAACATTCTCAATAAAACAACATGACTATATAATTGGAACAAAAAATAAGGAGAGTCAACATATATAAATGGGAAGGAGAGAGTAATTGTTTTTTTTTTTCTTTTTTTAAAAATATAATACAGTTCATATCATAAACTGCCGAGTGTGATTCGTTAGCTAAAACCTAGGAGCAACCATCACCATTTTGATTATATTTGTGATTTCCAATAGGCAACAAATGAATTCCACTCCTACTTTCTAAATCTTGACCATAAACGGACATCGGGCTACTGCCATTTGTAATGATAACACTCGTGAGACTAGATATAGTAAGGGCACGCCTTACAACACAAGAGACCTGTTTGGCCTATTGCTCTCATTTGCTTGTAATTGGGCATGGTCAGTCAAAGTTGAGATCCTAAAATTATGTAATAATATGTAAAACAAAACAGAGTAAGGTTATTCTACACTTGCAAAAATAAAGAATAGATGATCGATGACTTTCTGATACTTACTTTAAAGCAGATAGAAGTAAATTCTTCAAAGGCTTCTAAATTTGTATACTCAATTGGAAAGTAACACAAATGATTTAAGTTGTAAATCAATAGAAATGAAGAATTAAGTGAATAGTACTTACGAGTCTCAAGAAACATCTTATGTGATAAAACCGAAAGCCATGCACCACTCGTATCCATGTTCCAGGACGCACCACAACCACGCTTTAACAAAAACCTACTTGTTTTCAACTTTGACCAAGGTGAGTCAATAACTGCACTACAAAAGCACCCTATGCTTGGGCAAATATAAATTAAATTGAAAGAAACAAAATGTAAAAAAAGGCTATAGCTTTCTTTGGGCCTAAAGTGATCAAAACATAAACTGTGCCTGATTTGGAACTCTGAAGTATGTTGCTAAATAGAAGAATACAGTAGAAGGTCATGTTGTGGAAGTGCTGTAAGAACAGATGCCAAAAAATCAATTGTTATTCTCTGAACCGCATGTCCTGAAAACTTCACCTCGCATAACATCTATTGGCATGTGTTCGTGGGTGTACCGCTCAGGACCATGATACATGCCTGTCTTTTCCAAAAGACGAAGTGATTCGTCCCTGCTAAATCTTGAAGCATACAGCTTGAAATACTCGATATCCTAAAAGCGCCACAACAGCACAGTAGTAGAAACATAATTAGAAAGCAATTATGGTGTATGGTAACATCATTCAGAAGCTCCCACTCCTAAAATTTAGAATCAGAGAGACAATGTCTCTATACCAGCAATTTGTAAATATCTAACACAACTCCCCAAGTGACATCCCATAAATAAATTTGGAAAACTATTGTATGGAAACATAAAGTCGAAGGGATTGTGCACAAATGCACTACCAGGAAAGGCATGTCTAAGGGTGCACAAATGTTTCGTTCTACATGACAGCTGCTCAAATATATCAAGTGCTTCCAGATCAAATAAAATACACCAATAATATTACATTTTTTGTAAAGGAGTCCTATAATAAGTTAACAACCGTAACGAGAAAGACCGGTACATTGGGAGCCTTAAACATTCAATAAGGAATTTCAAAACATCATGACTGGAGATAAAAATAAAAATATGACACATCTTAGCGAATAGAATGTTACATTAAGACAAGGACAAAAATAATAAAATTCGAAAGATTACCTGCAAGCCACTTAAAAGACGTTCTAGTCGTAAAGAAGCAACAGGTTCCTGAGAAGAAGAGAACACCTGGCCAGGGTAATACAAGACCCCGTCACCTGGAGGGAGGCCACGCCTGAACTTAATCTGGAAAATGAGTATAAATGTTAGAAATTTCAGTGACAAGTACTGATAATATTATAAATTTAATGTAAGTGGCATGTGATGACCTCAGCACTAGGAACCGTAGCTTTCTCATAGCAATTGGCACCCCAATAAAGAAAGCCGGTCCCACCTTCTTTCCATACACGCCACATTACTGCACGGTGTTGTGTGCCTCGCATCCCTAGGTGCCAGTTAGGATGCGGATCAGATGGTCCCACGCACACATATGTCCACCACTCCTGTGAGAAGCATATAATTCAGGACGATACAATGGGAAGAACAAAGCCACCTATGGCCAGGGTCAATATTTTTTACTGGCCCATATAATAGGTCAAGTCATGATTTATATAACCCCACTTGGACACATGGCATAGAAACTTTATAAAGTACCTCCACTTTTGCTGTATGTACTCCATTCGAACACTCAATACATTATGAAAAGTTTTTTGAAATATCAAATACGAGAAAGATAAAACTAAAAAGTTGACATTTGGCCCGGAAGTGATGGTTTAATTCTCAACTAGACTCAAGCCTGTGATGCCTATTTCGTCCTCTGTGTTTTTTTGTAAAACATTGAATAGTTTCCAACTTTCCATCATCCTCAATATTCCGCAGAGAAGAAAGCTTTAAATAGATACAGTTATCATTTTGTTTTTATGCCATATATTTACCATATCATCTTCCGTTATCACATTTTATGATATATTACAAAAATAAACAGTGTGATGCATTCAGCATCATTTCAGTGATTGGCTAACTTCACTTATTTCCTCACCAGATCCCAAAGTTTCCATTTCAAAATAAATAAATATTATTGAAAAAAAAAAAAAAGAATTTCCCCCTCCTCTCTACCCCCACCACGAAACAGCGGACAGAAAATATGACCTCAATCACTGAGTATACTAACTCACGTAATGGAGAAAATCTTATGAAATGTCTATGCCTCCGAATACAGTGTCTAAGCATATCTGATGGCAAATCACTAAAAACTCTTCCAGAGACATAGCTTTCTCCATATAAAGGACACGTGCTCATGAAAACGTTACCTCACCATTTTCAGGTTGTATTTCTGCAATGATATCCTTCGCCAGATCTTCACGGTTACCAATCACCCATTCACTGCATGGGGAACCGACACTGTAAGCTTCTACTAGCAACGGATATTGGAGACATGTCAACTTTTTTCAAGTAAAGAACGAAAGAATCTAGTCATCAGCCATAAAAAAGAAGACCTATCTGTTGAAAACCTACTTTTTTTCACATTATTTGGAATAATGTGATATGCAGAAAACCTAAAGGATGACTTATCTGTTGAAAACCTACTTTTTGATGCATCACATTAGTTGGAACAATAAAGCAAGATTCATATCATCATTTAATATTAATTGATGAGATCTTAAACTACTTCAAAGACTACTGCATCATTTTTGTATAGAGTCACACTTTTCATTCGATCGTGAGCCCTTACTGGGAGAAGAGAAAAATAGACGGTTGAATTCATACTTCATGTGCAGTGCACATAGAGCAGGGGGAGGAACAGATGGAACCTTTTGCCGAAAATTATAATCCATTCCAGCATACATTATAAAAAGGCAGTTTTTTCTTTCTTACGTGCCTAAACCAAAGAGAAGAATACTTCTACAGACACATCTCATTGTGTGAAATTCTTTTCCATGAAGAAGGGTACATAAAAACTGAATCTGAAAATAAGTGAGTTTTAGTCTTCCACATCTTTTTATATAAATTTATAATATATCTTAGACACTGTAAAAGCATGATGACAGAGGAAGAAAGCATGGAGGTTTGGGAAAGGGAGCGATAGAATGCTCCTAGATAGGAAAAGAAGCTTCTTTCCTTCATTTTCTCTAAATAACATCAACAAACTAACCCTTCTGATCAATATATTTGTCATCAACTACATGAACCCTTTTCCACCTCGGTCTTGAAGACCTAATGCAATCAAATGCATCTACCAAAGCAGGCCATGTTAATTTCGGTCTACACCTCCCTCTTTTAATTAGATCTACCAGAATCATATCCATCTTATCGACAGGAGTTTCATTCGGTCTATGCAAAACATGTCCAACCACCTATGCTTTTCTAGCTGTAATTTATCTTCAATAGATGTCCCCACACTTGTAGGCATGCATTATCATTTCATTTTAAATTTATAATAATATGGCCACACATCCATCTTTAACATCCCCACCTTATTCATAGCCGAACCTAAATACCTAAAGAAGTTGATTTGCGCAACAACAGGATTACTTCAATAGTGACTTACAATAATCTTCCCACTTTATTGTTTCACTGCTGTATCTATAAACTAAGCAAAGGTTGCTTTTTCACTCAATCATATATGTGAAAGAACTTCAATAAGCCATTAAAGTTTATATCTTTTATTTTGGAAGGAAGTAAAATTTAGGCCAACTGTAGGTTGAACCTCCCTATTTTCCGAAACAAGGTAATTTAATTCCTAGGGAGGTTGAATCACACTATCAATATTGCCTCCTCTTCCGGGCTGCACTGAGAATAACATAACGAACGGATAATGGATGTTTGCAAGAGGAGCAAAAGAAATCTCCATAATCCATAAGTAGCAAACTCAAATTATTTTTTCACCTCTCAAAAACTGTACACATCATGATAGGAGTTTAGCATTCAGAAAATATAGGAGTTAAAGAACACACATTATACTAATAAAAGATGCTCAGAAACTTCATTGAATGCTCTTAGATCGAACAGTGTATGTATTGACACAATAACCGAAGTATCACAAAGGAATCAGTTAAGATTAATACCTTGTGCAATATATTTGAGTATGGGGACGAAGAAACTCTGGAACTTTAAGAAAAGCCTCAAAATTATTGGGAGCCAGGGGAGAATCATTTGGTCCTGCATAGAGTTAAAGAGCATCTGAGGACACCTCTTACATGATATCATACCTGAGTATCGGGTAATCATATAAGTAATTGAAAAATAGGATCAACCATATAACAAAACGAAAGCTGCTAACTTGATATCATGCTGGGCTCTAGATTTTACTTACATTGTTATTACTGCAGTTCACAATAAAGCTCTGATGTCTCATTTCATTGCCATTGAATTAAACGATAATGTCAATAGATGGGTAATCTACTGTGCTTGAACTGCCACAGTAAAACCGTAATAAACTTGGGATAATTACATGTTTGGGAATTAAAAAGAAGCGGAAAGTACCCGAACTTCATATTTATTTTCTCACAAATTTAAAGAATTATTATGTTTAACCAAAAAGCCCAAAGTAGAAACATCAATGCCAAATAATGCAATCAACTATCAATGAAAGCATTAAAAATCGTGTACTCAGACTAGAAGATCTTGTTTATTTAGTATTTTCCAGTTCAAAGAAATGCTAACAACACGAGTTTCTGTACGAATATCTTCTCACATCCAATTTCTCAGAACTCGGTTTCATGAATAGATAAGTCAAGCAAATAAAAGCCGATTCAAAGAGATGCAAATCAAACAAATTATAAGAATTGAAAAGGCAATTAGTGAATCACCGCAATAGTAAGTAGTCATGATACGAGCATCAGGTGCATAAGCGTGAATGTCACTCGCCATGTTCCGAATACCATGATAATGTTCAACGTTTAGTGGCTGGACAAAAGCAACAGAATTACATCAAAAGAAAAAGAACAAAAAAATAAAAATAAAAAATGATAGAAATAAAGTTGGCGTTGGCTGTGTATGAAAGGAGAAACCTAATTAAACCCAGAGAACTAAAAGTTTATCCCGTGCCAGGACTAAACATTATGCTTGCATTGCAAAAATTAGAGGGAATTGAAATGGATGGAGGATTGGTAATCATAACACATTTGTATATATAATAAGGAAGTAAGAGGAAGATGGGAAAGAGCATGACAGAAATGAGATAAATTTTAATATCTTTCTTGCTTCCTCATGTAATACTTTTCCTGACTAATTGTCATGTTTTATAATTAATAGATACGAAGTAGAATAGACCGTCACTCAGTCCCTTTCCTCCCCCTTCAGCTGTCCAAACAAGAGAAATCAGATGGCCGCTATCCCTCCATCTCATTCTCTTTACTTTCCTTCCTACGTCATCTAATCCTTTCCTTTTCCTTCTCTTCTTGTTATACACACACACTACAAGAAACTAAGCCCTTTTTATTTTGATTTTTTCAAAACCTCTTTTGCTCAAACTCATTTTCAATCATACATTCTCCCAATAAAATAATTTTACACGTTTCCATAATTTTTAACTGCATATTCTCCAAAAAATCAATTTCCATGAAATCGCTTCTCAAAAAATCAAAATCAAACGAGGGATAAATCTTATATGAGATTGTAAAAAGAAATTGGCCAGAATGAAGACATCACACCAGAATCTCAAATCACCCTTACAGAAGATAGGGAAATCACACATGCTTGCATCTTGAAATTACGAGTACCTACCTCATCCCACAAATAGAAGTAGGCTTTTCTCCAGTGTTTTTTTGTTCTTAATATCTCAACCTCTCGTTGCAGATAGTCCTTTGCCGTATCACCGCTGCACATCAAGAGGCAAATGCTCATCAAAGTACATACCAAAAGACAAAAAATAGAAATAGATAAGGCAACTGTCTGCACACCAGGAGACTACTGGACTATATGGTACAGCATACGCAGCAAGCCGAGGATCAGAAAAATACTCATCTGACTTTGGATGATCAGCTGCACCAACATAGAAGGGTCACTTCTAGGGAAATGTACATGCTTAGCATATAAAATATTTGAGGTTCAACAAGTTCAGGTACTCAATTATGCACAAGTCATTTTCCAATACATCTAAATGTGGTACATGACCTGAAAATCTATTAGCATGTAGGCCTGCTTCATTCTATTACCTGGCCATGGACAAGTGTAAGTCAGAACACGCATATTCTCACCCCACCTGCAGAAGTACGGGCTGATTTTATATTGAAGCAGCCACTTGAAATGCTGATCCAGTGCCTCATACCACTCACTGCTTCCATGTTTAACACCAAAACGGTCTTCAATAACCGTATCAGATATCTGAGTAAATTTAAGGGAGACTACGCTCATGAATCTTTCACTCTGCTTTATGTTAAAGGTAATAGTTATGGTCCGTCTGTATATAAATCAACACCCAAATAAACAAAATAAATGAATGGATTTGGTATACTTGTATTCCAGCAATTGCAATATTTCACTTAACGCTGTTTTTCGACATTAGCAGTCGTAACAGTTATTGTGGGTCTAAAATATTAACAGGTGGTCACTGTAAATGAGAATACATAGAAGGAAAAAGATAGGTCTTCATGAAAGCCTGAAACAGGCCAGTTATCAAAATTCAGATTTAGAAAACAACACAAAAGTCACGTGATCTGGTTTTTTGCCATTTTCTGACATAGTTGGAGAAAAATGCAATTCAGTAAGGAAGTTTTAGGCTCTCACTCAAGCCTATTAAAATTTCTAATAAACCTTTTCAACAGATTCTGCATGATTGACAACATATATATGTAAATAACTAGACTGCAAATTCTTTCTAACAGACATATCATGGTTTAGGGTGAATATAGCAATCAATTCCACCATACTAGCACCAATGTTCATGTGCATATTTAACAAATAATAATAATTCCTAGATCCCGGGATAAAAAAAGGCAGGATACACCAATAACAGCCGGAAGGGAAGGTGTTGCCGGAAGAACAAAATCCCAGACTGTCAAAGTTAGCTTCAGTCGTATTGAATAATTTGTAATAGCATCCTCATCCATCATATCCACCAGCCCATTATCAGAAAACAAATCAGAAAATGGTGGAGATAGAAGAACTCTTCTCAAAGATGAGGTTGCAGATTTCACTCTTTCTACCTAAAAAACCAGAAATACATGAGTAGACATATACTAGGTTTAAATACAAAAGCTTTAATTGATGTATCAGTGACCAAAGAACCCACCAATTCATCCGGGGATTTTCCATCAATGGGCTCGACAACATCAAGACAATTCTTTAATTCTCTGTACAGTTGATGCCTCTCAGATTTACTGAGGAACTGTGTTGTAGATCTGTAATGAGTTAGAATGAATAAATGTGGAAAACAATGTGCTTAGATATCCAAATCAATGGTTTGAAGCATCTGCTGTTGACATCAGAAAACTAAGAGTAACTACAGAATGTAAAACTCCAGTATATCAAAACTAATAATTAACTGAAGTAAAGAGGAAAGACTATCACTCTGCGACATCTCTGGTAGCAGTGATTATGAGTTCTCCTTCGTATTGACCTGGGGGCTGTGCATTTGGAACATCAATTGAAACCCAAATTGCAGTTGTTTCTCTGCAAAAATTATTTGTCATAAATTTTTCTAATATGTAATCTGACCACTGTCCAACTTAAGGTGAAAGATATCCATACCCAGGAAAAAGGTTTAGTTGAGTGAGTGGCATTGCTAGGGGCACAAGAGCATCAGGAACACCTAAAACAGGCACTACTCGCCTCATTCTCAATGACTCACCAACCACCAATCTGCATCATTGGCAACATTAATTTAAATACAAATTATAAAAGAATGGAAATTTTGCATGTCCAAGAGACAAACCTATCCCCGGAAATGGAGCACAGATCAGTACATTGGACCTGTACAGTGCCTGCAATACCCGATCCAGCCCAAGAGACTTTTGGACGTATAGCTATTTGGATACTTTCCCTCTCATTTCTAGCTGCCAAGAGAGAGATCTTCAAGGTAAACCGTGTTAGGTGGCATGGGAACTATGAAAACTAGATGCATTATAACAAATTTTCATGGATAATCCCTGAAATTCTGATGGTAACAAACCAAAAAGCAGCCACCAACGAGTTTCAAATTATTGGTTGACTCAATTATATACATAAACACGGAACTGGACATGGAAAAAAGCAAATAACCAGAATAAAAATATCAATAATAGGGTACACAAGCTAATGTATGTATGTTTCCAAAAAAAATGAATTGGGGATGTAAGACATATTCCAACGAGATTCTGACACGTCTTAATATATAGATCACACAAGCATACTAAGGATGTAACCATAACAAGAATAATATCAAATTTAAAAGAAGATTAACTTTATATATTATTAGTACAAGATTAACTTGATATATTATTAGTACACAAACCTAATTTGAACAAACTTACAGGCTCCAATGCTCGTGGCATATCTTGTGGTCCAACATTGGCCGTGCTCGGCATGCACCATGCGTGTACTAATTCTGAAGAATGAACTTTCGTAGGATCAATCATCCCTTTCAGTAAAGTAGGATCACATGCCACACTTTCACTCCATCCATATGCTGTCCCACCTCCAGCAACACCTTCTACTGGAGGAACTATCACATCTTGGTGATTTCCTGCACAATATCATAAGCAAAAGTTAGATATTAGCACAAGAAATGGCCAACCAAGGAAAAAATCCAGTTAACACATTTAGCTCACACTTCCAGAAAAATAAACAAATGCCATAACAAGCGTTTTAAATTAACATGTGCTTTACTATTAAACAGAGAATTCCAAATACACGTGTACTAGATGTATAATGTATGTGCATATATGCAAGAAAATTACATCCACTAACCTCTCACTATACAATCTCAAAACATAAGTTATCTAAGCACACAAATGATGAAAATAAACTGACAACATAATATGTGCTTTACTATTAAACCAAAAATAACATAATGTACATGTATAAATGCTGGAAAACATTCACACCAACATTAATCGTTTCCAAACAGAAGTTACAAAAGCTGAGCCTTTAGTCAATCACATGAACAACGTTAAGAAACAAGTGTCCTTTTACCTTAATTAATCAATACTCATAATACTCAGCAAAATTTCTCACATTGATAAATTAAACTCCCAACAACTAAAAGCTCCCCAGAAATCACACAATCACTCGGCAATAGCAATAAACCCTAAATAAAAAGTACTTCAAAAAATATAACTAGTTAACCTTGAAGGTAAAAAGAGGTTTGTATTTCGTACGCAAATGATTTTTTTAACACAAAAGCTACAGTGCCAATAAAATCAAACAGGCAGGAAAGAAAAGTACAAACCAAACCGAAAATCGGTAACACTTACCAGAATTCTCCATTACTCGACGTTAATGAATAGCTTTAATTTTTATTTTCCTTTTCTGTAATTGGGGATTGATTTTCTTGATAGAGAGAGAGCAAATTCTAGGGATGATCACAATTGATCGATCTAGGAATGCAAAAAAATGAAAGCTTCAACTGATTGTGTAGTCCGGGGGGGGGGGGGGGGGGGGGGGTGGGGGGTTGATAATGACACTCCTGATATTGCTAGTTCCGCTCCTAATTATTGCTTTCATTTTAAAAAAATAAAAATCACTTCTAATCATTTTAATGCATACAAGTTTGAATTTCATTTTTACTGAACGAATATATAAATAATTAAATACTTTACATTTTCAACGTTGAGAATGTGTTTGATTGCAAGCATATAACTTACATGAAAATAAAATAAATTTTAAATAACTGAATTGTTTAGAACTTACTTTTCTGAAAATTGTCAATTAATGTATTTGATTAATTTAATTTTTAACGTAGAAAATATTATATTTTTACATAAAGTTAAGTTTTTGAGAAGTACGAATTATTTAGAAAATAAAAATTTACCATTCGATAAAAAAAATGTTTTCCTTATTTTTAAAAAATATACGAGCACATGACCAACTTTTAAAAATACTTTTTTATGAAAAAAAAATATCAATCAAGCACTCTAAAAGTAGAAATTTTGGTGAAAAAATGTCATGGGACACTAGTGAAAATATTATATTAATTATTGATTTTTTACTTCTTATAATTAAATTAAATTAAATTATTAGCAATTTCATTCTCATTTTTGCTATTTTATAGAACAAAAAAGGAAAATATAAAGAACGAGATGGATATAACTTCTCTCATATTCGCATAGCGAGCTTTCAGTGTACGGCTAGCACAACGGGCTATTGATTCAACAATAAAGTACGCAGTCGATAATTTTATTGTCACGGTTAACTTTATATCCTTTGCTAATGAATAGTTTTCACATTTTACTTATTTCAAAAATATTAACTTAGCCCCGTGGCCAAGCATGAATAAAACCTCTTAGTATTTTTGTTTTGTAAATCGAGTTCGAGCTTAAATGAGAGATTTGAAGGAAGAAAAACAAAATTATTTTGAGAAAATGAAAAACTAAAACACTTATTATCAATTATGGAATAAAGAATGAAAATATGAACCTTAAAAATTATTTATGAATGAAAATTGAGATGAAATCTACATTAAGCCCTGTTTGGCACACGTTAAAATTTTCATTTTCATTCTTCTACTTATTTTTAACTACACATTTTTCAATAAAATAATATTTTCTATCACATCAATAATTTTTCTGTTTTTTAACCACACATTCTCCATCAATCTACCATTCTAAAATACATTCTTCCAAAATAATATGACTCAAATACACTCTAATTGATGAACTGTTGCAATGGCGGACATGTCACAAACTATTTTATTAAAATATTTATTTATAGACAATTGAATTGAAAATCGGAATATAGTCGTCCTAGTTAAATAATAATAATAATAATCATCGGAATTCTTATAACTGTACACCTGTCGTGATTTGATTTGTAGTTGGTAAAAAAGAAAAAATAATTACCAATCAGGTACCTAGCACTTATAAAGAATATGTGTAATTATGAGACAAACATTGTAAAGTACTTTACGTAATTCTACATGATTTCTGCTTCTGGGTTACGTGTGCACAAATCAAGCATCCACGCATAAGAATATTCTTAAATATAATTTAATAGATTTCAGATTATTTAATAAAAAGGAAAAAAGAAAAGAGAGGGAGTTCACATTGAACGATATTCTTTTGGTCAATAGACCAGTCCAAATGCGACAAATATTCAGCTTTTCTTTATGAGCTTCAACATTTTCAAATACCTTTCTCAACTTTTTCATTTTCTTTTAAGGGATGGAGTATTCGCGGCGTCCACCTAAGTTGGCGCAAAAATGCCCAAACTCAAATCTCAAAGCAGCTCCATATTTTCCAATACCTTTTCATTTCTTAACTTATTTCAATAGGACAGAATCATTTTTTACAGAGAATTTGAAGAGTAAAAACATTGAGCAAGAGCAGAACTAAAACTTCATCAATTGGGCGAGGTGGGAGAGCTAGTTATTAGCTCAACTAATATACATTTGCCAAAAGAAGAAAGTAGAAACAATGCACCATATGGGAAACTCGATCTTTCTTGATAGGTACAGCATGTTTGAACATGAATTCGGTTCAAGAAGTTATTTTAAATTTCAAAATATGATTATGGTTGAATTACTTTACTTTTTCAAGCTCTAAAATCAACATTTTCTTGCACTCACATGGTCTCAATCTTAATCACAATGGAGGATATTATTATCCACAATTTAAGTGCCAAATTTTATGAGATTTCATGCAAAAAATGTGATTTTAGGCACTTGTCCTATTTCGGTGTAAATTTTCGTACGAATTTTTACTATCTCTCTTGCTTTCCCCAAAATTGCAAGATAAAGCGTCGGAAGTTGTACATAATTATTGGAAGTTGTGGGAAATTATGAGTTTGAAACTCAATCTTTCTTAGTAGGCATTGAAGGAATTTGCAGCATCTTTGAACATAAATTTGGTTCAAGAATTCTTTCTTGAAAAGAGAATTTTTAAGATCTTTTTTGTGGTTGAATCATCATGTTGTTTCAAAATTAGCGTTTTCTTACACTCTTATGCAATGTTCTAAAATGTGCGTATATGCATATGCTCGATATATTTTTGAAATGCCTCCATCGCATATGGGGTGTGCGCATATGATTCGATCAACACATTTCGTTGAACGCATATGTATGCTTAAATGCCAAAATGCGCACGTATTTGTGTTAAAAAATGTGTCAAAATTAGTCTAGAAGTGTCAAAATTAGTCTAGAAAAAGTGCAACCCATTTTTATAACTTAAAAAAGGGGAAAATTTCATATTTAAGAATTTAACTATGACCCATTTCAAAAACTAAGAAATAAGGTTTAAAACTTCAAATATCGAATATTTCTCGTTTAGAAATAAAAAAAAATAGAGAAATAATTGGTTACAAACTGAATATGGAATTCATAATGATGGGAAGAATGTTATTTAGCCTAAGTGTATAAACCAGAGGTTTCGAATTCAATTGTTTTCATGTTCTTTACAGATTATGAGGAGGAATAATCTATTTGTACCAAATTTTTTACATAATGGTTCACCTAATTGACAAGTGGCCGCCCCCTATTGGGGTAATTTTTTACATAATGGTTCACCTAATTGACAAGTGGCCGCCCCCTATTGGGCCCAATAGGGGGCGGCCACTTGTCAATTAGGTGAACCATTATGTAAAAAATTTGGTATACCAAGCATAGCCCTTATGAGGAATATCGTGATTTCTTTCATTTTGAGATTGACATGGCTTATGAGGAAGATGATATGTTGTACAATCACAATGTGACAGATGGCATTGAAATTGGAATGGACATGAATGAAGCAAGACAATATGGAGCAGTGATACTTGTAGGGGAGATGGACCACGTCAACACGGTCGATAACTTGAAATATTCATTATCTGAAGAGCTGATGTTGGATTGTTCATCGGACGAAGAGCTAATGTTGGATTTGTGTACGTTAAATGTGTTGGAAATATTGAATGAGAAACATTGATAAATGAAAATCAATTGAGAAATATTGAATGAAAATCAGTTTCTCCTCCATCCCTCCATCCGTTTGAAACCGTTTGAAACTCCTCATTCATTTTCATTAATATTGTAACTCCTCATTCATATCACTCTACATTCATTGCATTAAAGGGTTGGCTCCTCATCTATGGCTATAAATAGTAGAGCTCTCAGTTGGAAGAGGACACAACAAACACAACAAAAGGAAAAAAAATAGAACCCGTTTCCTCCTCCTTCATTTTAGCAACCTCTATTTTTTTTTCCTTTGTTCCTCATTTGCTAAGTTCTTTGAGAGATAGACACGGCTAGTTCGTAGGTCGGTAACGTAGTGCAGCGTGGACCGACGACCGATTGTATCCTGGGAATCGAACACCGATCAAAACCTCTTGCACTCCGGTGAGGCGGCGAATTCGATTTAAGGAAACCGTGTAAACACGGGCCTTCGGTTTGATTAATTACTTTGATTCTCCACTTATTTTATCCTACAAGCTTAAATCGAATTCCTTTGGTGGATCAAATTCTGTTCATCGTTTCGAAAAAAAAATTTGTCTGTCTTCATTTTCTTTCCCGGTTTCTGTAGTTTTTTTTTCCGGGTGCTGTTAATTTTTTTTTTTCAATTCATATGGTTTCTAAGTTATGATTAATATTCACATAAATTCATTAAGATAGTTTTTAGTCGAACAAACTGGAAAAGAAAGAAAAAAAATATATAAAAAAAATTGGGAAGTTCCGTCTCTTGCATGGTTTAAAAGAAATGGTTTTGCATGATTTTTGTACTTGCATGGTTTTCAAATCATTGGTAATGATTGTCAATCATTGGTTAAATCATTATAATACAATTTTTTTTAATTACTAGTTATTATTACTTCATCATTAGTATATAATTGGTTACTTTTCTTTTAATCATTGATTTTAATCATTGGCTAATAATTTTCTAATACATGTTTAAATAATTGTTAAGTTGTTAAAAATTTGACTAAATAATTTTCTCTCATTTTCAATTTCGAAATTTTTCTTTCCGAATTGATAACATAGATTTTGAATCTATCTTTAGTTTACAAAATCACTATTGTTCTAAACCTTTTTGTTGTCATTCTTTAAGGTTAAATGGCGTCACATGAAAATGACGATGTGAACAACAACACTGTTGGTACCGGTGTACCAAATCCCGCAATGATCGCTGTCAACCCTGTGGGGACCTCGACGGCATTCCTCCTGTTGATGGGACTATTGGTGGCGGGATTCCTCATGTTGGAGTGAACCCCACTTTGCCTACGGCTGCGGCCTCGGAAATTCAATTTGGCACAATACCCTTGCCAGTACCTAGGGCTGCGGCCTCGGTACCTTTGCCAACGTTTCCACCTCAATTTCCGGTGAATCATGCAATTCGACCGGATAAGTTTGCTGGCACTGATTTTAAGACGTGGCAGAATAAGATGATTTTTTATCTTACTACTTTGGGCCTTGCTCGTTTCCTCACTGAGGATGCCCCTGTCGTGGCCGAAAACGACACTGATATGCATAGGCGTGCGGCTTGGGATGTATGGAAAAGTGCTGATTTTTTATGTCGCAACTATGTCTTGGATGGACTACAGAATTCTCTGTATCACGTGTATGTGGTAAAGAAGTCTGCTAAGGAGCTTTGGGAGTCCTTAGAAAAGAAGTACAAGTCCGAGGATGCTGGGTCTAAGAAATTCTTGGCCAGTCGGTGCATGGACTTCGAAATGGTTGATTCACGTTCAGTGGTGAGCCAAGTGCAGGAGTATCAAGTGCTCTTGCAAGAAATGCATGCTGAGGGTCTGACTATGTCAGAATCTCTACAGGTGGCTACTGCTATTCACAAGCTACCTTCTCAGTGGAAGGCTTTCAAAAGCTATTTGCAGCATAAGAGGAAAGAGATGTCTTTCGAAGATTTAATTATCAAGCTGAACATTGAGGAGGATAACAAAAAAGCTGAACGCAAGTTAGAGAATTCTTACTCTGAGAAGGCTAATGTATTGGAACACAGCCAAAGTTCTGGTACTAAGAAAGGTCAATCCTTTAAAGCCAAACAGGGTAATGGAAATTGGAAAGATAAAAAGCAGACCACGAAAGGGTCTCAGTTGAAACCTACCGATGGGGTAGGAAAGAAGCCTAAGTTCCAGTTCAATGGAAAATGCTTCAATTGTGACAAAGTTGGGCATCGATCAGCAGAATGCCGTCAGCCTCGGAGGGATAACAAACAGCGCCCTCAGGCTAATATGGTTGGAAATGAGAGAGATCATCTCTCAGATGACATGTCTGACCTAAACCTTACGGCGGTGATTAGTGAGGTTAACCTGCTGGGGTCTAACCCTAAGGAGTGGTGGCTAGACACTGGGGCCACTTGTCATGTTTGCTCCAACAGGAGCATGTTCACTACTTTTGCACCAGTTACAAATGGTGAAAAATTGTTTATGGGAAACTCTGCAACTTCTGAAGTGCTTGGTAAAGGCAAAGTGATCCTGAAGATGACCTCTGGCAGAGAGCTTACTTTAACTAATGTGTTGTACGTGCCGGAGTTTCGCAAGAATCTGGTCTCTGGGTCTCTTCTGAGCAAGAATGGTTTCCGCATGGTCTTTGAGGCGGATAAGCTGGTAATTACCAAAATAGGAGTTTATGTTGGGAAAGGCTATATGACTGATGGCCTATTTAAATTGAATGTAATTGCTGTAACCCCAACTATTATGAATAATGAGAAAACTCCTTCTGTTTACTTGCTTGAGTCTCCTAATTTGTGGCATGGTAGATTAGGTCACGTAAACTACAATGAATTACGTAGACTAAGCAAACTAAACTACTTGCCTAGGTTTCAAATTGATTCAAATCATAAATGTGAAACCTGCGTTGAGGCTAAGCTTACTAGGTCTTCGTTTCATAGTATTGAAAGAAGTACCAAGCCATTAGGACTAGTCCACAGTAGAGGTGGCAATGAGCCGAGTCGAGCCGGCTCGGCTCGTTGCCCCACGAGCTCGGCTCGTTGCCCTACGAGCCGAGCTCGTGGCTCGTTACAAAACGAGCCGAGCTTTTGCTCAGCTCGTTGCTCGTGGGCGAGCTCGGCTCGGCCCACAAGCTCGTCTATCACGAGCCACGAGCCGAGCGGCTCGGCTCGACTCGTGAGATTTGATTTTTTTTTGGTGTGTAACTGTCCTTATATGAAAAGAAAAACAAAATAAAAAATTTGGACGAGCCGCTCGTTTAAAACGAGCCGAGCAGGCTCGGCTCGTGCTCGGGCTCGTTTTTTGATGAGCCCGAGCGGCTCGTGGGTCGCTACAGTAGGAGCCGAGCGGGCGAGCCGACGAACTACTCGGCTCGATTGCCACCACTAGTCCATAGTGATGTGTGTGACTTGAAGTTTGTCCAAACAAGAGGCGGCAATAAGTATTTTATTACTTTTGTCGACGATAGTACGAGGTATTGTTATGTGTACTTGTTTAAAAGCAAAGATGAAGCTATCGATAAATTCATTCTTTATAAGAATGAAGTTGAAAATCAACTTAGCAAGAAAATAAAGGTGATGCGAACTGATCGTGATGGTGAATATGAATCACCATTTGGTGAATTTTGTGCTAAACATGGAATAATTCACCAAACTACTGCACCTTATTCACCTCAGCAGAACGGAATTGCTGAGCGTAAGAATCGAACGTTAAAAGAAATGATGAATGCTATGTTGATTAGTTCTGGATTACCACAGAACATGTGGGGAGAAGCTATTCTTTTTGCGAATTACATTTTGAATAAAGTGTTAAGAAAGAATATGGATAAGACTCTGTATGAACTTTGGACAAGTCGAACACCTTCATATAAATACTTACGAATGTGGAGGTGTCTTGTTAAAGTTGTGGCGCCTCCTCCTAAGAAGGTCAAGATTGGACCAAAGACAGTTGACTGTGTGTTCATTGGTTATGCACAAAATAGTAGTGCATACAGGTTCCTTGTGCATTATTCGAATGTACCTGATATTCATCCGAATACGATTAAGGAGTCTAGGAATGCACAATTCTTTGAGAATATATTTCCTTGTAAAACTCCTAAACAGTTAACTCCTATTAAACGGACTATGAAATCTTCTGCTACTGGCAACAGTAAAGATCCAGTTGAAGAAGGTGATGATGAGCCTAGACGGAGTAAAATGACCAAAACTTCTAAGACATTTGGCCCTGATTTTCTCACATATTTGATGGAGAATGATCCTGAAAGTTATAAAGAAGCTATATCTTCTCCAGATAGTCATCTGTGGAAAGAAGCCATCAAGAGTGAAATCGATTCTATCCTACAGAATCATACTTGAGAATTAGTAGATCTTCCACCGGGCTGTAAGCCTTTGGGCTACAAGTGGATCTTCAAGAAGAAGATGAAAGCGGATGGCTCTATTGATAAATATAAAGCTAGGCTAGTAATCAAAGGTTATAAGCAAAAAGAAGGCTTAGATTACTTTGATACTTATTCTCCTGTGTCGAGAATAACTTCTATCCGAATGATAATTGCTATTGCAGCCTTACGAAATCTGGAAATACATCAGATGGATGTAAAAACAGCTTTCCTAAATGGAGATTTGAATGAAGAAATTTATATGGAGCAACCAGAGGGGTTTTGGCTCCAGGTCAAGAAAGGAAAGTCTGTAAACTAGTTAAATCGCTTTATGGTTTAAAGCAAGCACCAAAACAATGGCATGAGAAATTTGATAATGCTATGATGACTAGTGGCTTTCGAATCAACGAGTGCGACAAGTGTGTATATGTCGAGGACACTAATGATGGATATATCATATTGTGTTTGTACGTCGATGACATGCTCATTGTCGGCAGCTCTGATAAGATTATCAAAGCCACTAAGAATATGTTAAACTCAAAGTTTGACATGAAAGACATGGGTCTCGCGGATGTCATTTTGGGAGTAAAAATCACTCGAACACCAAATGGACTTGCGTTATCTCAATCTCATTACATTGATAAGATACTTGACAAGTTCAACAAGTCAGATACTACTGTGGCTAGGACTCCAGTGGATTTGAGTCTCCACTTATCCAAGAACATTGGTGATGGTGTGTCACAGTTAGAATATTCTCATAATTGGGAGTTTAATGTATTTAATGACTTGTACGAGACCGGATATAGCATACTCAGTTAGCAGATTGAGTCGCTACTCGAGTAACCCAGGTGCTATCCATTGGAGAGCCATTTTCAGGGTGTTACATTATTTGAGGTACACTCGTGATTTTGGACTATATTATTCTAGGTACCCTGCAGTAATCGAAGGGTATGCTGATGCAAACTGGATATCTGATATGTCAGATTCAAAATCTACTAGTGGATATGTCTTCATTCTTGGTGGTGCAGCTGTCTCTTGGAAATCGTCCAAACAAACTTGCATTGCAAGATCTACAATGGAATCAGAATTCATTGCTTGAGACAAAGCAACTGAAGAAGCAAAGTGGCTTCGCCAGTTTGTTGAAGATATTCCAAGATGGTTAAAGCCTGTGCCTACAATTTGTGTTTATTACGACAATCAATCAGCAATTGGCAAGGGACAGAGCAATATGTATAATGGTAAGTCTCGACATATTCGAAGACGACATAATACCATTCGACAACTACTCTCACAAGGTATTATCACTCTGGACTACGTGAAGTCAAAGGATAATATTGCGGATCCATTAACAAAAGGGTTAACTCGAGAGCTAGTTGAAAATGCATCGAGGGGAATGGGCTTGCAGCCTATGACGTTGAAAGGTATCATGGTGGAAACCCAACCTAGCTGAATGGAGATCCCAGGATCTAGGTTCAAAAGGACAACTAAACCATATATATCTGTGTAAATCACTGAGAAGGTTCTCCTTCTGCTCATTCCTATGTGCTCACTGTGATTGGAAGATGCAGGTTAAGCTAAGCTTTTAATGACCCTTAAGCGTTGTTGTGAAACGCTGAGTTAAGAGGTCACCTATGTGAGTGTGAAGTGGGGTCGCTTCTATAAGGATTGGCAAGGCTACATCCTTGAACAAACATTTGCAGAACCAGGCGACGTGTTCATGGCCAAACCGAACACAACATTGAGAACTACGATGTGTCTAGAATGGTCTTGTGTGAGGTCTATTGTCTTGGTTTACACAAATGGTGAAACGGTTCAAGGCATCAGATCCACTGGTTTGCTAGTAATACTCGATAGATTTTCACAAGGGAAGGTTCAAAGCTAAATCCTACCTATCCTATGCAGGATTGATTTGTTCTACTCTATCTTTCACGTTTTCCAATTTTTCATTCATGTGGGGGATTGTTGGAAATATTGAATGAGAAACATTGATAAATGAAAATCAATTGAGAAATATTGAATGAAAATCAGTTTCTCCTCCATCCCTCCATCCGTTTGAAACCGTTTGAAACTCCTCATTCATTTTCATTAATATTGTAACTCCTCATTCATATCACTCTACATTCATTGCATTAAAGGGTTGGCTCCTCATCTATGGCTATAAATAGTAGAGCTCTCAGTTGGAAGAGGACACAACAAACACAACAAAAGGAAAAAAAATAGAACCCGTTTCCTCCTCCTTCATTTTAGCAACCTCTATTTTTTTTTCCTTTGTTCCTCATTTGCTAAGTTCTTTGAGAGATAGACACGGCTAGTTCGTAGGTCGGTAACGTAGTGCAGCGTGGACCGACGACCGATTGTATCCTGGGAATCGAACACCGATCAAAACCTCTTGCACTCCGGTGAGGCGGCAAATTCGATTTAAGGAAACCGTGTAAACACGGGCCTTCGGTTTGATTAATTACTTTGATTCTCCACTTATTTTATCCTACAAAATGTCCTCTAACTTTAGCTTGTAATTTTGTGATAGCCAACGAGTCCGGGATTTAAACTCGTCTATCCTTTGTAATTCTGTGGTATATATTTTATATCTTTTAACATGTGGATGGACGGTAATTCGTATTTTAAGTTGCCTGTGATTAGTGTTTAATGCTTGCCTGGACATAGCTTCTACCTACTTTGTGAGCATATTGATAAAAAAAAATACAGTGAGTAAAAACCACATTTTTAGGACACGAGTTTTGCCAATTGTACATGAATTGTGAAACTTATAAGCAGATTGTACCATATGTGAAATTTTTTCATCGAATGGATTCACAAAATAATCCTTGTACCTTAAAACAAAATGATCTCGAATGACATGATTACAAACAAAGTGAACATTTGAACTCCAATAGTATGGTTACAAACTAAGTTAACTACGGAAACATGGATAAACATACAACATACATATGTTACAACAAGATTAACAAACATATTACATTAAGTTACAAACAAAGTGAACTAATAAACTAGAACTTTTCCCTTTTCTTTCCCGTTAGCCTCCATCACTCATTTTCCCTTGTGGATAGTGATGTTGACGAATATCTCCGCGTCTTTTTTCTGTGATTTGAGCAAATGTTTTGAACACGACCCAATTTGCCACTAGACTCACCTTCAAACTTTTACATGAAATAACTGCAATCTCTAGTACAGTAAAAGAACAACCACCCTATGTTTAAAGTAATTTGGTTACAAACTAAGTTAACTACGGAAACATGGATAAACATACAACATACATATGTTACAACAAGATTAACAAACATATTACATTAAGTTACAAACAAAGTGAACTAATAAACTAGAACTTTTCCCTTTTCTTTCCCGTTAGCCTCCATCACTCATTTTCCTTTGTGGATAGTGATGTTGACGAATATCTCCGCGTCTTTTTTCTGTGATTTGAGCAAATGTTTTGAACACGACCCAATTTGCCACTAGACTCATCTTCAAACTTTTACATGAAATAACTGCAATCTCTAGTACAGTAAAAGAACAACCACCCTATGTTTAAAGTAATTTCTTTACCTCCATACATTTCTCGAAGCCCTCACCACATTTTGGAAATCGTTTCTTTGTTGGGCATTCTGACGAGTAATGCTGGGGCTTCCTACATAACAAACACCCTTGTTCTTCCCTACCATAGCACCTAAAAGAGGGGAAAGGTGTACAACGTAAACTACTAACGACCGCAACACTAATTCTTTTCAGAATTTTAAGGAGACAACAATGCGTAAACTGCAAACCTATAATAAAAAAAAACTCAAAAACATTTTTCACCTTACTTGCATTTTGAACAATGAATTTTGAAGGATAGTAAAGAATGCTACTATCTAGACAAACAAAATAACATGAAAAATTAGAAAGTTTAACAAAGCAATGTATAAGGCAAAAAGAGGCTAATCTCTTTAACATTTTTGTCTTTCCCTTGTTTGTATCCTTGAACAAGTTAGTTTAAATCAAATTGCCAATCATTCAATCAAAATAATTCGTCAAATATTTTCACTTTCCGCATCTGTCTCGTATTTTTTTGATAAACCATAGCACCAAAAAAAACCCAATGAAATCGAATGAACAAAAAAAAATCATTTCAAAATCAAATAGATAAATAAATGCACCCAAATGCAAAAGTCTAATTTGACAAATACAATCAAAATATTAAAAATAATAGATTCACGAGGAGGAACAAGAATACCTGGGTGTAGAGAGAATGTTGGGCTTGTGTGATTCTGTTGGCGTTCGCCTTTTGGGGGTTCAATTAACGGGATGATGATGCCGAAATGAATTTCTGAACTACGCGTTTAGGAGATTAGGGTTCGAATGATTTGGGAGATTCACATCTTGTCTTTGATTTCTGTATAGATGAAATGGGTTTTTAAGAGACGAGCTCCTTATGTGGTACAATTAACACCCCAGGAATTGCCAACTCGAATTCCATCGTGCCACATCATACCAGCAGGAGATGGCATTTTAGAGAGTGATGGATGGAGGGTGGCGTTTGTAAGTTTAGTGACCATTCAGCACCAACACAATCACAATGTACAATGACCATAACGTGACATTATACGAAGTTCGGTGATTAATGAAACTTTTTACTTGAATTATTGGGAGTTGATCGGAATTGAGGAAAGTTATAAGTTTGAAAACTATTTCAAACAATTCCTTCCAAACCATTTTAATGTCTTGCAGGTACATGAACGAACCACAATCGGTATTTTTCAAAGAATATGTTCAAAGAGAATGGGATAAAAAATCATACACTTATCATATTTTAGTCAGTCATTCATGCTAAGTTTCAAGTTTATCATCTATGAAGCTTTCTATGTTACAGAGTAGTGCTATATATGTAAGAGGGACGGGGAGAAGACTGGTCACTTGTTTATTCACTGTGATGCTGCTCGCTTACTGTAGAACGATATTTTGTCGTCACAACACATGGATTGGATATTGCCAAGGTGCGTGGAGGATATGTTAAAGGTATGAAGGAGAAAGTTTCGAGATAAGGATAGTAAACTTGTTTGGGACCTTATTCCGAGTTGCGTCATTTGGTGCTTGAGGAGGAAAGAAACAACCGTTGTTTTGAAGACCAATCACGGACAAAAGTGCAGATTAGGGAATTTTTTATCTGACATTGTATACTTGATTTAATAATGTGGCCATTAGGCATATAGATGGGCTGTCTAATTTCATGTCGTTCTTTTCTGACTTAAAATGATTATACACCTCTCGTGTATTATGCATTGATTAATAAAATTTTGATTACCTTTAAAAAAAATGAAGCTAGCAGATGATCAATTTGGAAGACTTTAAATGGAATGGTAACACTGTTACGGTATATAGATTGTATAAATGAGAGAACTAGCTAGAACAAGTCACACTTTATTCATCAACTAATAGCCTTTATATATGCAATACATCAGTAAAAATAGCCATAAAAAAACAGCAGCAACCATAAAAATAGAACAACCAAAACAAATTAACTAATTCCCAAAGACTAGGACTACACAACGGTAACATAGAACTAGAAATAACAACTTTGATTCTTAACAATCCCTCCCTTAAACTGAAAGTTTTCAAACTATTAGTTTACTTATTTAATGTGCAGACTCCAAGACACTTCCTTAGCTTTTGAAATGCAGATAACTTCAAAGGTTTGGTAAGAATGTCGGGTATTTGATCTTTACTCTTGCAGTAAATGAGATCAATAACTCATTTCTTAGTAAGATCCCTTAGGAAGTGAAATCTGACATATATATGTTTACTCATCCCATGAAGAACGGGATTCTTTAAGAGCTTAATTGTTGATCCATTATCACAATAAATAGAAGTAGGTCCTTGTTGTTCTTGAACTGAAGTTCTTCAAGAATCTTTCGCAACCAGATTGCTTGACAAGCACATCATGCTGCTGCTACAAACTCAGCTTCAGTTGTTGATAAGGTTACAATTGATTGCTTCTTAAAAGACCATGAAATTGCTGCTGCTCCTATCATGAATACATAACTAGGTGTACTTTTTCTATCATTAGGATCTCCAGCATTGTTAGAATCTGTGAATCCAAATAGACTTGAATTTCTACCCTTTTTGTAAAGCAGCTCGTATTTAGTAGTACCTTGCCAGTACCTGAAAATTCTTTTTGCAGCAAGAAGATGTATCTCCTTAGGACTTTCCATGTATCTACTGATTATGCTCACAGTATACATTATGTCTAGCCTTGTTGTGGTTAAAAACATCAGGCTTCCCACAATTTGCTTGTAACCAGTGCTGTCAACCTTATTTCCTTCATGATTGTCGACAATCTTCAAACCTACATCCATAGGAGTATTTGCAGGATTGCAATTCTGCATTTGAAACCTGTCTAACAGTTCGTTCACATACTTTTCTTGACAAATAAATATGCCATCAGCAGATCAAGTCTCTTCTATTCCAAGAAAGTAATGCGTCAACCCAAGATCACTCATATCGAACTCAACTATCATAGACTCCTTAAATTTATAAAACATACCATTATCATTTCTGGTGTAGATTAAATCATCCACATAAGGACATACCATGAACATGCTCCCATCATCTTCTAATTTAATGAAAATTGTGTGTTCATAATGACATTTTTTGAAACTTTCCTTCAAGAAATAAGTTTCAATTCGACCATGCCAAGCCCGTGGGGCTTGTTTTAAACCATACAAAGCCCTTTTTAACTTATACACTTTATGTTCATTGCCAATATAACATGAGGTTGATCAATAAATACTTGCTCTTGTAATTCTCCATGCAGGAAAGCCGATTTGACATCTAGTTGGAAGAAAGGCCATGGATTTTGTGGTGCCAATGCAATCATCATTCTGATTGTGTTGCAACTGGAGCAAAAACTTCAGTGTAATCAATCCTAAATCCTTGCTTGTAACCTTTAGCAACCAAGCGTGCTTTGAATTTGTCAACTTCCCCTTTTTCGTTTAGCTTAGTTTTGTAAACCCACTTCACTCCAATCGACTTTTGGCCTTCTGAAAGTTCCTAGATATTATTTTTTTCAATGGTTGCTATCTCATTATCCATTGCCTTCCTCCATTTTGACTCTTTTACTGCTTCTTCAAAAGACATAGGATCACAATTTGAAAATAGAGCAAAAGGGTTGGTGGATCCTCCGTTTGATCAATTCATGTTACTTCATAATCAGTCATCCATACTGGTCTCTTTCGAGTTCGTTGAGGTCGAGTATCGTCTCTTGTTGGTTGAGTCTCATAGAGGCTAAGTTGCTGCTGCAATTGTTGATTTGAAGTAGGTTCAACATGTGTTTGCTGACGTTGCTGTATTTCTACTTTTTCTTCATAAAAAACCACTGGTATTTGCTGCTGCACATACCCTTTTCAGCCCAATTCCACGTGTTTTCTTCATCGAAAATTACATCTCTGCTGATGATAATCTTCTCTGTAGTAGGGATTGAACAATTTATAAGCTTCTGACTGTTCACTCTCCCCAACAAAGACACATTTTGCACCTTTATCATCCAACTTCTTCATTTTCTCATCTGGAATATGTGTATATGCAATGTACCCAAAGATTTCGAAGTGATCAACAATTGTCTTTCGTCCACTCCAAGCTTCTTTTGGTGTCATATTTTGAATGGAAAATATAGGACACTGATTCAAAATATGAATACTCCAACTCACTGCTTCTGGCCAGAACCGCTTTGGGACTCTCTCATTTGCCACCATGTTTCTCACCATGTTCAAGATAGTTCGATTTTTCCTCTCTCATACACCATTTTGTTGGGGGTGTTATAGGCTGCTGTCAATTGCCTCTGAATTCCATACTCGTTGTAGAATTTGGAGAAAATCCTGAGACATGTATTCACCACCACGATCAGTGCGGAGAATTTTAATGGTCATTCCAACTTCATTGTCCACTTGAGCTTTAAAGCTTTTAAATGCTGTTAAGGCTTCATATTTTTCTTGCAAAAAATAAACTCATGTTTTTAGACAATAATCATCAGTAAAAGAAATAAAGTATTTCTTTTTTCCATTTGATTCAGGATTGATAGGACCACAGATATCTGAATGAATCAACTCCAATGGTCTTTGAGCTCCCCACGCCTTTCCTTTTGGGAATTTTTCAAGATGTTGTTTGCCAACAACACATTCTTCGTATATTTTGGCAAGAGGAACAATCTGAGGTAGGCCAATCACCATTTTCTTTTAAGAAAGAGTTCTCAATCCATTGAAGTTTAGATGGCCATAACGAAAATGCCAAAGCCATGCTGGATCACCCATCTTTGTCATAAAGTAGGTCTGAATGCTCTTAATTCGCAGCGAAAATAATCTGTTTGGAGTCATCTTCACATGAGCGATTGTTAGGCCTCTATTGGGATCATAAATCTCATAAGCACCATCTCTAATTGTAGCCTCATATCCTTTCTCTTGTAGTTGTCCCATGCTCAACAATTGCTTTTCAAATCAAGGATATAAAACACATTTGAGATAGTCTCTGTACTACCCTCATTTGTTAAGGTTTTAACATCACCCTTTCCCATAACACTTACTTTAGAATGATCACCAAAACTCACAGTAGTGTGAAAATCTTCATTTAATTTGCAAAAGATCGACTTACTACCACACATATGATTGCTGCAACCTGTGTCAAGATACCACAGATCTGGTTCAACAACATTTTCCTTCACATGGAATGCCATCAAGAGTGTTTCTTGCTCCTTTTTCTCTGCAAAATTGGACTGCTCTTCATCCTTTATTTTATGTTTTTGAAGATTGGTGTAGTATTTAGAACAGTAGTGCCCATACTTATGACATCTGAAGCATTCTACATTACATTTGTTGAAATTTTGATTGCAACGGCCTCTGCTGAAGTCTGGAGATTGATTACCAGTGGTTCTGCCTCCCTCTGGGTTTCCTCTGCCTCTACCTCTACCTCGGCTTCCGCCTTTTCCTCTTGAACCTGAGGATTCAGTATTGGTTGAGGCCTTCAATGCCTGCTCATCGGAGATGGTATTGCAACTCCGGTTCACCTTTTGCTCATGGACTTGCAAATAAATTTGGAGTTCATCAATGGAGAGTTCATTTATGTCATTTAACTCTTCAATTGAACAAACATAGTCAAGATTTGGAATCATTGATCGAAGAATTTTCTCAATTATGGAGACATCTGTCATCTTGTCACCATATAGCCGCATTTTATTTTCAATTGCCACTGTTCTTGAAAAATAGTCATTCGCTGACTCTCCTTGCTTTATTTGAAGTCTCAAATTCTCTGCGAAGAGATTGAAGTTGAGAATGCTTAACTTTTGCCTAGCTATTGTATTTCTTCTTCATAGAATCTCGGATCTTTTTAGAAGTGTTTTTGTCAAGAATAGTCTCCAAAATAGAATGATCTATGGCATGAAACATATAATTCTTCACCTTTAAATCGGTTAGCTTATGCTCATCAAGTTTCTTTTGTTGTGCATTTGTGAGAATAGCTCCACTTTCTGGTTCTTCAAAGCCATTTTCAACAAGAGACCAATATTGCTTTGATCTCAGAAAATCTTCCATCGACATGCTCCAATGGTCATAGTGACCATCAAAGCGAGGTATCAGGTATAGCTAGTTGGACAAAATTATCAGCCACCTTTTCAGATGTCTAAGTATTTTGCTGCTGCAAATTGAAGGTTCTCCTTCTCTATCTCTTTCACTCTCTTGTGTTTCACTCACACTAAGGTGTTTCACTCAGGTGTTTTCACTCTCACTCAAGTGTTTTCACTCACACTTTCACTCTTGAACTTGACTCTGATACCACTGTTACAGTATAGAGATAGTATAAAGGAGAGAATTAGCTAGAACAAGTCACACTTTATTCATCAGCTAATAGCCTTTATATAGGCAATATATTAGTAAAAATAGCCATAAAAACAGCAGCAACCATAAAAATAGAACAATCAAAACAAATTAACTAATTCTCAAAGACTAGGACTACACAACGGTAACATAAAACCAGAAATAAGAACTTTGATTTCTTAACAAACACTATACAGATTAAGAAACCCAAACAATCTTGTATCGACTTCATGGTTCTTCGACCTTCCTCTACGTTTCCTCTACGTATTCAATATTTAAATGCCACGGAATACTTCATTGCAGATGCCTGATGAAAACGTGTAATTTAATGATAAACAAAGAGGATACAACAATAAGAAGAGAAAATGAGAATTTGAATCCAAAAGCATGTTGGTTAATTCAGTAGATAGGTTCAGGTCAAGTAATAAAACTCAGCGTGCACCAATCAGATCAAAATTAACAAAATATAAGCATATTAAACCAAGCATTTGAATCTTAACAAATTAAATCCCCTTTTGTTAATCTGCAAAATTGTAAGACTCTATTAACTTGCTCGGTATGAAATTTCATACCGACATTGGCATATTGTAACGATAAATGTAAAATTATTTACTTGTATTTTTCCATGGCAGATTGTTGGGCTGTGTCGAGCTCTCTATGACATTTTACCACGATAAATTGGTATTTTTTTGCCAGGAAAAATTCACAACTCAGGCTTTATCTATCCCAAAATAAAAAATCAGGCCCCAAAATTTAAATTTACAAAACTCAGGGTTTTTATGAATTAATTAATTATATTTCACAATTATTATATTAAATTAAATATTTAACTGTAATATAATATAATTAACCCACCCCACCTCCACCACCCCCACTGTTCCGGCGACTACTCCGGTGACCGGAGATCACTGTTCACCGGTCACAGATCAAAAATTTTGTAGGTCAGATTTTTTCGAGGTCACATATCTAAAAATTTTTAGGTCATAGAAATTTTGTAGGTCACGAATTTTTTCAAGGTCACATATCTAAAATTTTATAGGTCACAAATTTTTTCGAAGTCACATATCTAAAATTTTATAGGTCACAGAAATTTTGTAGGTCACAGATCAAAAAAATTATATGCACATCGCATATTTTACAAGGTCACATATTCTTTTTTTAGTTAGAAATTATCAATTTGAAAGTCACAGTTCCATAGCTAGGTCACAGACACAAAAAAGAACCATCATCGCCACTGACACCCGTCCCCCAATCCCAGTGCACTACCAATCACAACACCACCACCACCATCATCGTCATCCCGTCACAACACCACCACAACCACCGCCATAATAATAATAATAAAAAAAACAACAATTACAATAGTCGCAAATCACAACCCACAAACTTCATCTGCGCTAAACAACAAACTCACATTCAAAATATGCAAAATCTCAGACAACATTCATTACACACGAGTCGATGCTTATAACAATTCAGCTCAGCTTCATCCAATTCCAGTTACAGCCACACACACATCCAGCTCAACTTCATCCAATTCCGGCGCGTTGGCTTAACTCAGGGACTCACGAGTCAGTGTCTCCAGAACGCACCGAGTCAATAAATCGCTGTTCCATTCCAGGCTCAGATACGTGCTTTTACGCTTCGGTCTTCTGCAGCTGCTTCCCCTGGCTCGTCGGCCGACGCTGTGAATCGACAGCAGATTCCCCTAGCTCGCCGCCGGTGCTGTGAATCGGCAGCAGACGCTGCTGAATCGCAGCGTTGCAACTCTGCTCTGACGCTGCCATTCAGCAGCGTCGCGCTGCCATCATAGGGAGGCGGAGGCGGAGGCGGAGGCGGAGGGGGAGGGGGAGGAGGAGGAGGCGGAGGCGGCGGCGGGGGGGAGGAGAAGGGAGGGAGGGCAGAGAGAGAGAGAGAGAGAGAGAGAGAGAGACGATGTGTGAGGAGGCGGGGAATTGATAAATAAATTAGGGTTTTAATATATTAATTATTTAATTTAAATGATAAAAAAAAAACCTGATAAATGAAAACAAATCTTGAAAACCTGATTTTTTAAAGGGCCAAACTTAAGACTTGGTTTGGTGTAATTTCCTCTTTTTTTGCCATTATGAAGTAGAATTATTTAGTGGAAACTAACTTCTCTTCGGCTGAAGTCATGTCCATATTGCAAAGTTGAACCCGTTTTGGCACGAGTACTCCACAGTTAGTGCATGTATCATTGGTGTCACGATCATCATTGTGTCTACTACTGCAAATAACAAGTTTAGATTTATCATGTTCATTGCAGCTTGTCAATGCAACCTTTTGTATGTGTTATGATCAGTTCTTAAATATAAGCTTTGATTCAGATAGTCATGCCAGTTGAGGCCATATCTGATCACATCCTAGAAAAATGATAACTCGTACACAGCACGTACATGTTGAGTTTGTGTGAAATCTTAGGGCGAGTAATTGAATTTACATTACGGAAAATTTGTGTATTACTAATGAAATTCACTCAAGTCTCTATCATGCAGAGGCTTTGAAGTCGAATCTTGAGACCACGAAGAAAAATCCATGAGGGAAAATTGGGCATAGACTCGAACGTACAGTACGTAACGGCTTCGACAAGGAGGCCTTATTTCAGCTTTCAAATTGAATCGGATGATTGTTGAGGTGGGGAGGAATTCGGTTAATAAACATTCTTAACACCCTCTAGGAAAGGTTGAATTCTATTCCCATTGCGCCCACAAATTTGCCATCAGTTGGTAGCTGACAAAACCAACCTTCCGAAAAGGGGAAACCAGACCAACATCTCCCCCCAATCAGATTTCCCTTTTTTCTTGTAGTATATACTGGGTATAACAACATATTTGATATGTTAGACTAAACCAGATTAATATAAAAGACGTGTACAAAATTTATCAGTTGTCCAGTTCGGGCCTGCCCTATTAACAAATACTTCTGGAGAAAAGTTGATCCATACTCGAAGTTTGCTAGGCCAAGGCATGAATGCATGATATTCTCACGATCTGCAAAAAACTGCTAATGTTTAACTCGTTAATGATGATTTTGCAAAAGGTTAAAAGTAGTTCATTAACCAAGAAATCAGCTCTTTTGCAAAATAAACAGTATAATTTCCAGAAGAAAAGGCACCAATATGTATCTCATCCATAAGGAAATTCTCATCCAGATATGAGCAATTGAAGCAGACAAACAGAACTAGAGAGAGAATCACATTTCAAAGTCCCATGTAGTCTCAGCACTTAATTTTGGCATTTTCCTTTCATCTGCCAGATTGAGAGAGGCTGAAATCTGGAAGGATAAAAAAAAAATGAAAACAGAAAAGTCAGATATGTTACACATTGTTTAATAATATCCTCTATCTATCTGTTGATACAAGAATGAACTGTTATTTGTTTAATTATGATATCGCCAAAAAAGCGCAAATCATATCCATTTCATAGTATTAAATGAAACTGCATGTTTTATGTTTGAATCACATTGTTGTGGGATTACAAGAAAATTAACCAGAATGTCTCAAAATTATTCCCTGTAATAGGTTTATGGCTCCAGATTCCACAAATCAGTTCTCGTCAAAGAGAACAGAGAAACTTGGCTCCTCTAATTTGAACTTTTATCACAGAATTAGACGTGTTCATTTTCATATAATCAGTGAATTTTTGAATCAGGTAAAAATAGAATCCAAATCTTCAATGCAATTCTACACATGTTCCAGATGTTACCTATAATTATGTACCAATTTCAAGTATTTTCAAGCAGTAGGCATTCCTTCCTATGGAAATTGAGAAGCCTAGTTCTCAACCTCTGATATAAGTACCACACGTACATTTTTATTTTTTGCAGAAAACATGAAAATGATTTGGAGCTAATCCTTATAATATTACACTAATAATAGCGTTAATTCAAACTACATCATTACAGGAGTAAGTGTTTGTTAAGATTTGGAGGTCCATCTTAAAAGGTCAACCTTATTAAGAGGAGTAGCACAAACTCTTATAAATTGGTCTATATTTTCATCTTTATTCGATGTGGGATTCAATCTCTTAACATGCCCCCGCAAGATGGTGACTCGTTTGAGCAGACCAATCTAGAAATTCATGTGCTCAATTCGATCCGATTAAGACTCAAAAAAATTGAGCATACGAATTTCAAGATTGATTTGCTCAAACGAGCCATCATCTTGCGGGAGCATGTTAATGGATTGAATCCCATGTTGAATAAAAATGAAAACATGGACCAATTTATAAAGTTTGGGCTACTCCTTTTAACAAGGTTGATCTTTTAAGATGGTACCCCAAATCTAACAGTACTTGCTAGGGAGCTCTCTCCTTTTCATTCGAAACTTATAAGTGCTCAGTGAGGGCTTTCTGCCTTGTTATCCAAAAGGGATTTGAACAGGATGTATAATCTTTTCTAAACAACAACAATTGAAATAGCCAGAAGTAATTCATAGCCTGGGTGCACATTCTATCGTTTAACAAGGGCAAGTCCATTACTACTATAGAGAATGAGAAAACCCCCATGCCACGTGGAAATGTAGTTTAGTTATGAAATATTTGTAAAAGAAGATCATCCAGCATTATCAATCATTTCTCATGACTAAAAGTTTTGAACCGAACATTCTGTCTTCCACAAATCTCTGGCTTGATAATTAATATTATTATCATCAACCAGAAATCATATTCCCATAAAGATTCATGAAACTAAATTATAATGACTGCAAAACTTCAAATTCATCAAACTCCAACACAAGCATGCAAACATAGGTCAAAACAGTGACTGCATTTACCTTAAAAGACCCATTCAACTTGGAACTCCGTGACCACTCGAGCCCCAAATCCCTGCTCGAGGTCTGATATGTAGCCTTGAACACATCATCTCCATAAACTCTGCGCGACACCATGAAATCCCATGCATTCTTCTCCAAATCATAGCTAGGCTCAAAAGTTGTCAATCCTCCATGAATATAAGTGTACTTCAGCTTACTATTCTCCGTGCCAAGCACGTGGTTTGCAGAGACCTTGTTAGTCGAATCAAGCACCAAAGTCCCATCTAATACAGTCCGGTTATCCCCCTTGCTATGAATGTAAGTCATGTTCAATGGCTTATCAGCTACCCTTATTGTATTCATAAATTGAAACCTAAAATCCTGCAAATAAAAAAACAGAAAAATTTAAATTGGCTTCTACCATAAAACCTGTGTATTAAGCATGGAACTTCCATGAAACATTTTAACTTCCTTTTTGGTCCAAAACAAAAACATGTTTGAACTTTTTTAATTAAAATAAAGTTAATCTTTCGAGAGCAATTCTTACCATATTTGAAAAATAAGTATTATTTCACACATCCACAGACAAGGCAATAAATTACTAAGTTTAAATACTTGCAGGTAAATTTACTCAAAAGTATAATTTTTAAGCTTAGCGAAACATGCTCTAATTCTTTAATTAACTCCTTTATTAGTTGGAAACCTAGACATGTTAAAACCGATTAATGCATCTAACTTACACTCCCCATGCATCAAATTTCTACTCCAACCCATCAATTACTTATGCAGAGCAAACTTGTAATTATATTGCAATTCCATTATGTACAAATTTATTAATTTACTTAAAATGAATAGAATATTTGCTCAATTTGAAAAACCCATAAAACATATAGAACAATAATTAAAAAGAAATTCTCAAAAATCAACAAATAATTATTGTGCACAATTCACTTATGCATAAATTTGTTCAAAATTTTCCCTATGAATAGAATACTATATAGATTTTCAAAACCGAGAAAACAAACATAAGATTAATTGAAACAGAAGTGCTTACTTTTTTGGGGACGTTATAATCGATGATGAAGAAGCCTGGTTTTTCGATGGCCAAGGACAAACCATTTAAGCTGGGGCCTTTGATGAAAGTTGCTTCGGTCATGGAGGCACGAAGCTTGAAGTCGCCGGCGTTAGCGGCGACTGTAGCTGCAGCAGCGGCATTATCGGGCTCATATCTAGACTTGAACGAAGCCTTCATTTCTTTTCTTTTTTTCTCTGTCCTTTCTTTCGGAGTACAGCGACAGCGAGAGAGGAAAAAGGTAATATATGTGATATAAATACGGCCTTGTTTTGGAATAGAAATATTTTTTCTTCTTTTTCAGTTACTACGAATTCTTAAATAATTATTTTTTTTACTTAAAAAAACCTTTGCAAACAAAAGCATATAAAGGTAAGGATTATTCTACATGTACTTTCTCCTTTACTTCCTAGTTTACTACATTGTCACATGGCCGCCTTCTATTGGAGGGGCGGCTGGTCCAATAGGGGGCGGCCATGTAGCAATGTAGTAAACCTTGTAGTAAAGAAGAAAGTACATCTAGCATGATCCTAAAGGTAATTGACACAAAAATACTTTTGTCTTATAAAGATTTTTCCTATCATTTTAATTTTGACATTTATCCTCCTCTATAAATAAACAAAATGAAATAATAATAATAATAATAAATGAAATAATTATAATCAAAGTTTCAAATCTTTTCAAAAAGTACAAACAGTCTAACTTAAAACAAGTAAGACGTATTAAATAAAGAGGAAAAAAATTTCATCTTCCCAACCAAGCCACATCTCAAATCCCAAGGCTTCTTGAGAAGGTGCCCCAATATAAATTTTTTATTTTGGAGGGACATCTACAAAACGAACCTTGCTACCTATGTTTACTCGCTCAAATTGATATGGGAGAAGATTTTCCCATATGACCTGATATGCTCTCACAACCTAGGAGGCATAAGGGGTTCCTCCACACAAAGAGATTGAAGTCGCCCATTCCATGAATTTCAGTGGCCTCCACAAAGGCCAACGATCAAGACAAACCACCATATGTACCCCTCTTCTCAACTAGGTTACACAACCTCCACCTTTGAGGCTCAACCTCTGCCTTCAATGTATGAAAGCAGATGACATGATACAACTTCATTTTTTTCATTTTCTTTTTGCATAATTATACACCTTCAGGTATTCGGACTACTGTTTTGGAAACTTTAGATTTTTCTAATAAGTTCAATTTTATTAAGATTGTGTCCTTTTATTTGGTCAATTATCTCTAGTTGGTATTCTTGACGATTTCTTTCTAAATTCTCACTCATTAATAATATAAAGTACTACATTATGTACAAAAGTGCACCACACTACTTTACAGTTATGTCCATAATTTTTCTTTTCAATTCCATTTTTTCCATATAACAACCTATTGAGATATTTCAATTTCAATATTTCAGCTACTTGAACATCTTCTAGAGTTTTACAATTTTTATGTCTATATACTCACCAAGAGTATATGCCTCCTCAATCTATCCATCTTTACCGTTGACTCCATTTTCTTTTGAAATTTTTTATTTGAAATCGAATGTCATTACGTTTTAGCGTCTCATTAATTTATCAAATATAATGTTAACAAAATGTCTTCATTTAGAGAAATTAAAGTTGGTGTATAAGATGTTACTATCTTTGTTCAGTGAATACATAAATAAATTTTCTTTTGAACTTATGGTATGAATTGTCTTGTGCAAGGATCTAGATAGTATAATTATACATTATGTTTATTATTTTTAACTTCTTAATTCCTCACCCCGATACTAAATAAATTGTCCAACTAAATTGATAGTCAGTGAATTGCATTATAAAAAATCACCCATCAGAGTTAAAATAATTTATAAGGGTTCAACTAAACATGTATTATTAGCATTCTTTAATATATATCTTAGTGCACCATGGTTGAGAGATTGTAGATATGTTACTCTATAAAAAAAAACCACTAGATAAAAAATATTAGACTCTAATCATAAGTCAATTATAGTAAGAGAACGTTGATAATTGCGTGATGCATATTGAAGTAATTTACAATATACTCTAACATGAATTTTGGAATGTTTATTTGAAATGATGAATTTCAAGATTTTTTGAATGGTTGAATCACCTTGCTTTCCAAAACTTCAAATCTACAATTTTCTTGCACTCTAATGGTCCCAATCTCGATCACAAGGGAAGGAGATTATGAGTCACAACCTAAATGCCAATTTTTATGATTTTTCATGCCAAAATAGTGGTTTTAGGTGCCTTTCAATTTTGCTGATATTTTTCATACGAATTTTCACCATTTTATTGTCGTTTTTTCCCTATCTCCTAAGTGCAAGATAAAATTATGGGAGTTATGTAAAAGCTTTTGAGTTGGTGGGAGTTGAGAGAAGTTATGAGTTTGAATTCTATTCAAACCGCCCCTTCAAATTCACTTTAATAACTTGTGTGTCGGGTCACCCTACATGGATGACCAATGACCCATATTTTTTAATATCTCCCACTCGCACATGATGGGCTTGATCCAAACCACAAAGGACAACAAATGTCACACGTTAGATCCTTCTCAAGATTTATCTCACAAAAATTCATTTGACAAATAGATCATGCGACCATCAAGTAAAATTAGAACTTACAGTACTATAAACCTGTTAGGAATATATAGTAGCTCCACTAGAGAAATATCATATCTATGCTATACCCCAAACTTATTTTCGAACATCAATTTAAGTATTTTTGATCCCTCAAGTATTTATGGAACATACTTGAACCCCACATCTTATCATTGTAATTGTGTCCGATACCCTAAATGGTTAAACATAATTGTCCGGTCGATAAATATAAATATAAATGTTGGTCAAATAGTCTTCCTTTCCTACTTGAATCATTTGACTTTAAATCAGCTACTTTCCTAGACATGTTCTTCCATTAAACTAAATCAATCATACTTGTTGGCAACATGCTAAAGTAGCAACACCGAAACAAAATCTCAAAAAACAGTCAAAAGTCATAAAGGGATATATGAGGTTATATAAACTTCAAGGTCTCACACAATGAAAAAGTAGGGATCTATTCACTTATTTACCCAATATTGGTCGTAAAAGCACACGTGGTATGAAACGCGCGCTAGGATATTTTCTCCCATTCTTAGGGCATATGTCATATCCTTTATTAAAAAAATAACACTGAACACATCCTAGTTCAGATATTCCCTGATACCTAACTTGAGTTCTCCTTATGTTCATTCCTTCAGGCAATCTCAAATTGAGAACTTGATCTGGCTACTAAACAAGTTTAATGGAGTAGAAAAATCCATTTCGATTACTTGTTGCAATCTCATATTGATATCTCATCAGAGGGACTAGATCATGTACACAACATGATCACTATGTCTCATATTAGCACACTTAAAAATGTCTAGGGCTATTGCTTGTGTGAGTGAGTCAATCTCAACCTGTTCGACATACTTTATATGCGTGTGCAGAATATTATCTCGTAATCACAACAATAGATTATACATGAACTCAAAATTATTCATCTATAAACAAATAAAACTCAATCAAGAGTTTTCTGATACACAATGGATCATTTTTTATGAAATTTTAGAGATTCGGCATTACCAACAAGTATATTTTTAAATATCTTTAGAGTATGATGATTACAGACCATCATTTACGTACATATATTGTAAAAACACTTTCTTTGCTAATGTCTATCACATAAATACTATCAAGTGTTTTGTTCCATCATGATATTTAAGATTCTCAAAACATGAGATAATTGTATAACTATCATGGATCTCATATTCACAACTAGTATCATTAGATGTCCAATACATCTATACCAAACAATTTCTATAGCTGTCAAGATATATACAACAAGATATGTTTCTTGCTACTCTATATAGCAAGATTACATAAGTCTAATAACTATTTGTGCTTGAATAATTCTCATCTTTAGTCGATATTTGCATATTTATTCCAATCATAAGTTATTCTTTCGACAACAAATAGAATAACTGACAGGAGCACTCTTCAGGTATCACAATATCATTTCTACGAACAATATTGATACATACTCACTAGATCCATGATATGACAAATATTAAAACAAGTATACATTATATCATACTTCTAAGCCTTAATCACACTAGATATGGTTCTTTGGATATTTTTTTGGGCACTTATGCAGTCCTTGGACATATATGAAGACTTATATAATCACCTTTCGACATAGGATCATCAACAAGATAGCAATTCTGCAATTCAAAATATTTTAGAATCTTTATGATATAAAACTCTTTTGACAGATAAACAAGACTAGAATAGTCTTTATAACACAAAATATACAATTTGCTAAACTCGTATCCTTTGTCTTTAAAATTAAGGATAACCATTTCAAAATGGTCCCAATACACTCATTCTCATGCTTAACCAATATAGTGTCATCAATATCAAAATTAGAATTACAACCTACCATCAGACTTTTATATAAATACGTAATCTTCATCCACATGATGAAATTTTGTACGAGATTTACCAGTGTCAAGATGACTGTATTAAACTACAAGTGTAACTAAAATGTTACCATAATACTATTGAATCCTTTAACATGAAACCTACAAATCAATTCATGTAGATCTCTTCAAACAATTTATAATTGAGAATGAAATACAGTCTATAAGTCCATTTGGTGTAATCTAAACTTAAACACACTATCATGGTTAGCATCAACGTATAGAAGTGAATCTCACTGCTAAGAAATTTGTTTTTTGACTCAATATACTCATATTGAGTATGACCTTTCTTTAAAAACAAATGAGTTTTATTTATCATAAATTCATTAGTTTTTCATTTAATTTTTAAGAACATGAATGTTCTCAATAAACATAATATCCAATTAGAACTTCCATCACTTCTCAAATTAGGTTGGAATTTTATACTTCATATATACTTCTATCACCTTTCTCAAATTTCTCAATTGGTTTTTTGAACCAATAATCATTGAAATTAAATAACTCTTAACTCTCCCTTGGAACGAAAAATCATTGAAATTAGATAATTCTTATATAGCTCCCATTTGGATAGGTAGCTCATACTCGTAAACAGATTACTCCCACTTGAATCGAAGTTTAAAACAACTCTTATGTATTCCGATTCACCGATACGTATCATATTAATTTCAATAATATTTTCCAAATTTTTCTCTCTTACTAGGAAAAATGTCAAATATCACATCTTGTGACGTGATATCTACCCAAAATTTCACTAATAAAGAAGTACCCTTTAAAATGTCTTGAGTATCTCAGAGATATACATATCATTTCTAATGGACTCGTGTTTCCAAACTCATTATCGAGAACTTACATAATTGATTATGAATCTAAGACAACTATTATTTGGTTATCTACATGTCCAAAACTTATATATTCCGAAGGTACTAACATTGAGAAAACTCCATTAAGTGATTCATTGCAATTAACCAATACTCTTCCCAAAAGAAAATACATAAATTTGACTGCATTATCTTAAGTTTAATCACATTCAATAATATTCTGTTATTTCTTCCTAATAGACCATATAATTATTGGCGATCAAGGAATAGCTAATACAATAAAAGTTTATCTTTCATTACCTAGATCATAGATCTTTCGTGATAGAGATTCACGCTCTTAAATGGTTCTCAAAGTCTCCACTCCAAAATATGATTTTCTATTCCCTTTCAATAAAGTCTAAATCAATAAATATCTTCAACTTATGAAAATCAGAGGCACAACTAAAATGCATGAATCAATCTATATATATAATGAAAATAAGAAATTCCATCTCTATATCGTAAGAAATTCAGATAGATTTACTCAATGGAAATTTAGCTTTTACAGTTTTGAATGGTTTTCTCAACTAAAAACATCAAACCATTGTACTAATATCCAGAATCATAACTAAACATCACCACTGTGAGTACAAATAATGCTACCACACATAAGTTCAAGCTGGAGACCATTCTTAGAAGAACAAAAATGAGATCAAGTTTAGTGGAGTCTTTGATACTTCTTAAAAATAGGAGGTTCTCCACTTTGCAGCGATATGTTGCATGTACCAGTTATATTGATGAGAATGTAAAATGCTATATTTTCCATTCCTTTATCTTATACTTTTGTGATTAATTGATGCCTGAATGTACTTATTATTCTTATATTTTGATTTAGGTTGCAATTGGATGAATATGGTGGAATTTAACAAGCGAAAAGGACTAGAATGGAAGAGGATCGGAGTTCGAGGGCCAAAATGCAAAATATGGAAGTCTAATGCTATGCGGTCGCATAGCACAAAACTCTATGCAATCGCGAATGGTGTGCACGGAATTCAAAGGCTGAGTTGAATTCTTCTATATGGTCGCATATAGAAGAACTATGCGGTCGCATAGTTATTTTCGAGGCAAAAATTTTAGTTTCCGAATTTAAGTCAAACTCTTATGGAAACAAATTGGAAAACTTATTTTAAAACCTTAGCTTCATCGAAAACACATAGAGACACCCCATACCCTTTTGCTCTTAAAATTCTCATGAGTAACTAGAATTTTGTATTTGGTCGAAGGAAACTGAAACCTCAGAATCAATAAAACCGTGAAATCTAACTTATTTTCATTGTTTAATTCATGTTTTGTGTATTAAATGTTCTTCTGCACTTATTTTCTGATTGTTGTGTTTAATTGCTAGAAGGCCTATTAGTTTGTTATCTTTTGCAATCTATAATTAAATTAAATATTAAATTCGTAATTGCTTGATCTCTTTAACTTATGAAGTAACTAGGATTTAAAGATTTGCTGCGTCAGAAATTATTTAATCTTGGGAAAAAACGTTTGACTAGATTAAATACAACCGCTTGTGCTTGTGTTATTTAGCTTTATCGATCTCTCTAATTATTAAGATTGTTACTAGATTAAATCTATAGCACTTGTCTTGGTTTGTTTAGTAATTAGGGTTAATTGGATCGCTTGTTTTCTAATTAACTACAATTAAGGAGATATATGAAAATAATTTCAATGGTGAATATTCAAAGTGTGAGTTGATATATATGATCAGTGTAAAATTCTGATGGTGGATGTGGATGTGGATTTAGACCAATGATTGTTCTTTTGATGGCTTTCGATGTTTTAATTTGAGTTGTTCATTAGTTAATTTCTTTAATTGTTTGCGTATAATCAAAACCCCACAATCCTTGTTTACATAGAATACAATTAAACTAACAACTCTTCGTGGTACCGATCCTTACTTTCACTATTACATTTATTTTTAGAGGTAAATGTTTTATTTTTGGGTGCTCACGACAACACACCTCCACTCCATATTCATTATTTGTATATATCTTTTTTGTATCAAGTCGAAGACTTGACAATAGACTAAAAACACTTTTTGATCTCATATAAAGTGGGTTTCTAATTCTTGAATCCACTATCCACATAAGATAAGATCCAATATATATAGTATTGACACGTAAACAATACTAAGAGGAACATATTCAAGTTGTAATATTCTTTAGCCTAGCTACTTTTAAGCTAAGAGATTTAAACCGTATGGTTGAAACAAATTGAATCTTTATAATATTGGTCCTCTACTAAAACCACTTTCACGTATTTTTATCTGATATATTCATCTTGGTCCCCTTTTCAGTCTCCTCATTATCCGCATTTGTTTTAGTTCATTTAAAATTTAAGATCTGAAATCTTATGCGAACTAGAACATTGCTACATAAGCATGTCCTCGAGATTTAGTAACATCAAGTCGTACGGCTTTTAAATCACACAATGGGTAGTGTCAAAAGAGAAAATTGATACTTCAATTAGTAAGTCACATTAACCTTCAAAGTTCTCATCCATTGAAAAAAGACTAGTTTGAACTTACTACTTACCAAAGAAAAATTGTGACCAACAAAAAATTGTCAACACTATGTTAACCATATCAGCTTAGTCACATTCTATAACAGAATTTAACAATTTAGTTGCTCAAGTACTAGAATCTATATTTTCCTGTACTTAACAAAATTCTGATCTTTATTATCTAAAATAGTATGACCCACATCAAGTCTTCTATTACGTGGCTGATGCTCTTTAAAGCATTATATTCTTCTAGTAGACATAAAATCTTATCATGCCAAATGTTATCGCATTTAGCTTATCACCTTTATTAATGCCAACGACTATAGATTTTGATGACATGGTCGATAAGATTTTAGAGACACTTTTATCCTCAATCAATGCCCATTTATGCACATATACAATTTTGCATTAATTCAAATTAATGTATACGATAATTCAACGTTAGGTACAGAATCGAAAGTTCACTATATTCCCAATCATCGTCCCCAACCCTATTGTTTCACTTTTATAACTTGTGGGTCTGGTCACCCCACATGTACGACCCATGATCTATATTTTCTAACACATATAAAATAGCATATCCAAAAGAAATGGGAAGTACTTTATTTTCAATAGTAACAATGAATAAATTAGTTGGCTGACTCTTTAACAATCAATTGTGTTAAATCATTTATTGTCCTCCCAATTAATATATTTCAAAAATTTGGGACGTAGACTCACTAACATTGACAAGACACAATGTCTTGATGATATAATTTGAAATTATATTCATAGATCAAAATTGGAGCAAATAATCTCATAAACTTCATATTGCAAATATATAATAACGTCGGCAAGTATATATATTTATTACATATAAATAATATCTACTGATTTATATACTGAAAAATCATTATATTGAAAAATCATCTAGTTTTCAATAGATATTCTCATTAATTATCTGCATCATATTAATCCATGATAATTTAACTGATCATGCCAAATTATAAAATCTTCATGATTTAGAATTTCTAGTTCAATAAAATTATTTATTTCAATTGTACTTATACTTGTACAACATAAATTATGACATACGTGTTTGAAATGTAGAGGAAATAAGTAAAAATGGCCTGTTGACCCGACCATTTTCCACTTTGGCCTTTGACCACTTAAATTTTTTTTTTTTTGAGAATTTAAGAGCGAAACCCAAAAATACCCTCATTTCTCATCACTTCACACACGACCGAAAACAGAGAGAAAGAAAAAAAAAATCACAGTTGGGATCCAATCACCACAACCCCGCTCACAATTGGCAACCCAACCACCACCAACCAGTCGCATTTGATTTTTTTTGAATGGTAAAGTTTAGATTTAACATTTATTTAATTTTTTGTTCATTATTTAAGTAGATTGTTGAGTACAGATATTGAATTTGTGGTTATTTTGGGGCGAGAACCTGTTTTTCTCGTCGGAAATGGTGTTTTTCGGCGAGAAAAATGGTGAAGACCGATTCTAAACAGTCGGTTGGCCAAAACGTTTACTGTTTTCCTTAACTTTTTACATTTTATTAATTATTTAGTTTTTAAAATTTTAAATAATATTTGTATTATGTATATAATTTGTATTTTTTATTTAAATTATTTTTTTATTATTTTTTCTCTTTTTCCTTTTGATATATATATATATTTGGTAAAATTTATAAATTTATAAAATTTATTCCTTTTTAAATGAAATAAATAATTTTAAATTGAAAATTAATAAATTAGATATTTTTTTAACCAAATTACCAAATTCATTTTTTTTCTTTTTTAAAGTTTAAAATTATTTTTAATTAATTATTTTTAAATAAATCTTTAATTGTTTCAATTTTACTTAAATAATATTTATATTATTTATTTAATTTTTGTAATTTAATTTTGTTCAATTTTTTTTTTTATTATTTTGGTAATAATTTAAGAATACGTTAATTATTTTCTTCTTATTATAAATTTTTTTCAATTTAAAATATTTTTTAATGTTCTTGCTTTACTTTTTTAATTTAATTTAATTTATTTATCATTTTTTAATTTTTGGTCATTAATTTTTATTTAATTTATTTTTCGTGTTTCTCCTTTAATTTATTAAATCATTTGTTTTTATTAGCGTCGATATCCTATGTATGGTAGTTGCAATTCGGTTCGCTTTATTTTTCGAGATTATGCATTGTTTTATTATCTCTTATTCAATGTTCTAATATTTGAATTTTTGTAGGATGGAGTATCATTTAGATGTAGAGTTGAGCCGGATGGCGGGAAAAGCTAATGGAACAATAGCTTTTAGAGTTTTACTTCTGTGTTGGAGCAGCTCGATGATCAGTACGGAGATGTACTACGGTAGTACTTCATGTGGCTCTTGTACCAATTGCGATTAGTGCAGTAACTCAAGACAAATCATTGATGCACTCCTATGTCGGCTTCTTAGGCCAGTCAACGGTGATGTCCTCTACGACCTCGGGGACAAGGTCGTTAGTTTTTTGATATTTGAGTTTGTCCTGATCACTGGACTAAGGATTACATGAGATAAATCAGCCACTGAGAGAAGCAACACGTTATACGAGACGTACTTCTAGGGATATGAGACGGTGCTTTTCCCCAATTGATGGGCACGATCAGGGAGTGCAACCAGATATTAGATAGATTGAAGTTTGGACCGGTCTACATCCTTGAGAGTGTGATGAGTTGTCACCACAAAAAGACTATCATCGATATTTTTCATTTACAAGTTGTTGATGACATCGATGCATTCAACAACTATCCGTGGGGCCGGAGATATTTTAAGAACACCGTACACGTCTTTACCAGATCACACTCGAAGCCTAAAAGGTCCATGCGTAAGTACGATACATATGGATTGCCCTTGGCAGTACACGTAAATGTTTAACATAATCAACGTTAAAATTCTTTTATACTAAATTTATATATAATAAGTGTATGTGTTGTAGAGCCGGGTATATAAGACGATCCTCCTATTAGGTACTTGATTTGCTAGGTGAGGGGAAACACGTCGCCCTTGAATGCAACATTGACGAGCATCCCGAGCAGACGGATGTCCGTCCGGTAAACAATTATCAGCGCTCCTCGACGACCATCAGGTGAGTATTAGACATTGTAGACTTATATTGTACGTCATTTTAGAATTTCATCACATGATCATGAACCAGTTGAAATGTCAATATGTTAGCTTAAGGTCCTAACCAAGTTGATGTCGTCGATGGAGGAGGATGGTCGACGTTTTGTGCGTGAATTAGCCATTCCATATACTCCACAAACCAGATGTCCGATTCTATCCTGGACCGAGATTGAGTATGATAATTGAATGATTGAGTATGATAATTGAATATAATTTATTGATTATTATTTTGTATGAGTTATCTTATTTTAACTAAGTTAATAATTTTTAATGTTATTTGTATAGGAACACGGTACAGTTGATCAAGGATCACCTCCACCACCGATGAGATCGCCTCCGCTGCCGATGAGATCTCATTCTCCTCCATCCAGGTACTTTCATGTCTTCTAGCTGGCTTTATGGCAGAGATAAGGAAAGAAGTGGGCACGCTACGAGGGGAGGTAAGGGTGCTGCGATGAGAGATGAGTGGCGAGATATCGAGTTTATGTCAAGATATTGCACTGTTCTACAGCCATGTAATAGACCTTGAGGTGGAGGTCGTAGCACTTCGAGGTGATATAGCAGAACTTCGAGGGGGTAATAGACGGGGCACGGAGAGGGTGATAGACAGGATGACGAAGTAGGTGATGGAGATGGGGTAACTCCCCATTGTGGCCAAATGCTGCATTTTGGGTGGAGGCAGAGGTGGCCCCAATGATGTAAATGGAGGTACCCGAGCAAGAGTCGGTGGCAGAGGGAGACGTGGTACCCCCGATAACTAAGGAGGAGAGGACACCGGTTGTTAGGGGTGGGCAAAAACCCGCCCAACCCGATCAACCCGCCCAACCCAACCCAACCCGACCGGGTTGGGTTGGTTTTTTCCATTTTTTTCTTGGGTTGGGTTGGGTGGCAATGTTAAGTTGGTTGTGTTGGGTTGGGTTGTGGGTTAACACATCCAACCCGACAAAAACCACCCAACCCGATCCACTAATTAAAAAACTAAAAAACTTTGCCAAACTAAAATAGAATAAAGATGAGAGATCCGGTAAAAAAAAAAGTGAGAGACAACAAAAATACTAACATATCTTCCATCATCTCTCTCACGCGGCGGGCGTCGTCTCACCAAATCATCAACATTGTGATTTTGGATGAGATCTATCTTCCAATACATCTCTCTTTAACGCAATATATTCATGTTGCTTTAAATTTAGTACTTTGGTGGCTTTAATGTTTGTTCATAGGTCGTCCCAACTCCCAACCCAACCCGACCAACCCAACCCAACCCGACCGACATTTGGTTGGGTTGGGTTGGGTTGGGTTTCAATCTTTACATGGGTTGGGTTGGGTTGAATTTATGTCAAACCGACCATGTTGGGTTGGGTATGGGTTGGGGGAAAAACCGACCCAACCCAACCCACGCCCACCCCTACCGGTTGTGACAATGGTAAGAAGCATGTTGTTGATGTGCCGGAGTAGGTGGTCGGTAAGAGGTCGAGATTGCCGTCACAGTACATCGTATCTTTTTTCACGGTTGAGGCGAAGAGGATAACGTTCGTCGAATCCTAATCTTTTTCGGGAGGTGGACCGTACCAAATGGAAAGTGTTCGAGACAGAGTGTAAAAGAATTATGCAGGGTAAATATTTTACAATTTCAGTGAAGTACGCTACGCTGACTCATCTATACTTCTTTTAACATTATTTGTTTCCTTTTTTAGAGATAGTCACATGGTAGGGGGGAAGACGATCTCAGAGGTTTATAAGTGGTTTCACTACATCGTGGACTTGGCTCGTCAACGATGTAAGTGAAAATAGTTATATTGTTATTTATTATATATACATAATTTATTTTGTTTATTAAATGAAATAACTCCCTCTATTTTTTATTGGTGTTTCTTCTTGTAGCACATTGACCTGATTATGGACTTATTGCGTGATCGAGCTTGAAGATATCCGAAATCATTCGATATTCCTGGCCGACTCAAATTGAGCACCGAGTTTGTACGTGCCGTTACCATTGAGCGTTAGTCATTTCAACTTATGGGTAATGAGTACATGTTGCCTGAATATATGGCCGAGTAGGTCGTAGCGATTTGACCAAGTATCGAAGGAAATCCATGTGAGGGTTGTATGCATATATACATTCCAGTGATCGAGAATCATCACTGCATTGCCGTGGAGATTATCTTCGCTGATTCCACTATATGTATACAACTTCGACCATTCCTGTCTGACACAAGGCCAACTTGAACTAACTTGGAACCGGTAGCTGTGATCATTCCCTTGATGGTTCACCGAGCCGGTGATTGTGAAGAACAGACTAGCAATAGTGATGGACACGACGACGGTAAGACAGTCGAGATAGTAAGTATTTATAATTTTTTAACTTGGAAACTTAGTTTTTAACTACACAGTATCGAAGTGACACGTTATTATTCAATTACAGGGGTGATTGCGGTATGTTTGCAATAAAATACATTGAATTTTTGAGTATAGGACACAAGGTTGATAAAATCAACCGATCATTAATAAAAATTGGAGGAACAAATATTGTAAAACTCGTGTAAATATTGTATATTTAATTGTTTATTCATTTATCATATACTTATAAATATTGTAAACTAATGTAAATATTATATATTTAATTGTTTATTCATTTATCAGATACATAAAAATATTGTAAAACTCATGTAAACATTGTATATTTCATCTTTTATTCATTTATCAAATATTTGTGCTCTAGGTCCCTCAACTATGATTTTGTACAATTTGGCCCTTCATTTCACATCACCATTACACATCGATGTAATTTTCATTTAGAGAAATCGACTTGTACAAAATTGACGAGTATGCCATGTTGCTCCACACATGCTGCACATACGCGATCGATTAAACTTTTTGGTAGATGGTATTGTAGACGTACGTGCGCATTCAAGACCATGCAGTTCAACTTGTGGTGGCAACAAACTATTAAGTGGGAGAACATGGTCGGGAACTTTCCACTCGACTTCATTAGGTTGAGAAAATATATGCGATGCTCTCCAATAATTAGCCGTGTAATAAGGAGAGCATAATGTTCTCATTGCAAAGCCTTTTTACATAACCACGACGACTGCATGCTCACATGAAAAACTTTCCAACTGAAATCGACGAAAAGGGCATGTGTTATCAGTCAAGCCCACCATGTATGCCATATTACGTGCACATTTTACGGAAATGCACAACTAATCCAATGGTTTGACATTCAACTTTCTCATAAGCTCTATAATCTTGAAGAGTTTATCCTCTTAAGTCGGGGCTAGCATGCTTATGCAAGTTTGTGATTCCACACGTCGATCATGAAATCATTGCTGCAACTTGTTACGAATGTTCTCAATAATTTTTAGGATTGGTAACTCTCGATCCTTCTTGAATAATGCATTGAGAAATTCCTCATTGTTTGATGTCATCATGTTGTTTTGACGTCTTGCAAAATGTGATCACGCCCAGTGTTCAATCCTCATTTTTGTCAAATACTTCCATGTCGGTAATGATTTACTTCCTATTTTCACCATGAACTTATTATACTCTTCAATACTATAAGTTGCGGTCGCTCTTTTGGACAATTAAACAATGCCTTTGTCTCGATACCTGGGTTTGAGGTTACCTTATATATGGTACAAACAATATCCATGAAGTGCTTCAGGAAAGACTTCAGTGATATGATTTATTATAGACAGTTCCCGATCAGTTACAAAGGCAAGGTCCTCGACTTCCCCGATTACTTCCCTCAACTTTGTGAAGAACCAATACATGGACTATCGATTATGCCGAATGCAAGAGGGCAAATTTAGATATTAGCATCTTGACATGTAGCAATAATTAACTTTCCTTCGTATCTAACTTTCAGAGTTGTACCATCATCTAGAATTAGGGGTCGCATCGCATTTCGAAATCCCCAAATGCATTGTCCAAGAGCCATGAAGCGAAACTTAAACCAATTCTTACCCTCCGTCTCAATTAAAAATGTTGAGCCAGGATTAGTTGTTCCCATGTTATGGCATACCTGGCTAATTTAGCATAGCTATCCTCGGTCGAGCCTTTTAAATCCGCCAACGCACATTCTTTGGCCTTTCAGACATTCTAGTAGCTCATGACCACTCCATACTCTCGACGTACGTTGTTAATGATGCCCAAAAGTTTGTAGATCATCTGTGGGTCCTGATACTTATGCATTATCTATCGACCAATAAATCATGCTCAAGCGTGTCTGTGATCATTTCGACGAATTTCCACTTTGCAAGTATGTTCCTGATTATACTTGCGAACTACAAAGAACTCATTCGTGTCCATTTTCATCACTTGCAAATGCCAACGAAAACTGTCATCGACGCAGACAATCGTTAACAATGACTTGTTTGATTTCTTAACTTTGAACTCAAAGTTATATTTTAGTGCAATTCGATGCTCATTTTTTGACAAATCTTTCTTTATTTTAAACAGTTGCTCGAAATACAAATCCTCTTTATAGGGAACCAACCGCGAAGAATTAGATGACGGTTCACTTGTTCCAACCCCTGCGCTCCCACCCCACTCATGTTTCTGACGGGATAAAGCAATCAAATCCTTATTTGTAAATTCATTGTCATTCTCGTTGTCATAAACTACCGACGAAACTGTGTATAATAGTGAGAGCACGATGAGGAACAACTAGCTCGAGAATAACAATATCATCCTCATGAGCTATCTTAACTGTGTTGTAAAAATCATTGGCATTGTGATCACTCCAATCAAATCTTCGTGTCCACCTTTGGCGACATCCTTCCTTATTAAAGTCACACAAAGAGTAGTCGTGTACATTTTGTTCAATTCAAATAGATAATTCACTTCTTCATCACAAGTAATATTCATAGGTGGAATCGAAATAGATGAATTATCCTTGAATCAAAATCTCAGTTCCATATCGTACTGAGCGGGATCGACATTTAGCTTGTTTTGTAAATCATGGTACATTCCCGCATATGTTGTACTCTCCGTTATGGAAATTGGAATGCCATCACGTTTATCACGTGTCCATTTCCATACCCACTTATCTTTCTCACCTAATTCGAAGTCGCAGAAAAAAAAACTGGCATTACAACCATATCTGCAAGACGAAATGAATTTTTTTTAAGAAAATATATAGATGAAAATCCGGTTCAACTGGGACAATAGAAATTTTAAAAAAAACGCAAAAACATTCAGATGTTCCGATTGTTAAACGTATAAAGATTTTTTTTTTGGCTATTTTTATCGATTAGAACATATAAAATTTTAATGAAAACGAAATAAAACATACGTAAACATGCTTACTAATTCGAAGTAATTGATATTAAAAAATATTTCTTTCTTCAACGTTCGATAAGTTTCATAGATTTTGAGGTTGAAGCAGATGAAAATTGAGAGAGTTTTTATCTGTGTTGGAATCGACAAATAAGAAAAGTTAAGTGATTTTGAACTTTTAAGTGTGAAGTGTTTGATTTTCAATTGTTAACTAAAAGTGTAATATTGTCTTTTAAACAAAACAGTATTTTGTAATTGTATAACGTATTTAAAGACATTTTTGTCTTTTAACATCTAAAAGGCCAATGTGAAAATATATCATTGTTGAAAAGTCAAAATGGAAATTAGGCTTGTTGACTTGACCATTTTTAAAAGTACTCCTTAAAATGTAACATGTTCTTTTTTGTACTTATACAATATGATATTATACTTACATTAATTCTATTATTCTTTTATTTCTCCTCCAGGAAGTCATGATAAACTCAACTAAATAATTGATGTACTATAAATGGAAGAGATAACAAATATATCTATGGTCAATTTTTCATAGCTATATAAGTTTTACTTAAATGTTTCACTTGCCCCATAGTCGACGAGATACCAATTAATATAAAAACAATTAATATTATTATCATTAATTATTCAATTTGACAATAATTTGAGTTAAATGGTTATGTTGGTCCATACCAACATTGAAGTCTTCATTTGGACAACATCCCTACTATCTTAAAAGAGGCAACCTACCATTTACTGCTCATTTGTGAAACACTTTTTTTTATCTCATCTTATCCATATCTCTTCTCTATTATTCATCCAAGCTTTAAGGGTAATATGGACTTCCTCCTACTCATACCCACAATTGCTGACTTTGAATATCTGCTTACTTCTAGGAAGAGAAAAAAGGAGGAAACGACAACTTCTTTCACAAGCTCTCTGCTTGAGACCGACAACATCAATTTCATCTTCGCTAGCAGGTTAACGGAGGTTACAATTCTATACTAAATCGTATATTTTTTGGTTTTTGAATTCTCCACCGCAAGCATAGGAAGATCGTGAGGAACAATAATGGAAACTTTGATATCTTTGGTAAACAGATTGCAGAGAACTTGCACTGTACTTGGAGACAATGGAGAAGATAACAAGTTACCTACTCTTTGGATTGCGTTTCCATCTATAACTGTAGTCAGTGGTTAGGTTTGATAATTCCATTAATTTCTTAGTTAGTTTTTATAATTTGATCTAATTTTGTAGTATAGTTTTACTTGTGACATCAATCCTGCAGCATAAGATATTGAAACAGTTGGTTAGTATGACACTAAGTGTTTGTTTGGGCCCATTCTTTGGAAAAATAAATTTATATACAATAAATTATGATTCCAATCAAAAGATGATGGCATAATCAGAGGAAATTCTTATTGTTCACTTCCACATATTTTCCATTCGGGGAAAAAAATACATAAAGAGTTGATTCATTAGTAATGAAAAGAAATTCATGAGCAATACTTCCTTCTTTAGTTTTTGAATTAATTCATGTATAATCAAAATAAGATTTATGTGTCGAAGTATATTACTTAACATTCATAAGCATTTATATTAAATGAACATTTAAATTACCACTATAGGGTCTGAATCTCTTGACTTTGCAAAAACGACCCAGGATGGTACTATAGTACAGTAACTTCAACCACGCATCGCGCCTTCTTCTTCTTCTTCTCTCCGCGGTGCGTTGCATTGGGCCCTCCGTGTGCAGAGACACTGCACAGAGCATGTCTTCGCGTGCATAGAGATCTCTTCGCCCAGTGTCTCCGCACAGTGCGGAGATTAGATCCCGCTTCATGCAGCGTCATTTGTCTGTTATATTTTATATGCACAGAGAATAGCAGATAAATGCTTCATTCATTCATCAGTATGGTTGACAACTTTAAAGTATTCAGATTTTATCTACTACAATGTGTTTTTTCATTCATGTAATATCATTTTTGTAGGAATCTAAGAAAATTATAGGAAATATGAGAATCTGAATAAACTTCAATGCACTTAAATCGCTATAAGTAGAATGAATATCTATGGTGTATCTGCAAATGGTCAACATAGTCAATAGACACAACTCTTCAACACATATACGAAAATCAGAATTCCCTTTTGGGGGCGTTGCCTCCGAGTCCCCACAAGGGACGCTGCCATTTTGAAGTGGTAAACCATTTACATAACAACAACAAACAAATAAATAAATTATGAAAAAATATCTAACAATTTTTCAGTTCAACTATGTAACATTGTTAATTTGTTTTGATGTTATTAAGAAACTGAAACCATTCTATACACATATCTATTTCTAAATAGATAATTTTCTTGTCCAAATATTTTTAGTTTCCTCAATATTCAGGCCATCGATAGTTGTTTTTATAAGCCTTGGATACTCTAACTCCTGAGGCTTCCATAGCATTAATAGAACCAGAGGTCTTTTCTTAAGATGATAATTCCTACCTTTTTACAATTTCATTTGACCATGGTCTATGAATAATAAATCTAAATGTTTTATCCTAGAAGATATGCAAAACCTTAATATGGAAAATAAAAGGGCAAAACCATGAACCTCAGAATTCAAAACAAGAGTTCTGGTGCTGGCCTTATTGGTAATGGTGATATCAAGGACTTCTCTAGCATTTGGGATAACGCGTCACCAGCTATCGACCCCCTTTTCGTTGACAGCAATAGCAGTGCTTAATCTGACCTCGTGACTAAGATTTCTATTTTGATAAGCATTAATATGTTATACTCAATTGCCATGGAGTTTTTTTGCTCCTCAGTTGGTTATGAAGTAGTTCAATGGATGTAGTCAATGAAATTTGTCGATACATATTGTTGCAAGTATAATTCGTTATGTGATCACCAAAGATGTTGAATATTATGCAAATTCAAAAGTTTTTGCTTCAAAAAAGAGACAATGAACACTTAGTTGAGTCTCATACTTGTTAGATTGTCTTTATGTGAGTTAATTACCCGGTTCCAAATATATTTTGAACAAGTGAATAAGGTTTAGTTTGTTATTAAGTCCGTTAATTGTGTCATCATTCGATCTTGTTTGCTAGTTACGCAGTCGGCATTTAAGTAATTTGTACTCCATTTACATTTCACCTATCTTTCCATTTACTTTAACTTGCATTATTCATTGAACATCAAATGGTAGGAGTGCAATGCAAAACGGAGATGAATAATTAAAACATTAGTTGTGATAGTCTCCTGGATTGTGAGTCACATAGTTGAATTGAAGATAAAGGGTGCATGTCGTCTGTTTGTATTTTAGATGATTTATCTTATTGTTTAATAAATTTTGTTATTTAATTACTTGCTAACGATATGTTTTAGGTGGGTTATTTGTAGTATGAATTCATCTACAAGTTGGACAAGGCTACATACAACTAGCTCCATCCATACACGTCATGAGTATGCATCCCATAACATATGTCCTGAAGTTTTGAATTGACTTGTCCTAACTCGTAAAAAGACTTATCCGGAAAGGTTTTCTCAAAAATCTTATTCATTGTTTTCTTCTCTTTTCACAAAAAAAAAAAAAAAAAAGGAAAGAAGATATATGTGGAACATAAAATCAATAAAATTAGTCATACAATCACAACAAAATGAACAAAATTATACGAAAACCAAGAATGCACAGAATTTCTGACCTTCTTAACAACAAAAACATAGCTTGAAATTTGAAGGTCATCTAAAAGCACACTAATGTGTTAGCCCATACCCCATAACTCAACATGTCCAATTGAAGAAAACACTAAGCCATTAACATTTTGTAATACAAACTCCCATCAATTCTTAGCATTCAAGACACTAACATAACCTTCAAATAACACAATCCGTGCATTGCATGGGTCAAAAACTAGTAATAAAAAAAGATGCTCGTATACGTAAAAAAATAAAATTTCCTAAAATCAAAATCATGTAAAATACGATTTAAGAGGGTTAATCAAATCAATCATGATAATATAGTCATAAAATAGTCATTATGTATAAAATTATAATTTTGCACTCTAAATCAGTCAAACATATCAAAATTTAATTTGAACAGTGACTATTTTTTTCTTCTTCTGAGATGCCCTTGTTTGATTTCTATTATTTTTAAAATACATTTTTACCTCCCTTACAAGCAAACTAAAATTTTTTCCTTATTTCTTAACAACACATTTTCCATCAAATCACTGTTACCAAATGTATTTTTGGAAAAAAAAAAAAATAGGGCTCAAACATTCTCTTACTATTTTTCCAAGTAAAATACATTTAATCATAAGCTCGTTATGATAAACGAACTGTAAGAGCCTCTTCACGGTTACAAAATAAAGCCTTCAAAAATAATTCCAAACAAAAAATATTTATTACTTTCTAGCCTAATCCCACGTAGCCTATACATTAGACCACATTATCTTATATACCATCAAATGAATATGAATCTGAACAGAATTGATCTTCTACCTATAGTGGACAGTAGATATGTAGTCGATCGATAATGTGGCAATATGTGGTGTGTCACATCACGGTGGGGTCTAAAATATCGGTGATGGGACAATATTGTATTTTGCCACATCACCGGTAAACAACATATTTCATACTCATTATGGGCAGGGGATCAGTTCTTTGGATCTGAATATATGTTAACCATTTGGTGTGGCGAGAGGAAAAAATACTCGATGAAAATTTCATATTCATCCATAAGCAACTAAATTTTCCAAACATGCAATCGGAAATTTGAAACAAATGTATCAATTCGAGTTTTCTAGAAAATTTGCTAAATAAATGTCTAATGAAAAAAAAAATGATTGTTAGCACAAAAAGTCTATACCTTTCAACATTATTGTACAAAACATTCATATCTTTCATTTTTTTTTTGACATTTTTGTCCTTATTTCCATTTTTCATTGCCAAAAAATCTTTCCATCCACTTACAATTAATTGCTCCGTTAATTCAATATAAAATGCCATGGTCATTAACACAAAACGTCCACATCTTTCAATATTATTGTACAAAATGTTCTTACTTTTTATTTTTTTTAGCATTTTCATCCTTATTTCCACGTTTTATTGCCAAAAATGTAATTACATCCACTTATCATCAGTTGCTCCATTAATTCAATACATAAAGTCAATCTTCTTTTCAAAGACCAATGATAAAATAGTTTCAATCCATTTAATCCCTTCTTCCATCCTTCAAAATAATTATTCCATAAGTAACAGTAATGTGAATATGAAAATAATTTATAAAATTATTACATTAAATAAAAAAATGACGTAAAGAACATTGTACTTCACATCAATGACTACTGGGTTATTATTGATAAAATCTAGAAGAGTATGATTAAAATCCAGATGACTATACATTTGGCTTGGTTGGCTTGGAGCATTGAGTAATGGTTTCATTAGGGGTTGTAGAAGGGTGATTGCGTTAGATAAAATACAATATTTTTTACGCCTTTTTTTTCTTTATTTCATGTAATAATCTTATAAATTATTTTCATATTTACATTATTGTTACTTATGGAAGGGGTTAAATGAGTTTGGACTATTTTACCCTTGATATTTGAAAAGAAAATTGCCTTTTTGTATTGAATTATTGGAGCAACTGATGGTAAGTGGATGTAATAAAGTTTATGGCAATGAAATATAAAAATAAGGATGAAAATGTAAAAAATGAAATGTATGGACGTTTTACACAATAATAGTGAAAGATATGGATGTTTTGTGCTAATTACCTTGCCTTTTTATATTGAATTAACATGGCAATCGATGATAAGTGGATGGAACGACGTTTTTGGCAATGAAATGTGGAAATAAAGATTGAAAATGTTAAAAAATGAAAGATAGAGACATTTTGCATGATAATATTGAAACATATGGACACTTTGTGCTAATTATCCAAAAAAAAAAAAGAGTTCAAGGTGGAACCCGAAATATTGCCATAATACCAATTCAAAATTCAAATGAATGAGGTAAAATATTAAATACGGTAATTGGAACAAAACACCCTTAATCTTTGCTTTTATTATGGAATACCCCATAATTTTTCATTTTGATGGAAAACACCCCATATGAAATTTTTTACGAAATACAACATTTTCCTCAATTTTCTCAATAAACCTTGTGAAATGATGAATATACTCGACTCTTTAAATAAAGCAAAAGGGAAAACAAGAAAAAATTAATTGTAATTGTATTCCCATTTTTTTAATGCAAATGAGTCACAAATAAATAATTAAAAATTAAATGGACGTATAAGTTAGTTTTTATATTTTATTTATAATTAAATCCAATAAATAAAATTTCACTTTATTTTATTTCTTTTATTTATAATACAATCGATGTATAAGCTAGTTTTTATTTTCAATTTCATATTCAATGAACTTATTTTAATTAGTATATATTAGGTAGATCAAATGAACAATGACAATTGTTGACTTCGAAAAACGTGATGCTTACGTAGAGAATAGATGTTGAGAGATGTTTCACGGCGTGAGACAAAAGTGTTCAAACATCGACGGGTGGAACAAAGATGATTGCACTAACAATAATCACCAATCAAATACCAAAGTAAACCAATAGATGATCAAACTAATGTATATGGAAAAAACAAGGTGAAATGTATAGAGTTTGCAAGACCATTTGTATTATCAAGGATCAAGAGTACAAAAGTCCAAACCTTTTCTAGTTACAAAGAGGGCCTATTTATAGTAGGGTTATACATTATGTTCGTTGTAGACACATTCACAATATCAATCCTCTATTGATATTTTGGTACATATGGACCACAAGGAATGATGCGAAACATAGGAGCATTCGAATTATAGCCAAACGTATCATCTGGAAGGTTTATCGCATGATCTTTTTTTTTCATATGGGAGGACTGCTTCGAGTGGTGCATTGACGATGAGATTTGACACTTGTACCCATATTTGGTATTTCTATGGACCCCATTCCACATCTCCCCCTGTTCTAATTTGGTGGCGTACTCCATCAATCGGATTTGTTAAGATCAATACTAATGGATGCGTCAAGGATTATTTTGCGAGTGGGGAAGGCATCATCAGAGACCACGCATGACACTATATTAAGGCTTTCTCAGCTTCGTATGGACCGTGCTTGATATTAGAGGCAGAGTTCCGAGCTATTCTTGATGGGATTTTACTAGCTCATGGACTTGGGTTTTTAGCGATTTGGATAGAGTCTGATTCTATAGTAGCTATTCACCGTATCACTAGAGGAGGAGGACCATGGGCTATTCATGGCATACTCAGATGTATCACATATATCATATCCTTCGACAGAGATACAGTTTCTTACATTTACAAAGAAGGAAATTCAGTTGCAGATGCTCTTACTATGGAGGGTTGGGATCATCGAAAATACCAGATATATGGACTACATGACCTATCACGACATAATAGGGCATTAGTACAAATTGACATACATGGATTGCCCGGTGCCAGATTTTAATTTTGATTTTTATTTCCAATTTTTATTTTTGCTTTAATTTGCATTAGTTCTTATTGTAAAGGAAATAGTACTTCCTCGTTTACTGCTTTAATCTTTGTCATTTATTTTCATTGTAAGGGAAGTAGTACTTCCTCATTTATTACTTTCGTTATTTTTATGTAACCACGATATTCCTCTGTCACAAGTGATGACAAATTAATAAAATCTCGAAGGTACCGCCCTCCTTTAACAAAAAATAATTTATAATAGGATCAGAATCACGCAAGATCAAAAGGCTGTAGGATCAGAACCACGTGACATCATTTCCTTAACTAAGACTTCATATTATTGTCTCTCATACAATAAATACATTGACAACGAGTCAGCCACAATGTACATTAGGCTGACACACCTACATTATTACAAACATTAAATCAATCATTCCTAAAGATTGACTACAAATTTTGTAAGAGACAGCTTCAGCTTTGGGTGAACTGAGGGACTTAGTTAGAAGAGGCTCTATATGGTCCTCTGTGTGAAGAGTTTCGGCTTCTTGCATGTAGCGCTTTGGACTCACGCACTTCAACCGTTTAGGCAGTGCTTAGGCCATTCATATGATTTCTTTACATTTGACGAGCTAAGTCCTTGTTGACTTTCCTGCCTACATGGATTGTTTACGTGGTACTTTGATTTGAGTCTCGATGGTGAGGTGTAATAATAGTCCCCCAAGTCTAGGCATGAATATTTATGTAATGCATGGACTTGTGTATATAAAATTTTGTCGTAGGGGGTTGTTTTTACCATAGCACAATAGTTCCCCAAGTCTAAATATAAACATTTATATTACAATTAGAATTAAAATGTACAGACGCGTAAATTATCTGATAATGTTATCCGAAGTAGTCTACCTTGGAACATTTTACTTTCTGGAACAATTTTGAGGAGTTTCGGCAAAGCGAATTAAGTCCTAAGCTATTTTGTCTGAACTGGGTGAGGAGAAGTGGCTCTAACCCTTGCTAGGATTACAACTTGCTAATTACGAAGAGCCTAATTTTAAAACATTTGGGGAACACGAGGCATTGTCAATTATTGCGCCTAAATAATTTGCCGTCTTTGTGTGTTTTTCAAGAAAAAGTAGCTGAAACAGTTCAACTTCCCACGTTCGTAATCATTGTCGCATTTAATGTGCAATGATGCCTATCGTGCACACATCTTGTGAAGTCTAGGCATATGACAATGCGTGAAGCAAACGCTCTGATCTGGAAAATGGAAGATGAAGCGACAGATGTATTGAGTGGCTCAAATTAAAACTTTAAATGAATGGTCACATGATTTAGATCGACATCCAATAGTTGGATTGGGAGCCTCTGCCTATAAAAGGCGAATATTCATGGCAAAAAGTCACTTTGCCTTTCAGGAAATTGGTAATCTACTCTACCAAAAAATCTCTATGTTTCCTTCCTATCTCATTTGCATTTTCAATCTTCGGTGATACTCCACCATTCTCTAACCTTACTTATAAGTTTCTTAAAATTTATCTTAAAAAATCTAAATGGCATTTTCAAACTCTACTAGGCAAAGTGTTTTATCTTCTGAAGGGTTGGAGAAATCAGATAGCATGTCGGGCAGCCAAAATCTCATTCATCTGTAAATCTAACCCATATCTCCCACTCCTGATAAGCGAGCCTACTTTCCGAGGTAAGGCTATGTTGTTATCAGCCAGTTCTTCCTAAAGGCTGGGTTATACCTACCTCTTCATCCATTCTTTAGAGTTGTCCTTAGGTTGTACGGGCTAGCCCCCATTCAGCTCGTCCCCGATGCTTGGGTCCAACTAGTGGGAACCTACTTCTTCTAAAATGAAACTTTCCTTGTAGAGGACACACCTCTCCATGTATTTCAAACAGGTTTTCAACCCCGTTTCCTGGGAAAAGAGGATTCAAAAGGGTGGTACTACATCTGTCTGTAGGGGTCACATTCCCTTTTCTTCCTGGGTCTTCCCTCCTCCATCAAATGATGGAAGGAGACGTGGTTTTGGGTAAGGGGAAAGTGGTATGAATGTGAGGGCAAGACTGTCCTTAAGGGGAAACTTCGACCTCTTACTCCAAAGCCTTTGAATGTCATATCCATTTTTGATTTTCTTTATATTGATAACCTTGATGCTAACAATACTTCATGTTTGTTGTTTTATAGGGTCAGTTGAGCACTTCAAAATGAAAGACAGTGACTGGGATACCCAAACCGACATATATCATAGACCCTCATCCTCTTTCGGCTTCGATCGTTTGATTATCTATAGGTGATTTTTTGAAAATTCTTTATAATGGCCAAGAGAGGTATTGTTTCCTTCTTAATAAATTTAATTTCTTTACTTACATAACTGTTACTTACCCTCTTTGCCTTTGTAGAACATTTTGAGAAGTGGATGAACCCCACCTCGGACATGGCTACCATCCTTACTACCACATCCACTTCCGAAAAAAGGGGCTGAAGCCCTCATCTATTGTGGCCAAACATGTGAGAGACCAAGTAGAGTGGGTCAGCCGGGAGGCTAATAGCCAAGAAAATGTGTAACCTTCCCTAAAGGACAAGGGGAATAAAATTGTTGAGGAGGTCCCTAAGAGGAAACAGAGATTCTCCATCACCAAGGTAGATGGCTCAACAGACATTCTTCTTCTCCCTCCGTAGTCCCAGTTGAGGAGAAGCTGTCGACAGCTTCGATAGCTATAGCCTCTGGGGTAGAAAAGGCTAGTTGTCGTGGAGCCCTAAAGGCAAGACTCTGCAAATAAGACGAGGTCTACAAGCGACTCCATCGCTTCCGAGGCTTCTCAACGATCCAAGCTTGCCATGCAGAAATTCCTCCAGAGGTCCAAATTGCAACAGCCACACAAGTACTGGATGGAGAGATGGTAATCTTTCATGGAGACCAGCGACGCTGTGGACTTGTTCTCCATAATGGTGAGCCAAACGGGGAAAGCCTTTGGTGTGGCCATAGATGATGAAGCCCTCTTTAAAAACTTTCAGTCCAAAAATAAAGAGCTTGTAAATAAAGCCTCATAGGCTAAGATGGATGCCAGCAAAGCCAAAGTGGAGGCTGAAGGGCTGAAGAAGAAACAAACTGAGGAGTCTATGAAGCTCACTTCTGCCTTGGCAAAAATAGAAAATCTGAAAAATGAGGTTTACTTGTCTCAAAGTGAAGTGGCCTTCCCAACGAAGCGAGTGGAGACTTTCGACGCCCACCAAAGGCTGGCAGCTGAGGCCTTAGAAAAGGCCAATAAGGAAAATGCTACTCTGGAGCAACAGGTGGAGAAGTTGAACTCCAAAGTATCTGACCTGATTGAAGAGGTGGAGACGATAAGGTAAGAAGCCCAATTTATTGGGGACCTGACCTGGCTGAAGAGGTGGAGACGACAAGGTAAAAATCCCAATCTATTAGGGATGACATCATAAAACACTACATCGCCAACTTCCATTTGACAGAGACATACCAAAGCTTGGCAAAATATTGGCGAATGTATGCCTATACAGAGATGGTGGAGTGGCTTGAGGTGAACATCCAGGGCATCAATACCTCTAAGTTAAGGTCATAATTTCTTGAGGAGGGAGAACAAGAGCTTCAAACTCTTGCTGAAGGTAACCCCAAGTGATTGAGATTGAAGACGAAGCAGTGGCTCCTGATGCAATTGGTCCTTTTGTAGCTCTCCCTCCCCCACCTGTATAGATAGGTCTTTTCTTTTTGTATTTTCTATGTAAATGGTTTCGGCCCACAATTATAATTATTTGTTAAATGAATAAAATTATTTTTGCTTATAATCATGTTATTTACTTTTGCACCTAATGCTTCTGTTTAATATATTGCAATGCTCTTCAATGCAGTTCGAACTATTTCCACTTCAATAACAATATCAAATTTATAATAACATCAAACTTATGCACATCGAACTTCAAAAATAACATCAAACTTACAACTTTGTATAAGTGTTAGAAGGTCGTGTACCTTTATAAGTTTCTGAACCTATGCACATCAAACTTTCTTAACCACTTCAAGCTTTTGTTTAAGACTTTGTTGGCAGTTCGTTTGCCTTTCATTCATTTCCTAAGCATGGGGTTGATTATTTTGCCCATGCTGAGACTTCCTTGACAACCTTTGTTGTTAAGGGCATGCATCACACTTCGCGAGTGCAAAAGTGATCCATCTTAGAATCCAACTTCTCAACGAAGTACCCACGCGTCTTTTTATATGGACAAGTCATCTATGAAGAAGCTTCCCCCTTGACATTTGTCAATAGGAGCTACTTCATAATTCTTTAATGAACATTTTTTAATAAAATCAAGAACGATTTTAACTTACCAGTATTAATAATTTTTCTATAATGGGATTGAGCGGTTCGCCTCTTAGACTTCCTTAACGATCTTTGTTGTTAAGGGCATGTGCAACACTTCACGAGTGCAGATGTGGTCTATTTTGGGATCCAGCTCCTTGTCGAAATGCCCACTCGTCTCCTCATAGGGATGGATCATCTCTAAAAAGGCTTCTCTCCAATACTTTTGCCTCTTGAGAGGTATTTTTAATGTACTAACAATTTGATAAAATTCAATTTCATTAAATTAAGAACTGTACAAACTAGATATTTACATTATTACTGGTAGTATTTCTATAGATGCTCTACATTCTACAAATGAGGCTGTGCCTTTCCATCCACATTTTCAATTTTATAGGTTCCAGGCCGAACCTCTTCCTTGATATGGTAGGGTCCTTCCCAGTTAGGATACCCTTCGAAGCACCAATCCTTTCAAGTAAAATGACTTCTTCTTTACTTTAGAATTGTGGTACCTAGTCATTTTTCGTTGATAAAATAGCCATTTCACTTGAAAAACATCCCTCTTTCTTCAAGGAGGTCTAGTTCACATCTTATTTCGTCATTGGATATTTCATTGAAATAAATTCAATGAGAAGATAGCAGACCTACTTCAACTAGGCTCATAGTCTCGGCCCAAAACCATAAAGAAATGAGTTTCTCCTGTAACAGTTATGCTTATAGTTCGAATGGCCCAAGGGACTTGGGGTAGTTCATCGACCCATGCCCCTTTAGAAGCATCTAATTATCTCTTTAGCATGTACTCGATTGTTTTTCACTTGCCCATTTGCCTGAGGGTGATGTGGGGGAGGAAAAATGTTTCTTAATGCCCAGCTCCTCGCATAAGTTTCTGACTTTCTTATTGTCAAACTATCGACCATTGTTTGATACAATCGAATGGGAAATTCCAAACCTACAAATGATGTTTTTTCAGAGGAATTTGGAAGTATTGGCTTCACTCATTGTAGCAGAGGGTTTGGCCTCTACCCATTTAGCGAAGTAATCGATGGCAACAATCGCAAAGTTAACATTGCCCCTCCCTTTAGGCAAGGGGATTATAAGGTCAATCCCCCATATGGCAAATGGCCATAGGTTAGAAACTACGCTTAGTTCCTAAAAAGGTTGCCTCTGAATTGTTACAAAGCGTTGACACTTATCGCATTTCTTGACAAACTATTGCGCATCATTTTTCAAGATGGGCTAATAATATCCTTGCCTCAATACTTTTTGTGCCAATGACCATTCTCCTGTGTGATTGACACATACTCCTTCATGAATTTCTAGAAGCACGTAATTGGCTTGTTCTCCACCTATGCACCGGAGTAACGATAAGGAAAATCTACATTTATATAGCACATCATCTTGGAAGACAAAGTGAGTGGCTCATCTTCTGAGCTTCTGTGCCTCATCTTTTTCAGATAGTAATGTCTGGTCCTTAAGGAAATATAGGATTGGCTTTATCCATAGTGGAATATCCTTGAACCACATGATTTCTTTACCAGTGGTGATGGAGGCTCTAGGAAGATGCTCTATTGCACTAAGTGAGTTTTTTAGAATCTTTACTACTTACTACTTTGAAAAGGCAAAATTATGAGCATTCTCTAAGCGTGAAATTTGCACTAACTCAAATCTTTCAAAAGCGGGGATGAACTCCATAACCAATTTCAAGCATATGGCCATGGACTTATCTCTGGCTGAAAATCACCATGGACCTAACTTAATATAAGCTGGGAGTCACTACTAATTACGAGCCTCTTTGCCTGTATTTCCCTGGCTAGTCTAAGGCTTGGAAGAAGGGCCTCATATTCTGCTACATTATTATTGGCTTTGAAGTTGAACCTTACAATACAAGTGAGCTTATATCTTTCAGGACTATCAAGAACTACTCCTGATTGTGGCCCGGTGTCTCCCGATGACCCATCAATGAAAAGGTTCCACGTGGGAGGTTCGGCAGGTTCCATCTCCTCTTCTATTTATGAAATATGGGTGAACTCTGCCACAAAATCTTCTAGTGTTGTTCCCTGATAGCAACCATTGGCTTGAACACTCGCTAAGTTCCACAACCCATTTCAATAACCTTTTTGAAGCATCAGGCTTTCACAACACTTGCTTTAGGGAAAAGTTAGTTAGCACATGTATTGTATGGGCCTATAAACATGACCTCAATTTTTGAAATGTTATCATAAAAGAAAGCGCTAGCTTCTCTATATCTGGAAAACGAGTCTCAGCTACCAAAAATGCTTTGCTTATATAATAAACAGACAACTAGTGATGATTTTCCTCTCTTATCGAAATCAAACTGATTGTCTCGGGGGTTACTGCCAAGTACAATTGCAGTGATTCGTTGGTCTTTGGCTTGGAGATGAGTGGAGCTTGTCTTAGCTCTTGTAGGGCTACCTCACATTTCTCTATCAACTGGAATTTATTTTCTCATTTCAGAACCCTGAAGAAAGGTAGGCATTTGTCTGTTGCCTTATAGACGAAGTGGTTCAACGCAGCTATACATCCCGTGAGACTCTGCACCTCCTTTGATTTTTGAGATGACCTCATATCAATTAAAGCTTTGATATTTTCTGAGTTGGCCTCAATGCTTCTCTGATTGATGATGTAGCCCATAAATTTTTCAGAAGCATTCCCAAAGGCGCATTTTAAAGGATTAAGCCTCATCATGTACCTCCTCAATATTTGAAACATTTTCCTAAGATATTTGACATGATCCCTTGCCTTTAAGCTCTTCACCAGCATGTCATCCACATAAACCTTAATGGTTTTCCTAATGAGGTCAGTGAACATTTTATTGACAAGTCTTTGTAAGTGGCCCCGACGTTTTTCAACCCTAAAAGCATGACCTTGTAGCAATAAAGACCGTAGTATGTTATGAAGGATGTATGCTCTTCATCAGTTGGGAACATTGGGATTTGATTGTACCCGGAATATGCATCCATGAAGCTAAGAAGTTTTTGTCGACAGTCAAATCCACAAGTTGGTCTATACGAAAAAGTGGAAAACTATCTGCAGGGCAAACATGATTTAAGTTTGAGAAATCTACACAACCCTCCACTTGTTGTTATGCTTTTTTACCAATACTAGGTTAGAGACCCGCTTTAGATTCGTTGACTCGTAGATGAAACGATTTTTGATCAACTTCTTAACTTTATCATTTAGAACCTCTTTTGCTTGTATGATGTAACCTTTGGATCAATGTTCAAGCGATGGTTACTGACCTTTGGATCAATGCCGACCATGTTTCCATGCTTCCAAGCGAAGACATCTAGATTTTTCAGAAAGAAGCTTTACAACTTCTCCTTGGCTTCTACTAATAGATTTCTTCCTACTTGCAAATATTTGGAGGGGTCCTATGGGTCTACTGGGAAGCTCTCTAGTTCTTCCATATGGGCTGTTTGAGGCTCGCAATCAATGATATGAGAGTCCAGCCCTTCCAAACTAATTGCGTCTTGAGCAACTATTCCTTCTTCAGGGGTTATCTGTTCTTCATAGATTTCTTCTTCTTCAAAGGTACGTATAATTCCAAGGACGACCCCTTCTTCAGAGGCATCCATCATTTCGACGTCTTCTTCTTATTTATGGGTTCTTCTTTGTTCAGGGACATCGTCTATGTCAAAAATTCCATAAAATGGTGAGTAGTCAAGGGTGTGATCCCCATCCCCATCTCTATTGCTAGAGTGATTTTACCCCATGGGATGATGTAGTTGCCTGTAAAGCCATATAAAGGGAAACTCATTAGGGTCAACTCGTGATCCACTTTCATCTTATTAAAAGTAGCCCCGAAGATGGTGTTGACATAGCTCTAATTATCCACTAGCATTCATTTTGGGTTATTGCATGCTACAACGGCCCTCACCACTAGAGTGTCATAGTGTAGATAATGTACACCCACTGCATCATCTTGGGTGAAAGTGATAAGTTGAAATTTTCTTTCATTAGAGGCTTGGTTGACTATGAAGTTTATCATATGCGGGTTCGTCGCTTCTCTGGAGTAATTTCTATAGGAGTTCCTATATTTTTCCCAACGTATGGGCCTCCAAAAATTGTATCAGTTTCTCTGATGGGCTCTTGGCCAGCATTCACTAAATGGCTTCTTCTTTGTCTCTAATACTCCCTAATTTGTTCTGCATCAGTATCTCTCTTTCTGGGAGCATAGTTTCTGTTTTGGAGCCTCGGCTCAACATTCCTAGGCTATTAGGTTTGCCTAGAAGGATCATCTCTTTGGAGGCATCTGTTCCTCCCTTGATTGACACTATGAGTGTGCCTCGCAATCTCCTTACAGCCTTCAATGGTGTGGCTATAAGATTTATAGTATGTACAATACAGAGACTCTTCATCCCTATTTCTAAGTTTAGCGCTTCGCCCCCTACATTTTCCCATTCGGGGAAATCTTTGATAGGGTTTGTTCTGGTACATTGTAGCACCAGGGTTCACTTTATTGTAGGCCAAAGTGGGCACTTCATGTAATGTTACTACGGCCAACGCTTGTCCAGGTTAAGAGGGATCGGTTTACCGACCTAATGGTCCATCAAATGTGGGTTGGGCCTCTTCCTTTTTACATTTAAGAATGGGAAAGTCCTTTGTCAGCCCTGATCCTGTAACTCTCAATTCTTCACTGAGGATCTCACACCTTATCATTTCTAGTAAGGCATCATAGCAGTAGGGTATGTGTTGTGCACGTCTCTCCAATAGACAGAGTTCATGTCCAATCTACACCGTAGGGCTATTAGAGCTTCCTTATTTGTCATTTGTACACAGTATGTCATCTTATCAGTAAAGTGGGACAAGAAACTTTTCAAAGACTTGCTCTACTACTGCCTCATATCCTGAAGGCACTGGATAGGTCCTTCACATTCTTTTCTTGTGGCGAAGTGCTTAAGAAAAGTCTTTTTGAAATCTAGCTGCTCCTAATGCTCCCTACTGGTAACCTAGTGTGCCAGGTTTCATGTGTTGGAGTGGTTTCTTTCAAATTCACGTGAGTTTCGAAGCTCTTGAAATGCTTCGCATGATCACTTCTCTCATCATACTTAGGAGTTTTGGGAAGTGAGAAATGGTTCAACATGGGGGCAATCCTAATAGCTTGCAAAAATTGTGAGTTATCATCATCATCGATAAGATTACATGATCTTTGTAGTTCATCAGAATCCTCATCTTCCCTAAATTGAGTCTCTAAGGGCAGATAGGAAGGTCATGCTTCACTTCTGGCCCGCTCTTGCTGTAAACAGGATCTGAGGCGCTTCATCGTAAATAGGTTCGTCTCGTCTTTCGAACTGAAGAGACTCCTATTGCCTATTTCTAAGCACATGAGGAGCTGGAAGGGAGGTGGTGTAACACCCCAAAAATTTTTAGAATATAATTTAATTATTTTACATGCCACATTTTATTATTTTGAAAGTTGAGGGACTAAAATAAAGTTTTAAATTCTTATATTTTTTGAGCCAAATACTCGATTTTTGACTGAGTGACCAAAATTATATCAATATGGATCTCGTTGGATAGCTCGTTTTTAATCATAAAAATAGGCTCAAGAAAATATTAATTCGGATAAGTAGGTCTCAAGATATTAAAGTTTAAAGAAAAATGTAATTTATTTACATTTTTAATATAAAAGTGAAATTAGATGAGGATTGTCACGTGTAGAGGATGAATGTGAAAATAATATTTTATTAGAATTATATTTAAAGTATAAGTTGTCATTATTATCTTTTGAGATTGAAATCTTTTCTATTTTGTGATGGACACGTGTCATCTTGTGATTGATCTCTAGAGAATTTAATTTTTATCAAACTAGACAGACACAATTTTTATCACAATTCTACTATAACTCATATACTATACTTTTCCTTATAAATAGTGTGTACACGTCTCACAATTCACCACACAGAATTTTATAAAGCAGTTTTCATATAGAAAGCAGCTGTAAATTCTAAGTATATTTTTATATCAAAATGCCCGTTCTTCAATCAAGTTAAGATACTTTTGTGCAAGTGGTTTTTATTTCCTTATACTTTTATGTTCAGTAATTTATGCATGAATTGCGAATGGGCCTTCAAGTTCTTTAGAAAGAGATAAGAGATCTTAAGGGATTTAAGATGACCTAGATGAGTGTTTCGCTTGATCACCGAGATACTCCATATGAGAAGAGTGGTATGAATTGTTTATTTTATTGTATATAATTGTATACGGGAACTACACGTATCTTACTGGTTGTTTTCAAAATACTCACTCTTACAAATTTTACAGGCTAGTTCGGGTCGATTGGATCTGTGGTGGGATAGTGCAGCGGAATGTCAATGGATTTCAACCTACGAGAATAATACTAAGTTTTACTGCTCTTATTTAAATTTATTAGTTCATTTGTCCAATAACATTATTAGCAAATTTATTAGTTGGAGAATGTTTAAATTGTTTTTCAAAGACGAGAATTTATTATCATGATTTAAATTTATGAATGTTTTGTTATTTAGACAAATAAAAATTTATTTCTGCATTTTAAGTACATGAAAATTATTATTGGTAACACCTTAAGATGTCAGAATTGTTGGGGCGTTACAGTTTGGTATCATGGCAAATGTTTAATTTCCTGTAGACCCATATGCATATTTTTCATAACTTGAAAAAATAATTGACACTATTCACGATGAACAGTGGGAAAAAAAAAATTTACCGTGCATCAAAGATTATATATGTTTATTTATTTATTTATTTTTGTTGTAAAAAGATAAATTGTGAATAATGGTAATTAGAATTTAGATTGTTATGATTTCATATTCATAGTTTGAGTTTCACGTGTGACAAATTTTTATTTAAGAAATGTCATGTTCGATCTATTGTCATAGTTTTGTTGATTTGCGTAATTGTAAAATTGAAAGGCTTTGTCAACAAGACCTAAACTGTCTAAGAAGAGCTTAGAATTTAATCGGTCCATTATGACCCCCTCCTCATCTGGAAGCCTTTCAATTGCGCGTTGTTCAAATTAACGAGATGAAATACAATATTTCAAATCTTTTAAAAAAAATGTGTGCAATATTAATTTTTTTTTCATAAATATTTGAAGTTTACGGACAATGTAAAATTTTTTAAAGTCTTAAACATGTAATGAGATGAAAAATCATTGGCACGTAGCGCTCACCACTCAGTCACTCTCCAATTGATCCAACGTATGAAAAGAAATTTTATTCTTTTAGCATGTTTATGAGTCATCTTGCTTATATCATGAGATGTATAATTATGTTTACTTCACATATTTTTGTTAGTTAAAATCTTCACAAATGAGTATTATCGATGCAAACATGAAATGAAATAATATGGTCACTGAAAAATCAAGCATAATTGAAGTTACACTTGTCACATGATTAGGACTTGGTAGGTAACTAGGATGGCTGGATATAGACCCACCTACATACAACGTGCTCAAGTTGCTATCGAGAGATACATAGATTATGAAATAAGTTGGGAGCGAACATTTGTTGAACATGTTGAAGATTTCCTTCTTAAGTGGGAGCAAGCAAGATCGTTCGAGTATGATAAGGGGACAACCATCTCAATTTATTATCTTATAAACACTATACAACCTCAATGGAGAGATGTGGCCTACTTCGTGAGAGATATGGATTTCGACCTCTATCCGTCCGAAGACTGGGACAAGATTGATTTTAGAGGATATTGTGAGGATATCATAATTTTGTGGAACCACAGACAACAATAGCTAGCACCGGAACCTGAGCCCGAGCCAGAACCTGAAGAGGACCCTGAGGAAGACCCTGAGGAGGACCTCGAGGAAGTCCCAGAGGAGGAAGTCGAGCCGGAGCCGGAAGACCCTATCATCAATTTGGTTATAGATTCTGAACCCGATTCATGCATTACTTCGGATGATGAGAAAGAAGATTTTCAGGACTTATAGAGATTAGCGATAGTTTTATTCCTTTAGCAAAAGTTTATTCAGTTCTCTATTGGAGTTATTTTTTTTTTCAAAAACTAGATACTATGTTTGAAAATTTTAAATTTCTCATTAATATTATAATAAATTTTTGCATTTTCAGATTTTCCTAAATTAAAATTTTAATTGTGTTAAGAAAATGTCGAGACAACAACAAAACCAAGCAGCGGTCATCAGAGATTTGTTGAAAGCTGTACAAGATTTAGGTAGACAACAAACCCAGGTTGGTCCCCAGAATGCCAATGCTAATAACAACAGTTCAATTGTGGAACAATTCCGCCGCTACAAATCTCCAACTTTCGATGGCAAGGCAGACCCATTAGTCGCTGAGGAATGGAGCGAATCTTCAAACATCTTTCTTGCACCAATGCTTAAAAGGTATTATGTGCAGAATTCATGTTGGTGGATGGCTGGATGCTGCAGGCCACAGGTGGGAATCAACATCACGAACTAGAACAAAAGCTCAACAACGTGCTCTAACGTAGAAGCAATTCAAGTATGAAGTGATGGGAAAATATTTCCCACAAGCCCTTAGAGATCGAAAAGAGACAGAATTTCTTCAACGTAGACAAGGGAAGATGAAGCTTGAGGAATATAAGAAGAAATTTGAACAACTCTCTAGGTACGCACCACACCTAGTGGATACGGAAACAAAGAAGGCGAGGAGGTTCGAACTGGGATTGCGTCCTGAGATTGGTGGCATAATGGCATCTCACCAATTCACCAACTACAGTCGGGTATTGCAAACTGCCCAGGCAATCTCAAACAGGTTAGAGATTGACCAAACCTTTCAACAAGGGGCCGAGCCCTTAGGAAAGCGAAAGTGGAGTGGGTCCAATGAAGAAAAAGGAGAAGGACCGAATAAGAAAGTTAACATTGGATCGAGTTTTGGACAAGTCATCTCACCCTGTCCAAAGTGCAATAGGATGCATTGGGGTGAGTGCCTCTTCGGGAGAAATGTGTGCTATCGATGCGGCAAAGCGGGTCATATTTCCAAATATTGCAAGGAAGCCCCCTCGAAAAGGAACGATGAGCAAGAAAAGAAAGGAAATGCATGAGTTTTCGCTTTAACTCAAGAACAAGCGATAGATGGCACGAACACAGGTAATTTCGAGGACGAAATTCTTTAAGGAGGGGAGATTGTAATACCCCAAAAATATTTAGAATATAATTTAATTATTTTACATGCCACATTTTATTATTTTGAAAGTTGAAGGACTAAAATAAAGTTTTAAATTCTTATATTTTTTGGGCCAAATACTCGGTTTTTGATTGAGTGACCAAAATTATATCAATATGGATCTCGTTAGATAGCTCGTTTTTAATCATAAAAATAGGCTCAAGAAAATATTAATTCGGATAAGTAGGTCTCAAGTTATTAAAGTTTAAAGAAAAATGTAATTTATTTACATTTTTAATATAAAAGTGAAATTAGATGAGGATTGTCACGTGTAGAGGATGCATGTGAAAATAATATTTTATTAGAATTATATTTAAAGTATAAGTTGTCATTATTATCTTTTGAGATTGGAATCTTTTCTATTTTGTGATGGACACATGTCATCTTGTGATTGATCTCTAGAGAATTTAATTTTTATCAAACTAGACAGACACGATTTTTATCACAATTCTACTATGACTCATCTACTATACTTTTCCCTATAAATAGTGTGTACACATCTCACAATTCACCACACAGAATTTTATACAGCAGTTTTCATATAGAAAGCAACTGTAAATTCTAAGTATATTCTTATATCAAAATGCCCGTTCTTCAATCAAGTTAAGATACTTTTGTGCAAGTGATTTTTATTTCCTTATACGTTTATGTTCAGTAATTTATGCATGAATTGCCAATAAGCTTTCGAGTTCTTTAGAAAGAGATAAGAGATATAAGGGATTTAAGATGACTTAGATGGGTGTTTCGCTTGATCACCGAGATACTCCATAAGAGAAGAGTGGTATGAATTGTTTATTTTATTACATATAATTGTATACGGGAACTGCACGTATCTTACTGGTTGTTTTTAAAATACTCACTCTTACAAATTTTACGGGCTAGTCGGGTCGATTGGATCTGTGGTGGGATGGTGCAGCGGAGTGTCAATGGATTTCAACCTACGAGAATAATACTAAGTTTTACCGCTCTTATTTAAATTTATTAGCTCGTTTGTCCAATAACATTATTAGCAAATTTATTAGTTGAAGAATGTTTAAATTGTTTTTCAAAGACGAAATTTTATGATCATGATTTAAATTTATGAATGTTTTGTTATTTAGACAAATAAGATTTTATTTCCGCATTTTAAGTACATGAAAATTATTGTTGGTAACACCTCAAGATATTAGAAATTTTGGGGAGTTACAGGTAGAGCATGCCTATTTCTAGGTACTTTTGGCTCAACCTGTCGAAGACGCTTACAGACCTCTGAGATAAGTCCTTTGGTTCATAACTCGGGGAAAAATTGAATGGAGCCTTATTAGGTCGTTCAAATGCGTAGTTGGTGGATGTATCAACTTCAACCTCCATTTCCTAGGAGGCTTCATCCTAGTGTGATTTTGGTATCCAGACATTTTAGCTTTTAACCTCATCTTCTTCATAGTAGCGCCCTTGTAAAGGGTCGTGGGATATGTTTCATATGGCTACATGCGGAAGAACTGGGTATCCTCCTTGGCCCCACCCACGTGTTCATCAGTAGCTCATGTATAATCATATCCTGCTGGGTTATGTTCCTTATATTGGTGGTCATTGTGGCCACTTTTCTAGTAAGTATTGCTGTTATCCTACCCCCGCCCCATGACCCTGCTCGCTATGTTGTTGGTGAGGTCGCAGACGAGCTGCTAGAATGGTACGCGAGGGTTCCCCTTCTTCAAGGTATTCCCTCGTACTCTAAGGTGCATTTTCTTCACTACTTGAACTTATTCAAGCTCATTCTTGACTAAACGTTCCTTTTTTAAGGATCAAATCAATTTTGAATCAAACGGTTTTTCTTTGAGGTTTCCAACGGTTATTTCTTCAAGAACACCTTTTTTTCAAGGGCTAGAAAACTCCTTTCAATTTACTTCCAACTGACTTCTTCCTACGGGACTTTTGTGTTTAAAGTGTATGATTTTTCAGACAGCGTCAATTTGTTGATCCCGAAAAATGTAACACTTATGTGGACAACAGATGCCCGGCCCACTCATGCCAACTCAAACAAATTTCAGTGCATTTTGACTAGAGCACTGGTAAGAAGCGGGATGAACATGGACTCGAGAGATACTTTACGGCATGAGACAAAAGTGTTCAAGCACCAGTGGGTGGAACAAAGATGATTGCGCTAAAAACAATCACCAATCGAATACCAAAGTAAACCAATAAAACTAATGTATATGGAAAAAACATGGTGATATATATAGATATTGCAAGACCATTTGTATTATCAAGGATCAAGAGTTCAAAAGTCCAAAAATCCAACGATTTTCTAGTTACAAAGAAGGCCTATTTATAGTGTTGGTTGACGGGGTATCCGTAGGATCAGAACCACGTGGCCTCATCTCCTTGACTAAGACTTCACATCACTATCTCTCATACAATATATACATTTGACAACGAGTCAGCCGCCCTATACATTAGACTAACACACTTGACATTACAAACATTACATCAATCATTCCTAAAGATTGACTACAAATTTTGTAAGAGACAATTTCAGCCTTTTGAGCTTCGGGTAAACTGATGGCCTCGGTTGGAGGAGGCTTTGTATTGGTCCTTTGAGTGAAGAGCTTCGACTTCTTCTATGTAGCTCTTCGGACTCACGCACTTCATCCGTTTAGGCAGTGCTTCGGCATAAGAGTTTTGACCATTCATATGATTTCTTTACAATTGACCAGTTAGGTTCTTATTGAATTCCCTAACTACGTGGATTGTTTACGTGACACTTTGATTTGAGCCTTAGTGGCAAGGCGTAACAACAATAGCATAAATTTCCCTTGTTTGACGAAAATTATGATCTAACTTTTTTGTTATTAAAGTCAAAGTAAAAAATTAATTTTAATCACATATTTCATTTGATGAACAACTTTTAACCACGTATTTCATAAACTTTTATCAAAATCTGCTAAAAATTTAATTTTCATTTCCACCAAACAGAGACGTTATATTATCGAATATTACTAATAGTTTGTTGTTTGCTAATGGTCGATGAAGAAACTATTGATGTTACTGACCTAAGCTTCTCTCTTTTTATCCAATCTATTGATAATAGTCGATAATATAATTGATGATATTGTAATCATTCGTTTGATTTACATATATTTAATATATACAATCACAATGAACATAAATGATTCAATGCCTACGGTGGGCATGAATTATAATGCACATTGTGGGCGTGACAACATTCAGTATTTATTACCTCCAATTCAATTTCGATTCGACATGAGTTGAATCTTTTGATCATTGACCCTTTCTCTTTTTCCAATTCGATGCCCATGCTGGGTTTTATACATTACTCAATATCTCCGTCTTATGAAACTTAAGTTGAATCCTTACTAATTGGACAAATTGCTCAATTAGTACAAAAATTTAACTTAAATCTCTTATAAGGTAGGGGTTTTGGATTAAAATATTGAGAGATGCGATAGAAAGCCGTGAGGAATAAGATGTGTTTAGACTCTCGTAAAGCAGACAATACGTATGATATAATGACTTTAATATAGATATCTAACGATCTGAACTTGCATGTCCAATCCATTATATTATACGTATTGTCCGCTTTAAAAGAGTTTAAGCACATCTTACCTTTCGCGGCTTTCTCTCTTGTCCCTCAGAATTCAAATCCAAAATATTTTCCTTATGAGAGATTTAAATTAAATCTCCGTACCAATTAAACAACTTGCCAAATTGGTACTAAGATTTGTTTTTAATTACATTTTTCTTTTTCTTGTTTTAGCTTATTGTGCTAAGATTACATTGAACTTAATAAAACATCAATTCTCAATTGAATATATTATATAAGGGAAAACTGCCGCATTGGTCCCCAACGTATTTCCCGATTAAAGAAAGTTGGTCTTCAACTTATAAATAAGAGAAAGTTGGTCCTCACTATTTCATTATAATCGTATTATCAATCCACTATATCAGAAAGCTTATAAATCTCCTTTATATCGTCATGACCCTCACTGAAACATGTCTTGTTTCAAATATCTAAGTACTAGTCCAAGTTAAAAATAAATTCTATGTGTGTAAAATCGGACATGTGAGATGACCAGTTGATCATATCACGACTTAACGAATATTTAAGAAGTATATGTTGATTATGACTAATTATGCAACAACAATAAAAAGTTAAGAAACTTATTCATTTACAAAACCAACTTTGCTACTCGAGCAATGGGTATACAAGTATATGATTAATAACACAATTTTCCTATTAAATACAATTTTATACTCAAAGCTGGTCCATCATACTTCCAAATGTATTTGACTTGGGATAGAATTTGATATTTTTAGAAAAATAAGCAGGCCTTGCCCGCTAAAATCGTGCCCACACGACTCCTACAACCAAGGAACACCTTAAAACAGCAAGTCCATTGACCACCCCACCCTCTCTCATTTTTCAAATTTGCCAATGTTTCGAATGGAATGATAAAAATCACCAGCTCCATACAAACCTGCAGCCTTGGGAGATTTCAGTGGTGGAAAGAAGAATAAGGCTTTCATTCCTGTTTGACGTCGACTTCACATGAAATGAGTCAAAGACGCGACTAAGAATAAGGCCTTCATTATCCTTCTTTCTTCTTCTTTTTTCCCCTTCATTTCTTGTTTCAGGTTGGCTTCATGCTCATGGTTCATTCTATGAGGAAACTGTGTCCGAATTTGGACAAGGAAGATGGACTGGAGACGGTGTTGGAGGTGCCAATACCGGAGGAGATGTTCAACAAAATGGGAAGCAACGCTGCCTTGCGGTGGAGGACAATGAGAAATCTTATGAAAGCTCAACGCGCCATTGACAGATCCGCCCATCCAGCGGCGACATCGGGGAATGATCAATTTATGTTGTTGCTGAAACTTGTTGGATCAGCTTTTATACCTTATCAGGTCCAAACAGACCATGCTGTTACCTTGCCTGTAAAGGATGGTTCTATTGTAAGCATACCCTTTCATCTTTATGGTTGTGTTCTCAATAAATTTATGGTCGACTACATGCATCGATTTTCTTCATTTTACTCGAATTATCATTTGCAATGACAGATTTTCAATGTTTGTTATGATATAGATATCCGATAAAATCACAGGTTCAATTTTTCGTTAACAACGCATATCCAAAATTATTATCAACCCCTCAATTATCACTATGGCTACTCGTCTACCGCTCTTAAAAATATGAGCATATTTTCTCCGTCTCCATGATATCTTCTTGATTTTCCATGATCACTTTCATAATACTTTGACCATCATGCCTTTTTATAGACGGTCATTCTCGAATAAACCAGCCGTCTTAAAGTTTAAAATGCTAAAGAAGTGACACGTTCATATCATTTAAAATTTATTTTCAACATGACGTCTCAAGTGCTAGTTGAGTTCCCTTTCACCAAATGTTTGACATGCGAACAATTTTCATAAATTGGTGGAATCGAGTTTTGAACTAAGTCCTCTTTTGATTGCTTTGATACGTGCTGATTGGAGTGGGAACACTTATTTATTTCAAGTTCCTCTTCAACATTCTCTTTGTAATATGTAAACATAAATTTCATGTTGTTGGGACTTGAAGTTACATCTCTTTGGAGTGATTATAATTCCCTTATAAATCCAAAACCATGTTTGAGACTTTTGTTCGTACTTTTCTCAACCATTTTTAACGAGCACCCTAGAACTAAAAATCTTGTTTTGTTTATTACAATGGCAAAAAGTAGGTGATTTGTCCAATACATGAATTGAAAACTAGCTCGATTTCCCCAACAAGCAATACGTATCTTGAATATTTTTGTTGGCATCACCAGGAAGCTTCGACTGCGAAATACATTGTGCAACAATATCTAGCAGCAACAGGAGGGCTAGTTTTAATCAATGCTGTAAACAGCATGTATGCTGTGGGGCAAGTAAAGATGGTTGTAACATCAGACGTGGACCAAAATTCTCTTCAAAATGCAAAACGAAGCTGCGAAGCTGGTGGCTTTGTGCTATGGCAGAAGAACCCTGATCTGTGGTACTTAGAGCTGGTTGTCTCAGGCTGCAAAATAAGTGCTGGAAGTGATGGGAAAATAGGATGGAGCCAATCATCCTCCAATACAAGTGCTTCCAAAGGGCCCCCAAGACCTCTCCGAAGGTTCTTCCAGGTATGTTTGGTGGGTTGTACTCGACAGCGCTCTCTGATAATAGGTGGAATTTGAATCTTCTTTTTCTTTCTAAAACGAGTTTGGCTGGACTTAACTAGAAGTTTCCTTGTAAGTGAATAGGTAAGTTTTAAAGAAAAATTAGAGATATAGGAAACAAAATAAAATTTGTTTGGAAAAAGTAAAAATTACAGCATTGTGTTTTTTTTTTTTTCGTAGAACCTGATATCACAAGGTGTCAAGCCCTAATATGTTCGAATGCTACTTAATGTATATGATTTCTTGCTAATTATTAAAGAAACAAATATTGTCTATAGTCATTCCTCATTATACGAATACTTCGGATTGGTTTTCCGAAAGCATAAGCCCAGAAACACAATGCACCATTGTAACTTAAATCCCTGGATCCGTTCCTGATAACTTGAGCTGATATTTCTGATGTTTGTAGGGTTTGGATCCAAGATCAACGGCCAACTTATTCTTAAACGCAGTTTGCATTGGAGAAAAAACCATAAAAAATGAAGATTGTTTCATTCTCAAGCTAGAAACAAGTTCAGACATTCTCAAAGCACAAAGCACAACCAATACAGAAATAGTCCACCACACAATGTGGGGATACTTCAGCCAAAGAACAGGCCTCCTCATACAATTTGAGGACACAAAATTGATACGAATGAAGGCGGCTAAGGACGGTGAAAGCGTATTTTATGAGACGAGCATGGAATCCGTGCTCGACGACTATAGATACGTAGAAGGTATCAACATAGCACATAGTGGAAAATCATCTGCTACATTGTATAGATATGGAAAGACATTGAACAGAAAATGGAAGTTGGAAGAAACGTGGAAAATTGAAGAGGTTGATTTTAACATTTGTGGGTTGTCTGTGGAGTACTTTTTGCCTCCAGCTGATGTCAGGAAGGAACAAGAAAATGAAGAACAAACAATTTGATATGTACTAGAGTTAATTTATGTTTTTTAATCTCTATTTTTAGAAAATTTAGGTGAATTTTGTTTGTATATAAAGGTAAATGGTAGATTTTCTACTTTGTTTATTTGATTTTTTAAAGTTATGTTTGCGTGCAATAATTGAAATTTGGTTCAAGAATTTCGTACTTGCTTTTTCATGGAATGAGTAGTTTAGGGTGTGTTTGAGTCACATTATTTTAGAAGAATGTATTCTGGAATAGTAGATTAATACAAAATGTGTGGTTGAAAAAAAAAAAGTTGTTGACGTGACGGAAATATTATTTTATTGAAAAATGTGTGGTTGAAAATGAGTAGAAGAATGAAAATGAAAATTTCAATGTTTACCAAACAGAGACTAAATTCTACTATGTTTCAACATTTTTTTTATTTTTTTTCCAATTCTGCAAATTGATGTAGGTAAATGGCCAAAAAATATAAATTGGAATAGGAAGAGTTCAATTTTCAAACAGCCAATTATTTTAAAAATTAATTAGTCATTTTCTGTTCTTTGTGCAATTATATGTATTGAATTACGAAAAAGGACAAATTTTAAAACTCATTTCTTATAGTTATTTTTCTAGAGTTTAAAAATAATAGTTATTTTCTAGCATTATTTCATTCAGTTTTACAAGTTTTTCTTTTTCATTTGAGGGGATTTGTATCTATATCTTGTAGTAGTACATTTTCCTATTATTGAAATTTTTAATTGAGGGAATAGAAAACATGAAATAAAAAAAATGTAAATAGGGCTCCAATTGAAAGCACATTTGAAAAAAGAAAATCAAACTAAAAATATACTTGGAATTCACAGCTGCTTAGTATGAAAGCTGCCGTGTAAAATTTATTGGTGGTGAATTGTTGGATAATTGCACATTATTTATAGTTGAAAAATTTAGTGGTTGAGTCATGGTACAATTGTGATGGAAAATCGTATTTATCACATTTGATAAAAATTGAATTTCTAGTAAAGCAATCACAAGGTGACATGTGTAAAAAATACTTATCACAACAAAAAATGTGGTTCTCATCCTAATACGTGATAGTGAAGACAACTTGACTTTAAATAGAATTAAACAAAAAAGATAATAATTATCTAACATACATTCACGTGGCTATCATCATCCCAATTTACTTTGATTTAAAAATAAATAAATAAATAAATTACAATTTCTTTGAATTTCAATATCTTGAGACTAACTTATCTGAATTAGCTTTTTCTCAAGCCTAATTTACATGATTAAATACGACTATCCAACGAGTACTATATTGATATACTTAACATCACTCTATCAAAATCCAAATATGGACCCAAAAACATAAGAATTTATAACATACTTCACTTAGTCCCTCAATTTTCAAAATAATAAAAATATGGCATGTAAAATAATTAAATTCAATTTTTAAAGTTTTCGGGGCGTTACACTATGGTAGCGAATAGTTCTAACTTTCTTGGATCAATCATTGGTCGGTAAACATTGATAACTTTGGTGACCAATCATTGGTTGTTAAAGGACAACATACGCATCAGTAACTAAAATCTTGGTCGGTGAATGACAACATTTTTTTCCCTTATTTTCTAGTGACCATAATCTGGTTGCAAAATGAATGTTATCAACCAATATGTGATTGCTAGACGTATGTATCAATCCTTTTATAATTAAGATATTTCGTTCCTGCTAATAATTTGCTCGATATTTCAATTTTCAAACATCACAATTACTAAATTAGCAATATTGAAAGTCAATAGAATATTAAATTTAACCAAAAAAAAAAAAAACATGTCACTGCAGAAGAAAATTGTTCTGCTTAGATAACAAGTACTAATAGTCAATGTATAATCATAAATGTCTAATATTTAACCATGAAAAGATAAATTGTAACTTCAACAATATAATCATAGTACTACAGTACAAACTAATGGCGGCGGTGGAGGACAATCATTGGTCGGTCTTGTAGGAGGATGTTGACTCATCCATTCGTGCAACAAAGCTATGGATAAGTAACGCCTATTGTTCGAGACTGTGTGTAAGCTTACTAATAGCTTTATCATCCTCTTTATCTCGTTGCGTAAGAATTTTCAACTGTTACATCAATTTAGGGGGAACTGTGACTACCTTCCTGTATGATTTGCGCGAAGCAGTTCCAACCCCAGAAATAGTCCAGCACTCTTACTATGAACTTGAGCACATATTTCTGCTTCATCCATGATAGATGCTTCAACTTCTAACTCTGTTTGTAAATGTTGTAACTTCACCATTTTTTCTATCATACAATATCAAAAGGTTGTTAAAATAAATAATATTAAGGTTAAGATCTTCGTGTAATAAGTAATATATCTTACATATCGGGGCTCACATAATTGGTTATCTCATCCTTTTGATGTGGAATGCATCATCCTAAACAATTCAATACGTCCAACTGGTTCTTCCTTTGTACACTGAAAAAGGAGAAAAAAAAAGGGGGGGGGGTCACAATACACTCAAATTAGTAGCATATTGTTGATAACTTCAACATAATTAGACAAATATATAAGAGTATAAAACCCTGTCTAAGTTGAATTCGACCAAATATAAAGCAATTTACCTCCAAAGGTTATGTGGACCACCAAGTTCTTCTAACAATTTCAGTATGCGTTTGTCTCCCATTATTGTAGAAGAAATTGAGTAATGAATAGTATTTTTTAGAGAATGTATGGTTGAAATTTAAAGTAACTTCATTGATTTGTGTGTAAAATATTTTATTGGGTGAATGTGTAGTGGGGAATCTTATTGTAACAAACAATGTTTTGGAATAATGGGAGACAAAGTATTATATAGTTGAAGATCAACAAGAAGTCATCTCAACCAACATGTAACATCATCACAACAAAAGGTACGAATATCTTCTTCTCTGGCTTTTACAACTATTTGTTTCTTACTTGCATTCATTATTCTCTGTGATGCCAAATCGCAACTAATTCCTCGCTTGCCTTTTTTTTTTATGAAGATAACCTAAAAGATATTTAAAGATAATTAATGTTGATGAATAGGAAGAATAAGTTCACAATATATTAAAAATCATTAAATACATACCATTGGATGCCTCAGTATCTACAAAATCAGATTGGAGCTGAAACACACCAATACCATATCAAACTGAAGTAAAATCTCCTAAAGTTGAATTCGAATAAAAAATTATGAATCTTCCAATATCATTCAAAATTTACAATCAAGGTAAATATAAATACACAAATCATATAAAAACGCCTAAGAAAATACTATCAGAAATTCTTTCAAAAACAAATACAAATGATTGAAAAATAACGAGTAAAAGAAGTCGGTTTTATATATCAAGAGAAGCAGTGATACTGGAGAAGGAGAGAGATGTTAACCCCCAAGAATAACTAAGCAAGAGAGGGGTGAATTGATTTTTGAAACTTTTTCGACAATTAGTCTCCAAACTATTCAAACTTAAGAAACAAATGTAAAGTGTAATACGAGAAGTAAATATGCAAACTCGACAACTTAATTCAAGTATGAATATAGCACAATATAAATGAAAATGTAAAGTAAAGTGCAATAATGTAAAGATAACAAACAAATTTAATGGTGTTCAATACACAATGTGTTCTACGTCCCCGTTACCAAGCTCTCCTTTACGAGCAATGCCAAATGCACTATAATGATAACTTACAACAAGGAGTACCAATCCTTAAGTGACTTACAACAAGGAACACTTATTCTTAGGTGACTTACAACAATGATAATTTATCCTTAAGTGACTTACAACAAGGAATACTTATCCTTAATTGACTCGAAACCGTCAAAATATAATTAATAATTTTACAATTGAAGAAACTCTCTTAACCAATGATATAATCAAGTTAAGTATTAGAAAGTTAGGTAAACACTTCAATAGATAGCAAATAATAAGTCTCAAGTGTTTTGTTGTAAATTTTGATGAATGATGAATAATGAAATAGTTTGTATCTTGTATCAAAGTTTTTCAACTAATGATATCTCTTAACAAATAATACAAGTTAAGTATGAAGAGAGATTTTACACTTTAATAAAAGTATTGACAAAAAACCCTTTATCAAGAATTGAGAAAAATGAGGTTGAGAAGTTTCTTTGTAGAATAAAATTCTTGATGAAATAGAGGAAACTAGTTTTGATCAATCTAGAAATTCTTTGTATCAAAGTTTTCAACCAATGATATCTCTTAACAAATAATACAAGTTAAGTATGAAGAGAGAATTTACACTTTAATAAAAGTGTTGACAAAGAAAGCTTCTATCAAGAATGAAGAGTAGATGAAATTGAGAAAGTTTCTTTGCAAAAAGAATTCTTGATAAGATAGATGAAAATAAGTTTGATTTATCAAAAAATTCTTTGTAATAAACGAAATAAAATTTAAAATCAAATAAGCTCAATGATTTTCAATAAATATACTCTCTTAATTGCTCTTATAAAATCTTAGGATTGAATGCAAAGAAGATTGATATTTATAGAGCAAAATAGGAGGCTGTAGGAACTTTCGATTGAGCAATTTAGGTCGACCGAAAGCGTGATATAGCCATTATAAAAATCAAACGTTGGAGTTTCGGTTGATACTTCGGTCGATCTACCGGTTGACCGAAAGTCAACTTTCAGTCAACTGAATATTGACTCTTTTTTTTAAATTGCCTTCTCAAATTCTATTTCATATTATGATTCAAAAGTATTTTTATTGTAAGTGACGAATTATGAAAATAATCTGAGCTTTATGCACTTGCTTAAGATTGACGAGTTAATACATTTACATATAAATGTACAATGTTTAATTGTCTTGACTTGTCATTCTTTTGGCTTGTATCTTGATTTGCGTCTTTTTCGAATCTTCAAGTTCCAATTCGATCGTCGCATGTAAATCGCTATCGTCTCGAATACTAACTTTCACTTTGATCTTCATTTCGAGTCCGATTTATAATCTTGATAGCTTTGAAAGCTTAATCACTCAAATTCAAATGTTAGTAAATAAAATGACTTGTTTGTTATAATCAAAACATTAAGGTTATAATCAACCATAGGTTACCAAAAGATTGGCTGATGGCGTGTGTCAAAACTGCAACAGGTAATTGTGGTTTGTTCAGATGCAGCGGCATCGATAGTGAGTCCATTCAGATATTATAGCAGCGGCTTGAAGAAGAAGACGTGGAGAAGGGTTGTATTTTGGTGGGTTCTGGTGTGAATATTTTTTATTGGTATTTACATATTTATTTATTTTGTAAATGAATTCTAATTGGTATAAGTTTTTAAACTCATGTTTAATGGAGATTAAAATTAAGTTTTTAACAGATTTCGATAAAAATTGATAAAAATATATGGTTGAAAAATTATGGGATCTATAAATATGTGGTAAAAATTAATTGTAGACTTTAACTATGATAAAAATCTAAATTATAATTTGTATCAAACATGGAATAAATATGCAAGGAGAATATAGCTTTGTGTTGGTATTTTATTGAGTTGATTAATTTTGGATTTGGATTTTGTTGAAGTAAAGATTGGGATTAACATCAAACAACGTAATTTATGAGAAATATTCATCGTTGGTCAATTTTTGGGTCTATTTTAGGTGTGAACGGCCCAGTAAGCAAAATTCAATGTTTTGCCATGATGTTAAACCAGTTTGGACTAAATCCCATTGTTTGAACTTTAAAATGTGTTTTTCCCTGTTCTAGATAATTGAATTGACCTATAATAAAGAACGTCTAGATGTATTCAATTTTTAATTATGTTTATTTAAGATTAATTATGAATATTAGGGAATCTAGTTTTTGTAAGTTGCAAAAAATCATTTTTGTTGTATTGTTATTCGGTCCATTTTCATTACTAATGTAATTTGTTCGAGTAGATATCAATCGTAGAGTGGTCGCGATCGATTGTGTTGTGACCTATATAACCAACCCTATAAGACTCATCCCAAACTGACTCGATAAATTTCTCATTTATTTAATTATTCTTTTAGTTTTAAACTTTAATATTTAATTTAATTAAATAAACAAGATTACAGAATTTAAAAAAAAAATGAAAATAATCTCTCTCTCTCTCTCTCTCTCTCGAAGGAATATGAAAAAGAATTTTAGCCCTCAAATTAGAGTCTCCTCTTGTCTCTATTCATCGTCGTCATCACTCTATTTGTTTCTCAAGTCTCTGACCTTACCTTATCTCAAGTTTCAAATCTTTCATCATTCACAGTGTATTAAAATGGTTAGAAGATGAGATTCTATATGTTGTATTGCTGGTTTTCTTTCGTTTTTAATCGATATGTTGTATTGCGGTTTTCTTTTTCGTTTTTAATTGACCATTAATTTGAATCAAAAGAACCGATAACGAAACATGTTAATCTGTTTAGTTTTTAAAATCTTCTTGTTCGGTTTGGATCTCAGCTAACCCAATTCAATTAGTAAAGGACAATGCGTTTATTTCATGGTAGAATACTTTAACACTACATAAACATGGTCTTTGTTTGTTTATTTCGCTAGAAAATGCCAAAATCATTTAATAAAAAGTGGGATTTATTGCGCCAAATGTTTTAGCGACCAAGGCATGAGTGGTTGCAGATGAGTAGATACATGGACCATTCCGTGCTCGCTGGAATGGTGTAGTTTTCAGCAACCATCACTATTGGTTGCTAGAAAATGTCAAAATTAATTGGAAAAAAGGGATTCTATTGTGCTAAATGTCTTAGTGACCACGACATCGGTGGTTGCAGAAGCGTAGGTTTAGGGACCATTTCGTGGTCACTGGAGTGGTGTAGTATTCATCAACCATCATTTTTGGTCGCTAGAAAATGCCAAAATCGATTGGAAAAAAGCGGGATAATATTGTACCGACTATTTTAGTGACCAAGGTAGGAGTGGTTGCAAAAGATTAGGTTTATGGAGCATTCAACGATCACTGGAGTGGTTTTATACCCAGCAACCATCACTTTTGGTTGCTAGAAAATGCCAAAACCAAATGAAAAAAAGCGGGATAAAATTATGCAAACTATTTTAGCGACCAAGGTATGAGTGGTTATTAAAGATTGGGTTCAGGGACCATTCAGTGGTCACTACAGTGGTGTTGTATTCAGACTTCAGCAACCATCACTATTGGTCGCTAGAAAATGCAAAAAACCAAATGAAAAAAATGCGAGATTTTACTGCGCCAAATGTTTTAACGACCATGGCACCAGTAGTTACAGAAGATTAGGTTCAAGGAGGGACCATTCAATAGTCACTGGAGTTGTGTAGTATTCTGCAACCGTCACATTGGTCACTAGAAAATGCAAAACCAATAGAAAAAAGCGGAATTCTATTGTGCCAAACTTTTTAGCGACCATGACATCGATGGTTGCAGAAGATTAGGTTTAGGGACCATTCAGTGGTCGCTGGAGTGGAGTGGTATTCTGTAACTATCACTATTGGTCACTAGAAAATGTCAACCAATTGAAAAAAAGCGGGATTTTATTGTGTCAAATGTTTTGGCGACTATGACATCGGTGGTTGCACAAGACTGGGCTCAAGGACCATTCTATGGTCACCGAAGTGGTTTTCATACACCAAAATTTTTTTGCTCTTTTTCCGCTCTACCTTTACCAATCAATCAAATATATGGTCCCTTATTTTTTGAATCAGCGATAAAAAATTGATCGCAATAGAGCATAACAAAATCAATCCAATTTTACCAAACCAAAACCCATACCAACCACTAGTTCATCGTTGATCGTGTCTTATAGCAACCATGTTTTATTGGTCGCTAAACCTTTGGTCGATGGAGCCCTTTTTTTGTAGTTGACCCTAACACTTAGACTAAAGAACAACTAGAAGCTTCGTCCAAACGACAAAAATTAAGGCATTAGCTCAATCTTGAACATAGATGTCATTTTTAGTGGCATTTTGACAGTCAAATCAACATGTTCTTCCGTGCAAACTTATGCATATACATAACAAATTGCATGATAAGTGTCACTAAAGCACAAACTCAATTAAAAATTGAAATTTGGACATAATCATGACTTTCAGTATGATGATGAGAGTTTCAACTTATAAAAATGATCAAAAAGTCCATAAAAATCGTTTATAAAAAAGGCCATTAATACAACAATAAAAATTGGGAATTAAGAGGTTGAAAATCAAAGGGTCAAAAAGCTAAGAAAATGAAGAAACAAATCTCAAAGATCCAATCTTCCACTCTAAAAAAAACCCACCTTAAATTAAGGCAAAATTAGGGCCGACATTATAAAATCCTTAACATTCTCCAATTGTAATGTCTTCTCTAACCAAAACCTCGCCCAAATTTTGCTTTTTCTTCCTTTAAAAGGAAAGCTCAATCAAAACATAACCAAAATCCCTCCAAAGGGCAACACTCTGCCAACATATCGGCAGGAAAACTCAACTACTAGTATAAAAAATTAATTTCCGCTTTTAAGGTCAAACGTTGGTTCACCAGGAACACCACAAATTTGTGCTTTATTGACAAAAAGTAACAATCACAATATTTTTAATATAATATATTTATTATCTTAAAGAGTGTCAACATAATATTAATGTAGAATGTTGATACATTATAATATTCATAAATATTGATATTTAAAGCCGTTTTAAACAATGTAATATTTTTCTGAAATATTAATTTATAGTAATAACACAATATTTTTTTGAAATATTGATTATGATTTATAAGTTGATACTTTTTTCAAGAGTACTAATACGATATTATTCAAGTAAATATACGTATGTATCATTAATCGATATAGTCAAAATGATATAGCAAAATCGAATAACGTATACTGATTATGCAAGTTAAAAGATCTTGCTCACCTTTTTCTTTTGAATATAAAAGAATAACCTGTTGCTAACTTAATTGATTAAAATTCCGTGTTTAGTTTTAAAAAAAAAAAAAAATCACTTTTGATAACTCAATTGGTTTCTTGGTAATAATGTGTTATAAAATGAAGAGAGAATAAATAACAAAAGAATAGATAGAGAATATATAAGAGAGAGTCAAAATTCTTCTTTATATTTTATTGAAAAAAGAGACCACATATTTATAAATTACAATTACAACAAATTCATATTTATTTACTATTTGTATTTCTTTACGAAATTGATATTTAAGGTATTTTAATAAAAAATTAAATGAAGTCTCGTTTTCCAATATTATTAGATCTGGACTATCGATCAGTGGGTCTAGGCCATTACGATGTCAAGTTTTGATTACTAAACTCATTCAAACATTGAATGTTACCCATTGACATAATATCTATTTCTAACCTTTAACAAAACTAGTGACATGGCTAACGAAATGTACACGATGATACGTCACATCATTAACAAATTGTCAGTTTTTGATTGCTTACTAAACACACAAAAATTTAGTTAAATTGATTTTGCAATGAAACACACAATAAATTTAATTAGATTTTGGATTTGTGTAACGAAACAAACAATCCATTTAATTAAATTTATTGCATGTTTCATAGTAAAATTAAAAGTTTTAAATTTAATTTTAACAACAACACATACAATAACTTTGAATTTTTCAAATGATGAAAAAAATAATTCTACAAACATACGTTAAAATTAAATTGAACTTATTATGTAATTGACTAATAATTTCTCGTAGGATAGACAATTCGGACTCATTTGTCCATTTTATTATTTTTACGCAATCCCTAAGCTTGTGATACACAATTTTAAGGAACAACTAGCCGACATCAATTTTATAAGTTTAGTGGTCAAATTTCGATCACCCCAAATTTCAGTGAGCAGTCGAAGACGTTTTTCAAAATTCAGTGAGCAATCGAAAACGTTTTTCAAAATTTAGCGAGTAATCGAAAACGTGACAATTTATTAATTTTGTTAAAGGTTTGAACAGATCTTATGTAAGTGAATAAAATCAAATATTTGGATGATTTTAATGATCAAAACTCAACATGTTGAACTTCAGTGAGTAATGGAATCCAAAAACATAAGTCAGTGGAGATCGGGACAATTATCTCAATTTTTACTATGACAAAAAAATTCGCCAAGTGGAAAAGACGATAATAATAATCACGACTATACCAGTGAGCAGTGGAGCAAAACCCTAGCGTAAAAATGTATTTGAGCAGCTCAATCTAGCCACTGCCAAAGGTACAATCTTTTTTATATTAATTTTTTCTTCACCAATTGCGGTGATTTGGGTTCGAGTGCTTGTACTTTTTTGTTAGAATGTGGTGAAACGCAAAGTTTCGGTTTTACTGTTGACTTAAAAGGAAAGTGATGCAAATTACCTGAATTTTTTTGTTGACTAGATACTCCGCTTATTATCTGATGCCGTTTCGAAGGTTTTTACTTTTTTTCCCCCATTCTTCGGAGTTATTATAATTATTTGTGTTGCTGTTTGTTTGGAATGGATGAGGAATTTGCGAACTTATTGAACAAATAAAACATTAAGTTGGTGATAATCTAATTGTAATATTTTGTTGATTTGATGATGAGAGACAGATATTTGTTGCTGGGATTTTCTGTTACTTTGTAAATTATACGATACAATAAGATGGAGCCCAGCAGGGACGTAACCAGCTTTTTAATCTTGGGGGGCGAAAATACAGGGGGTGGAGCCCCCGAAATTTTTTTTTTTAACTAAGAGAATTGAAAACGACGATTTTGAGTACCAAAATAGTACTGAAATTCAATGTTCGATTCAATCACTACTAACTATTCTACTACTTAATTCTTAAATTCAAATATTCAATAACTAACACAATTACACAAACTAACAGCAACTACTCTACTTAATTATTAAATTAAATATTCAAGAACAAGTAAACATGCATTATGCATAAACCAGGTTAGGAATTGGATTTTAATTAGTTGGGCTTGGGAATTGGGAACTTAGGTTTTGGATTGGATTTGGACTATTGATTTATTTAAGTAACTATTGGATCTTTTGTTTAGATCTAAGATTTTTTTATGGTTGAATTTTAAAATGTAAGTTATTTACTCAATATTTATTAACGAAAAAAAATAAAAAATTTCAAAATTTTGGGGCGAGTCAAAATCTTGGGGGGGCGGGAGGGGCGAAACTGAAAAATACATTACAAATTAACTAGGAATGGTGTACCGCGGACAATGTTGGGGGGGGGGGGGGGGGGAGGGGAGCAATCGCCCCCTCCCGCCCCCCTAGCTCCATCTCTGGAGCCCAGCCATCCACTGCTCCACCTGAAGATTGAGTCTTTGTCTCCTTGGTCGGTTTTGTGTATTCCACTTCTCGTATGTTGTTCTGCAATGACGAACCTTCTAAATTATGTCTGGACATATAAACTTGTTCATGATTTCTTATCCGAGTTCTGAGCAGAAGGGTTGTACTGTATACCCTAATTTTAATTCAAATTATTTGAGCTTTTTTTTTTTTTTTTTTTTTTTTTTTTCACGATATCAGGATTTATTATTATTATTATTATTATTATTTTTCAATTGATTTGTTCTTTTTATTTTCCCCTTAATGGGCTATGATGATTAAGAACTACCTATTTTCTGAGGGGAATTCTTTCCCTTGATTATAAGAAACCGATGGATCCTCTGAGCCTGTTTCACATTGTTTCTCTCTTTGTCAATTTATGCACTGCATGGCACACACCACACAGAGAGTTTTAGCACGTTTAGTTCTGTTTAAAAGTAAATATTGTTAGTAAAGGAAGTTTCGTTGACTCAAGCAATAGGCACATATAAATATTCTTATTCATTGCTCTCTTTATCAGAAATTGCATTTAAACTTTTAAAATTTGGAACTCTTATCTCTTTTGTTATTCATTTTGTCCCAAAAAAATAGATATTGTATTTGCTATTCTATGTACTTTAGTAGAGTTGAAACTGTATATGTGAATTGTATTTTTTGACCTGATTAGATTTTAAGATTCATATTCAAACTATAGCAACAAGAGTCATATGTTGAGACATGTTCCAAATTATTTCTGCTAGACAGTCTCTGGTGGTATGAATCGACTCACAAAATTTAGTGCACTTATTCCTCATTAAAAGCCAAATTACTCATCATACATTTTGCAGCACTCAAAAAACCCCAAATTCTCCTCTTGTTTTGCTATTCCCCACACTTAAAAACTGCCCAAATTCTTACAAGAATGAGAGATGAAGAAGCCCGAACAAGTAGTTCAATAATAGCCACCACCAAGAAAGATGGTGGCTCTGGTTTAGACTGTAATGGCTAGTTTGTTAGAGGGAAATATAACTTGTGGGCATTTTTCCTGGAATTTTGGTCAAATGTTTACTGGCTCTGTCACTCTCAAATAGTCTGCTGTTAATCTTAAACATCTATCACATGACTTGGACTCTACCTTCAATGGTGATCTTGATATTCTGTTGGTATGTACATATATTTGTTTATATCTAGACATGGGATCTTTTATGTTCTCAAAGTCACTTAAATCTTTTATTGGTTGTCTTTTTTACCTTTAAATCGATTTGTTGAGTATTGTAAATTGTACAATCATAAGGCACTAAGCATGTGCGATGTTTGTTAGTGGCATGTTCAGCTCAAGGTACTAAAGATGCGGTCACTGAAAATGATGCAAGTTTTTTAAATAGGTAAGTATTTTCATGTTATTTCGTAATCATATGGTAAACTTGTATGTAGTTTCGTGGTCTTAATATTAAAATATAAATTATTTTTGGAGGGTTATTTTGAGCACACTAGTACTCTTCTTTTACATTAGACTGAAAATCTACCTGGGTTCCGTGAAGTGAAACTAGCTCTCACGTTATACCACAATTTTAATTCACATTATTTGAGTTTTTTTTTTTTAATTCCTTTTATCTTTCATGATATCAGGATTTATTATTTTTTTCAATTGATTTGTTCTTTTTATTTTCCCCTTATTGGGCTATGATGATTAAGAACTACCTATTTTTTGAGGGGAATTCTTTCCCTTGATTTTAAGAAACCAATGGATCCACTGAGCCTGTTCCACATTGTTTATTTCTCTCTGTAAATTTATGCACTGCATGGCACACACCTCACGACGGGTTTTAGCATGTTTGGTTGTGTTTAAAAGTAAGTATTGTTAGTAAAGGAAGTTTCTTTGACACAAGCAATATGCACTCTTCGAGAGTCTGATCCAATAAGAGTCTCCAATTAAATTTCCGGAAATAGCATATAGAAGGCCAATAGCATACAAATTGATGGTTTTTGCATCACCATTGCTAAGTAATGAGATGCACTTGTGGTAGGTTTAGTAAGGATGATTGAATAATACTAGACAGTTTAATGAAAAAAAAAGTTACAAATCTCGTTCATTAATTATATAGTCTAGTACTGGATACCAAGTATACATTCTATCTTATATCGGTACAAGTACACTGGTTTCCTATTCAATTACCAGAATAGTTGTTAGTGCTTATATTGCTCTTATTTGTCGGTATTTGTTTGTGCCCTCCTTCTTACTACTGTCACACTAAAAGTATAATTACGTCGATTTATCTGTTGTACAATTCAGCACTATAATATCTTGTTTACTTTATACTTCAGTATTGTATACCAAACATAAGCTCATGATGATATAACTATGTTGGTTTGTGATCACTACAAAAAAAGTAGCCTACGGCGACGTTCAAAAAATGTTGCCGTAGGCCTACGGTAACGTTTGGGCGTGTGTTGCAAATTGAGGTGTTGTCGTAAAGTGGTGAGATACGGCAACGTTTTTTGAACGTTGCCATATATAGATATGACAACGTTTGTCAAACGTTGTCGTAGGTGGTTTTTTTTTTTTTTTTTTTTTTTACACAGCAATTTATGTAATTTGATTGACAAATTTAAAAATGACTCCTTATGAACAAATTTTGAAATTGCATAAAAACTTATAATTTCATTACAAATTTTTGAATCCATAGACTTGAACATTACAAATTCCAAACACAACCTAGACTAAATAAAAAGTTGCCTTGCAAAGCCAATACAATTTCAAGACTATTCTCAGCTTCAACAATGGCAGAGCCTATAGTTGCCCCTGAATCTACACGTGCTGTTTTCTGAGCCCGGGCATAGGTTTGTTTATTTTCAAATTTTCCAGATTGCTTGTGCTGAACTTCAAGGATGGAAAGACTTGGGGTAGCTTGACCCAGTTGATCATGTCCAAGAGAAGTTGAAGACCCTTTCCTTTGATAGGGTGAAGGTGAAGAACCAGAAGCAAGACGAGAACCATGGAAACGAGCAACTGGAACTAAAGATTGAGGTTTAACTTGACGTTCGGTATCATCTCCTCTTTTTGAATGAGATTCACGCTTAATTCTTTTGGCTTGTCTCTGAAAAGAAGAGGATCATATAACAATTATTTTAGGTTCATTTAACTAAATAATCACATGCTAATAGTCTACAAAAAAATGAAATATATATGATAAGCACATTAATTATAAATCAAGGCAGCAAATTCCCTCAATCCACTTGAAAAGATTTGTAAAACAAAACTAGAATCATAGTCAAAATGATTGTTAAATAGATAAAAACTGGAGTAGCTATCATTCTGTGTCAAATTTTACAGCCAACAAGAAAAGGCAAGGTAGGTACTTTTGCAGTTCTGCCAGAGCTAACAATCTTCTTATCGACTGAAAGGTAAGAAAACAAAAGTGTTACTCAACAAGTCACAGTTATGAAAACTTCGTAAATTCCTGCGAGGGCTTTCTGCTTTTCTCATTAAGGAAGAAGGGAATCATTTGGACAATGGAAATAACAGCAGTAAATATAGAGATATGCACATAGAAAGGAATGTTACTGTCACAAATATTTATATGCTTATGTCCATTTGGTGGCAATATAATTCAACAATGCACAATAAGAAGATATTCTACATGTTACTATGTGCATATCAACAAGGCAGTGCCTCATAACCAAGTGGCAGAATATTAAAAATAACAAGACAAAATAAATTGCATCAAATTCAATGAGGTAAGATGCTTACTCCCAAGGGACATCCCCAACAAGCATCATGACTTCAAAAAAAAATTTATAACATAACAACAACTTCAACAACGCTAAAATAGAACATGATGATTAGTAACATCCAACATATTGTTTATCATTTATGGTAAGGCATCTTCAATTCATGTAAAGTTTTATTCTTTCAAAACTGAATAAGTTTGAATGCCAAAAATAATTGGTCCTGCTGGCCCAATAGGGCCAATACACCTTATGCCCCTTTCTAATATGGCATATAGGCATGTTGAGGGCAACTATAAACATAACAGCAAAAAGATGACCCTTTAATTAAGTGATTTGCCATTTACCTCTTTCATTAAGAGTTAAATACTAATATGACTGCCTAATATATCCTTACTGCCATTCAAAACTAAAATCAGGCCAAATGTCGCGTCCGAAAGATACAAACTAATTCGACTGTTGATCCAAATCCATTTCATGGTCCATCGTTTAGCACAAATTAAAGCATGTAAACATTGATGATTGGAACTAAAGTGTTCAGAAAAACAAACCTTATAAAAGGAACCAACACCCTCATTCTTAAGCATGTTCTTTGTCACGTCAGCAGCTGATCCCTGGCCCAATTCTGACCCAATAACAAAAAAAGCCCCGAAGAAAATGAAACTTTGGTGTCCAAGTGACTTCAAATTGCTAAACTACATTTACCAGATAAAAAGAAATAACAGAGTCCAAAGTTTTCATCATAAGAGTAAAGTAACTCAAAGCAAACTTTATTAATATAAGCTTCACCACATAATATCTTACTACAATGAAACTTCACAGCTGCATTTTCACAAAATTACTAATCATTAAGAAGAAAGTATATCCAGGATTCAAAAGCAAAAATTCAATGCTTACAACATATTTCCCATAATATCGTATGCATTCAGTTTCAAATAAAACCAACCAAATCGGGCAAATTACACTTCATCTACAAATGCCACAGCAAAATGATAAATAAATTAAGGATTGCTACTTAAATTCGTTAATCAGAGGAAGAATTTCAAAATTACGAACCAGTTAATAATCTTAAATGTAATCCAAATAGATCTCATCAAGTAAATTATATAGTAAATCCTAAATTCTAAAAGCTCAATCTAAGACTTCTGCCAATATTGTTAGGTAGATCACAAACAAATAAATATAGCATATAATATAACTACTGAAAAAAATAAAAATAATAAAGAAAAAGCGAAAAAACCTAACCCGAGCCGACTTGTAAGCTGAGAGAGTATTTTCGGCGGCTTGTTTTCGTTCGGCTCCAGTCTTAAATTCCGCCAAGTAGCGGTGATAATCACCATTCATCTTAGAAGACTTTTGAATCACCACTGGAGGTGGATCCGATGAGTTTTGAGTCGAGAAGTTTCAAAATCCCATCGCAGATATGAGAGAGCTCTGATTCAATCTTAGATTTGTAACCTTTGATGGCTGAAACATGGCTTTCATTGCCTCAGCTCTCCACCTTCTGTTCAATCGACGATATGATCCTCCAGGAGGCTCGCCGCATTATTTTTGAGTAGATTTGTTTCACCGCCGAGGAAGGATTTGGGAATTTGGCGCGGGTTGGAGGGTTGGAGGAAGAGAGACGGACCAAGAGGGAGAGGGAGACGGGAAGAAAAAGAGACTCTTTTAATATTGTTCGGAAAAAAAAAAGGTTCCTGAAACTTTTAGCAACGTTTGGAAGACGTTGTCACGTTTGGTAAACGTTGCCAAAAATAAAACTTTTAGCAACACTTAATAAACGTTGCAAAAATGGTCTATTGCAACATTTTTCTAATAAACGTTGTCAAAACTCATTTATATTCATCAATGGCAACATTCACTTACTAAAATATTGTTAAAAGGGTCTTTTGGCAACATTTATCATTAAATGTTGCCTTTTATGTGTTGCGAAAGACCCTTTTTGTTGTAGTGGATTCAATTGCAAAATTAGTAAGAAATCCTCGGAAGGATAATTTGTGCTTCTTATTTATCATTAAATGTTGCATTTTATGTGTTGCGAAAGACCCTTTTTGTTGTAGTGGATTCAATTGCAAAATTAGTAAGAAATCCTCGGAAGGATAATTTGTGCTTCTTTATTTTCCCCCACATCTTTTCTACTCATTTTTTTACTTGAAATTTTGCATTAACATGCAATGTTCAGTGCAAAACGAAACAATTATACTACGTAATTGGCTGCTATGTGTAAACAATATTAAATAAAAAAGAAACTAGATCTTGTTTATAGTATTATCTAGTCCTATTATCCAATACAACCACAATTAGGGATGGCAACGAGTTGGGACGGGGTCATGACAACCTCCCCTCCCCGCCCTGCCGGCAATTCCCCATCCCGTTCCCGCCCTGTTACCAGTTTATGGCCGGCCTAAACCCATGCTAGGGCAAAGTTACTTGCCCCAGATACTCGATTAAGCAAGTAATTCTCTTCCTGTTATGGGTGGAGCTCGCGAATATCAGGTTTGTTGGGTTTTTTTGTCATCCCTAACTACAACGATTCGATAATTTCACTTTTTGTGTGAGTTTCACTTAGAATCTTGAAAGCATCATGAGACCTTCATGTTCTCAGCCTTCCGCAGTAAAAGAAAAGCATTTGTAGTCAAATCCAAAATAGATTCAGTTAAAAAGAAGTTAAATCACATCACATACTGATCTACTTTATTCTATTTCTTTCCTAGTTTTGTGGCCCCATTGGCAGCATCTGCAGTACACGGGTTGGGGCCCCCAATAGCAGTGAAGGCAAAATCAAGAACATCCACTACTGAAGAATCTCTATTACTTAGAAACTTGTTGATGAACTCATGCTCAGGGTCAACGGAGCCAAGCTTTTATATCAGAGATCAGTATCTTCTCTTGATTGCTTCTAACAAAATTCCAGGAAACTCATGTCTGAATTAACAGCACAAAGGATCAGTTCACAATGCACAGCAAAAGAGGAATCTCGAATTTCCTACTATTTTATACCTACACCTAGTTGAGAACTGTTAATTCTACAAGGTCTTCCTAATGGAAATTTGCCCGATCATGGACAATACCTATTACCTCAGACCCGTTTCGAGCCCAAGAACAAAAGAAATATTGCAAACCACATTATCCAAGTACAAATTAAAAATGAAATTCTTTGGGTTGTCTGATACAGGGGCGGATCGAGACCAATTTTCTTGTGGGGTCAAAAATGAGATTTCAAAAATATTTAGGTTAAAAAAAAAAAAAAATTTAAAAAAAACTCAAAAAAAAAAAAAAAAAAAATTTGGTGGGGTCATCTGACCCCACATGACCCCATGTGGGTCCGCCCCTGGTCTGATATACAATACATTTTGCCCTGATATATAGGGGTGAATCTAGTCCTGAAGTTCAGCACAGGTGGCCGACGATCATTGACTGCTGACCGCAACGATAGGAATGACGATATTGATTATTAATTATTAATTAAATAATATTTAAAAATGTTCGATTAATATATAAATATACTAAAACGTAGGAATGATATAATATGAAAATATAATTCAATACAACCCAAAAGAAAAATAAGGAATACAACTTCACTTTGTAACTGTACGCTCAGATAATTGGAATCTCCATGATCACATATTTTGAAAGCACTGCAAGATTGTTTCATTATTAATTAGAGAAGATGTACAAATGAACAACCGCACATAATTCATGCATAGACTTGGGTATTTATAGAAGAGGGTAATTAGGTTGAATAAGCCGAAAAAAATACTTCAAAACAGTAAATTAGGGTTTTCCGGATCGACTTTTCGCTTGAATGACAAGGTTGCGACAGGCGAAAGACGCGCTGTCACTCGAGCGAGAAAAATGGTATGAAATTCAAACCTTCATCTTCATAATTTAACATAGCTAAATAAATTCAAGTCAAACTTGAAATCAAGCAATTCGTGATGTTTATATAAGAAAAACCAGGTGTCGCATTGGATACCACTTAACAGTTCACGGATTACCAATTTAATGAGTTTTAAGTAACCAATTTATTGTTACTTATCTATTTTTAGTTTTGATCCTATGTGTTAATCAATCAAAAACAGCAAGTCATTTTTAATTGTTTCTAGATGATTAAGCATACAAGTTCAGTTATCCTATATTTGAATACTGCAATAATAGAAATGTAATAATAAACATTTATATGATAACGGAGAAACCTCAACTGGGTAAAAATCACGAGACCAAGTCAATTACCTCCACTATAGACAATACGTAGTGAGTTACAGTCAGATACTATCTAGTCAACTCTACTAGACTTCTCGATCTATTTCCTACTAACTCCAAGGTCTGCTCAAAGATTTTCTACAATTATCTCTTTCAAGTGGAATTCCAAGAACCTGTTCCAAGGCCTTGTGCTCTTCTTGCGCTTATAGTCCAACCTTTCTTAACCTCCAGCAGCCTCTGAAATTCAACTGAGAAAGTATCTTTCCATGACCAATAGGAAGTATGTGGTGTTTCGAATTCAATGGGTTTGATTTTATTTCCCAAATATGTGGTTGTATAAAATCAAGAAATGTAGGAATGGGCTCTTGAATATGTTATAGTGAAGATGTCAAATGAACAACTGCACACAATTCGTGCATAGGCTTGTGTATTTATAGGATAAGGTAATTTGGTTGAATTAACCGGAAAAAATACTTCAAAATAGTAAATTAGAATTTTTCGGATCGACTGTCGCTTGAGTGAAAAGCGGCGACGGCGACCGACATACTATCTCTCGAGTGAGAGAAATAGTATGAGATTCAAACTTCATCTTCATAATTTAACATAGCTAAACAAATTCAAGTCAAAACTTGAAATCAATCAATTCGTGACATTTATATAAGAAAAATCGGGCGTCACACAAAATACCACATAACAGTTCACGGATTACCAATTTAATGACTTTTAAGTTACCAAATTATTGTTACTTATCTATTTTTAGTTTTGATCCTCTGTGCAGAATTAATCAATCAAAAGTAACAAGTCATTTTTAATTGTTTCTAGATGATTAAACATACATGTCCAACTATTCTATGTTTGATTACTGCAGTAATAAGTAAATTAATAATAAACATCAATATGAAGCATGAGAAATCCCAACTGGGTAAAAACTGCAGGACCAAGTTAGTTACCTCCACTATAGACAATACGTAGTGAGTTACAGTAAGATGCTATCTAGCCAACTCCACTAGACTTTTCGATCTATTTCCTACTAACTCCAAGGTGTGCTCCAAGATCTTCTACAATTGTCTCTTCCAAGTTGAATTCCAAGAACCTGCTCCAAGGCCTTGTACTCTTCTTGCGCTTGTAGTCCAACCTCCAGTAGCCTCTGAAATTCAACTCAGAAGGTATCTTCCTATGACCAATAGAAGTATGTGGTGTTTCAGATTCAATGAGTTTGATGTTTTTCCCAAATATGTGGCTGTATAAAATCAAGAAATGTATGAATGGGATCTTGAATATGTTATAGAGAAGATTCACAATGAACAAATGTACACAATTCGTACATATGCTTGAGTATTTATAGGAGATAGTAATTAGGTTGAATGAGCTCGAAAGAAAAATACTTCAAAATAGTAAATTATGGTTTTTCGGATCGACTTGTCGTTCAAGTGAGAAGTTGGCGATAGGCGAGCGACGTATTGTCGCTCGAGCGAGAAAATAGTATGAAATTCAAACATTCATCTTCATAATTTAACATTGATATAGAAATTCAAGCCAAAACTTGAAATCAATCAATTCGTGATGTTTATATAAGAAAAATCGGGTGTCGCACTAGATACCACTTAACAGTCCACGGATTACCAATTTAATGACTTTTAAGTTACCGAATAATTGTTACTTATCTATTTTTAGTTACAACCCTATGTGCAGAATTAATCAATCAAAAGAAACAAATCATTTTTAATTGTTTCTAGATGGTTAAGCATACAAGTCCAGTTATCCTATGTTTGAATACTGCAGTAATAAGGAAAGTAACAATAAACATAGATATGATGACGAAGAAATCCCAACTAGGTAAAAATCGTGAGATCAAGTCAATTACCTCCACTATAGACAAAACGTAGTGAGATACAGTCAGATGCTATCTAGCCAACTCCACTAGACTTCTTGATCTATTTCCTACTAACTCTAAGGTATGCTCCAAGATCTTCTACAATTGCCTCTTTCAAGTGAAATTCCAAGAACCTGCTCCAAAGCCTTGCGCTCTTCCTACGGTTGTAGTCCAACATCTCTCAACCTCCAGCAGCCTCTGAAATTCAACTGAGAAAGTATCTTCATATGACCAATAGGAAGTATGTGGTGTTTCGGACTCAACGTGTTAGATGTTTTTCCCAAATAGGTGGTTGTGTAAAATCAAGAAATGTATGAATATGCTCTTGAATAGTTATAGAAAAGATGCAAAATGAACAATCGTACACAATTCGTGTATAGAATTGTGTATTTATAGGAGAGAGTAATTAGGTTGAATGAACGTGAAAAAATACTTCAAAATAGTAAATTATGATTTTTCAAATCGACTTGTCGCTCAAGTGAGAAGTTGGCGACATGCGAGCAACGCACTGTCGCTTGAGGGAGAGAAATAGCATGAAATTCAAACTTTCATCCTCATAATTTAACATAGCTAAACAAATTCAAGTCAAAACTTAAAATCAAGCAATTCGTGATGTTTATATAAGAAAAATCAGGTGTCGCACTGAATACCACTTAATAGTTCAAAGATTACCAATTTAATGACTTTTAATTTACCAAATGATTGTTACTTATCTATTTTTAGTTTTGACATTATGTGCAGAATTAATCAATCAAAAGCAACAAGTCATTTTTAATTATTTCTAGATGATTAAGCATATAAGTCCAACTATCTTATGTTTGAATACTGCAGTAATAAGGAAAGTAATAATAAATATCTATATGATGACGGAGAAACCCCAATTGGGTAAAAATCGCGGGACTAAGTAAGTTACCCCATTATAGACAATACGTAGTGAGTTACAGTAAGATGATATCTAGCCAACTTCATTAGACTTCCCAATCTATTTCCTACTAACTCCAATTTCTGCTCTAAAATCTTTTACAATTGTCTCTTTCAAGTGGAATTCCAAGAACCTGCTCCAAGGATTTATGCTCTTTCTGCGCTTGTAGTCCAACCTCTCTCAACCTCCAACAGCCTCTGAGATTCAACTGAGAAAGTATCTTTCTATGACCAATAGGAAGTATGTGGTGTTTTGGATTCAATGGGTTTGATGTTTTTCCCAAATATTTGGTTGTATAAAATCAAGAAATTTATGAATAGACTCTTGAATATGTTATAGAGAAGATGCACAATGAACAACCGCACACAATTCGTACATAGGCTTTGGTGTTTATAGAAGAGGGTAATTAGTTGAATGAGCCGGAAAAAACACTTCGAAATAGTAAATTATGCTTTTTCGGATCAACTTGTCACTCAAGTGAAAAGCTGACGACAGGCGAGCAATGCACTGTCACTTGAGCGAAAGAAAGGCGACAGGCGGGCAACAGACTTTCTATTTTTGTCGCTTGAGCGTCAACTGAGCGAGAATTTAGTTAAAATATGGCGCCGTATTTTTCCTCTTTTGATGCTCAAAATCTAGACCTCATAACCTAATTTATACAAATTGCACCCTAAGTCTTTGACTTTTACAATACGTTGCAAATTAGTCCTTTTGTCCACAGAATTGCCAACACTAAAAATCTAACAAACCCCTCTTTCGCATTTTGTGACAAAACTATACAATAAATCAAGGAAAACTAAATACAAAATCTAAACTACACAAGCTTCATCAAACCGATATCTCTGTATTCCTTGTTAAACATGTTTCCTGAGATTCACAGCTCAAATACCCAGTTAATAGTACGTGATACAAGAAATAATAAAATCATTAAACACGTGACACCATCGCTAAATAGAATGAGACGTAATACTAATGTTAATCCAAACACCAACAAAAACATTAGCATTACACAAACATAAAAAATTCAAACAGTTAGGTAGATATGGTATGGAATGCTATGCAATCAACAAATCTCCCCCTATCAATATACTTTACCGTAAAAAATTTAAAAAATATAAAATTCTCTCATTCACAACATTTACTTTACTTTACTTTCCCCATTTTTATCACAAATGACGATGAGACCGATAATTAAAAACATCACACAAATGCTTTACTTTCCCCTTTTTTTAACATTAATAACATATAATAACTCAAAAATGTTGTTGTTAGCATGCACAAGTATAAGCAATGTACAGTAAACCTTCTCACGTACTTAGTTCAAGTTAACATTGAGTAAATTGTAGAAGTGACCCATGTGTGTAAAGTGTCACTAATCCTTTGTAAGTAGGATTCCAAACCTTAATTTTGTGATAAAGGACATACTAAATATCACTGCCAATAAGTATATTCATGTACTTATGAAAGTCAAACCATTTAAAACTCATTAGAACCTATAAAGAAAAATTCATTTTGTATGGGTATTTTTTTTTCCCCTTGACTTGAGTATAATTTATTTTCACATCTTACAATATTTTAAGCTCATTATTATTTTTTACATCTTAAGTGCATACTTTTCTCTATTAAGTGACTAAAATGATTCATGCAGTGAGTTTTAGGCTGGTTAATCCAAATCAGTTGACCATAGGCACTAGGTTATGAGAAACCTCGCAAACTTAATTGCTCGAATCAAATAGGCTCCGAAGAAGAATATAAGATATCGAGCTTTTTATTATTGAGGATAATCTTGAGTTTATGTCTAATAAATAAGGACATTCATATTGAAAGTCACCTTACTAACAAGTGATTGTCACACGCGGTAGAGTCCCACTAACAATATCATAGTGTGTGTAATGCAGATGGTATACATATACTAAGTACGTCAAAATAACCTAAGTCAGCAATGGAAACTATGTTACGGCTTATCGATTAAAATCATGCTTGATTACAACAAACAAATTCAAGTATATTATTATTATTATTATTATTATTATTATAAAAAATATATTATATATTATGCTTGTAAAAAGAATTTCCCGCATTTTTATTTTTCAATTTTGATTTTCGATTTAATTTAAAAAATATAATGCATGTATAAATCAATGTCATACAATGATAAAACACGAACATGTACCAAAAATACCTAATCAGTTGAGTATGCAAATGATCTTACCTTTAAGAGCACTATGATCTATTTCAAAAAAATTCAATCACTTTTGTTCACCCAAACTTGTCTAGTGATAGGAATATTTATGATAATATGTGCTTTTAATTTGGTCAATTTACTTACCTGGTTAGTAAAGAAGTTAATTTGACCAACATAATCCTGATTAATATTTCTATTTAAGTTTCGATTTCTAGTTCTGTTCAAGAAATGACGACACCTAGATTTATGTGTCCTAACTCACCATAGTGAAAACAAGTAGGAGTAAACTTAGGAACAAAGGCACGTGATCGTTGATATCTATTCCTAGGTTGACGTGTCCTACGCTGTCTAGTAGGTCTCTGTCCTATATATCCATTATTTTTAGGTTCAGGACTAGGCACATGTTTAAATTGGTCAGTACCAAGGACAAATGTGGTCTTGGAAGTACTAGCAACATTACGATAATTTTTATTATATCCTAAACCTCCCTTATTATCAGCAGGCTTGTCCATTTCTAGAATGTTATCTAGCTTTATAGAACCACCTAAAAAGGCAAGAAGTTGAGACTTGGAATGCTCTAGGTCGCTCAGAAGATATTTAACCTGAATTTCTAAGGTTTCATTTTCAACTGTCAGCTCATCAACTCTACTAGAGGTCTTCTCAAGCTCACTAGTGAGATTCCTAACCTGAGTATCTAAAGATTCATTCATGGATTTCAACTCACTTAGGGTAAAGGTAGATTCCTGAAACTACGCTACGAGTTTCTCATTTTCCGACTCAAGTTCTGTAACTCTCGTACTTAAGGCCTTATTTTTTGTTATAATCTTAATGCACTCCTCATAGATTCTATCATAAGCCTCATGAATTTCTCCCTCACTATCAGGATTTTATTTTGAATTCTCACTACTACTTATGCTCTTAGCCTTCTCACTCCCCTTATCAGATCCATTCTTAATTTTCGTAGTAAATGCAATATATTTTCCACTTTCCTCACGAGTTGATTTCTCACTCTGATTGTCCGAGTTAGACTCGTCATCAGTAAGAGTAGCATTCATAGCCTTATCCGAATTTCTCCTACCGCTAGAACACTCACTCCTAACATGGATAAAACCTCTACAATTATGACATCTCACAGTTTTAGATCTCTTCCTATATTCACTGGGACCACTTCTATGCTTCTCTTGAGGTTTTTGTTTATTCCTAAATATTTTTTGGAATTTTTTAGCAAAGTAAGCTAACTCATCTTCATTAGGAGAATCTGAATACAATAACTCTCTATGACTATTCCTCAGAGTATTTAAGGCCAATGACTTATCAATTGTGGGCTTAGTTAATGCAAGTTCATAAATCTGGAGAGATCCAACCAACACTTCATTCTTAATGGAATCTAAGTCCTTACTCTCCTCTATTGCCGTTACTTTAGATCTAAACCTTTATGGTAAGGATCTAAAATTTTTCTGACTATCTTCGGCTCAATCATTCTCTCGTCTAGGTTAAAGCTAGAATTTACTATGTCACTTAAACTCGCATTAAAATCATCAAAAGTTTCATATTCCTTTATCCGATTTTATTCAAACCTAGTGGTTAACATCTGCAATTTAGAGTTCTTAACCGCCTGAGTTCCCTCATGTGTGGTTTGTAAGATATCCCAAACCTCTTTAGCTACCTCACACATTGGCACTCGCTCAAACTCTGCGGATACTGCCATAAATAGGGCAAGTAAAGCTCTGCTATTCCAGTTACACTCATCTAAGTTCGCTATAGTCCATTTAGCAATGGGAATAGGGTGCAACTCAATCATTCACAACACTAAACCAAATACGCTCATCCATAGATTTTAAAAGGCTCTCATCCTAATCTTTCAATAGGCATAATTATTGCCATCAAAATATGGCGCGACGAATAATGAATTACTCATCTAGATAATATGGGTCAAGGAACGAATTTGGGCTCTGATACCAATTGAAAAATCGGTTGTCGCACTGGATACCACTTAATTACTCACGGATTACCAATTTAACGACTTTTAAGTTACCAAATGGTTGTTATTTATTTGTTTTTAGATTTGACCCTACGTGTGCAATTAACAATAAAAAACAAGTCATTTTTAATTACTTCTAGATGATTAAGCATACAAGTCCAATTATCATATATTTGAATACAACAGTAATAAGGAAAGCAATAATAAATACCGATATGATAACGAAGAAACCCCAATTGGGTAAAAACTCAGGGACCAAGTCAGTTACCTCCATTGTAGACAATACAAAGTGAGTTACAGTTAGATGATATCTAGCCAACGCTACTAGACTTCTTTATCTATTTCCTGCTAGCTCCAAGATCTGCTACAAGATCTTTTACAATTGCCTCTTCCAAGTGGAATTCCAAGAATCTACTTCAAGGTCTTGTGCTTTTCCTGCGCTTGTAGTCCAACCTCTCTCAATCTCCAACAGCCTCTAAAGTTCAATTGAGAAAGTACCTTCCTATGACCAAGAGGAAGTAAGTGGTGTTTCAGATTCAATGTGTTTGATGTTTTTCCCAAATATGTGGTTGTATAAAATCAAGAAAGCTCTTGAATATGTTATAGAGAAGATGCACAATGAACAACTACATACAATTTGTGCATAGGCTTGGGTATTTATAGGAGATGGTAATTAGGTTGAATAAGCCGGGAAAAAATACTTCAAAACAGTAAATTAAGGTTTTCTAGATAGACTCGTCGCTCGAGCGAAAAATTGGCGATAGGTGGACGACAGATTTTCTGTTTTTGTCATTCGAGCGCCAACTGGACGAGAAGCTAGTGAAAATGCGGCGCCGTGTTTCTCCTATTTTCATGCTCGAACCCTAGATCTTAACCCAATTTATACAAATTGCACCATATGTCCTTAACTTTTACATCACATTACAAATTAATCATTTTGTCCACGAAATTACCAACATTAAAAACTTAACAATATGAAACTAAAAATACCAAACATTCTAACCATTATTTAATCGACAATTTGTTTCTAAAATTTTACTTGGAAACTTGCTAAACTGCTTAGTCACAATCTGAGTTTGATTTGATCTTACCTTAAAAGTTGTAATTTAAGGATTAAGCCTTAGTTTGGTCTACATTATTTTCAAAATATATTATTTTCTCTCTTATTTTGAAGTACACATCATTCAATAAATTAATATTGCACGTAAACGTAAAAAAATTTCTTATTTTTTAAGAACACATTCTCCATTAAAATTCTATTCCAAAATGCATTTTGGGAAAAAAAATGTGGTTCAAATAGGCTCTTGAGTATTTTAAATATCCTAATATTAAATGTAAGATACGACATTCCATACCAATCTTACCTTGGTTCGATGTTAAATGGGTTGAGCCACTTGGTTCTAATTGACTTGGTATGCCCGGCAGGGGCAGACCCAGCACCTAGCCAGCCTCCATGGCCGCCCGTGCTGGGTCTGTCGGGATCTTCAAGTGTCGCCGAGAAGGGGAACCAGTGAAGAGAAGGCTAGCGGCGGTTGAGGAATTTTTTTTTTTTTTTTGTTCTGTTTCAACTTTCATGAAGAGAGGACCAGCACTTTGGGCCTTGTTTTCAAACAATAAGGCCAATTTACAACCCATAACCACAAACAAAACCAAATTTGAGCCTTACATAAAAAACCCCCAATTCCAATAATCCAATTGAAAGTTGAAACCCAACAAACCGGAGCTAAGGAGAAGGGCGATTTGCTGACTGTTGTGCTGCGTACTTGTGCCTGTGCGTTACAATCGTTGCTCGGTCCAGCTCTGATCTCCGATCGTCCGGCGGCATCGGTCTGGGTCCAACTCTAGCAGAATGTGAGTTTTTTTTTCTTCCTTTCCTTGTGTTTGTTGTGTAGTTGTGTTGTGGATCTTGTGATGAGAGGCTGTGGGTTGTGGCATGTGTGTGAGACAGTGTGAGTGAGACAGTGAGAAACTGTGGGCTGTGACAATGTATATTGGCTATTGCTAAGTTTCTTTAGAAGTAGGATAGCCTGGAAATTGGAATTGGATTAATAGGGTTCAAAATTCTTTGCAAGTCAAAATATATATTTTAGTAAACAAAGTGCAACTAGCATAAAGTAAATGTAGTTGATCCTTTAAAATATTAAATTGTAAGTAAATGGAGAATCTGTTTAAAATAAGTAGTTTTTAAATCAAGTTGAATTGAAAAATAATTTGGGGAATTTGGCAGATTATGGATTGATTTTTTCAATCGAAACGAAAGTCTATACCTAGTTCTTCTTTGTCTAGTTATGCATCTAGTCCCGCCATTGATTTTAGTCGAGCACAAGAGTTATTAAATAACACAAAGAAGTCCCGGCCTCAATTCAATGTGGATGATCATGTATTGCGTATTTCTTTAGTACTTTTGGTTGTATTTACTTACGTTTTCATATATATATATATATATAATTTTTACATTTTAGTGCGTTTACATATATATTGAATAATTTTTAATATTATATAATTAAATATTAATAAACGATCTCATTCTTACGAACGTTGATGGTCGACGTTGACTAGTCAACATCCGCCCGGACTGAACTTTGATCATGGGTCCGCCACTGATGCCCGGAGGTAAATCGTGGGGTAAGGCTGAGCTGGCTACCCCTTTTATGACTCGAGTCTCGCGAGGTAAACAAAACTATATTTTCAAAGGAAATTAAAATTTAGATGATAAATATAATATGGCGAGGAATGCTAGGCTAGTCCCAAAACGAGCTGGTTGAGTCAGACTGGCTTGATTCATTAAGACCTATAAGTCATACCACACATTTGTATTCAAGATAAATTTCCTTCCTAGTCACTCAACTTTAAGTGAAAGTTAAACTCTGTATTCAACTTATTTTTGTCTCGATATGATTAGCGAACTCAAGCTACTTTCAACATTAGTCACTTTGTTAGCTACATGATGTGTCATGTCACCTAATCAAGTCATAAATGCATAATTCAAAAATAAATGCTACTTGATTGTGAATAGGAAATGACGATATATTGTCAAATTTTGCAACCACGATTTAATTAGGCGTCATAAGTGTTTGTTTGGATTTTATTCTAAGATGTTGAAATTATAATATGATAGAAATGATGGATTGATAAGTGGATAATAATTATGAATCGTATTAAAAGTGTTATAAAAATTAAAGTTTGATTTTCACTTTAAATTATAATGTAATTATAATGAGTAATGGGAGCTAATAAAGTGATTAATGAAAATAAATTAAAGTTTAGTGATCTGATTCAGACAAAGTAAAGTTAGGTGATTCAATTTAAATTTTGGTAAACATGGAGTGAAATGAAATTATATATTAATCAACAGAAAAAAAAAAAAAAAATATATATATATATATATATATATATATATATATAGATGTAAAATTTATTTGCTTATAAGCTAACGTTCTAAGCTTATCCAAACATGCATATAATCGTACACATGCACACGCGAAAATAAAATACAATATCCACGCTTCTATTTATGTTTGGAATATTCAAGACGAAATTAAAAATTTCAAGATTTTTATTAGACTGCAAATAAAATCCTCAGCCTTGCAATCCACAAAAATTTCCGTGCTTGAATTTTATACTACAGCTGACCGCAGAAAGTCCAAGGACTGGGGTCGCTGACTCTTGATTTTGGCCACAAGAAATCGTGTGGGTGGATCAAAAGCTCGCAGGTTAGAGATCTGAGAGATTCTCACTCCTGGATTCTGCTTTTTGGAGCTTTCTTAATTTCTTGAATTTGTTGCTGCCCAGAAAATTCGAAAAAGAAAGGAAAGAGGTAGTGAATTCAAGAATATCATCTTGAATCCGATCGATCTTTTAGTTGCAGTTAGAGCTCTGATGTTGATTCTTGAGATTCGATTTTAAAAGTTTTAAAAGAGGAATTCGCTGTTATCCTTTAACAAAATTGGGTGTTTGTTTCTTCTGAAAAAGAGTGTTGTGAAATGATAAGAAAGACTTTAACTTTGTGTTTATGGAACAAGCCTATGTGATTGGTTTCTTGATTCTGAATCAACATAATATTTTTAAGAGATTTGTTCATGTTCGAATGTTTTTGTTGCTTTTGACCTTTAAGCTTCAGGTTTTGGCAGACCTTTTAACTATATATGTGCCTTCTTTCTTCTACTTCTGTTAATACATTTTAGGGGTATTGTTTTTCTAGATTGAATCTGTTTGGCTGAGCAGACTACTTGTGAATTACATTTTGATCCCTCGTTTTGTTGTTGTTGTTGTTGGGAATATTCTTTGATTATTGTATTTTTATTTATGCTTTTCCCCCGTAAAATTGGGTCCAGTCATTAGGTGAAACAGAGGGATGTTTGGTCTATTTGTTATGATTTTGTCTTCTCCTTTCCTTAAATAGAGGATTCAGTTGCAAATATCAATGATTCTTTACTACCTGGCAGGTGGCAACCTTAACTTCCTATGCTTCTCTGATGCAAATTTGTTCATAATTCTGTGGGTTCTAGGGAATATTTAATAAGGAATCTCTTCAAATTTCTGGAATTTAACTAGTATATGCACGATGCTTTTTTACCTTAATATTTTTTTACATTTTTTAAGATTTTGATTTTTGACTGGTGTTGGTTACAGAACAGGATTCCATCGTGCTTGTGAATTCTATTCATCTGGTTATATCAATGTCTGCATAGGAGTTTGGTGTAAATTAATTTCCAGAAAAGATGGAGAATTCTCATGAATCGCGTGGCAATGGGAATCTGGTCGATCCGGGATTAAAGATTAAAAGGCATTCTTTGTATCAATCCGGTGGCAAGTTTTCATTACCTTGGTTTGTCACAAGAGTGTTCTATATCAGAATAAGCAATTTCCAGGTGGACGAGTCAACCCCTGAATCTCTTATTCTCAATCACATCCCGCTCAGTCCTGATACCCTCCTTGAAGTGAATGGTGTAAGATGTTCGATTGACTCAGAAGGAGTTTCTTGTTTACTTCGAAGGGATCGGGTGTATAAGAAATCTGAAGAGGTTACATTTGTGAGCACAGATAGTATAAGATTTACGGGGAGTACAAAATTTGAAGCTTTTGATGGAGAGGATCTTGTGCTCTTTGGAGTTCTAGAACTGCCTAATGCTAATGGTTTGATAGGGGATTCAAACAACACAACACATAGTTGGAGCATGGACTGTGAATCGGTAATGAGTCCTGGCACAGGATTTCTGAAGGGCAAACAGAATAGGAGTGCTGAATTGTTTTCACCTACTATAGAAGTTTGTGTTGCGGGAAGCTTTTCACGAACACCAGTCATATTAACCAGGACTCTGCAGCTTAAACATAAGAAAAAGCATAGAAAGGGAATGTTGGGTTTGGCTTCGATTCCTGAGTATGAGACCACCGAATCCAATAAAGATGTTGCATCTGGACTTGATTTACAGGTAATGAAGTTTGATAATCCAGTCTTGTGTTTGGTTTATGTGATCATTGGTGGTTGTAATTTCATAAATTATTTACTATATATTTTTCTGGCTAATCTTCTGATGCTATTAATTGAGCACACATGTTATGGATTAAACCCAATCTTGAACCTGAGAGCAATAATGAACAAACAAGAACGGAAATGTACTCGTAGAAACATACATAGTTAAAGTAATTTACCTTCATGTGAGAGCACCTTCAAGAGAATATGTTGTTGCCTTAGTTTCCGTATCAGAATTAATTTAAAAAGCATATATAAGCATTCATTGGTAGTGTCATATAACAGCCTTTTCAAGTATACCATTCAAAAATTTTACCAATTTGTGCTAGCGTCTTTTAAATGTGCGCATGCCTCCAGAATTGCCTGTATTAATTTGATCTTCATGCATGTTTAATGTTGAGGATTAAGAACAATAATAAATAGAATGGAATAAAAAACATGTTTAGCAAGCACAAAGTAGATGCATAGCAAGCACAAAGATTTACGGTGAGTCAACCTGAAACTTGGAGTTACATCCACTTGTTGCCTTGATGCACTCTGATGGAGAAGTGAAAGGTTTTTTGCTCGCGTCTTTTACACTCAAAACTACCCCTTTAAAATCCTTAGTAGGAATGTTAAGACTGACCTCATACATGTATGGATTACCCAATATGCCCGAGAAAATGTGTGGTGGAGTGTATAAGTGAAAAAGTATTCCAACATATACTCCTCATAAGTACTGGCTGACAAGTCATTTTTCCTAATAAGTTGCTTTTAAACGCAATGCATGAGCATGGGACCTCCTTGTGGTAATCTTATTCTTCCATTGTTGTCGGTCTGCTTGCTTTATGAAACACTTTTTTTTTTTCTTTTTTAATGGGAAAAAGGCCCATTTCGGTTGGGAATTGAATCTTAGACTGGAATATGGGTCTTATCCTAGATATGGGCAGACGGATAGTATAAAGTGATAGAGCCATCTCCACTTTTGATTTTTTTTTTTTTTTTTTTGGGTATTGTCCATAATATTCTCAAGGGCCATTTGGCATGGCTTTTGAAAAACCAAAAGGAGCTTTTGAGATCCAAATGCTGCTTTTGGATCCTTTTGACTATTTTTATGAAAATATTTTCCGGTTAAAAGATGTTTTTAGAGGAAGTTGGTACAATGTAGCTCTCATTAAAAACACTTCAGAAATAGGAAGTTTTTTTAAAAATTAGTTTCCAAACAAAAATTAAGATAACTTCCTCCAAACTCATTTACAGGAAGCAAAAGTAAAAGTCATGCCAAATAAGTACTTAGCATTCTGCACAAGTTTTCCCTTATTCTAGAACTTATCTGGCTAGAGGCATCTTTCATTAAAATTCTGAAGTACTTTCAATTTCTTGAGGGAAACATCATTATTGGAAAACCAAGTCTTTGTGTGCTGAAAAGGACTACAGCATGTTTGGCTAAGCTTAAGAATGTAAAACTTTTTTTTTTTGATTGTTAGTAAATCAAAAAAGGAGAGCTGTGTACTGTAAACCAAAGAAAAGTGACTTAAAAAATCTCAATCAAGTTTAGCAAACAGAGTGACTTAAAGGTAACTTTCGAACTTAGCCAAACATGCTGGTGTCTCTTTTCTCCATATACTGGAGCTGCTTGCACAACGTGCATGACACTTTGTGAGAGATTGACACACGAGGCTAATGGAATATGTTAGCACGTGCATGCACGCCCAGAGAGAGGATTTGTTGATACCTAGAACAAGTTAACTGACTAGGACTACCATTATAATTGGAATACTTAGAAATTCTAGAAAATGTACCAGGCAATCTTTTAAAGAACCATCATCAGTAAAAATGAGTTCGAATTAAACCAAGATTATTTTAGTTGCCACTAGGTTTGTTGCTCTTTTGAAGATTCACGTGATTTCAGAAAATAGGCAAATGTATGAAGTTATATCCTACCTCTTATGAGATGTTATTCTATATAAAATTGATCCCTTTTTGTCAATGCATGTGATGTTATTCTAACAGGCAGGTGCCTTTCACGACTCCCACTAGGATATATATTTTAAGGACATGAAACATGTGGCAGCAAGAGTTGATCTCGATTTCTTTGTATGCCCTGATACCATGTCAAACTTCCTTATTCTAAAAGCTTAAGTTATTACAAGGAGACATAATATTCATTTACATTGAGTCTTCAACAAGCCGAAGTCAAGAATGACCGCATGAGGAGTGCTTGAAGGTAGTGCCTAATCAATGATTAATTTTTCAATACCGTCAAAGGAGTGTAGTATAGTTTTCGAATAGCGTTGGTGTTCAACATGTCTGACATGGACTCTTTAACTTTATCGATAGTTATTTTTCTTATTATCTTTTATGACATTAATTCATTAACCATGAAAAGTGACTATCTCATCTTTTTATTTCTACCCAACATCATCTTTGATATACACGTTTATGCCATTGCAATCCCTCCTTTCAAGCCACATATTTCCTCAATACAGAAAATGTTTGGGTCATGTCATGTGTAAACTGGCCTATGTCTGGATCATGTTTATAGACACTCAAGCCACTTTTTATCCACATATTTTGAGGGATCCATAAAATACAACTTAACCACCACTCATTTCTATTTATTTATAATATAAATCATTTATAAACACTTTCCAAACATGCTTTGAAAAAAGGCTCATGTTATAACAATGATGTTATTTCAGTAGAACAAATTAGAATACAGAGAAAAACACCAAACAAACATGGTCTACTGTAGTTGCTTTGAACCTTTAAGTACATATGTTAGTGAACCGTACGTAAGGAAAAAGGAGTCACGTAGCCCACCCCAAATTTATTGGAACAAGGCTTGGTTTGTTGTTTTGTTTCAAACGTTTTGCAAACTTTAGATAAACCATTTCATACTGCATCTCATGCATGACTGCTAGCCTTATGTCACCATATTCAGGCCTTTTTCACAAAGCATGTTTGTCACTCTCTTTGTAGTAATTCGTTTACTCTAATTTTTGTTGGAAGAGTTGGCATAATCATTCACTGGCGTTTATGAATATAATATGCATTTGCTCAGAAATATTTCCTTTTTGCCTTTTCAGGTTGCAGAATACAGAAATTATAAACCGGGAAGTGATGAAGTCTACCATAACTTGTACTGGAGTGAAGATGGGGAGCTTACGTGGTTCAATGCAGGCGTGAGGGTTGGTGTTGGAATAGGACTTGGCATTTGCCTTGGAGTTGGAATTGGAGCTGGGTTGCTGGTTCGCACTTACCAGACTGCCACCCGAAGCTTTAAAAGACGGCTTTGGTAGTAATTTCTTATCATGTAATCTCGCTTCAACTTGAGCCCAATCTAATGTATATTAGGGTGTGTTTTGAGTGCAAATTACTCGGTGGAAACCCCCTTTTTTTTTTATGTGAGAAGGGGGAAAAGAAAAAATTGTGTAGTGAACGATATGTGGTTTTGAATTTTATATTTTCTTGTGTATATTTTTTGAATTTTTCTCAGTTTATTGTTGAAAAGGAAATAGATCGATTTGAATGCTTGTACACATGCAAAAACCTGCTCTTAAATGTAGTGAAGTTTGTTTTGACTTGTACATATCGCATGCTTGGTTAAGCTTGGAAAGTAATTCAGCTAAATTTTATTTTTGAACATAATGATAAGTTATGTAACAGTAAAGATGAATTTATTCATAATAAGAGCATCTTCAATGGTAATGTAAAATTAAGTGCAAATTAAGTCCCATGTTTGTCTGCAATTTTATTAAGAGTAATGTTATTCATCTCCATTGGAGTTACAAACACAATCTAGATGACGTTAATGTGGCATTAAATCAATAAAGGGAGACAAACACACCCTAATATATTTAAAATCACTTTTACATTTACCATGTACATCCTAGTGAATCTAAATTCAAAATTTGCTTCAATGAAAATATTTAAACTCACTTTTTGCCTCGTGAATGTAAAAATAAAAATAAAAATAAATAAATAAAATTGTAAATTTGCATTTTTTTTTTAATATTTTCTGTTGAAAAATGCAATTTGCATTTCTTTTGCATCTCTCCATTAGAAAAATTTGAAATTACTTTCGATATCTAAATCATAATTTAGGGTCCGTTTGATAGAAAGATGAAAAATGGGTGAAAAGAAAATGTTTTATAGGGAAAAGATTTTTCTAAAAATTGTTTTGCTGGGAATTGTAATTAATTGTGTTTGATTGGTATAATTTTTCATGGAAAATATTGAAAGTTTGGTGTCCGTTTGACTTCATTTTTTATGAAAATTGTCCATTAAAGTGATAATGTTTTCTACTATTGGATCTAAAATTTGTTCCAATTGCCAAAAAAAAAAAAAAAAAAAAAATTGAAAAAAAAATAATCATACTAAATATCATTCGTTTGACCTTGTTTTACATGAAAATTGTCAATAAAAGTGAATTTTTTTTTTTTTACCATGGTGTCTAGAATTTTTTCCAATTGCAAAAACAAAAAAAAAATTAAAAATTAAAAAGTTAGAAAATATTTTTTCATCAAAACATCAAGAATTTATTTTCCTCAAAAAGGTGGAAAATTTAGAAAGTTGGAAAATATTTTCTTGGGAAAATTTTGCCTATCAAACACTACAAAAGTTAGAAAAGGAAAAAAAAATTTCTACTTCCCTAGAAAACTTTGCCAATCAAACGAGGCCTTAAGATTTATTTTACACTATTTTATACCACATTGAAGATAACTCGAAGTGGACTTAAAAAGTACTACATAACACACACCTGTCCCCTGAAATGTACAAATCTTTATGCACGAAGAGATGCAGCAGGAGAACCCATGATCCATTTCATTGATGAAATATAGATAGATGTACAATATAAGAAAGATGATTGTCAATTGTGAACATTAATCAATAAAAACATCCATTTATATTTTCATGAATAACAAGATTCAACGGTTCGACAATAAAATGAGTTAATCTAGTTAAATGTGACTATAGCTTTCCAGCTAAGAATTCGAGTTGAACTAGCTTTGCTAATACACTTGGTTGTCGTTATTTCATCGGTGACAGAATTCAGCTGACTCATGGACCAAGGCACTCGGGCTCTGGAGCCACCTCGGCTCCTGCACGGTCATTAGGTTGGTGCTCATCGAAACCCCATAACTTAGAAGCTTTCACCTCGTCCTGCGCCATTTGCCTGGAGAACTCCTCGTGATTATACTGCAGCATGGCTTTTCCGCCAAACTCAGTCGGGAGATTATCAGAATCAAAATAGGCACTCATCAGCTCCACACTGTCCTTATTCTTCGGGTACACGAATTTTACCTTCTGGAAGGTTTTGGAATCCAAAAAGTACCTGACAACCTGTACCACAGAAGCACACAAAAAACATTGAAAACTTTGTTAAAGAACTTTCCAAGTTCCAACTGCGCGCCAAGAAATATACAAAGAAATGGAATGATCTCGTGTAACATATACTGTAGACAACTCTGCAGTTCAATCAAAATGTCTATGAATGTCGAAAATAGTCCTGGTTTCTTGCAATTGTTCAATTAAAAAAAATATACATCAATAGATCGAAATATGTAATCGAGATATTAAAATACACCGCCCCGTAGAAATATCAATAATGAGCAATATTAATAACAGAGTAATGTAGTTAAGGAAGATAAGCATCTTGACTAAGTTTTGCAATAAGTTACTTTTCAGTAAATTTCTCTTACTTTTTTAAAGTAGTTTTACCTTACTATCATCACAAATAACCTGTACATAAAACTTTTAAGCTTAGCCAAACTTGCTCATCTGGGCATCAAACAGAAAAATATGATCTCAAGGATTTTAGAAAGCAAACCTTCCAGAATGCTTCGAATATGCGTGGAGGGCTGTACAAAAACGCAATGGCTAGTCTCTCGGGGTAATGGTTTTGCAATATATTGATAGTTTCTCGAGCAGATTTGATGGGGACATTGTTGCTTAAAGACCATCCTGTAAAATCAATTAACCATGCCATCTGTTCTTGACCTTCGGGAAGATTAAGAATGGCATTTTCTATAAGATACACCAGGTGTCTCATCTGGTTATCTAGTGACGATGTATTCTGCAAAGGTACGGCGATATGATTCCAAATAATTTCTTCAGAAAGAGAGGCGGACCAAATGAAAATGTTGAAGAAAAGAATTAATGAAATTTCAAGATTAACCGGATTACCTGCATTCCCGGTCTCAGTATAAGAACAGCCCTTCCATAACGATCGTGAAAATTAGCTCTGTATACCTTCCCAGTCTCACCTTCAATTGCAACTTCATGCTAAAAAATGATGTGCATTTAATGGTTAATGCAAATGTAATAGCCAGTTTTGAAAATAAAACCATAGACAATTCAAGTAACAAAGTAGGAGCTATGCCAAAACAGTATTATAACATCAGCACGTAAAACTCTTAACAAACAAGTACATGATTACAAGTTTGAAAAGAAAAGGTACTTGATTACAACAAATTCAAATAATAAGTTTGAAAGGTCGTGATATTGGCAGTGGGCGGTGAAGATGATGCTATTACTAAACACAGAAAAACCATATGAACATTTCCATTTAATCATTGCCAATAACTAATGAAGAATGGACAAGAACACAAAACATGACAATAGACAGACATAACAATACCTAACTTCTCAAAATGTAGGATAGGGACACATCTACTAAAACTATAAATTTAAATATATTTATTTTAATTTAATTCTTAATAATTCTCAATAAAAGCAATACTCTTTCCTAGCTTTGATTTTGAATTCTCGAGCTGTAATCTTTTGAATATGATGAGTGACCATGTAATGTATTTTGTATCACACTATCACTGGTGGAAACAAAATAAAAGTTTCCATGTTTCAATAATAGCATATAGTAGATATTTACAAAGTCAAAATTCAGTTCCTACAAGTTATTTTGATATTTCTTACAGTACATTTCATCCATATCACAAGCTGCTTTTGCTAATTGCAACACATCTGTGATCACTAGTATTTGCAAGAATTTAAAAGGCAATAATTGCCTCCCTTACCCAGCGGATCTCTTCAGGTTTATATGTCGATCTCCATCTCAGTGTCTCTTCCAACATCTTTTTCGACTTCTCAACATTCCAGTTCCTGGCTACCAAATATCTCTTCAAGCACGCATCAGTGCAGTACTGCAAGCTGCGGCCGGAAAGTGGTCCCAGGGCAGCTTTAAGCTCGTTGACCTGCACACAGATCTTACTCAGATTATCTTCAAGCATTTACAGATGTATGAAGATCTAATCCCTTCTTTCATTAGATAATTTCTGATATTAAATATGCTTAAAAATGCATCTACAAATTAGGGATTAATCATATTTGCTACCCATACAAAGAGATTTTTGGTGAGGCGTGACAAAAATATAATGCTGGCTCCAGACGCAAAGATTTCCTCATCATTCACAAACTACTCAAACGAATTTACAACCATAGATGATTACGATAAATGTGGCATCTAAATATGAAATCGGAGATGAATCAAACGAAATGTTCTTTCACGACAAACAATCTGTCATTACCTTGTGGTCACGTTCCTTCTCATCGGTGTCCTGATCGTGATGGGAGTTACCCTTGCGGCGGAACATGATAATTGCTAGGTTTAACACAATCTAGCTACTGAAGTTACCTAAGAAAACGAACATTATATTAAACAATTTCAGTAACAACTGACTTGGCAAAACACGATCTAAACCAAAAAATAACAGAGGAAAAGAAATTTTATGTTGCTTTATTTTCAAAATGACAACTTTCAATTCCTCCCACCACTTCCACTTTAACTTCCCCATCAGCAATCCCGAAAGATCATAACCTTGGCTTCAAGAAATAGTCACAATTTAGTCAAATTCCATTTTACCATCGTTACTTACAAACCAAACAAAATGAAAAAATAATAATAAAAATAAAAAACGATCAGATTCAATCAAGATCCAATAAGTGAGAAAACAAAATAGATCAAAACCCAAAATCCAGCTCGAAAATGGAAATCCCACGTCGTGCAAACACATAACAAAAAGAAGAAAAGTTCACAAATTAAAGAACATAAAACGAAAGAAGAACATGCCAGTGTTGGTTTCTATCACAGCCAGAGAGAAAAGGGCTGTCTTCCTTTATATTTAACAGAATGTTTTTCCCATGAACTGTAACAGTTGACACAAGCCAGAAATAATTCACACACACAGTGCGTGTGTGTGAGAGAGGAGGGGTGATGAAAATTGGAATGTGTCAATGAGATATTTTTAAGGCTGTTTGCCTTTAAATAAGGGTTTGTGTCATAAATTGCCACAGTGACTGACCTCAATTTTTCAAGGCAGTTTTTAAGAGATGTCATCAATTATGAATTTTAAATGACTATAAATTTTAATGAAATTCGTGAATTTTAATAGATTTCATAAAATTCGTAAGAATCTCGTTAATATGGTAAAATTTTAAAACAATTTGTTATATGTATTTTTAAAAGTGAAATCCATCCAAATCTTCTAAAATCAATCCATCAAAATATGACTCTTTGAAAACCGTTGGATTATTGATGTCATAAATTAGAAACTATTGACATTATAGAGCATATTTTTTGAAGACTACGATCACAAACTGATGTAATAATAGAAGTAATGAATTGAACTTGTTGATCATCCCGAAGCGATTTGAATTGTTTCGAAGTCACCATTGGTTGCAGATAACCTTGTATTGTTGTTAGATCTTCCTATTTTTAAATTGACGAAAAAGTGTTGAAGCTCCAATCATGAATGTTGTGGTGGAAATTGAAAGATCTATTGGCCCGTAAATTGTGAGTTGCTATGTCAAAAATTGAAAAGATTCAATGTTATATGTGATATTGATCAAATGGAATGTGCTAATTGAAAATCGCTAGATTATTGAGGTCACAAATTTGAACTTTTCAACACTATAGAGCAGATTTTTTGAAGGCAGTAGTCACAAGCTCAGATAATAATAGAAGTAGCGAGTTGAACTTGGTGTTCATCTCGAAGTACATTTGAACTATTTCACTTTGCTGAATCTTCCTATTTTGAATTGACGAAACAATGTTGAACTCTAATATTGAGTTGATGTGACGAAAATTGAAAAGATCTATTGATTTGTAAACTGTTATACTAAAAAGATCAATTGGACTGTAAACTATGAGTTTCTGTGACAAAAATTGAAAAGATCTATTGTTAACTGTGATATTGATCCAATGGTATGTGACCAATGATCTATGCACTATGACATGTGAGTTGTTACCTGTGACCTATGACAGGTAAACTATTACTTGTGATATTAATTCAATGGCATGTGACAAGTTCTTTAGGATTTGTAATGTGTGGACATTAATTTGTTACCTATGCAATATGAACTGTGAACTGTCACATGCGACTTATAATATATGAACTGGGACATATGAACTTAAATATGTGAGATGTTATAAATGCACAAAGACGTGTGACATATGATTTGTAACATATGTACAATATGACCATTGACTTGTGAAGTGTGACCCATAACTTTTAAACATAAATCAGTCATTTATGACAAATTCTATTTTATTTGTAACATGTGGGCATTGATCTGTGACCTATGCACAATTACCCATGGCCTGTGTGATCCGGTACATGTGAACTGTGACCTATCACCACCACCACCACCACCACAACCAAAACCCTAGATTCAAATTCAATTCAAAAAATCACCCAACATCATAGATCACAACATCCTCGTAGATTTTGAAATTGTATCACCCAACATCACATATCATAAGATCCCCACAAATTTTGAAAAGCCTTAATGGAAAATCCCGACCAAGCTCCACCAGCTGTCCCACTAAAAAATATACCATCTACGTCGCTCATTCTCCATTGCATGTTATATCGCCAAAATTAGGGGGCTTCATCATTGAATTTTTGATTGATTATTCATAATATATTTATTTAATAAATAGTAGGAATAATTACAGCAAAAGCCGCAAACCTTTCAAACACTAACAGACTTTTCCCAAACTTTTGATTTGTTGCAGCCGTAACCCATAACATTTCCAAATGTTGTAGATGAACCCCTTCTTGACGGTACCCATCAACAATTCCGTCCATTGACCAAATTTTTTAACTTTGACCACATTGTTTAATATTTTAAAAAGGGGGCAAAAGAGTAATTTTATAACTATCACATTAAATAAAATAATTAAACTAATTAAGTTAAAGAAAAAAAAGCACAATCGTCTTCTTCGCCACACCCACACCCACACCCACACCCCCACCCCCACCCCCTTACCCATCTCAAACCCAAAATCAGGAAGGCAAAACCAGAGAACATCACTACTTTGATTTCTTAGCATCGGGTATCTGGAAAATCGTCACCATGTTTGCAGAAAGCAATAGGTGCTGAAGCATCCATAGCTTCAGTTTGACATGGAGAGAGGTCAGAACCCTGCGTCTCTGGTGAAGTTTGGGTAGAAATTGTAGGTAAATCCTTAGGCTAATATTCTGCAAAGCCTGTAGTGCTCTTCTTCCACGCATCTTTAATTCTCCCATCACCCATGTCCTCTGACACTGAACACATTTTACACATAGCAGTGTCCCATGAATTTTCTACTTCCATTTTCAATATCAACCCTCATCTAGTCCTTAGAACACAATCCTCCACTATAAAAAAAAACCAGTAATTTGTGTAAAAAAAGTCTGATGCGACTCCAGAAAGGGATCATTGAAGATACCGAAAAATTCGAAGTTAATTGAAGTTTTCGGTTCTCAAAATAATACTTCTGGAACCTAACGTCGAGACCAAGAGTCTGATGTATATGATAAGCCCTATATAAATGTGTCAAATCAAAGCCATCCTCACCGAATTCTTCAATTCCATCATTTCATCATCATCTTCTTCTTCAAAAGCATATGTACAGTCTCTTAAGCTTAGTCTGATCTGCTCATCAGCTTAGCGTTGCTTGATTCTGATCTCCTCTTCCCTCTAGAGGAAATACACGTGAATAGCCGGTTGAAAAGGATGAAATTCAAGTTTGGCCTTTAACCAAGAAATATCATTAAAAAAAATACCAAAACTCATTTTAAACACCAAAAAGGCGAAAATACCCTCCTCCACCATCCCAAACAAACCGACCAAAAATCTCTCCAACTGAAACTGACAAAGAGCGAGCAAAACCGACGAACAGGCGAGCAAAAACCGACAGAAAAAGGACCTCCACACACCGATCATCCGACATCTAGGTTAGTTTATAAGTATTGTTGTGATTTTGCCATGATTTTTTTTTCGAATTTTGTTGAATTCTTTGAGTTTATTTTGTTTGATTTTGGTGTAGATCGGATAGAATAATAGTGATGGGGGAGAAATTGGATGATTGTAGATGGTTGAGTGGCCGAAAATGGAGTTTTCCGGCTCCATTTCCGGCCAAAAAGGGCTGGAACTCCATTTTCGGCCAAAAAGGGCCGGAACGGTGTTAACAACGCTGTTGCGGTTCACTGGAACCGTTGTTCGCAGCCCAAAAACTGGGCCGCTGTTAAAACCTTTTTTTTTATTTAAGAAATTAATTTTTAAAAAATTAAATTTTTTATGTAATTAAATAAATATTTACGTAATTAAATAAATCGATTAATATTCTTATTTTTTCGTTTAAATTTTATTAATAATTAAAAATATCGAATATGAATTTTTTTATAATAATTCAATATTTTAATTAATTCTATAATATTTATATAATTAAATATCTTAAGATATCAAGCAATTTAATAAATCGAATATTGAATTAATAATTTTAATTTGAGTATCAAGCAATATTAAAAATTATATTTTAACAAATTAAAAAATTAAAAAATTTAATAATTTAATAAATCGAATATTAAAAAATTTATATAATTAAATATTTCATGAAATTGAATAATATTTAGATAATGAAATAAGTAATTTTAATTTGATAATTTCCAATATTAAATATTATATTTTTAACAAATTAGAAAATTCTTATTTTGTCTTTAAAATATTATTAATAATTAAATAAGTCAAATAGTAAAAATATTTATATAAGTAAATATTTTACTTAATTGAAAAATATTTATATATTTTAACAAGTTTGAAAATTCTTATTTTGTCTTTTAAATATTATTAATAATTAAATAAATAAAATAGTAAAAAATATTTATATAATTAAATATTTTAGGTAATTGAATAAAATTTATATAATAAATAAATATTATATTTTAACAAGTTAGGAAAACATTATTTTCTCTTTTAAAAATTATTAATAATTAAATAAATCAAATATTAAAAAATATTTATATAAATAAATATTTTACTTAATTGAATAAAATTTATATAATTTGATATTATTATTAATAATTTCTTTTGTGCTGTTGTTACAATTCGGTTAACTTAATTTAATGAGATTATGTATTCCATTATCTTATGTCGATGTGCTAATATTTAAATTATTTTTTTGTAGCATAGAGTATCACTTAGAGTTGACGTTGAAACATATGTTTGGTAAAGCTACTTGGAACAGTAACTTTGGCAGTTACACTACCGTGTTGGAGTTGTTAGATGAGCAGCATGCAGATATGCTAGACGTTCATTTCTTTGGCCCATGTACGAGTTGAGAGATGTACAGTTCTCAGGGCAGATCATCGATGCCCTACTGTATCGGTTGTTGAGTCCAGTCAACGGCGATGCCCTTCACTTCGAACTCGAGGGCAAGGTCGCCAGTTTCTCCATGTTCGAGTTTGCCCTGATCACTGGACTGGAGGTTACGGACGATGATGCACCTCGTGCCGATACTCAGAGAGGCACCAGGTTGTACGAGACCTACTTTTAGGGACAAGGGATGGTGATGTTGTCTGATCTGATATACGCGATCAGGAGGTGTGACCATATGTTGGACAGACTGAAGCTCGGCCTGGTCTACATCATTGAGAGTGTGTTGCGATGTCACCACAGGAGGACTGGGATTGACCTATTTCATCTGCAGATGGTCGACGATCTTGATGTCTTCAACATATATCCGTGGGACCGGAGATGTTTTGAGGACATGATGCACGTCTTCACCAGATCACCCTCGAGGGCGAAGGGGGCCTTACGTAAATACGATACATACGGATTGCCCTTGGCATTGCAGGTAAATGTTTAACATAATTTATTATAAAAATATTGTTTACAATGAATATGAATATAATAATTGTATGTGTTGCAGATCTGGGCGTACGATACGGTCCCTATCCTAGGTACCCGATTTGCGAGCCGATGGGAGACACGCTGCCCTCTAATGTATCATTGACGAGCATCCCGAGGAGTTGGATATCCAAGGAAGGAAAAGTTATCAGCTCTCCTCGATGACCCTCAGGTGAGATAATACATTTGCGATTTATGTTATGTGTAGCTCCAAAATATGATGACATGATCATTAACTAGTCGAAATGTTGGTATGCCGCTTGAAGTCATAACAGAGTTGATGCCGTCGATGGAAGAGGAGGCTCGTTGATATGTGCGTGAATTAGCCGCTCCGCACGATGTAGTTGACCGGGTATCTGATTCCATCCTGGACCGAGATGTGGTACGTGAATTGAATATAATTTTTTTATTACAGTTTATATGCATTAGCCGATTGCCATTAAATGTAATAGTTTTAATGTTTCAATTCGTGTAGGAGCGCGGTCCAGTAGATCGACGATCATCGTTCTCTCGGGCCACACAGCCGCCTACAAGGGCATCATCGCCGCCTCCGAGGGCCTCACCGACACTGTGGGCATCACCATCACCGATCAGGGAACCTTCCCAGACATCGTGGGCTGGGCTGTCGCCTATTAGGGAACCTTCTCCAACGCCGTGGGCAGGGCCGTCGCCGATCAGGGAACCTTCTCTGACGTAGTGGGCAGGGCCGTCGCTGACCAGGGAACCTTCTCCACCGTCTAATGATCTGTATGACCGCATGACAGTATTTATAGGGGTCAGATAGGCGAGATGCGTCAAGAGTCGGCGGAGCAGATAGGCGAGATGCGCCAAGCTTTCGCAGAGCGGATGGGAAAGATGGCGGAGCAAATGGGAGAGATGGCACGTGAGTTTAGGAAACAAGCCGAAGAGTTATCTAATGATGTATTTGTTCTACGCAACCACGTGGTAGATCTTCATGAGGAGCTCGCAGCCATCCGAGGCGATATACGAGGCTTGGGACGGGGGGACGAAGGGGGTGGTGGAGAGGGTGATAGAGGGGGTGACGGAAGAGGTAATTTCTGGGGGGATAATGATGCATTGCAATCATATTTGTTAACCCCGGAGGGGGTGATGGAGGTGTCGGAGGCCCCGGGGGGGTAGGATGGAGGCCTCGGAGGAGGGGGGTAATCCCGATCGTGGTCCCCGAGGTGGAGGATGAGCATATGCCCGATCTATTTCAGGATGTGGACGTAGCCAAATGGAAAGCGTTCTAGGCGGAGTGGAGAATCATTAAGCCTGAGTAAGTATTTTACAATTTTAGTGAAGTAAGCTAACTCATCTATATGTTTTTTTAACAATTTCTTTGTTTTTTTTCAAAGATAGTTGCATCGTCGGGAAGAAGATGATCTTGAATGCCTACAAGTGGTTTCACGACATCACCACTTTAGGGACGTGGCTTGCCGACGATGTAAGTGAAATAGTCATATTGTTATTTATCATGTATACATAATTATTTTGTTTATGAAATTAAATACCTCACTATATTTTTTATATGTGTTTCTTGATGTAGCATATGAACATGGCCATGGATTTATTGCGAGCCCGAGCTCTACGATATCTAAGATCATCCAACATTCTTGACCGACTCATTCTGAGCACAGAGTTTTTTTTGGTGATGTTGGCATTAAGCATCAAGTGTTTCTAAGTATCGTTATCGAGTATGTGCTGCCGGAATATATGGATGAATGGGTCGTAGGGATATTGCCGAGTGTCGGGAGAAAGACATGGGAGGCTTGTACACATATATATGTTCCAGTGATCGTGAATCATCATAGCATAGTCGTGGAAATTGTTTTTGATAACTCCACGATGTATGTGTACGACTCCGACCATTCATGCCTAACACAGGGCCGGCTCGAGACATTTTTGGAGCCGCTTGCAATGATCGTTCTGTTGATGGCTGCCCAAGCGGGCGTGAATGTTAATGACATGCTAGCCATCGTGCGAGACCCGCCGACGATGAGGCAGTCGAGATCGTAAGTATTTATATTTATTCTTGAGCTTTGAAACTTAGTTTTTATCGAACTAACACGTTTATTATTCCATTGCAGTGGCGATTGCGGCATTTTTGCAATAAAATACATTGAACTTTTGAGTATAGGATATAAGGTTGATGGAATCAACCAGTCATGGATACAAGTTTGGCGAAATAAATTAGCTTGTGATTTGTGGGAATTCGTGTGATCGTAAACGTTGTACATTTATTTAATACTTGTAAAAATTGTAAATTGATTGTCGTTCATTTATTTGTATGAAATGTTGTTCATTTTTATCAAATTAGCAAATTATATTTATATAATAAAATAAGTAATTTTTAATTTGATATTTATCAAAATTAAATATTACGTAAATCGAAATATTCTATTTTAACGAATTACACTAAAATATTGTTCATTAACAGCAATACCATTACATACTTGACTAATTGTCATTCAGGGAAATCTGACTCGTACAAGTTTGGCGAGTATGTCCGACTGCTCTACATCTTCTACACCGACGTGGTTGATGAAACTCTCCAGTAGAGGGTATTCTAGAAGTTCGTGGACGCCCATGGCCACGCGATTCAATTACCGGTGGCGACAAAACTATTAAATGGGAGAATACAATCAGGGACTTCCCAGTCGGATTCATTCGGTATGGGAAATATAGTCTCAGAATATGCAACTCTCCAACAATCAGCCGTGTAATCTTGAGAGCACAAAATGCTCGCTGCAAAGCCTCTGTTTAGAGCTACTGCAACTGCATGCTCGCATGGAAAACGCTTAAGCTGAAATTGAGTACAAGTGCATGTGTTGTCAGCAGGTCCACCATGTATGCCACAGACGTGAATAGTGTACGGAGAAGCGCGACTCGTCAAGCGGTTCAACTATCAACTTCCTCGCAACCTCTGTAGCCTTGAACAGTTTCGGCTCTTGAGCCAGGGCTAGCTAGCTCGAGCAGTTCTGTGATTCCGCACGTGAGTCGTGAAACCACTGCTGCAGCTTGGTACAGATGTTCTCAATCATTGCGAGAATTGACAATTCTCAATCTTTCTTGAACAATGCATTCAGAGACTCCACGTTGTTCGACGTCGTTAATGATGTCTGAAGGTCTGTAGATCGTCTGTGGGTCCTGATACTTGTGCTATCTGTCGACCAATAAACCACGATCGAGTTTGCCTGTGATTGTTATGACGAATCCCCAACTCACAAGTATGTTCACGTGTATACTTGCGAAATACAAAATTCTCATTCGTATCCATCTTAGTCGCAAGCAACCGCCAAGGGCAACCGTTGCAAGCGCAAACAATTGTCAACAAGGATTTGTTCGATTTCTTTACCTTGAACTCAAAGTTGTATTTCAATGCCAGCAGGTGTACAGCTTCCTGCAAAAAAAATTTCGTTTCAAGTAGTTGCTCAACATACAGATCTTCATCATCCGAAACCACAAGTGAAGAATTAGATGAAGGTCAGCTCGTTCAGGCCCCTGAATTCTGACCCGGCTCGTGTCTCTGACGAGATAAAGCCATTAAATTCTCATTTGTAAATTCATTTACATCGTTGTCCTGAACTGCTAATTGAATTATGTGCATCGCAGCGATGTCACGGTGAACAACAATTGTCTCGGGAATATCAGCATCATCAGTGAGCTATCTATACTGTATCCCAAAAATCATTTGCATTACTATCGCGTTCATCCGAATGTTCATTTATACCTTCCGCACCTTCCTTCCTCATTAAAGTCATGCAATTAGGTGTCATTGTACTTTGTTCAAGTCATACAAATAAGTCACGTCAATATCAGATGTAACATTTAAGGGTGGAATTGAATATGACAAATTATCACCGTATTGATATCTTAGTACTATATTATATTGAGATGTATCGACGTTAAACTTGTTCTGTATATCATGGTACAGTTCCTCGTACGATGTAGACTCTAATAAATGTGTTACCTTGCTACCTTTTATGTTATCCGTCCATTTCCATAACCATCGATCATTTATATCCAGTTCAAAATCATCAAAATAACAAATTAGGAGTGCATGCCTCATATCCGTGCATGTCAAAACAGAATTGTAAACATTCATTCGAAAATTCGGATTAAAATTGCAAACAGAAACTAAAAAAAACACGTAACGGGCGAAATAACAGGCGATATTTCACCTGTGAACAAGGGAAAAGTCTGTTGTTTTCGTAACGTTAAGCCATAATATTATGCAGATGAATTTCTTTTCCCATTCATGTTTAAAAATATTATACATGCCAAAAAAAAAATTCTGCATGTTACCTAGGTCGAATCTTAATTTACAGAGTGAAAAACACACATTTCACGATAACGAAATTAAACATACGAAAATATACGTACCGATTCGTAGTAATTGACAGGAAATAATTTTTTCCTTCAACTATCGATATTTTTGGGATTTGTAGAGTGAAGAAGGATGAGAGTTTTTATCTGTGTTTGAACTGAATTTGTAATTTTTTTTAGGGGGTGTTTGATTTTTATTTGTTAAGTAAAAGTGTAGTATTGTCTTTTTGTTCAACTTAAGGGCATTTTTGCCTTTTTAACATCATTAAGCCAACTCTGAAATATTCAATAGTGAAAAAGTCAAGGTTGAATTTGGGTGCTTTGACCTGGCCAATTTTGAAAGAAGCCCATTCCCTCTAGCATGCAGTAGAGGCTTGCCCAATAGCTAGCTGACCCAAGTTTCGACTCACTACACGGATCTCCACCAGCCAATCCCCAAACTCCTTACTGACTTTTCTCTCTATGTGAGTCCGAATTTTCGGGATCTGCTTCTCAATCATTCTCCTCAAAGTAGACGACGACGTTTTGTCTAGAAAATCTCTCTCAATTGAGGTGGAGGTGACGGTGGTCCGTGGCTAGGGATGGCAAAAAAGCTCGACGGCTCGCACGGCTCGGGCTCGGCTTGGAAAAAGCTCGAGCTGGGCCCGGCTCGGGCTTGGTTCCACCGAGCCTCATTTTGAGGACTCGGCCCGAGCTGGGCCGGCCCGCAAAAAAAAAAAAACCAAAATTTGCCAACTTATTCCACTCATCATGAAACTAATAAACTAATTATAAGTGACAAATTTATCTCATAATGTATCACATAGACTATTTTGAAAAATGGGTGATATTTGTTTGTTTAATATTTATTGCATTATTAGTTTATTACTGTTTTCATTTCTCTAAAACTCTAAGTACCTAAATATTTAAAGTAAGCATTTTCTCATTTACACAAATGTTTATTATTCTATATTAAGTGAAATTCTTAGTGATATATATTGCTTAATTACATTTAAAAATTGAGCTAATTTCATCAATGATTACTAAAATTTGTAAGAAAATTTAAATCGATCATTAAAAAGATTTCTTACTTTGTTATAATGGATAGTTACTCATTTATAAATCTAACATGTTATCCGACATAAGCCTACAAGGTACCACAAAAAAAAAAAAAACTCGAGCTGACTCAGCTCGGCTCGGCCCGCTAAGGCTCGGGTCAAAAGCTCGGGCCAAGCCTCATTTTTTTGCCCGGGCTCGGCTCGGGCCCAAAAAATCTCGGTCCAAAAAGCTCGGGCTCGGCTCGAGCTTTTTTTTTCCGATTCGGCTCGTTGACATCCCTATCCGTGGCTGACATTGTGGGGGGTGAGACGAAGATGACATTGTGTTTTTTTTCTTACATTTTTTTTTAATTTAATTAGTTTAATTATTTTATTTAATGTGATAAATATAAAATTACTCTTTTACCTATTAAAATATTAAAAATGTGGTCAAAGTTAAATTTTTTGGTCAAGTGACGGAATTGTAAATGGAAGCCATCAACAATGGCTTCACCTGCAACGTTTGGAAATGTTAGGAGTGACAACTACAACAAATCAAAATTTTGTAAAAAGTCTGCAAGTGTTTCAAAGGTTTGAGTTTTTTGCTGCAATTATTCCTAAATACTAAATAATTAATTATAACTTGAATTATGAGATATGAAACTCAAAATCTTATTTGTGAAATGCAAACTTGAAATATAGCCCTAGGTGTGTGTGTGTGTGTGTCTCTCTCTCTCTAAACAATTTTGGGTGACACCGTTTGTGAGAGATTGATAAAATCGGCGTTTATTAATTTTTTTGGATACTGATTTTTGATAGTTTAAAAACCACTCAAAATATGTGTAGTGTAATTTTAACAATTTCTCTCAACCCATCTAATATGTGTTTCTCATATTTTCTTCCATACTGTCTACAAAATAATTATTACCAAATCTACCCTGACTTTTACAAAAATAATAGAAAAATCCAGTGGGTTTTATGTTCTCTCTCTGTGTGTGAGAGAGAGAGAGAGAGAGAGAGAGTTGTGCAGTTCAAGAGTTTGTGAAATTGCCTTATTGTAGACCTAAATCCTATTTCCAGTCAAGTTAATATTGTGGATACTAAAACAACAAGACTGGCTTCAGGTCGCTTCTAAAATCAATCTTGCTACATGTAAATTATCTTTGACATGATGGATGACATTTTTGTGAGTTGGCAATTTTTTATACTTTTGAATTTAACAACACTTCAAACAATGGACTTTGAAAGTTGAAATTCTTAATTTATATCCCACATGCAACAGAACAGGAAAACTATTTAACACCTAGCTTAACATAAGTAAACAATCCCACAGTAAAAGAGGTATGAAGAACACAATTGACAATAAGAATTATAACCTACCTGATTATTATGGTTTCAAATAGAAATCTCACCTGATTATAACCATGAATTTCATCTTTTTTTTTTCAAGAGGACTTGGAGGATTCAGGCTCGTCGACTGTAGAAAATTAAAGTATTTGATAACAAACTTCATCGTTTTTGTCAAGTGTTTAAAATCTATGAACAATTATTCTAATCTTATTTGAGAACGGACATGTATTCCTTTGGAATTTACTTATACATGTACAACAAAATTTAAAATAATTTCAATTTACATTGAAGATCTTTTTGGTGTTTAGATAAAACCTACGATTAAAATTATACGTTTAGTAAATTTTGTAAACTTTTTTGGCAATCTCGGAACACGAACAATCATGATCTCCGCACATCATAGATGTCCAATTATCTAGTTTCTAATGGTAATTCACATGAGAACAAAAATGAGAGATTATGACTTTTCTTTTCTTGTACTAGCAAAATTATAAATGTATATTATATTTTCTCAAATCCTAATAAAAGTTTAAGTGGACTTAACACACCCATTAAATATGCGGTCCAACATTTAATTAATCTAATTAGTTAAAGTTGGCACATAAGTTAATGGGAAAATTAGCATAACTACCCTCCAAAATTAAAGAATTTGAATAATACCTAATTAAATTATTAAATCTTTAATCACGTAATTAATACGTTCTAACCCCCCAAACACCAAATCAAAACCCCCGATTCTCAATTCCAAAAAGCCCCCAAACCATTACAGCAAAGAGAAATATTAACATGCCACAACTCCGCTCATCCTCACCCACTACATATTTCGAATTCATTTATTTTTCTGAATTAAATGGATGTACAATTTATTTTGGGTCAACTGCTTTGCAATTGGAACAAGGAATTGGTTCAAAATCTTAGATTGTAATACTGAAAGTCTTCTTTATGACCAAGGGACCCCATAGTCCTGATGACACCAGTGATAGCTTGGGCAGATTTGAGAGTTTTGTTATGACAGTGAAGAATGAGTCTATTGAAAACTTAGTCGAAAGAGTTTGCTAAGAAACTGCAAAGTTCCTGGGAGAAAGTTTTGGAATATGAGACGAAGAACTTTTGTTTCCTACTATGGTTAATTCAATAATGTGATTGTTTGAACAGACAACTACAAAAAAAGGGGTGTTAGGGAGATAACAAAAGCTTCCCCAGTTATTCCAAGTTTGAAGAGATGGTGGAAATTCAAGAAATCGTTGAACTTGAAAAGGGATTCTGTTTTCTGCTAGTGCTAGTTGTGCATTGGAAATGGTACATAAAAAATGAAAAAGAGTGCACCAGAAACTAAAAAAGTGAAGCGAATCCATGAAATTTCTATTCCTCTACAGAAAAATGAATAGGAACAAAAGACTATCCTAAAAAGATTGGAAACACAAGTGAGAAGTCTGAAAACTGCATAGACAATATTAAAGAGTTGATAGCACATGCATTGACACCTACAACAGTCTGAATCTGAGGTCGCACATGGTTGTTTTCCGATGTTTGGTCGTGGTGGTGGTGGAGGATAGGGCATAAATCGATTAAGCAGTGCAAATCAATGGTGATTTATGATCTCATACATGATTATATGGGATGGTTTATGCATTTCACATGCAGACAACACGGTGATTTGGAATTATTGACACGACCGTGAATTTGTTACCCTTTTAATTTCTATCACTTTTTTGAAGTTCTGGCACTTCCAACTTAGAGGTTGTTGTGTTCCTAAAATTAATTTTTTTCACTTTTTTTAGTGTTTGTCATTTTTTTTTTTTTTTATTTCTTTTACTTTTTGAGTGTTTCACTTTTTTAATGTCACTTTTTTAGCATACGTCACTTTTTTTTTTAATTTAAGTTACTTTTTGAGTGTTTGACCCCTTTGTATATTATTTTTTGTCATTTTTTTTTATAATTTGTGTCTCTTTTAAAAAAGATTCAATCACTTTTTTTTTCAGGATTTGTTACTTTTTCTTTTTTGAATTTTTATTACTTTTTTTTAGTGTTTATCATATTTTTAGATTTTTTATCACTTTTTTGAGTGTATCACTATCTTTTTTCTTGTTGTAGGATTGAAATTTAATAATCCCTCAACAATGCTGGTTTAAAAGGAAAGTCACGTTATATTCTCTGCACGAGATAATAACAGATTTAAATGAAAATTTTAGTTACTTTATTTATCTGATTCCGATATTTTAATTGGTGTTTTATCACTTTTTGAGTGTTTGTTACTTTTTAAAAAATTTTGTCACTGTTTTTAATATTTGTTATTTTTTTTTTATTTCTGTCACTTTTTTAAAATTTTTGTTACTTTTTTGACATTGTGTCACTTTTTTAACATTAAAAAAAATAACACTTAATTTTACACCATATTTTTTACTTCAGAAATTTATTGATGAATTGACTTAAAGATACTTGGAGGTAAACGGAAAGAAGAGAGACGATGATTGTGTTACTTTTTTTTTATTATTATTATTATTTAAGTCGGTAAACTGACTTAAGCATTTGTCACTTTTTCGAGTGTGTCACTTTCTTTGAATTTCCGTCACTTTTTGAATGTTTGTCTTTTTTTAAATTTATTAGTTTTTTCTATTTCCTGTCACTTTTTTTTTTCAATTTGTTTCGCATTTTTAGTGTATGTCACTTTCTTTGATTTTATTGTCACTTTTTTCGAGTGCTTATCATTTTTTTATTTGAATTTCTGTCACTTTTTTCCATTTTCTCTCATTTTTTTTGAATTTGTGTTACTTTATTGAGTGTATATCACTTTCTTTGAATTTTCTTCACTTTTTCGAATGTTTGTCAATTTTGACTTTGTATCACTTTTTGAGTACATTATTTTTTTAAAACAAAAAAAAACATTATGTCACTTTCTTCGAATTTCTATTACTTTTTTTAGAAACTGTCACTTTTAGAGTGTTTTTTACTTTTTAATTTCTATCACTTGTTTCGATTTTCTGTCACATTGTTAATTTTAGGACACTTTTTTTTTTTATCTTTCTTTTAGTGTGTCATTTTTTTTTTAATTATAAGGACACATCAATTATTTTGGGACAATTATCGATATTGAATGAGTATGAATAACATTACTGTGATTTTATTGATACTTTTAAAGTGTTTAAGAAAATTAAAATACAGTGGTGTTTATCATTTTGTTTTAGAAAATCTTACATGATTTCTGAATTTTATTTGTTTAAAATTAATTGTTGAATTATTATTTTATTTTTAATTCATCACTTCGTCTATGTTAGACTATTAGTTGATTTGACTAATATATAAAGTATTAACTTTGGAGGCTAACGGGAGAGAAGTGTGGAGCTGAATTAGTGGCTAACAGGAGGGAAGGTTGTGTGTAATGATGGTAAAATACAGGGTGGAGTTATTGGCAAAGAAAAATAAAAGCTGACATTTTTTGGATAAAAAATGACTATTTTTCACTTCAAAGAAACTTTTAACATTATTTTTCTAAATGCCCTCAATTTTATGAGTACTTATGTAATTACCCCTAATTTAATTAAGTTAGGCCCATTAATAAGTAACCAATTAATTAATTCTACAAATGTTCAACACTTATCATTAATTAATTAGTAATATCATTCTTTTAGTCCTCTTTTTTGTGTGGTGTTCTTGATCACAATGTCTAACAACGTGAACTATTATTTTGATCTAATTAAAATAAGACAGATTAAAACACCATTTTTTAATTTTTCATTGATTCACCTAAATTATTTAATTCGAATTCGTCGTCTTGATTGATATCTAGCAATGTGACAGTACAATACATGTGACGAAAGTGTCACGTGGTATAACAAAACCAAACTTGTTCGGCTATAGTGAAACTATAATCTTTTCATTAATATGATCCATTCAATTACGAGATGTGGATGTGTGTCAATCTCCATTATCAATCATATTATTCATTTCACTCTTAAGTCAATATTAGTCGAAAACTCTTTTCTACTTATGAACATACATTGACTGAGGATTTTGTTATCAATTTAATTTAATGAAATGTAGATAATAATCTCTTAATATTTAAGAGTGATGAATCATTATTGATCATTTACAACATTCATATGATTCTTCACATACTCAAACGATGTCACATTAGCGACTCTTGATAGAACAACATCCAATATCGCCAAAGTATGATTGTCCTCATATAAGGCACTATGGTGACCTTAAGTCGAATGATGAGAACCACATAGCAATTTGAAAGCTAAAGCCTCACAATTTAATTCAATAATAATAATGGTTATCCTCTTACAATGAAAGGAAATAACTATTTATACCAAACTCTAGAATCTAGTAAAACTAGAAATTATCTTGCCAAAATTACAAAATAACGCAATAAAATAGAATTCTAGTGAAATAAGGAAATCTTGCGAAAAATGAGAATTTTTTTATCCAACTTATACTATGAGACCGTATAGTGTATATGCTTGCGGTTGCATAGACCAACAAAAATTCCACAGGCAGCTTTCGGTAATTCACCATGCGACCGCATGGTTGAAACAACTATGCGGTCGTATAGTTGTAAGTTTCAACTCCGGTTTCGTCCGCTTGAATCAGGTTCGTCCAATCTGATTCCGACCTCGATGTCAACATGGAACTTGTCTCATTCTTTATCACGATCGCCATATCGTCAACCGTGGCCTGAACGAGCAATGTTATAGCCTCTTTCACCCGCTTTGTTCTCAATCGCATCATCGACCCTTCTTCGACGATCAAAGAATCCTTCCCCGGACTTGTCCTCGTTGCAATGACACCTTGAATCACATTATCGAAGAACCAGTTTCACTACCGAAAGCTGGAGATTAACCGTTGGCACTCAAACAATTATGCATGTGGAATCTTTCCAACGAAACTTCAATGTTTTGTTCTTATAACAAAACATTCATGCATCCATTTAAATGTCACTATGTTTTAACTTGTGAGATCATCCATTCACTTGAAAAGTAAGAAATGTCATACGTGATTGTCTTATTTGTAATAACGATATCCGTATCTCGTCATTATTTACGATCATGAATAATTTAAGACTCACTCACGTGTAATTTATTTTACACTATCACAACTCCTTGTGATTAATAAGTTACTAGGACTTGAATCTACGCACTCTATTTAGTATAATTTATTAGAATGTTAATTCAAATAAGTAATATATCATATCATAAATAAAATGCTTTAATTATATTTGAAGTGTTTACAATCTAAATCAATTGAACCTAATACATAACATATACAAACTCCAATTGTCCTCTTCTAGAATGAATTCTTTTTCTAGGATTACAACATGTCTTGAGACGAACACTTTCTTTTCAATGAAATTCTCGAATTGATATCAAATTGTCTCTTTTGAATATTCCACAAATATGTATTTATCGGATTTACATTCAAATTTATTTGATTCAGTGTGCTTCACATAACCGTCACATTCCCAAAATTTAGTATGAGACAAGTTGAGCATTCTGCATTTTCGTAACTCATATAGAGTTTTGTCAACTTACTTATATGGGACACGATTTAATATGTGGCACACGAAAATTAGTGCATTATTCCTAAACGATTTTGGACGATTTGCATGGCTTATCATTGATCTCACATATTTAATAGTATGCGATTCTTCATTTCAAATGCACCATTATGTTCGGTATATGTAGCAGAGTCCACTATCAGATAATCCTATTTTCTTATGGATAATCTAAAAATTCACTTTTAAGATATTCTTCACCTTGAGTAAATCTTAGTGTGAGAATAACTTCACCTAATTATTTTTTTACTTCTAGCTTGAATTACTTGAGTTTTTCAAGAGTCTCATACTTGAACTTCATCAAATATACATAACTATTTCTGAAAAGTTATCAGCAAATGTAATGAAATAAAAGAGACCTCATATAGCAGTAATTAACATGGATCCACATATGTCAGTATGTATTAAGCCCAATAATTGTGCAACTCTTTCTCCCTTTTCAGTAAAAGGAAAGTTGGTCATCTTACCTAGTGGCTTTGTCAAATGATTCAACATCAGTTGACCTCAAATATTAGTCTTTATGTAATTCGGAAATGCGTTTTCCATTTATGTGAACTAGTCTGCAATATTATATACTATTTAGGTTATCACTTTTATGCCATTTCATTTCTATATTATATTCATTATCTAAAATATAAATGTCATTTTGTAATTTATTATAATCATTAAGATCTTATCAAGATAAAACGAACTATAATTATCCTTAACATTAACTATAATTTATGTCCAAACATGAAATTGAATTAATATTCTTGGTAATAATGGGAACAAAATAACATTTATCTAATTCTAATACTAAGCCTAAGGCAATGGCAAGAAGTATGCTCATATAGGCAATGTAGTAATCATTGCTCTATTTTAACCATGCAGGTCAAATTCTTCCTTCTACAGTGGTCTATTTCCTTTTAATTTCTGTATAATTATATAAATATGAGATCCGTCTCAGATATATAATATCCAAGAAACTAATGAATAGATATAAGCCTTGTAGTTTTTATTTCAATAACTTTTCATTTCACAATGATATCAACGATCATCATAATTGATAATGTCCTTAGATGCTTTCCTAAAACCTCTTTTAGACTTCATCTTAGTTCCTTTAGAGAAGTCCATGGCAAAGACTTGCCCACTATTATATTTAGTGTTGGGCTATGTACTAGAGCTTACTCATATTAAAATTCATAATTAGCTATGAATAACTCTCTATCAAATATTGTAGAACCAAGACAATACTTAGTTCATAGTTTATGACTAAATCCAATTGAGACAACTTCTCAATATAGCTAATTATCTTTAGTACACGAGAACTGACTAAAGTTCATTTAGTCATTTTACACCGATATAGTTGTTTGAAAGTCTCATATCTTTCTACACGTGATTGTTCATCATACAACTCATTGAGATTAAAAATCATAGTGTTAGCATCCATACCATATTGCTGTTACAACTCAGATAACATAACAAGAAGTATCGCACATGTTGCAGTATTATCGTCATCATTGCGTCTATCATAAGCAGTCACATCTTCCTCAGTTGAATCATTAGGAAATGGCTACTCAAGAATATAACCAATTTTCTCATATCTAAGAACAATTATCAGATTGCTGTGCCAATAAAAAAAATTGACATGATCAATTTTTGGCATCCAGTTTACCTCTTAAATTCATATAGTTACTCATGATTTAATACTATAAATAACGAAAAATAAAGAATTAGTATATGTGAAAAATGTATTAATTAATTTAACAGTCTTTTACTAAATTAATTATGCTCCCCCTACTTAACTTAAATTTATGCAATTAATCTTAGCAGCTCGGGTCATTGACACCCTTTTGACAGGGATTTAAAATTTCTCACGTGTGAATGTTGTTAGTTGGATGGAAAGAGAAATACACGTGAGAGGGGAAAAATACACTTAAGAGGGGAAGATTTTGAGGATTCTAACTAAAAATGGAGTAGAAAGTAGAAAATCCCAATTTTAACATTTAAGTATCCTTCACTAAATTGATCCCCAAATTAGTAAGCGATTTTCCCATTTTCTGTGGCGTGATATCTCTGGCGAGGAGAAGAAAATCCCATTATTTTGAGAGATTGCTTTGAACACATTAAGAAAACGTAAGTTATTTTCTAGATTAATTTGTTTTTCGTTAATTGATGTACTACTGATGTTTCTTTAGTTATTAATCTGATGTTTCCATGGTGGTGGTACTGTAGAACTTCACATTTTGCAATTTTCCCTATTTGTAAATTTATGTCCTGTCCATTCTTCTTCAATCTGAAGATAAGTTTTTAATGTAAACTGAATTAGTATTTAGAGAACTTGTATTCTTTCTCTCTGGTATTAGTTTTTAATCTAAGTTGCAATCTCAGAACGCGTTCATTGTAAGACCAAATTTATGCTCTTCAAATTGTGTAAAATCACTTAAACTATTCATGAGTTATGTACTAAATTTTCATTATGTTCTAATTTTATTGATAAGCATATGCTCTCTGTTGAGGTAAAGAACGCGTTCAAGATTAATATTGTAACTATGTATCGTAGTGTTAGTTATTGTATTACTGAACTAGCTCCGATTATGTTATTGCAGCTGAAGAAATTATGGATAAAGTGTCAAATGAGCACGATGATGTTTCGGTAGAATCGGATGATGAGAATAGGACAGACTCCGTTAACATAGTAAAAGGTCAAACCTCATTGGGAGACAATATGATTGTACCTCAGGTGGGTATGCAGTTTAAGGACTTGAAGGACGTGTTTGACATGTACAAAAAATTATGCGTACGCCATTGGTTTTCCCGTTAAGAAAAGAAACTCGAAAATGGGAAATGATGGAAATTGAGATATGTGACACTGACATGTAGCCGTGAAGGTCGAAGACTTTGTAATACTAGCGAATCTTTGATGCCACAACCAACAATTCAGATGGAATGTAAATCTAGAATCTCTACATCTGCATATATTTATGGAGCTTGGAGAATTAACACGGTCCACCTCGACCACAATCACGAAACTTGCCCGTCGAAGTAGAGGTTATTTCGATGCAACAGAGAGTTAAGCTCAAATGTGAAATGCAAGTTACAAGTGAATGATTTAACAGGAATTCCATTGCATAAAAGTTACAATTTTGTAGTCGTGGAAGCAGGTGGTTATGAGAACGTGATTTGCGTGGAAAATGATTGTCGAAATTACATTGAAAAAGTGAGACGATTAAGACTTGGAGAAGGAGATGATGCAGCAATATAGTCATACTTTTCAAAAATGCAAGCCCAAAAATACAAGCACGGTGCTCAAAATTTTACTTCAGCATGGATTTGGATGAAGATTCGCGGCTGAGAAATGTATTTTGGGCAGATAATCGTTGTAGACAAGCATATAAGGAGTTCAGCGTTGTTACATTTGATACCACTTACCTAACAAACAAGTATGAAATGCCTTGTGCATGGTTTCGGTGTATGCACGATTGTGGTTTGGTATCGAATGAAGACACGAATACTTTTGTGTGGTTGTTTAGAACATGGTTTCGGTGTATGCACGGTAAGGTACCGCTTGGAATGAATACCGATCAAGATAGGGCAATGCAATTTATATCGTTTTTCCAAAAACAAGGCATAGATGGTGTTTGTGGCACATTCTGAAGAAGTTGCCTGAGAAGTTCGGATACCACGACAAAAAGGCATCGATTTTTTGAGCAATACATATATTGGTTTATGATTTGTAGTTCGTTCAAGAATTTGAAGAATGTTGGGTTGCTTACATTGACACTTATGCATTGCATGATAATGTGTCGAAATATGAACACTAACTACTTTCGATCCACATTCAAGACATTTTGGCATCGAGCAAGGGGAAACGATCGAGAATGAGGAAAAGTGATGTGGTAGAGAGTGTTGTCGACAACCAATTAGCTCAATGACAACAATATTCCGTGAAAACACCATTCTCATATGAACAGTATTCAATGCTGACAACAATCCCGTTACCATATTATTCCAACGCAAGACCATTATCCATTTTAGGACCACTACTATCTTCGAGTTTGATTCCTTCTTCACCGGCAAATGTCATAGACAATTCACAAGGTAATAACAATGGAATACTATTAAACTGCAGATGTGTAGTTATTTCATGTACGCATATTTAATAATCTCCTGTATTGTAGGTGAAGCAATGCCATACTACTATCTGCCTTTATCGGATCACTAAAGGAAGCAGAGCTGAATGTTGTCACACTTCTCCATACGGTACAAAACACTTTTAGAACTTCGTTATCTTATGCAACTTGTACAAGATAATGAAGAGTCTTATGGATTTTAGACATAATTTAGGGAGGTTTAGGTTAGGGACTGATTTGTATGCCAGGGCAAATGTTTATTTTAATCTATTCAACATCTTGAAAGCTTATAGAGGCTTGCTGAAACATTGACTATCATTGTCAATACTGTACGGTTACCTGGGCAACCTTATAATACATTTTGCTATATATGTGTTCTATTCTTAATGTCCTCACAATATTTGTATTGATATTGTCTTTTGAATATTCTGTTTGTTACGTCGTGCATTGACTTTGGGGTAGGCAAAATGTTTCTAATCAACCAAATCAAACTAACTGGATGGTTCGGGTTTCCTTCAATTTTAAACGGTTTTGGTTCTTAGAACTAAGAACTAGTCAGTTTTGACTGAACCAAGAACCAGTTTTAATCCAACCATGTCTTTAATTAATTATGTTTCTTTGGCAATATGATGAATGAATTTTATGACGAAATTTAGTATGAAAATGGAACTTATGGGCTTATTGTTTTGATTTGGCATGTGGGTCTTCACTTTTGGCAAAAGAACTTTGTATCATTTGTATAGTGAAAATGAAAAGAAACGCACTTTATTTCAGTTTCGTGACAAGCGCACAATCTAATATTTGGATTACCAGGCATTTCTGTGTACATGCTTAGTGAAATTGAGCTCAATATGCACTTATAAGTGGATTGAGACCTGCTAAATAATGTTGGCCAGCCACATTATTATATTTACGTATAATGCTGATAGTTCTTTTCAGTGGAATGGATAAATCAATTGCAGTCTTGGGCTTTCAAACTTCCGAGTGCCTCTGATTTGTTTTCTACATTGGAATGATCTAATAGCGGATTCAAATTAGCGGTGGCATAGTATTATGCTGCTTTGTTTTGATACTATGATCTATCTCTGTGTTCTTTTCATTTTACTTATGTGGTTTGCTAATTCTTATGTTCTTGTTTGTGTGCAAGTTCATTTTTTACTTTAATGTGCAGGTTATTTTCTGTTAGTTTTTCCACGAAGCTTGCGAGAATTGTCATTGGGTTTCAAACTTATGAAAACAACAAATGGAAATAACAAGAACTCTCATGCAGCAGCCACGTTTATTTTGTGAAATCAGTTTTTTCTTTTGTATTAGCAACTGCCCAGACATTTGTTGTCTAGACTTTTATTTTGGGCAAATATAGCTTACCCAATATTTGAGTAGTATTGGGTGCTCAGTTTGATGTTCCATTGGTTGGCTGATTTCGTGATTATTGATTGAGACTTAAATGTCTGATGCATGTTTCAATTTGATTGGATTTAATTGATCAAGTTATTGGAAAATTACAGTGAGCTCACATTCAGAAAGTTACAGCGGATCCACTTAAATGTCTGATGGATGTCTATCATAAATAATTGCCCTGATAGCAGGTTTTATAGCCTGGATTGTAGCAGCCAAGACATTTGTTTCTACAGCTAAAGATGAAAAAATATTAATTTCCTTTCTATTGTGGTTACACAGATTATAGCATGAATTGTAGCAGTAATCATCAACTTCTGCCTCTACAAACACGAACATGAAAGTGCCACGATAATCACACAACTCCAGGCCTTCATTTTTGTAACAATTTTAGAATCTACTGGAGCTTCTGTAATTTGGACAGGATCAATAATATTTTATGTGGTGAATTTCTGAAACAATGTAGCAAAAATCAGATTACATGCATTTGTTATAGAATTTATACAAAAGTTCACATTCAAATAGTTTACATAGTTCACATAGATTCGGTCATAATAATCCTACATATACAAAACTTCATGTAACCATTTGATTAATAACTACTAATCAAGGTGACGCATCCACTCATGTATTCGACTCCGTGCTACCTTTTGCCTTGCATACCGTCACGTTCACCGAAATTCGAAGGTCTACTTCATCGTTGACGCAAATGCGAGATTAGAACATTTCTGGCAGATCGTCGACTCTTTCAGCCACCGCTTGGTTAATTGAGGAAGTGCTACCGCTAGAGGATTCACCGCTTGATTTTTCTTTCACAACTCAAACCCAAAAACCACAATTGTCACTGCAGCAAAGAAATAATCACCTTTTATTTGCAGTCTCCTTCTCAACCACGAAACACTTCTCAAATCCATGCTTGCCTAATGGACATCGACTTTTTTGTGGGCATTCGACAAAGTAGTGGCTTTTAGATCTACAACTATGATATATTCCAACATTCCTACCAACCACTCTGCGATGGGAATAAACCACATAGCAATAGCATTTGAACATAAATTACATGAATTTTGTAAAGTTAGCCATCAATTTGACTAGTTCAATAGCATAAACACTTTATCAAATGTTAGTACCCAATTCAGCTATTTCCATAACATGCCATATTAAGATTTTTCAAGGTCGATGACCAATCAACTTTTCTCGGTAGCTTCTCTCAAAATGTATAGCTAGCTATCGATTCAACTATTTCAATAGCATGGCCTATAATATCAAGGTCGGAGATCGGTCAAGTTATACTAGTATAATCTCTTATAATAATTTTCTAAAGCTAGCAGCCAATCTGACTTGTTCAATAGTATAGCCTATAAAAAATTCAAATATTCGAGGCCAACTAATCTATTCCAATAGCATCATTTGCAAAATTAATGCTAAGCCAATGGATTTGCACAAAAGCATCCCCATTAAAATTTGCTTTAAGGTAAGAGGAGCATAGCCGATCAATTCTTGAATCATATGTGAACCTCTCTTTAAGACATTTTCGAAAACGTACCAACTAATTCTCTTTGAGGCAAATAAATAAGTATTTGATCTGGTAACTTCAATATAAAAAAAAGGCTTCAATAATTTTTATCCGAGTTCCTGGTTTTCACATTAAATTCCGTCATAGAATTGGGAATTTCAAGAAGAAAATCGAAAAATAGCTCAAACACATCCTTTTACAACCAAATATGCAAACAAACACTATGGTTTACTTTTTTTTTTCTCATTATTTGAGTGTGAATCATATTATTGATGAGGGAAAATCCGGAACTAGCTGAGTGCAATAAGGTATCTATGTGACTCCAATATCAAATACCATGCCTTCATCTTCTGAACCTCTTAAAAAAATCGAAAAAACTATAACAAAGGATATATATACCGGTAAATATTAGAAATCATACCTTGACTCAAAATGAGGTAAATGAAAAGGACAACTTTAACCCCAGGAATGAGGGGGAAATACGGGTTCGCAGTCGGAGTGTAGCAGAAAATGTTGAGTGCGGTGCAATCGGAGATCCAAAATCATCGGATGACGGAATAGTAGATGGAAGTGCTGTCGGACGAGCAATGTAACCTTACATTGACGGCAGCCAGAGAGGGAGATTTTCCAAACTAGCCTGTTGACTTAGTCATTTGAGTGTTTTTTAGAAAATTATATTTTACCCTTAATGAAATGGGTTTCTTTTTTGCAAGACATGACCTCTTATTTTAAAGTAAGTTTTGTATTTGTTCTATATTTCTTATATCCTGAATTTTAATATATAAATCCATTCTTTTAAAGTCCTTTCATTCAGATAGATAAGTAGTCTTCTTTCGATGATGAAATAAGGCGTTTCGATCGATATTTGCGGAGTTGATTATTAATGTATTAGCATAATCTGCTATTTTTTGTTCATATTCTTTTATTAGTTTATCATATTCTTCAGACATTTTATCTATATTTTCTAGTTGGGGCCTAATACTTCCTATTTTTTCTAATATCCTTTCTAACAAATCGTCTAATCCTTTAACTGTATATCCTGGTATGATTGAATACTATTATCATGAAAATTGTCATAGCATTATAAAATAATGATATAAACATTATGGTAAACAATAATTCAAGCATTATGAGTAATCATAAATATTTATGATCCCTACGATTCTCTAAGATCTCAAGAAAATTCTTTCAAAGTTTTAACAAGAAATAGTAGTTCTACCTTAATTTTGATCTGTATCTTTATTCTTAAAATCGAGTGACCTTCAGACTCTGAATATGCAAGTTGTTCCCTTCAACGGCCTCTTGCCTTAACGGGATTTTTGCTATTTTAGCTTCTTGCCTTTAGTGTATCGTTTCCAAGGACAAATCCCTAGACTGGATAAAAGAAAATCTGTCTTGGTTGTTAAAATAAGAAAGAAGTTTCTTCTTAGTTCTATCGAGAATCTATGGGAATGGAAATTTAGAAACCCATTTTCTATGAAAGAAATAGAATATTATTGGTATTCTGAAATTGGTATAAGGATTATATTAAAAGACAGAAGTGTTTTGGCTTTCACAATCTGAGAGCTCAAGTGTTTTTCCAACTCATTATGCCTCTATCTTAGCCCAAAGACTTCTACTTATACAACTACATGAGGCTCGATTATTGACCTCTTACATCATTCATTATCCCATACTCCATTAATGGAGTTCTATTATTACAACAGTTTATCCACTACATAATTGTAGTTCTATTATTGCTTCCAGCTGTCCACATTTCTTTCACATCTTTTTTTCTTCTATTGTCTTCATATGGAGTTGGCAAGATTCTTCAATAATGCTTGACATAGTGACGAGACATCTTTTCTATCTTTTTATATCTGTCTTCTTTTCATTTGGGTAGCATGTGGGGCATTTCTTTAATTGACATGATTCTTGTATAATTGACGTACTTCCATGAATCTGATGGATATCAAATTTTTGGATATACTCTTTTAAAATTGAAGATTTCTCTTTTCCATTATTTGTCATGAGCGTCCATCCTTCATATTGGCATAGGCATTTGAATTTTTTTATCATATAAGTTTTTTGTCATATTATAGAGAACTTTCATCCATATGACTCTTCGGGATTTCATCCATGATTTGTTAATATTTGATAATGGTTTTCTACTTTGGCCTACTTCAATTTGGAAATTTCGACCTACATGGAACTGTAATAATATGTTCTGCAGGATAATATATCCTTCCATCAATTTATGGACTGATTGAATAAAATTTAAGATATATTGATCTTCCCTTGACAAATTTTGAAATTTCTCCTCGGAAGATATTATCAAATTTCTCAATTTCTTTTAAATATTTTTCCTGGATAAATTAGGTCCAACAATCCATAGTCTGCTGCCATCTTGACTATGTTAGGGTCTCCATTATTTGTAATGATCATTCTTGGGTAGGCATGTTCTCCTGGAGAGATGAAATAAGATTCATTATCTTGTAATTCATAAACAATCTTTGCAAAAGCTTTATATTCTTCTTCTTTTGGGGTTAAAGGGATCTCATCATCTTCATCTACTCTGATTTTGATTACCATTGTATGTTTATCATCATTTTTTATTGTCACATTTTGGGGACTTTGCATGATCGCATCTCTTTTTATTTGACTAGGTCCACTGCTGCTTCCGTTTGGTATACCTGTTTGTATTCCCTGTTTGGTATCATGAGATTGTGCTAAAGCATCAATCTTTATATTGTTGTTGGTATTTGCAGACTCTAATTGTGCTTCAAGAGCATCAATTCGATTTTTTATTTCATTGGTAACTTTGGTATGAGATTCACTGATCTCAAGTAATAATTTGACATTATAATTCAAGGTTTCAGCTAATGTCTCCATTCCAATTTTTATATCATCGGCTTCATCTTTGGCAAGTGCTGCCGCAGATTTTATTTATAATATCACCTATTTGATATTATTCATCTCCAAACTCGATATTCTTGATTAGAAAATCAGCAAGATAATTGTTTATACCTTTAATATGAATAATATTAAAATTATAAAATGACAAATATGCTTGCCATCTGTGCAATCTCCTATATTGAGGCTCCATTGGTAACTTATTTTTAATTAATCTTGTAACATTAGAATTGTCAACAATAAACTTTTTAGATAATAGGAATAATGAAAACTTTTTTATTCCTCTAATAATTGCTAACAATTCTTTTCATGAGTAGTATAATTTATTTTTGCTTGGTTAAAAGTTCTACTTGAATACCTGCAAATTTCATTTAAATCTGTTTTTAATATGACTGCCCAATACTTATTAGAAGTATCAGTATTAACAATCAAATTATCATTTTCATCTGGTAATCTTAATTTTGGTAAATTTTTGCATTCTTCTTTTAATGATTTAACTATCTCTGTATGTTCTTCACTCCATCATTTAGTATTTGTTTTTTTAAGTAAAACTTGTATTTTATGTCTCTTTTTTGAAAGATTTTCAATAAATCCTTCTGCATAATTTAAATATCTTAAGAACTTTTGTATTTGTTCCTTTGATTCTATTTTATTTGGAAAACTCTCGATCTTTTTGGATATATGCGTTTGCAATTTTATTCCTTTTTTATCTATTAATAATCCAAGAATATCAATTTCTTGTTTTTCTATTATAGCTTTCTTTTTTGAAAAAACAATTCCTTATTTCTTACATTCATTAATAAATTGTATTAAATGATTTCTATGTTCTTCATTAGTATTAGAACATATTAATATATCATTAACATAAACTATCAAGAATTCATTATACTTTTTAAATATATTATCTATTTTTTTTTTGTTATATTTGTGGTGCATTTTTTAAACCAAAATGCATTACTAACCATTCATATTTACCTTGAGGTGTACTAAATGCAGTATATTGTATACTATTTTCTTCCATCTTAACTTGCCAAAAATCTGATTTACAATCAAACTTAGAATAATATTATTTTCCTTTTACAAGGTTTATTATAACTTCTTTATTTGGTAAAAAGTATCCATCAAATTTAGTATATTTGTTTAATTCTTTATAATTGATTACCATTATGACTTTTCCTCTAACTTGCTCGGAATGTTTCATAACCATAAAAGCTGGACTACTATGGGGTCCATTACTAGATCTAATAAGTTTTTGTTCTAGTAATTCTTTTATTTGAGCTTTAAATTTTTGTGTATCCTGTATAGTATACATGATTTGTCTAATTTTTATAATTACATTTTCTGTTAGCTCTATTTTGGCTCTAGGATGGTATGGTTTCTAGAATAATAATGGATTTTCTCCATATGTTTTTTCTATTTGTTCTATGATTTTTCTTAGACTTATTTCTATTTCTGCTTTCAAGACTTTTTTGTATAAGGTTTTTGTATTTATATCTTTATTTATAATTGGTTTTTTTCCCACCTATCGCCACGCTAGGCTGGCTGAACTCTAAAAGATCTAAATTCCCTCGGAATTTTTAATAAGTGTGCACATAGTGTTTGTAACATTATCATATAATTATTTTTTTTATAATATTGAAATTGTTATATAAAGTCATTTCCTAATAATATATCACATTCTAATTTATTATAACTATATATTTTGTTTATTATGACTTGTTTACTTCCAAGTATTATACTGACTTTATCAGCACTATTAATTATTTGTGTACTTTCTTCTGTTACTCCTGTTATCTTTATTTTACTATTTTCATTCCATGATTTTATTAAAAAGTTTTAAAATATTGTTATATCACTTCCTGTATCTAGTAAGAGACATGTTATTATATTTGTTTCTACTATAGTAACTTGTATATATACAACTAATGGAAAACTTATTTGGTTATTCATTTATCTTTTTTCGCATAATATAGTTTAACCATTATGTGTTATATATAATCCTTCTCTTTTTATACTATAATCTTTTAATCCATTTAGAAAACTTATTCCTAATAATATATGAGAATCTGTATTCATACTATTATCTATATAACATGGTACTACCATATTAATTCCTCCTATTTTTATTGGTACTTTGACTTCTAATTCTGTAGTATGTATTTGTTCATCAAAATTTACATATCTATATGGTTCAACCTTATGAATCATTAATCCTTTATTTCTAATTGAAGCTATATGACATTCACTTGCTCATGTATCTATTAGTATATTTGGTCTTTCAATATGTTCTCTTCCATTATAATATTCCCCTTATATCTTCATCTTTCCAGCATTTGTATGAAGTTTAATTTCTTTTATATTACTAATTCCTTCTAACCGCCTTCTAGGTAATCTAAGGCTTGTTGGTATTTTAATTAATATTCCATCTCTAAACATTATTTTATCAGAATAATCATCTTCTTTATCTTATGTTATTTCAGGTTTATCCTTGATTATATTAAATTCATATTCTTTAGGAATTAAATTTATTTGTTTGCTTGGTTCTATTATTTTACTAATATCCCTACATTCCTGATGAACTTCTATGTATGATTTTTTAGAGTATATATTTCCATAATTGGAGTTAGTAAATGTGTACAAAGCTCTATATTCTATAGTCATAATCTTATCCTCTGGTTCCATTATATCATCCATATGTAGCTTGAAATGTAGTCCTAAGATTTCATTGAAGTTTTTGTCTTTAATTGAGACACAATATTTTGGGTAACAAGTAAATATTAATTTTTAGTATGCTAAGTTTCCTTCTATAGTCTCTAAATGACTATTTTTAAATTTATTATTCTTCCATCATGTAAACTTACTGTTAAAGGCGAATCTATTCCTTCCCTAAATAAGGATTTAAACATTATTTGTATTCCTACTAAATAAACATATTGAGTTTTTTCTCCTTGTTTTTTATTAGTATTTGTTAACAATTCATCTACTGTATTTTTTGTTAAAAGATTTAATTTATGTGTTCCTTGAGTTGTTCTAACATTTATAATTTTTTCAATTTTATGATATTCATTTATTGCTATTTTTTCTCTTTTCCATATCTTATCTAAAACTTCCCATTTTCCTATTTTTAAATCTAAAAATAATTTTCGCATTTTCTTGAATTTGTTATTATCAAGTGTTACTTTTAATCCATAACCTTCTATTCCTTCATATTCTTGTTTATTTATATTATTTCTTTCTATTTCTTCAATTTCTTTATTGAGATTATGTTCCGTTATTTTCTTCTAAATTTGTTTCACTTATATATATTTCTTGATCATAATATTGTTCAATGTCTGATATTTCACTCAATTCACTTTCTATTACTAAATATTCTTTTTGTAATATTTTAACTTTTTTCTTGTTACAATCAGGGCTTATATGTCATATTTCTCGACAGTTCCAACATTTGTACTGACTTTTATTTTTTTATAAGGTTTGTTTTTCTCTTGTCTATTTGGATTATATTTCCTTTTATAATATCTTCTTCTAGGTTTTATGTATTTTCTCTTAAAATTTCTAAATTTTTTAAATTTTTTATTTCTGAATTTTCGCTTAACATTTTTCCTTTCAGGATTACTTCCCCATTGTGTAGGTTTTTCCATATCTTCACAACATATCTTAGTTAATTTTCCTGATTTTTTCATCAATTGTCTTTGTTGATATATATATATATATATATATATATATATATATATATATATATATATGCAAGTTTTTCAAATAAAAATTTTATTTTGTATCCTAAAGATCTACGTGCTTCGGGATTTTCTTTAATATATTTTTCAAATTATATTCTGAAATATATTTCTCATGATCCTGGTAACTTATTATAGTATATATCTTTATATACATCTTGATTTTCATTACTATAAAATTAGATATAGTAATATTCTTTAAACTCACACGTATATTATTTAATTTTACACATATCACATATTGTTAGGTTTATTAATTTTATTCTAGTATTTTCTTTTTCTTTTATTACTTCTCCATCAAATTTTTTTTATGCAATCTTCTCCTAAAAAATTATCTGAAATATAGTTTACTAATTTTTCTATACCTTCTCTATCTGATTTTATTATTTCTGTTTGTACATTTCTTTTTATTAATGTCTTTGTATCATTATTTATTCCATCCCACTAGATCTTAACATTTCCTTCAAAGGATGCTACTAAGAAGTCTATCATTCTTTCAGTACTTTCCCATGTATTATCTTTATTATATAAAAAGAATAATATCATTGAATCTGTCCAAGTTACTAACACTTTCTTAATATCTATTTTACAATCTAAATCTAATTTTCTCCTCCATGATTAACGGGTTTATCATAATTATCATTTGGTTCAAACTTATTATTATATTTGCTTCCTCTTAGTGGTTGCTTATTTCTTATCTTATCATAATATTGTTTATATGGTTTATTGTATATAGGTGCATAACTTTCATATGGGTTTAGTATTTCTTGTTTGTTAGAGGATTCTGCCTTATTTGGTTCTCCTTCAGTATTCATTAAGACTTGATATTCATTTAAATTTTTAAAACTTAATTGATCAACATTTTCTATAAGTAAATCTAATTCTTTATTCATCTTCGTTTTCTATATTATCCTGATTTTCTTTAATCTCTAATTTTCCTAATACTTTTTCTTTAGATTTTTCCATTTTCTCTTCTTCTTTTATTATTTTTCGTAAAATCTTTTTCCTAAATTCATCATCCATACTACATGTTTCTATTATTATATTTTCTTATTCAGAATGTTTTTTTCCCTATTCTAGATATTTTTTTTTCTATAAGTTTTTTGTCTATTATCTTATCTTTTCCTTTATTATTTTCTTTTAATTTTCTTACTTCAAGTTTTAAAATATTAATATCACTTCTTACTTCTTTTATTTCATTATTTATGTTTTGAACATCATCTATTAATATTTTTATTAGTGGTTTTAATTCTTCTATATACTCTCCTATTGACATTTTAATGATTTATTATATTTTCTTTGATTGACTTAAGTAATATGTTTTACATTCAGTATATTTACAATCTTTTATTACCTTATCACATTTTTGTTTTATATATTTATTATTTGTTAATTCTTTTGATTTTTCATAATAGTTTGCTCTTTCTTTATACCTTTTTTGTTTTAATTTTAATATATATTTTTGTTGTGATTTTGTTATTTCTCTAGGTTTTAAAAGTCCATCCTGTATTTATAGATTTATTTCTCTTACTCTTGCTAATTTTTTATCTAAGATTTCTTTTATTTCCATTAATTCCATTAGTTATCTAAAAACTATTTTATTTTGTTTTATAAATCGTTTAGGGTGATTCATATTTTTCTTTATAATATAAATTGGTCTCTTCTTTTTCAAAAGTTTCTATTATTTTCTCATATATATATCTTTCTTTTATTGATTTTATTATTACTCTATGTAATATCTGTGTTTTAATTTCTCTAAGTAACTTTCTAATTACTCTTAATGTTATTATTTTTAACTTATTGGGTATATGTTCTAAAAACATATAACTTCTTTTCTTTCTTCTATTTTATAATACCAATCTGTTTTTACAATTGTAATGTTCATGATTTCTATGGCTCTGATACCATTCTAAAGGGGGTGCTACTTGGAGCGAACAAAAATCAAATAATTCATAAAATCTTTAAAATCTAATTTTTATATAGTCGTGTATTTTTTTTATATAAAATCTTTAAAGTCAGATTTAATTTTTAAGATCCAATTTATTATTGGTTATTGATATGTAAAATTTTAAAGTCAGATTTAATTTTTATTTCTTATATTTTTGTGGTAATTTATTTGAGATAGGTCTTCTCAATTATAAATTTTTAAGTAATTCTTTAAAATCTACTAATGTTTGGGAGTTTATAATATCAAGATCTGTTATTATATCAATATTTGATTCAAAAGGTATATTATATTTTGAGATATTCTTTTTCCTCTTTTTCTAATTTATCTATTATATCTTGTATCTTTTATGATTATAGATCTAACAATTTCACTGGCAAAATTTTCTATTAAATTTTCTTTAAATCATTTTAATATTTCTTGAGCAGCATATAATTGTTTTTGATATCCTATTTTATCAATTTCATTTTCAAATTCAATTTCTTTTTTTATTTTTTGCAATCATTTTAATTTTATATGGACCTCTTTTAGTTCTAGGTCTTTTTATTTTATAATTATTATTAATCATAGTTAAGTTAGTTTGAGAAAATATTATAATTTTCTAACAATTCCACTGGCAAAATTTTCTATTAAATTTTCTTTAAAGCATTTTAATATTTCTTGAGCAGCATATAATTGTTCTTGATATCCAATTTTATGAATTTCATTTTCAAATTCAATTTCATTTTTATTTTTTGCAATTGTTTTAATTTTATATGGACCTCTTTTAGTTCTAGGTCTTTTTATTTTATAATTATTATTAGTCATAGTTAAGTTAGTTTGAGAAAATATTATAACTTTGAGATTAAAATAAATCTTTTAGGACTTAATTGTTATCTTTTAGGGGTATTTTTGGTAGTTCACTACCTTTGAATAGTCAAAGGGTATTTTGAAAAGGTTATCCTCAAATGTTGGCTATTTTCAATAATTTCCCAGCCAGTGATGATGACAGTGTGGCGCTTGATTTGGGTGTAATTGATGGTGGGTGCGGATTTAGGAGAAGGAGTCGGTATGGTAGTTGTGGATTTGGGGGAAGGAGTGTGTTTGGAGAGGTTTTCCAATTTTTTCCTTTTATCTTTTTTTTTTTAAAGTGAATTCCACATCAGTGAGCCGGGCTGTGTAGCGCGATTGAAATTTATGATCATCTTACATAAATTATGGAATCTATACTTGATTTCCAGTGGGCTCAGATCCAATTTGTAGTATTAAGACTTTGATGTACTCAACAAGCCTTAATAATACATTTGGGTAGATATTATTATCAATTTTATCTGTATACAAATCCTAAACCATTAAGTTGACATCTCTTTTTCTTTAAACATCTCACGTGTTATCTTAATATACCTCTAAAATTTGTCTCCTTAAGTGTACTCAACAAAAAATAAATTTTAGTTAAATCAAATCAATCATTCAGAAATAATTAATATTTCATATTATCAAATGTATCCCTAATGAACCGATTTTGAATGTACTCAACAAGTTGAAATCGATTTAGGACTCTCGTTTTTTTTACCATAATGATGGAAGGTGAATAATAATTGTGACTTAATATTTCAACTAAGGGTTTTATCATGCAAATGTCTTATCATAATAATTATATATATGTTATCATATATCTAGCATGCAAATAAACATACATATAATATTGTAGACGATTATGAACTAATTTTGTATAATCCTCTTGGGTTAAATGGAAGACTAGTTGGTCATTCTTAGGGAGTATTGCATTGAGTCACGCAATGTTCAATCTCTATGGTCTCCACCTCTTCTTGCATCTTCATTTAGTTCAACTACAATTTATATCGTATACTAATTGGCACACATGCCTAAATAATTGGACTCGCAGACCCATAATAATAATAATAATAATAATAATAATAATAATAATAATAATAATAACGGTCTCGGAACAATTATATACATAATCATCCACTAAATTCACATTTATCACATAAATATATTCCTATATAATATCTAATATTAAATACAAACGTATTTCAAAGTTGTAGCAATTAAGGCCATCTAAACTTATTTAGATAAATAGATTGAAACAATTAATTAATTAATTAATCAAATTAATTTAATTAGTAGGTATATTTAATTAAAATCAAATTAGAGTCCAACTCTAATTCCAAGAATATATTATGGCGGGATAATTTAATTTAAATAAAATTCTCATTAAATTATCAAATTAAAGTCAAACTCTAACTTCAATTGAATTAACATTTTAATTTAATATAAAACTCCTAAATAAAATAAAATTCAATTTACGATCAAAGTTTGATATTTAAGTTAAAATTCAATTTTAACGACAACATAAAAGTTGTCAATTTTAATTGGGTCAAGATTAAAATTTGGGTCAAAACCCTTTTGAAAATTAAATTTAAAACTTTTTTTTTTCAAAATTTATATTCAAAACCCTTTAAAAATTTACAATACCCCTGATTTAAAATTATAAACAAGCCCTCAAAATTTCAAAAATTACAAACATGCCCATAATTTAAAAATTGCACCACGGCCCCTTATTCTATAATTGCAGTATGGGGCTTGCAATTTTTATAAATTTCATAACATGCCATACTTCCAAATTCACTCAAAACCTAAAAAATAAAAATAAAAATCTTTATTAGGGTCGATGTTGTCCATCGACAATTGAGGCAGGAAGTTGCAGCTGTCAGGGCAATATATGTGACCGGAAGTGTCATGTTGTATGACAAATCAAACATGTTCGTTTGTAGTGAAGTTATAATCCATTTGATAATATGACTCAATCAATTAAGAGGTATGGATGTATGTCCATCTCGATTATTGATTATATCCTTCATCTCACTCTTAGGTCAATATGAGTCAAAAACTCTTTTAGACTTGTTAACACACCTTGGCCAAATATTTCATTATCAACTTAACTATTGAATTGTAGATCATAATCTCTTATTATCTAAGAGTGATGAATTATTTATTAATCATTCACAATATTCATATAATTTTTGACATACTCGAATGAGTTCATATTAGCGATTGTTGACAAAGCAACATCTAACATCATTAAAATATGATTGTCCTTATATAAGGCACGACGATGACCTCTAGTTGAATGATCAATTCTACTACTGAATGTTAGATATTAATAACTGAAACTCAAACAATTATCCATGTGGAATCTCTTAAGTCTCCAATGTTTTGTTCTTATAACAAAACATTCACGCATCCATCTAAATGTCATTACATTTTAGCTTGTGAGATCAACTACTAACTTCACAAGGGAAAAATGCCACATGTCATGGTCTATCCATAATAACGATATCCGTATATCGTCACTACTTACGACCAACGATAGTTTATGATTCAGTCATGTGTAATTTATTTTTTACTACCACAATTCCTTGTAATTAACAAGTTATCAGGACTTGAATCTACGGACTCTATTTAATATAATTTATTAGAATATTAATTCAAATAAATAAGAGATTTTATCATAAATAAAATGCATTAATCATATTAAAAGTGTTTACAACCTAAATCGACTAGACCTTGGGCATAATAGTTACACTTACATCCTCTGCTTGAGTCTTAGGTTCTATGTTTCTAATGCTACAATAGTAGGTGATTTTATTTTTCTTTCAAGTTCTCATGAGTATTTCCTCAGTGAAATGCTAAATTTCGTATTTTTGAATATCTATGGATACATGTTTGATTGACAACTGTGTATGATGTTCGTGCTTTTCTTGCAGAAATATAAGGTAGATGAAAGTTTTTTAATTTACTTTTAATATAATCATGTCTTCTGTTTCATGGTTGACATCCCGTGAATGTTCTGTCTCTTATCATTCAATTGTCGGATTCGATATTGATGACTTTTGAAGTTTTCTTGCAACTCTTTTAGTTTAGTTTTGAAGTAGTTAATGATGACTTTTTTTTTCTAGCTTTCGTCTCTATAATTTTGTATTTTAGATGACCCCATCACGGATTTGGTTATGATGATCTTATCATTACATTTCCATATGATGTGATCATTTGATTTCCTGAAAGTGAACGGAATCATGAACAAGTAATATAGTAGTGTGTGGAGTGTCGAACCTACGAGAACTAAGTATTCAATCGAGTTCAAATAAACAGCAACATTAATCTAATAGCAAATATGTTTTGAGTTTTCTATACTAATATATAAATTATCGATTAAACTAGAAAGCAATTTAACTGGTTTGATTTTAAATATGTGAAAGTATTGCTAAGAAGTCGAATTCTCCTTATTAATACATTTTTAGTATAACGAATTAAAGTGACAATTTTTAATCATTCTTGTTGGTCAGTGTTGTTCCTAGTTTAATTGAAAACATCTCTCGATAATTATCAAATATATTCCCCTCATGCGATCCTCCTAAATTTCGATGAAAGATGTAAACATGATAAATGCATTAAACGATCTAGAACACCTATGAAAATCATATAAAGCATAGATGTATATCTTTATCCTATATCGAACTTTATAATGTTTATTAGTTTTAGCTAAAAATTATTATCTATCTCAAAAATAATAGATTCCAATAAATCATCTCAATTAGTAACTAATTAATTGAAAAGTCGATGAAAACAATAATAAACATACTAGTCGTCAAAATAATTAATTAATATTAAAAATTTCAACACAATAGTTCATCTCATCCTATCGATGTGTAAAACTAGCCTAACATATCGAAATTACAAGAAATCATATTTAGAGAAAAGACATAACCCGATTTTTTGATAGATTGAGAAGATGAAGATGAATATTGAAATCTTGAATATTTTCAATAGTTTCTTGATAAATATCCACTTGCTCCTTTTCTTCTTTTCCCAAAAATCAAGTTCGAATCTTCATTTGATTGAATTCTTGCAAGCTCCATTTAATTCTCCCACAAAAATTATGAATTTTCCTTTTTTTTATAATAATAAATGATGAATATTGGAGTATGAGATGTATATGAGAGGTCTCCAATATATATAATGTTGTTAGGTATTTGTATGAGTAAAAAATTGATTGAAAATCACGTCCAATTGGTTTCCAAAAGAGTTTCAATCGAATAAGAAAAGTTGTCTGCGCGCGGATTTTTTGTCTCTCCACATCAGTCAGTATTTTGACCATAACTTTCTTTCCTGATATCCAATTGAGTTGATTCAAAATGATTCAAAAAACTAATTCAAAGGGATAAAACTTTTATTGAAATAGAAGTTTTCCAATTTGGATGTTTACTGTGCCAAAAATCGATATCGATCTTCGACTAAAAATCTAGAATATAACTTGTGTGATTGATTTTGACAATATTTTGATCATATTTAATTCCTTTTTGAGTTATAATTCCACCCAGTTGTCTCCTAACAATCTTTAAAGTATCATCTTGTGGTTAAAATCAACTATTGAATATTTACAATTTGGTCATCAAACTTTGGACTTTGCCACTTTTCCTTGATTTTTCTTTTGTTTCTTTCAATTTCTCGCTCAACTATTGAGTTTTACTTATATAACATAAAATACAAGAATTTTGGATATATTTTGCCAAAAGAACTACCAAATATCGATATTTTAGGATCTCGAATAAATGTATAAAACACAATTATCATGATACTTCTCCAATTACTTGCACCAAAAGCTCATATTTGATTTGCACAAGCCCGACAACATTTGTAGAATTTTATAGCATTTTATTAAGAGATGGGGGATTTTGTGCTACTCAACGAGGCACATTTGAAGAACAAGTTACTAAGCCACTGTTTGACAACCATTATTTTCAAACTCTTTTTTACAAACTCATTTTTAACTACACATTCACACAATAAAATATTCTACATGTAAATCCAATTTTTTTTCCTACTTTTTAACCACATGTTCTCCTAAAAATAACTATTCAAAAGATTGTTTTTTGAAAAATAATGGACACCAAACAGAAGTTAAATTCCTTTTGACTTTAGGGCAAAACATAAAGCATAGTGCATGTTCGTTGTTTTTCCATCGATCTGGTGAGGTGATAAGTCATCACTTTCATAAAGTGATGTAAGTAATCATAGAGTTAGATGATAAATTAGATGAAGATCAAGTGTCATGCGAAATACATCACTACAATAGATTTTACCCCTATTTTAAGGCAAACATTGTCAATACTAAAAACTGTGAATACTATTACATAATGGTTTGGCTATATAAATGAATAATGTTGGTCTATATTGGGGCAATTGATGCTACACAAGTTCATGTTAAAGTATCAGTAGAAAGAAATATCCAACTATGAATGTGTTGGCTACTTGAACATTTCACACGAATTTATGTTTGTGTGGACTGGATGGCAAGGAAATGCTTCTGACTCTAGGATAATATAAAATGTCCTAACATGTGATTATCCACTCCATATTCCAATGGGTAAATAGAAATTTGCATATGGTTCAATAATTTATTGGGTTGAGCTTTCTTTCAAACATTGATTCTTGACTTCTTTTGCGTTTGATCTAATTTATCGTGGGTTTCATAATTACAATTGCTACTTGTCTTCGTATCACGTGACAAATAACTAAATTTCAATTTTAATGATTTTTTTCACGTGTGATAATAATAGTAAAAAAATAAATTGAAAAATTGCACCAGTAATCTCTAATTTATTTGACGTTGTTAAAATGTCATCCACCACCTATTTTTTAACAGCGTAGTTTTCAATTTATTTGTTTGGTGTGGCATTATTACCTAATAACACAAAGATATATATATCTTCACACCCCACATCCACCCTCAACAAGCTGTGGCCTTCTTGCAGTCGCACCAAAATGGACAATAATAAAAAACATAAGTACTAGTGTCTAATATTATCCACTATTTCACTAAGCATTATCAAGTTGTTCTGTGGGCTAAGGCTCACTATTGTTGGGAAATTATTTAGGAAAATTCCATTAACCAGAACTATTCACCTACATAAGAATTACAGAAAAATTAATTTTCTAAAATACCCTCCTACATAGAACTTGCAAATAAAGCCACTATAAGAATATAGAAACTTTAATCAAATCCCCAAGAAGATTAAAAGTTTAAAAAACTTTCCTCTCTGCTATGTACTCTATAGATATTAATAATGAGTCCTAAAACTCATAAAATTAGCTTAATTTATAAGAAATTAAGATATAAATTAACTTTAAGATTTTATATATCTATAACTAATAATAGATTAAATCTTTTTAAATTAAGAAATTACATAGAATATACGACTGTTTAAAAAATTTGTTCGATAAATTTAACTCCAAATATTGTACAAGATTTTATTAATAAAAAATTTAAAAATCCATTGTGCACTCTCGACGCAAATGGTATCAGAGCCATGTTACGAGCCTAAGATAATGATGAACATAATGGATGAAGAAAATATAGTTGAAGAATTTTTTTTTTTTTTTAAAAGTTGAAAAACATAAGAAACCAAGTTATCCTTATTTACCTAAAAATAGTACAAATGAAAGTTTTGAAAATGTACGCAAAAGATTGAAAAATTTAGAATATAATATACAAATAGAAAATGCTTTCTCTGCTATGTACTCTCTAGATATTAATAAGGAGTCCTAAAACTCATAAAATTAGCTTAATTTATAAGAAATTAAGATATAAATTAACTTTAAGATTTTATATATCTATAACTAATAATAGATTAAGTCTTTTTAAATTAAGAAATTACATAGAATATACGACTGTTTAAAAAAATTGTTTGATAAATTTAACTCCAAATATTGTACAAGATTTTATTAATAAAACATTTAAAAATCCGCTGTGCACTCTCGATGCAAATGGTATCAGAACCATGTTACGAGCATAAGATAATGATGAACATAATGGATGAAGAAAATATAATTGAAGATTTTTTTTTAAAAAAGTTGAAAAATATAAGAAACCAAGTTATCCTTATTTACCTAAAAATAGTACAAATAAAAGTTTTGAAAATGTACGCAAAAGATTGAAAAAGTTAGAATATAATATACAAATAGAAAATGCTCTTTTAGATAAAAAAATCTTAAGGAAAAAATAAGATTATAATTAATACACCTCAAAATTTTAGGATAACACAAAAAGATAAAGATAAAGAAAAAATCATGAGATAAAACAATATATGATTACGGAATTTAAAGAATTAGAACAAAAATTCTTAAAATCTACTGGTGAAGAATATAATGAATATAAAAAACAGTTAGAAGAGTTAACTGAAAAAATGGAAATACAAAGATGAATAATAATCCATCATCTACCCATAATATAAAAAGAGAATCTAGTAGTGAAGAGGAATATAAATATTCTTATGATACACAAATACCTAATAAGGATGGTATTAATCAATATAGAAAAATACAGAAAAGATACACTGAAAATGTAAAAAAATAATCTATAAAAGAAATAAATCTCATAATGAATCAATTCACACAGCAAAAATATGGTTAGATCTTGACTGTGTAGATAAAGACAAAGCCATTGAAACATGGATAAAAAGTACAGACTTAGCTATACAATTTAACAAATGGGAAACATATAAGCCTTCGAGTTTATAGAACATACATTCAGAGGAATTGTATCTGAATGGTGGAGAAAGCTATCAGAAAATATTAAAAGAAAAATAAAATACGGAGAAAATACAATTGAAACATTAGATAATAGGAATACTTTAAATGAGCAAAATATACAAGAAATATTAAAAAGGTTTGAAAGAGCCCTGAGAACAAAATTCTTAGGACACAAATTCAGAGTTGATGAAGAAGCTAGGAAATAAGAACAATATAATGAAAGAACAATAGCAGTGAAAAATTTAAGGATATGTGATATGTGTGAATTAGGTATATATACATATAAATTCGAAGAAATATATTAAATATTAAACCAATGAGACTATCAAGAAAATAAACATATACTAAGGTCTTATTTTACGAAGTTACCATTTTCATTGGGGAATAAAGTTACTAAAAGAATATGAGAAATTATTACCTCTTAGAGAAGAAGATAGTGTAAGTATAGATAACTTTGGAAGTAGAATTGAATTTACAAAAAGAATAATAAGCACCTGATGTAGAGAAACTTTAGAAAATAAGAAAGCATACAAGATAAGAAGAAACTCTTTGTGTTGCTACAAAGATATATGCCAAATTAAACAATTTGGATGTTACAAAAAGAAATATAAGTCATATAGGAAACATAAAAGAAAATTCAAAAATTACAAGAAGTTTAAGAAAAGAGGTTTTAAACAACATAAAAAATATTTCAATAAAAGAAATTGGATTAGAAATCCCAAACCAAAATATATCAAGAAATGTAGATGTTTCATTTGTAGTAAAGAAAGACACATTGTCTTTCAATGTCCTAAAAAGAAAGATAGACGGAATATAAAAACTCTTAGAATTTATGAAGAATTCCAAGATGATAGTGATATAGAGCTAATTGAATGTTTTGAAGATTTAAGTAGTGAATGCAGTAGCATTTATGAATTAGATACATCATCATCAGAAGAAGATTTTGAAGAGATAGTATATATGAATCAAGATATACAAGAAATAAATTAGGAAATAGAAATAGAGACAACTGAGAAAATGAAGACTCAGTTGAAGGTATAAACCAAGAAATTACCTTTGATGCCAGAAAATACAAGGGGATAACCAAGAAGATATTAGATTTACAAGAAAAAGACGTATTCTATCAAGGATTTTTAGGAATACTGCCAATAATAAATAAAACAATTGTAAGTATGAATTATAAAGAAATATCTATCAATATAGAAGATACAATAGGAAAGGCAAGAATCCTCATAATCACAAAAAAATAGGTAAAACAAAAGTTATCTATACCTCCAGAAAACATAAGAAGCAAGTTAAAATTTATTGAGATAGAAGGAATCCAAATAATGGTAAAATGACTTTTTAGAGAAGGTAAATATAACAATAGAGATATATTGCATGGACAACAGGATCTTACAAGATCCTATAGATGCTCTGTTAGGAACTGTTGTAGAAAATCTAGTTTACCAGAAGATAATATTCACAGTAAAACCAAACTATGCGGTATTATTAATTAATGAAAATATTGACCAGGGTTTCAATCTATATTATAGAATTGGAAACTTAAAAATGTTGCAAAAAAAGTAAGGCTATTAGTGTTAGCATAAAATCATTTTTTTTAGTACTAGCCATCACAACAATCTAAGGAAGATAGATGATAATATTTTCATACATAAAGACTATGAAGATTTAACTCAATATATACCTCCCAGAAAATATCAAGAACATGAAGTTACCATACCAGAACAGATAATGCTTGATTTTCAAAAACAAGCAAGAGAAATTAATTCTGAATGGAGATTGATAAGAAGAAATTGTGTCAATCTAGAAAGAGATGATCTTATTGCAAGATTCCCCCCAGACAATGATCTAAGATAAGCCAACTTAGAAAATTAAGTATTGCTAAACCATCAAATTCACAATATTATATCAAAACAAGAAATGTTAATCAAGAATGATATAAGAAGAATCTTCTTGCCCTTATAGATACTGTAGCAAATAAAAATCATGTAAATGCTAAATTTGTTAACCATTTATTAGATTTTGAGTTACCAGAACCATATATATTCAAAGATTATTTGGGAAATAATCTTGAAATAAGAAAATATGTAAAATTCCCTCTTATATTTGTAGGAGAGGATCAGAAAGAGTATACAAAAGAAATAATTCTATATAAAGATGAATTATATGGAGTCAATCGTTCACCTATACTATTAAGAATGAACTTTCTTAAGAAATTTAGTCCTTATAAAAATTGTCAAAGATATTTAAAGATAACAGTTGATGATAATCCAATCATCATATCAAGAATGGATGAAAATATGAAAGTATTGTTATCATAGAAAGAGTAATTAGTACTAATCCCATGAACTCATATATTGAAGTTACACTCAATATAAGAAGTTGTTGTAGAATTAAATTTCATACTTATCTAAATATAGGAAGTATAAGAAGTTATGCTTACCAAATGTACTACTATTTGAATATTGAAAATAAAATTCAAAGACAGTTGTCGCTGCTATAACAGCATATGGAAACAAGGTAATATATGGCAAATATACTACACAAGTATCTTTTCTAATATCCTTTAGAGGAGTATTTGTTGATACAGTATATATATATATATGTCAACCACAATTAGATGTAATATTTTATTATGACCAAATTTCCTACTAAAATATGCATCACTTACACAATATATTGACAGATATATGTTCACAACTCCTTGTGCACACAAGATATTTACACCAAAAATAATTAAAGTTGTTAGCATAGCATACAAAGAAATTAATCATCGGAACTCCTCAACCCAGCGTGGTGGATGTTGGAGTACAGAAAAATTCAAACTAGTTATAGTTTTGAAAATGATAACAGAAAATAAGTTAGAAAAATTGAAAAAAGAAATTTCTGAAACTTATTCTGAAAAACAATTAGAAAAATGGAACACGGATAAAGTAAATGCAAAGATAGAACTAATCAATCCAAACACTATAGTAAGGGTTAAACCAAACACTATAGTAAGGGTTCAACCAATGAAATATAGTGTGGAAGACTAAAACGAATTTAAGGGACAGATAAAAGAACTACTAGAAGCCAAATTGATTAGGCCTAGTAAAAGCCCACATAGCAGTCTAGCCTTTATGATTAGAAAACACAGTGGGATAAAAAGAGGAAAAGTCAGGATGATAATAAACTCTAAGAAGTTAAATGAAGTTACTAAGTTTGATGAATATTACTTACCTAATAAGGACACCCTTATTAAACAAGTGCAGAATAAAAAGATATTTTCAAAATTCGATTGTAAGTCAGGCTTTTGACAAATTATACTTACAGAAGAAAGTAAATCACTAATTGTATTTAGTACCCCTAGTCCTTTAGGACCATATAAATGGAATGTAATGCCATTTGAGTTGAAAAATGCACCGCAGATATTTCAAAGAACATAGGATGAGGTAATCAAACCAATCACTCATTTCTGCATTACTTATGTAGATGATTTACTTATTCATTCGAATAATATAAATGAACATCTTGAAAAAATTTGTTATATCATGAAAAAACATGATATTAAACTTTCTCAAAAGAAAGTGAGATAACTAAAATAGAGATAGAATTTTTGGGATTATTCATAAAAGAAGAAGAATTGCAACTGCAATCTCATATTGATGAAAAACTTCAAGAATTTCCTGAAGAAATCAAAGATAAAAAATAGTTACAAAATTTCCTTGGTATATTAAATTATATTGAAGGATTCATTGAGATTTGTGTAATGTTAAAAAACTATTTTCTTCCTAAATTAAGAAAGAATGTAATATGGTCTTGGGAAAGACAAGATTGCGAAAATATAAGGAAGGTAAAAAGAGAAATTAAAGGTCTTGCCTAAGCTTGTAATTCCACATGAAGAAGATTTATTTATCCTTGAAACTGACGCTTCAGATAATTATTGGGTGCAGTATTAAATATTAAAAAGAATCATGAAGAACATATATGTGAAAAAAACTGTTCTTGTCCTGAGATACATTCAGGTTACACATCAGGGACATTCAAAGAAGTTGAAACAAGATATGAGACGAACAGGAAAGAACTCATTGATGTAAGCGAGGAGTACAAAAATATGAAAATTATTTATTACCAAGAAGTTCTTAATTAAAACTGATAACACTCAAGTTAAAGTGTTTTTTCAAAATAACGTTGATCCATCTATTGCCAATATATATATTATCATAATTTAAATTTGGTTTTCTTATTTCAAATTTGATAGTGAACATAAAAAAGGAAAAAACTAACTTTTTTCCTAATTATCTTAGCAAGGATGGAACTAGAACAATTAAGGACGAAAGTCCAGATACTTGAGATAAAAGTTTCCTACTTGGAGACACAAATTCAAAATATACAAGATAGCTTTCGAGGCAACATGAATATGGCCCTTGAGGAAGATATTACTTGTACCAAGACTAGTATCTCTTCACAGGGACTAGTGAATACTAGACTTTTCCCGATGATAAATGGAAAGAAAATAAGGTAACAAGAACTTCTTCACAGTGAATACTTAACCATATTACTGGTAAAGAAGATATGTAAATTCCCATTAGGGAAGTTACTCAAGATATCAAAAACAGTGAAGGTAGCTCTTCATTGAGCCAAACTTTACATAAGCTTACTATTGAAAACATTAATCTAAAGGATATTGTCAAGATATGTCATGGAGTAAAAATACACAAAAAAGATAACTATGAAGAAGTAATATTCTGTATCGTTATTTTTAATATTCTGTTTGACTGGTATTTTAAGATAGGAAAGTGGATGAAAACTCTCAACTACGAAAAATATAATAAGATAAATTTTTATCCAGGAGCACCAACCACTGGGTACGAAATTGCTTTGAATTAGAGAATATACTTTGTATATATCCTAGTAAAGATCTCAGAGAGATAGCCCAGCTTCCAACTGATGTCAGGAAGGCAGCAAAACGATATACTAAAGTTGTCAAAAGTACAAACATATATATCAGGTTCCACTCAACAACTATGGAATGTGATCCTGTTCGTGAATATATGAAGTCATCATTCCAGGTCATAAAAATGGGACTTACAAATCAACATTTTTTACCAACTAGTCAAAACGTTGTTAAAAATGATTACCAAGATATTATAAATATGATGCCCTACAGAAGAGCAAAAGGGTATAAAGAAATATTTGAACATATAACTCAATTAATTATTGAGAAAGAAAAGATATGGATCTATCCGTCTGAGGATTATATAATTTATTCCAATGCAAGGATCCCGACAAATGATGAAAATATGTATCTTCTTGATAATTTATTTTTTTTATTATAATCAAAATCAAGTAAGTGGATCAGAAGATATGGCAAAAGAATTGTGTAAAATACTTTAGGATTACAGTGAGCACTGTGTTGTAGAAGATATGAGTCAAGCATCTCTTAACAGTGAATAATTCCCCACGGAATTCTTTGATTCTTGAATGGAAAAGTGATGAAACCAAAATAGTGACTCTTTATCACTACTTTAAATAAATCACTTTATTAAAGAAAAATTGAGGTCACTAGAAGCAGAAGATAATGCAAAAGAAGTGTTGTGATTATGATCTGTTACCCACCAATGGTTAAAATGTCACGATCCAACTCAAAAGATAAGGCCAACTAACACTGCCCAACAAAAGATAGTGGGAGACACATGTGAAGATAAGATTTATTATCACTAAAGGAATAGCTCAAGGCCTCTATAAAATAGAGGACGTTCAGAATTCAAGATAACTTGAAAGGAACACATCTCTGAAAAATCACTAAGAAGTTAATCTTGTGTACACAACTTGTATTCAAAAATATTAGATAGTCCAAAGATAGCAAAAGCTTGTAAAAAGATAATCACTTATGGAGTTCTAAACTTCATAAGGTGAGTACCAAATGTATGTAAATATAGTATGCAATCATGTACTATTTCAGTTTACGAATATTAAGATGAAGTTTGTTATGTTCAACAAAACTTTCATAAAAGGATTTCGTTAAGTTTCTCATGATTCCTCGACAGTACAAATAGAAATTTTAAAAGATTTTCAAAACATTGTTTTTGAATGGATGTTAGTCATGCCAAAGTACCCGTCTTTGATGAATGTTTTAGGGAAAATGGACAGTTTTCTAACAAAATTGTAGCACCTTGTGTGTGACTTTATCTTTCAAAATTTCATTCTAAGTAAGAACTTGATTCTAAAAAGAGTTTGAATAGAGGTGAAAAAAGAGATTCTGAATATTGTGAGATAGCGTCTGTGGCAACACAGCTAGTTCTCTAGAGTGAGAAATACAACATTAATTGAAAAGCCTTTTGCGGAAGCAGTTGTAGACCCAAATGATTTCAAAACATTTTAAATATTCATCTGATTTAGAAGATTGATTAAGTACATGCAAAGCAACTATAAGAACATGCTGGAGGGAAAGCCTAGTTATTTTCATTGATTACTGTAAGTTATTTTCATGCTTTTGTATACTTATGCTTTAATTACTATTGATCTTTATGAACACTTCACAAGCATCCACATCCAATGATTGTTCTTAAATTATATTTAGATGAAAAAGATATTTCATTTCTACTAAGTATAGTTGAAAAATCTGAAGATATACTTCATGTTGGCCAAAAAAACTTAAAGAAATATATCTTGATATACATCATGCTTGTAAACATAATATATGATTTGATCCTGTAGAAATTTATAAAGAAATAAAAAAGATAGAATATATCATAATTGAATACAAAAATATAGAAGAAAAAGTTTCAGAAGGAATAGTTCTTGAATATATAACTAAAAACGATCAACCTAGAGCTTTTGAAAAATTATCAAAATATAGAGAATATCTAAAACAAGTCGAAAGGTTGAGAAAAATATCGTATAAATAGTAATCCTGGTTAATGAACCACGAGGAAAGAGAATGTATTGAAAGATTTAGAAAAATCCAAGATAATACCAATGAATTAAGATCAAGAGAAGATGGGATACTTCTTGAAGAACTTAAAAGAGAAGATAATATAGAAAAGTGGGAAAAGATCTGAAGATCTATAAGATATCACCAATTCGAACAACAACAATACTTGACTTGGTTAGAAGAAAATACTAAACTAAAATTCCCAGGATTAGTTCTAAGAACCTACGACCCAAATGAAAGAATTGTGAGATATAACCCTAATGACCTAACTAAAAATACATGACATATTTTGCAAATATAGAAAGTTAAGGGCAAAATAATATTTTTAATAAAGGCTATTTTATATTATTAAAACCTCATGTGAGAATCTGGCAAGATTTTGGCAATTTTCTTCTGGTATTGTAGCATGACCCAATTATTTAAGTGGAAATTACATCATACCAAAATTTTAAACTTTCAATTTCAAATTTGCAAGTTTTTATTTCAAAAATCAGATGATAATTAAAATTTTAAGATATTAATAATCATATTACAAAATTAAATATACATATTCATTCTACCCAACAATACACACCAAAACCTTAATTATTCCACTTTTCCATTTTCTCTCCTCTCTCTATAATCGTCTCTCTCTTCTCTATCTCTCTCTATAATCGTCTCTCACACTCTCGCTCTTCTCTCTCGATCTCACACTCTCTTCTTTGTCTCACCATCATCGCTAAACAAAAACACGACGGAGCACCGCTACTCGAGATCGCACACCGCCGTCGGATGCGATCTGCCAACCTTCGTCATTGCAGCGAACACGCTAGAGATCTGCCGCGCAACCGCCATCGAACTACCCATTCGTTCAGCCTAGCAGGAATCCGCATCTGTCCTAGAGTTCAGATTGCGAATCGCCGCTGCATTTTTTTATTTATGAGTTTTTTGCAATTTTTGTTGTGCAGTCCCGATTTATGGCTGATGGTTCGCAATCGCTGTTGCAGTAGCAGCGACAGTGGGGGTGATGGTAGGTTGTGCGCTGCTTTGTGATTTGGGGATGGTTTTGGTTGGTAGCGCGACGGTGGATTTGGTCGTGGTGGTGGTTTTGTTGGATCGGCGGTGGATTTGATGGGGTTTGTTGATTGTGGTATTCCACATTAATTAATTTTATTGGTGATTTGACATGAAGATATTGACAGTTATATAAAGTTTAATTTTCATGGAAAATTCAACAACTATTTCATCATTTGTACCTTAAAATCGAGATTTAGTTGCAAAAATATTAATATCAATTCAAACCATTAATAATAGTTGGAAATGTCGGGTTCGGACATTATATGCTATATTTAAAAAAACGTATATATCCAATGGATGAAGTTTTTTGTTGGAAGTATTGTCGGAAAAACTCGCGAAGTGGACCAAATCAATAAACAAGTAATATACTGATGATTAGAATATCGTTTTCATGAAAATTATTCTACTTAATTATCGGTAAAATTATGCGTAACCTCTATTTGAATGAAAGTAAAAAACAATTTAATGTGATGATCATTTTTCTAAAAAATTATTGATTAAGAAAGCAAATTTAATGAATATGTTATCAACATTTTTTGGGTTTTTAAATCAGCTGAAAGTTTTAGGGTTCACGAGTTCACCATAGTTATTCTCTCAATTCTAACAATCAAATTTGAATAACAATTGACTCTGTATATCTGGTTGGATTCCTCTAGATTAATTGATAACCCCTCTCAAGTAAAATCAATTCATTATATCTCTAAGTGAATCAAAATTATTTCTTAATCAAGGGCATTCGGTATTAAATAATTCAATTAAATTCCGTAAAATAGCAAAAACACATCTTTATCTTTCACTCAATTCTCAATTTTGGTATAAACAAATAACTCTCTCGGTTTGCTAATCTTTACACGCATGATGCATTGATAATATAAGTAAATATGATACATGAAAATTAATTGTAAAAACAAAAGTTTTAAGAATTATAGTCTAGGTTCAAATTAGCTTTCAATAAAAAAATTAGTTACACAACACAATTGAAGAAAAACATGCATTGAAATTAGAATACTTGATTGGGTTTTTGAATTGCTTCTTGAATTGAAGTTAAATTAGCTCATGTTTGACAATCATTATTTTGATAAAAATTGAGTTTTGAATAGTGAAGATAAAGTTTTGATTTTACGCATAAAATATTTTATTGTGTAAATGTGTTGTTGAAGATAAGTACGTAGAAAAAATAATTTTGAAATAATGGTTCTCAAACGTATGCTTAATCTTATACCAAGAAATCCTCCTTCAATCTTGAATTTGATCTAAACCTCGTACTCAGAACTTGTGTTTTTTTGCCCAAAAATGTATTTATGTAGTGGAACAAAGCGTAGTGCTTCGTTTTGAACTTGAGATGGACTTTATGTCCTTGTTTGACCACCACTTTAATTAAATTTTGAGAAAAATATATTTGGAATAGTAATTTTTTGGATAATGCAGGTTAAAATAAAAGGAAAATTTTTAAATTTACGTGTAATATTATTTTATTAAAAATTGTGTGATTAATAAGAGAAAAATAAATAAATTTTAATTTTAATGAAACTCAAACAAAGGTTATGTAGATTTTTCAGACTTTGTACACTTTGGTCCCCAGTTTATTATTACCGTACATGTTTAGTCCATCATCCCATGTTCTCATACATTTTTGGTCCTTCCAATTTTAAATAATCCAAATTGGGTCATACCACTTCCAACTGCTTTTGGATCAATCCTTCAACTTCCAAATTCATCCATTTTGATGCTTCATCTTTTATTCCTTCAAATTTCCAGTTGATCCTTAAGCTTTCTAAATATTGAATTTGGTCCCAGAAACTTGTGAATAATCCATTTCGCACTTTCAAAGCTTCCAATCAAGCTCAACCTTCCCAATTGCTCTTCTTCCATCCTTAATCCAAACTCCACCTTGAAGACTGAGTTTTTACCTATAAACGCAATATATACAAAAAATAAACAGAAAAATTGCATGATTATTCGATAATGCACAATTTAAGAATCGATATAAGTGAGTAAAACACCGCTATCAACGTTATAATATTTATGAATTTGAATTCTTATCCCAGGAAAAGAATTAAAGATTCCAGATTTTTCTCCTACAATGCTAAAATATGTTTACAAAGGTTTTGAAAAGTGAAAAGTAAAAAGTAAATCTATTTAAAAATATATATATAAAAAATCTCATTGATTTCTTTTGGTTTGGCTCATTGACTGGATTGATATCCTATCTTTAGCACAACCCATCATTTTCCAGTCTGCCTCAAAGTCCTAGCCTATATAGGACGCTTTAAAATTTTAAAATTGGTCTATTCGACTCGAAAAAGTAAAGTAGTCAGGTCCCTCTAAGGTTTGAAAAGGAGTTGAACAGTGGTTAAAAAAATTAAATAAATATATGAAATCAATATTTATGATGTGTTCGGTAGTGATTAAAATCCAATTAAAATTGAAAATATAGTCGTTATTGGGTCCCACTCAACTAATAAAAGCTAACAATAACGACTAATTTTTCAATTTTAATCTCTACCAAACACACTATTAGGAGGTGAACCAATCATACCTCTTTAATGTTTGGATCGGATCCATTAGTCCGACCAAAAATTCATCTAAATCTTTAATGTTTATTTTAAAATATATTTTTTTTTATTTCAATTTTCGATCGGACATTGACATGTCGATTGACGCACCAACCACGTAATTGGTAGGTTGATGATCAAGTCGGGTTTGATAACTCTGATTATAATCAAATAGATCAATTTTCGAGGTGATAAGTCTGGTGTTTCAATAGTTATTTCAATAATTTGTATATTTTTCGAGTTTTACACTATAATTTAACCAGATTTCACAAAACATTGTTGAAAAGTATAATAAATTTATTTTCTCATACAATTCATGTACCAAGAGAAAGCAAATTATATTATGCATTTTGAAACAAAGTAAATTACACTCAGTAAGACCTACACATACCATAACATAGTATTTTCCTTATTTTTTTCACTACTATTACACGTTCAGTACCAAATATTACATTTATGCGTCTGCAAAGTTAAAGATCCTCAGATGGTAGTTGTATATTTGCTCACTGTAGCTTAAGATTCCTCATAAGCCTGTTTCAGAAACAATGAAGTTAATAAATATATTAGATTTATCAAATAAATAGTATAAGTTCTCTCAACACTTTTTAAGTTTTTAGATAAGATAGTGACACTGTGTTTGTGTGATATGTTTGAAAACAAAATTTTACTTAAAAATAAGTTTAATTCACTTTTAAGCTAAGCCAAACATGATTATGCACATGCTATGATCTAAAGCAAGTAGGATTAGATTTCTTGAGGTTTCTTTCATGAACATGAATATGTTTCTTGTGGGCTCGTTTGGTTTGCAGTACTAGAGAATAATTATCATATAGGACACGTTTTTCAGTAGCGTTGAATGTTGTTCAATCTAACGCACTGAATGTTCTATAAGTGAATGGAACGACGAAAAATGAATCATGTTTCATTTAAGGGACAATGCATTACCTCTGTTCATTACCATGTACTCTGCCATTGCTTGTAATAACTTTGTAATTGGGCAAAGGTATTTGGTCATTTTCTATTTTCATGATATCCTTCACTAGGATCTCATAGTGTCTCATTACTTCCTCTACGGTTTTGCTCCCTACTGCCCTAGCTATCTTATGAAACCGGTCGGAAGTGTTCTCGGAATACATTGCCAAAGCATCCTCGAATCGCTTGTTTTCTCTAGGCGTCCACGAGGATGACGAACTACGTGAGTTTGATGCCATTACGTACCGAGTCAAAATTTAGAGTTTATGGGAAAAAGAGAGTCCAAAAGCTTGAAAAACTATGAGAAAAAGGAAGATTGGAGAGAAAATAATACAAGTTAAGAGGATGGTTTTGACAAGAGATTTCAACAAAAACTCCTTATATAGGGAAGAAAAGCTGAGGGGTGAGGTGGGGTGGAATGGGGTTGGGGAGTGCAAGTTGACAGAATATATATATATGATCTTTCGGAGGGAGGCATATAATATGTGATTCTGTTTTGTGTGTGTAGGAGGCGCATCATGAGCTAGGATTGTTCAAAGATAAAAATACAATTTAAATAAATAAATCTAATCAGGATAATATCTATATAAAGAATTGCAAATTCAATATAATTTGAGGCTACATACTCTCCATTCCTTCTGTTTAAATATCGATTGCATTGACTTTATAGTTCTCAAAATCCTGTCTAATATTTTTATTGAGAATTATATACTATAATTCTAAATCACTAAGAGTAATAAAATCACAATAATCATATAAAGACACAAAAGAACATGTAAAGTTTATAGAGATTCGCCTCAATGTGGGACTACGTTCTCGTTTGCCACTATAGTAATTCACTATGATTAAAAAAGTTTACAAGAATAAAATCACACACCTCATTTCTCTAACCTTCACTCTTTTTGATGGTGGTATAAAATTCTAATGATGACACCTTATTTATAAGAAAAATTAGGGTAAAATCGAAATTACAAGTGTAAAATTTTTAAATTATCCTTAGTGAAATCTTGACTTGTGGGCTCCGCCTCACATTTCGAGAGGACGGCTTCCTGCCTCCCTTTCAAGTTTCAACCCTCACGACACCCTTATCGTGAATATTGATCCGTGTACAAACTCTACAAAGCAGTAATAATTGGATTTCACAATTTAATAAGTTTAAAATTTTAAACGAACTAATTCAGCATGAATAGAGTAGACAAATTTTGAGTTCATGTCTCGTAATCATTTATTTATGAAAATTGTGCACATGACAATGAAAGAGGTAAAAAAAAATGAATGTTGAGAAGTCCTATCCTTTTCTTTTATATTATCATCAGCAAGTGGATTAATTCACCCATGTGGTGGGGATTAGATCCCTCCCCAATGAGTCAAGGCATACTAGTTAAGATAGATGCGCCAACGCAATTAAATTATACTTATCTAAACAAATACTCAGATATTCTATCATCTTTTTTGTGGAGGAAATTATTTCGAAAAGTAACTTTAAAGAAGTAGACTAAGATATTCTATCATCTATTTTTGGAGAAAATAGTTGATCTACTTATTTACAGTAGTCAAAATATGAGTGTTGAGTTTTGGATATTTGCGTATGTTACTTTTTTTAGGGGTTGTTTGAGAAAAGTTTTAGTAGATTCCAATAAAAGTTGATTAAATGTATAATTAAAATGTTGACAAAGTTTTGAATTTAATAAAATGTATGATTAAAATTGAAATTTGACAAATTGAAAGTTCATTACCTTTTAACAAAATTTTATAAGCAAGCACTTACTTAAATTACCCGTTAGAAAAATAACGTTAAAGTTTGACTAGTCATGTCAACGAGTTGAGTCGAGCCGAGTAGAGCCACGAACCGAAATTCGAAGCTCAAGCTCGGCTCGAGCAAAACAGGTGCGAGTTTTTTTGGGCCGAGCCGGCCAAAAAATGAGGCTTGATCCGAGCTTTCGGCTCGAGCCGACTCGATTGTTTTTTTCAAACCTAATTTTTTTAAAAAAAATATTGTAGCAGGCAAATGTATGTTACTTTAAATTATTTTTATTTATTTTTTGATGGGCAGGTGGTATGGGCCAACCCGAGCTCGAGTCGGTGTCCTAAAATGGGGGTCAGCCCTGCCCCGCTCGGACTTTTTTCGAGTCGAGCTGACGAACTTTTTTGCCATTGTAAGTTTGACTAACAATAAAAAATTGCGTTAAACATTTATCATTTTTCTACTGAGCCCCTCTTTGGTACACATTAAAATTTTCATTTTCATTCTTCTACCTATTTTTAACCACATACTCTTCAATAAAATAATATTTTCCATCACATCAATAACTTTTTCTTCTTTTTCAACAACACATACTCAATCAATCTACTATTCCAGAATACATTATTCCAAAATAATATGGCTCAAACACACCTTTAATTACCAATGCAAAAAAAAAATAAGTAATTCACTTATTTTCTACTTTGGCTAACAATAAAAAAAAATTAGGAAGAATTGCAGTCAAGATATCAAACCTTTCATTTAGTAGTAGATTCGATCCAAATCTTTCATTTGTGCCACTGTTGGTATCAAACATTAAAAAAAATCACAACTCAAGTCCAAAATTACGGTTTCCAACGATTTGACCCTAGAAACTATTAGTTGACCCCAAAAATTGAAAATATAATAATTTTCCTCAAATAATGTATTTTGGACATAACGTATTTTCCATATTAAATCAAAAATTAAATAATAAGCAAAAAAACTACAATCCTCGCCCTCATCTCTTTCTTCCCCAACCCCTCACCCCAAAACCAAAATCACCCCCACCCAGCTGTCAGTCGCCATCGACAGTGCTGGCATCATCACCTCAACCTGTAGCCCCAATGTCGCCTCAACCTCCCAAAATCATCTATTTGAGAAAACCCCAATGCATTGCAGATAATTTCAATTTCACCCTCAATCCTCTCAATGTTAAAGCTCTTCTTGTCACTGTACAATTCGAGGGATCGTGTGGAAAGTCCTCCGATGAGTAGTACGAAGAAGACGATGTTGAGGGCGTAGAGGGACATAACTCGTAATTGATGTTATTATTCGCGTTCCAGCACTCGAGTCTTGACGGCTTTTCTGTTGGAAAATTCTAACATATTTGGGGCCACACATAATATAATAAAATATGTGGTGCTATTATTTAAAGAAAATAAGTCAATTAAAGTGATTAACTAAAGATGAATTTTGATTAATGGGTATTAGGTTTCATGAAATTAAAGTTTAGAGACCGGAAGTTTGTTTTAGATTGATGAAGTGGTGGATTTGAAACAAATGAAAGTTAATGAATGGTCATTATCTTATAAATATATGGGGTCATGGTCCCCATTTGATTGTATTCCTGAGATTCTCTACATCCCCATCAATAGAGATCGAAATTGAAGCGAAGATCACAAATCAAATTGGAAGATTGTGATCCATCCAGGCAAAGAATCATATCACTATGGATATAGATATGTTTTATGTTTTTATTATTTTCTCGAATTTTAATATGGAGAAGGTGAAAGGGTTTTTTTTAAGTTTTTTCAGTTATGGAATTTTTGGAGGTGCGGGCATGTGGTGTAAATTGGATGAATTCAGGTCCTTGATTGCAATTTAAAATTAGTGTTAAATTTTAAGTTTTAGCCCTAAAGTTTTAAGTTCATTCAAGTTGGGCCTTAAGGTTATGAGTTTTAATAACTCAACACATGAAGTTTAAAGTTTTTGGTTATTAAGCCCCCTAAAGTTAAAATTCATCCTAGTGTGCCTTATAAAGTTCTGGATTTAATAATTTAGCCCCTAAAGTTTCGAAATTAATTAATTTGGGTCATTTAAGTTTTGAAATTTTTAATTAAGCCCTTGAATGTTCATAATTGGTTTAATTGGCCCCTAAAGTTCCGTATAATTAATTTTTTGACTCCAAAAATTTCAATAATTAATTTATTGACCCCTAAAGTATTGATTTATTAACTCTTAGGCCTTTAAAGTTTCAAGATAAATAAAATTAAGTATTCCGCTTTTCAAATTTCGGTATAAAGAACTCATTTGAGAATATAATATTCTAAAGTGAATTGATTGAAGCAATATGTTGCCAAAGAAATCTTTCTTGTGGAAATTAATTAACTTAGAATATTAAAAGGAATTCGTATGTATGCTCGTTCATGCGGATATTAGCCGGCCCAAAAGAAGATTAATATTTGGCTGAATTGCATACACACTTGTTGTGGTCAACGTGTGACAATTATAAGGTTTTCATGTGGATAATAAATCAATCCAAAGATGAGTTTATTATTTGACAGGAGTTATTGTCAATGTTTGATCACTACACCAAGAGTACAACTTACAATTAATATTATTGTCCAAAGACTTGATATTAATGACGTGTTGGGTATCTTGAGATGGGACTTACCATTATTTGAATTAATTAATTGTTTAATACGGATTTCAATGTAAACATGTTAATTAGAAATAAGTTCTATATTCAGTTAATCCATCCACTTCTGCGATATATGTCAACATTAACTCTATTCCCGTACTAAATAGAATAAACTTCAAGTATTGAAAAGAGAGCATATTAATTGTTTTTTTGCTGCAAGGATCTAGATCTTGCGCTTCGGATTGAGCAACCCGCTCCTCTTACGGAAGAAAGTTCATCTGATGGAAATGAGAACTTTGAGAAGTGGGTTCGCTCAAATCGCATGAGTCTAAAAATCATTAAGCGCGGAATTCTAGAAGCCTTTAGAGGTGCAGTAACTGAAGAAGTAACTAATGCCAATTATTTCCTTGTCGAAATTGAGAAACATTTTGCGAAAAACGATAAGGTTGAAATAAGCACGCTTTTGCAAAGCTTAATTTCTATAAAATATAAAGGCAAGAGGAACATAAGGGAGTACATCATGGAGATGTCTTATATACCTTCTAAACTTAAGTGACTAAAGCTCGAGTTGTCTGGTGACTTGCTCTTACAGTTGGTATTGATCTCGCTTTTTGCACAATTCGGTTAATTAAGGTCAGTTACAACTGTCAAAAGGAGAAAATGGACTCTTAATGAGCTCATTTTCATATTGTGTGCAAGAAGAAGAAAGGCTAAAGCAAGATAAAACTGACATTACTCACTTGGCAAGTACTTCTAAGGACAAGTAATAAAGAATAACAAAGCTACATCTGGTTAATTATAAAATAAATAGCAAAAGATTGAAATGATAAATTTAGCTATAACTTTTGTGAAAATCTGGGATATATAAAGAGTGTACTAAACACCACACTTGGCGTGTAAAGAAAAGTATATTTCTCACGTTAGTTTGTTTTGAGGTAAATTTAATGTCAATACCTAGACACACTTGGTGAATATATTTAAGTACAATTACTCAAATAAGTGTGTCTATGCGGGGTTTTCTAAGATGTCAAAACCAATTGATACTGAAAGATTCATCTATGTGGGGTGATGACAAATCAGTTAAGGTAGAGGCTATAGGGACTTTAGGTTATCATTAAAAATTGGTTATTATTTGGAATTGAAAGAGACATTTGCGGTACCGTCTTTTAGACGGAATTTGATTTCTATTTCTACATTGGACAAATTTGATTACTCTTATTCAATTTGAAATAGTCGGTTTGATCTTTTTCTTACCTCAAATATCATGGGCATCAGTTCTTTATCTAGTTATGATAACCTACATTTGTTTAATACGATTGCCTCTTATAAAGAAATATTGTATGTGAATCTACGTAGTATTAAACATAAATTAACCAATGAGAATTCTACTTTGTTATGGCACAAGTGATTAGGTCACTTCTCTCAAAAGAGAATGGAAAAACTTGTGTCAGAAGGAATTCTTTATTTCCTTAATTTTTCCAAACTTAAGTGTTATGTTAATTGCATTCAGGGATAACAAACAAACATAAGGAGATTAAGTGTCATAGGACTTTGGATGTCTTGGAACTAATTCATATAGATATTTGTGGACCATTTCCTTCGACTTCTTGAAATGGTCAACAGTCATTTATTACATTGATAAACGAATTTCTTACTATGGCTACCTATATCTCATCTATGATGAATCCCAAATATTGGACATATTCAAAGCATATAAGACCGAGATTGAAAATCAACTCAATAAAAAATTCAACAAGTCAAATCTTACCATAGTGGTGAATACTATGATGGATCAGGAGAACAACATCCAGGGCCTTTTGCTAAATTCCTAGAGGTATGTGGAATCATTCCACAGTACATCAGGATCTTTCTAGGTAGAAGCACTAAAGACTGCAACTTAAATTCTCAACACAATTCCAAGTAAAGCAATTTTTAAGGGGTTACAAGTTTTTTAAAGATCCCACTATTAAGTCAATTTTTCAAACGGGAAATGTTCGATTCCTTGAGGATGTAGAGTTTGCGGGGAGAGATACGGTTATGAGGTTAATAATTTTTATCTTGAATGAAGAATATGTATATATTTTTTTTGTTGCAATTGACAATGATCAGGTTGAGGGACAAATTCTTGTTCTAGATCTTGTTCAAGAAGCAATTTCGGATCAAGAATACATTACGAAATCCCCTATACACAATCTCTTGATTGTTCCAGAAATTCAAACTCAACAACCTCAAGAACAAATGTCATTAAGAAAATCCACTATAAAAGGGAGAAAGATAATTCTGGATGTTTTTATAGTCTCTCTCTAAGAAAATAAAGATGACATAGAATGGTGAAAGACATGATCAATCAACTTTTATCAAGTCATGCAAAGGAAAAACTCTCAAAAGTGGATTGATGCCTTAAAGGAGTATAAGTCTATGCAAGATAATAAAGTTTAGGATATTGTCCCATTACTAGAAGGTGTGAAACCCATTGGCTGCAAATGGATATCTAAAACCAAAAGGGATTCGAATAGTAATGTGGAAAGATATAAGGCTGGTCTTATAGCTAAAGGCTTTACCCAAAAGGAAGGCATTGACTATAAAGAGACTTTCTCTCCAGTTTCAACGAAAGACTCTTTCAGGACAATTATGACACTTATTGCGCATTTTGATCTTGAGCTGCATTAGATGGATGTTAAGACGACGTTTCTCAATGGTGATATTGATGAAATGATCTATATGGTGCAACCAGAAAACTTTGTGTCAGGAGACCCAAAGAATATAGTTTGCAAATTAAAGAAATCCATATATGGCTTAAGCTGGTTTCCCGAAATGGTATCACAAATTTTATCAAATAATTATCTCATTTGGTTTTGAGATGAATTTAGTTGATGATTGTGTATATCACAAGTTCAGTGGGAGTAAGCACATTTTTCGTATTGTATGTCGATGACATACTGTTGTCTGCAATGATATAAACTTATTGCGCAAAACCAAGAAATTTATGTCATGAAATTTTGAAATGAAACATCTTGGTGACACATCTTTTTTATTAAGGATATAGATATACAATAATCATTATTAGCGTGTTTTTGGGTTATCACAAAAGAGTTGTATCGATAAGGTGCATATATGTCATTCAAGTGATACCCTTATTGATAAGGGAGACAAGTTTAGTCTCAATTAATGTTTTAGGATAAATTTAAAGAAAATGAAACGCATGAAATTCTCTATGTTTCAGCAATTGAGAATTTAATGTATACTCAAGTTTATACACATCCGAATATAGCATTCATTGTTGGAATGCTAGACAGATATTTAACTAAATTTGGGATGGAAATTTGGAAAGCAACCATGAGGTTATTCAGTATCTATAGAGAACTAAGGATTACATGATCACATTCAGAAAAATCAGACCAATTGGAGATCGTTGGATATTCTGATTATGATCATGGAGTTTGACTGCAAAATATTGTCACTAGACTGCATAGTTTGGATGGAATTGAAAGACCACTTAAGTTATTCTGTGACAATAGTAATCTTGTATTCCAATGGGTACATGACAATGACAATGTCAAAGTCTAAAGACATTAAGTTCCCAATTGTCAAGGAAGAAATCAAAGTGGTTAGATTTCTATAAAGCATATTAGAACAAACTCCATAATCATGGATCCATTTACTAAATGGCTACCACTCAAGGTCTTTCATGAGCATAATGTTCACATGGGTGTTGCATCTTTTGATGATATGCTAGTTTAGTAGGAGTTTGTATTTAGATGTTGTATGTTTTAGACACATATTTTGTTCATGGATATTCAGTTAATTTCATAAATAAAGTATTCAGTTCAGTTCCACTCTTATTAAAGTTATGGTTGATCTCACTTAAGAAATAAAGTTGGACCAGTTGAAAATAGACATGTTTGGATCACATAACATGTAATTCCCGTGCTATACTCACATGATTGATCTATGTTATTTTGTTGTATGGGTGTACATGACCATTGATGGAATTAGTCACGTTAAATGTGATGAAAATCGCTATGATCCTATCAATATGACCGATGGACGTGATTGTTTGAAATACCCATAATAATAATAGCAAAAGTTTGAGCTCATAAGGTTGTGCACATTTGAAAGATTACATGTATAGCCCAATAAGAAATTGTTGAAAAAATATAACATATTTGGGGCCACGCATAATATAATAAAATGTGTGGTGCTATTATTTAAAGAAAATTAGTCAATTAAAGTGATCCATTAAAGATAAATTTTGACAAATGGGTATTAGGTTTCATGAAATTAAAGTATAGAGACCGGAAGTTTACTTTAGATTAATGAAGGGGCCAATTTAAAACAAATGAAAGATAATGAATAGTCATTATCTTATGAATATATGGGGCCATGGTCCCCATTTGATTGTGTTCTTGAGATTTTCTGTATCCCCATTAACAGAGATCAAAATTGAAGCGAAAATCACAAATCAAATTGGAAGATCGTGATCCATCCAGGCAAAGAATCATATCAATATGAATATAAGTATGTTTTATGTTTTTATTATTTTCTCGAATTTTAATATGGAGTATGAATGTTTAAAATTCATATGAGAAAACGATTTTTATAAAACATATGGATTGAAGTGATAATCATTTTCTGTTTTCTATCATTCTCTTGGCAGGCGCTTCCGCTAGAGCTGAAGTTGAAATTCATGGAGGCTTTTGCTTCGCTTTAAGCTATGAATTAAGAATTCCAGTATTCGATGCATTATGCTAGGAATCTAAATTTATGAATTGAAAGAAAGTTTTGAAATTGTTTTCCTTTTTGTGGGACTTTTGTAAGATGAAAATAATTATGGCGTGTTCGGTCGCGCTTAAAATTCAATTAAAATTAAAAATATAGTTGTTATTGGGTCTCGCTCGTCTAATAAAAGTCAACAATAACGGCTAATTTTTCAATTTTAATCCGATTTTAATCTCTACCGAATACGTCCTTAGTAAAGTGTGCAGTTGGCTTGGGTAGCGATGTCAACTGACGGCCTAGGTGGTGGTGGTGCCGATTTAAGTACTGTGGAAGACTTCAAGAGGGTCAGCACTGTTGAACTCAAGCAAGCATACAACTACTAATTACTTAACTGGTAGCCAATCAATCAAGCAATGCAACAAATTTGATTAGATAACCTATAGTTTGTCTCATTACCGAAATCATTGTATTAAATATATGAACAACTTCAAAATCATAATATAGAAATCAATTTCTACTTATCCAATATAAAATTGATGTGTGTGTGAATAATTAAGTAAAACATTATAAATTCATAAAATGTTTCAATTCCAACAATTAATGATCAAATATATCACTTTTCACTCTTGAGATACACACCCAAACTTAATATTTTAACTCTATTTCCAATGTGTGATATAAGGTTAATTTTTATACTAATATTCACTCTCTCTAGTTTAGATAGATTTCACTAATTGCAAATCAACATCTCAGTAAATAAAAATTCTCCTTTATTTTAATTGCTTCAATATCTAAAAATCAACTAAGTTAATAATTTTTAAATGTTTAATTCTATCAAATAAGTGTTTGAGATTTAATCAATGCATGTAGTGCATCTTTTGTTTCATGTACCTGATTTTTCAAGTTTGTCGTGCATATTTTGTTTCGTGTACTAGTTTGATCATTTTTTTAGTTTTCTTTTTGAGATATTCAATAAGTGTCCTCATTAGAATATTTTATAGGGTAGATCACTCATGAATCATGGCAACGTTTTCCCCTTTTATATAATGATTAGTACAATGCCCCTCATTCTCAAAAACCAACCTTTACCTTATGATTTTCACATAATTTCATCTTATTGACTTTAGACAATCCACACAAGATCCTTCACTCCTCATCCATCTCAATATATTCTTACAATAGTTCAATCACTCTCAAACTATAATAAATTTGATCTAAGAATGTATGATGTTATAGTGTTCGGATTTAGCATCTAAGTTCTACTACTTCAATCTATTCAAAATATGAATCAACTTGTTCCTTTACAATGCAACTTAATTCATGTGTGCAATAATTATCAAATTTCACATGAATAAGCAAAATATAATCTAGGCATGTGACTCACAATTCATAAAACAATACATAATTTCTAATATGTGCATTATAACCAGCAAAAGTAACTAACTTACACAAGCAACTAACTTAAAAAAGAAAATATTTTTGAAACTTTACACAATCACACAAAATTAAATAAAAGTTCAATGTTTTTTTCCACCCCAAACTTAAATCAAACAGTCCTCAATATCTCAAAATTATCGATTAAGTAAAATAAAAGGGCAAATAAGGAAATAAGAAACTCCTCATATTTTTGTTTGATAGTGGAGGCTGATTTGGAATGAAAGTGTCGAATTTGGATGCTACTCTTGGTTGTGTCCTTTTCCCTCGTCAATTGTAGGTTTGCTCGAACCAATCAATAGAATGAAATGAAATAATGGTAAGCTTAGGATGACGAAAACATAGCTCAGGAGTGTCTACTGTGTTTTCCGTGTCACGATCTTACAAAATAAAGAGAAATTAATCATAAATAATATGAAACACTTCATATTAAGTTCAAATACATTATAGGGCAATATGAGGATTAAAATAGGAACTACTACCTAACACATGAAAGCAATAAAAACTACCTAACCTATTATTTAGAAAGCATAATAAATAAAACGGGATAAGATTGGGTTGCCTCACAATAAGCTGTTGTTTTATTGTTATTAGCTTGATTTTAGCAATCCGTATCATGGGATTCTGAAGATATCTTTTGATCCCTTGCTCAGGGCCCGTTCGGTATATTTTTTATTTTTACTTTTACTTCTTGTAGAAGACCTTTTGAAAAAAGTTAGCAACCTTATTTCTTACTTGGAAATTAATTTTTAAAAGAACTTCATATTTCGGAAGTGCGTTTAAAAGAAGCTACATTAGACCAGTTTTATCTGAAAACTCTTATAATTAGAAGAAACACTTTCATAAAATTGTCAAATGGATCCAAAAGCAACTTCTGAGTCTCAAAAGCTCGCTTTCACTTTTCAAAAGTCACGTCAAATGGGTACTCAATTCACTTTTTTTACTTTGCTTCACTTTTCATTTATCCTCTAGACTTCTACCTTGCCCATTTCAATATAATATAACTTGTCTATTCCATTCAATTAAAACTCAACTATGTAGACTTCTACCTCCTCCTTGAACTTAATCACAAATTTAATTGTTGGGCAATCGATGAAGTCGGAAGAATGTGTGTTACTTCCACTTTCATTAATTACCACTTCTTCGTTTGGTTTAATTGTAATTACTTTGCGTCCTCTTTATGCTCTTCATTAATAGTTGACATCTATTCGATTGAATTTCTTATTCATAATTTAAATCAACGGACAATGGCAAATCTTTCTATTCAATATTTCAAGTGGATTATATCCCACCTTTTAAATTCGCTCCAAAATACGATATCTCTCACATGCATTTTTCTTTCATCTATTTGGACAAGTTCATCAAAATATATTCGCAAGTACCTTAAATTCAATAGAAGAGGGCCATGTCCCACAAGCATTGTATCCTCATTCCAATCTACAGGTATATAATCTACCACAAGCATATAGCCTTCATCAGATTTGTAAATTGGTTATTTACGACATCTTAAATATTGTTTAAACCATATAAGGTTTAAAACTAAGGGAGACAGTGCATGTATACAAGTAGTCCTCAATATAATGCACCTCATAACAAAACTCGCAATATATATAATTATTGCAAAATTTAACCACTTTGCGAGCATCAAAATTCTGCATACATGCTAAATAGTACCTGAAAAAGAACACAAAATACAAGAGAGATATAATGTAACTAACAAAAGAGATGATTTGTTTATTATATCTAAATTATCTACTATTTATATAAGATTAATTTTAACTAAATATACAAATGAATGTGTTGAAGTTTTTAATCTACCTATTAATATCCTATTTTCATCCCTTGACCTAGGTAGTTTAGTGTGATTTGTATATTCATAACAATCAATAATCCAATTTTATTTAATTATCTCTCCTAAGGTAAGTTAAACATATTCTAAGCGTGACCCTATTTTATTCCTAATCCGAATTCATATACAAAGTAACACATATTCAATTACATGCTATCTATATTATTGCACATGCCATACATGTTATTCTAAACTTCTATTATTCGTGTGTTGAAATTATAGAGTTCTAAACCTATTGTAAGCCTCTCAACACCATAAAAAGCAACTAATTACCTAATTGGTGATTAATGAATTAAATAATTCAACAAAACATACAAGATCAATTAAGAACGTAAATTAACTAAACTACTTAGTCTTTAATTAATAATTGGGTTCATTTTCATCCAACACAAAAGAAATCTAGCATAGCATAATTTCTATAATATTCCCAACACAAAAGAATCTATCCTAGCATAATTTCTAATAGTACAAAAAGAAGAATGAAAAGATGTTACCCGAACCATGGATGGATACAAGAAATCTTGATCTTCAATTCTAAACTCGAAATCTTCAAGTTCTTGATGTAATTAGCCTTTAGTTCTTTGCTAGGCTTGATCTTCTCTCCATAATATGTGAATTTACCTCTTCTTCTTGATGAATTTTGTGATATGATGTGGCATGAGAGACTAGACAGTGACCACTTGAAAGGTTGCTCGTCTTGTATTTATATGTGGTGAAATCGGGTTAAGAAACACTTCCATTTGAGTTCCAAAAGAAGAAAATTGCCACCATCTATCAAAATTTCGCTCGTGCCTATGCATGCTTACCCATGCATGGGCAAGTGAATATGTGCGCTAGTTTTTTTTTTTTTTTTACCCAAAACTTTGAAAACCATCATTTTTCGTTGTTTTTCATTCATTTCTTTTAATTTCACGTCCAATCACTGAGTTTTACCAAACAAACGATAAATACACAAAATTAGACCATAATTAATCATAAAAACTCTTAAATGTCTATATTTAAAGGTTTAGATTGAGATAAGTGTATCATCACGCTCTAGAGTTTTTACGTACATGTACATTATTAAACAACATGGATGTTCTCCTGCCCTCTTCCCACCGCTGACGTGGATTTCCATGTCAACGGTGTTTTAATTGTTTTCTCTGTTTGCTTTTCCCCTACCCCCGCCCACCTCAGCACATGTTACCTTTTTTATCCAACTCCCACCCCTTTATATATATATATATATTGTTTTTCTTGTTTTTATCTCAAATTTCGAAACTATTACGGGATATTAAATAAATTCGAAATATTGCAATTTTTAATACAATTTTGAAGTGCTCAAGGTCTAGTTTTCACCATCCTTAACAGTGTGTGAAACGGCCAACGTAGCAAAAGTTAACACTCGTTGAAATATACATTTTCAAAATATATAAATGAATTTCCTTGTTTTTGTCTCAAATTTCGAGGTCATTACGAGATATCAATAGGAATCGAATTCGAAGTGCTCACGGCTTAGTTTTCGACATCTTTAATGGAGAGCGAAATGGCCAATCGTATAAAAAGTAACTACTCGTCAAAGTATGTCGTTCTAAAATAGGAACACAAAAATGCAATATTTGCTACGATTGGAACGACATACTTCGACGAGTGGTAAATTTTAAATCTTGAGATATAAAAAAAAAAAAAAAAAGTTATTTAAGTGATAAAGGGGTAGGTAATAAATGGGGTGGGTGTGGGAGTGTGGGGTGGGTAAAAGGGAAAGGTGGCGACTGTAGGAAAAAAAATGTGGCGGCTGCAGGGGAAAAAAAAAAATAAATTCAAACTATTTTCTTGCCCACGATGGGCAGGAGAATAGGTCTGTATTAAACAATATTGAACAATACAATTATTAATGGATACCGTCATCTCCACGTAAGCATTTCTCTATCTACCTAAAGAAATAGAGTCGTCCAGGTAGGGTAATGGAAGAATACTAGCTAGCCACATTATGTACAACTAGCAATGCTGACGAGGGTAGCAACATGCAAGATGGAGTGACCTACACCTACTTATAAGTAATATTCAGATTAAAACGCCGCAGGAATCTGTATAAAAAATTGAGCAGCCCTTTCATATTTGCAGAATCCTTATCATCTAATGTCTATCCCTTTCAATAGAAGTTGCAGGAAACAGTTTCTTTGGATCAAATTCCATTGTTTTAGCTTTGGATTTGGCTTGTATAAATAATATCATCCCAAGTCTTTATAGTGTCATGGACAACCTTTCTAGTTAAAGAAGTCAAAGATAGTGATGCATTTAATAGCAGTGACTTGTCATTTAAGAAGCTCCATAATACGCTTCATTCAGAAGCCATGAAAAAGCTTAAGAATCTTTGATTTTGAATAAAGGGACTTGCATTTTGTAATAATAAGATTTTCTCAACAGTCGGAAATGGGATCTCTTGGAGATGAAAATGTTCCAAAAGATAATGAGATAGACCTATTAGGTGCAAGCACAAAACTTGAGGATGATTTGACACTAATATTTTATCTCACAATTGAGATATGACTTCTCAATTTATCACAGATTATTGGTCCTATTCGAATATCATCTTTCCAGAGTCGATTGCGTTGGAAAAGAAATAGCATTGATTTTGGTCTTGATTCTTGTTAAGAAAGAAGGTGATAGAAAGGAGCAAGTATAAAATGGAAATAAATGGAATTTAAATTTTTGTGTGGTTGAGGTGTTTCCATGGGAAAGAAAACCTATTATATTCAATTGTTCGAAATCTTGATCGCTATAGGGAAGAAAATAGTCAAAAAAAGATTATGCTTACTTTTATTTTGATGAATCACTCTACTCAAAAGTTTAAACAATAAGATAATGTCAAATTATGTTGTCTATGTGTTATATTAAACACGTCATTTATTGTATAGACATGATTACTCTTTCTCCATCAAAATCTAACTCCATCAAAATCTAACACGTGCACAATTTCTTTAAATGGAGAACAACAATACTTAAAATAAGAACATTTGCGTGTTTTGATACTATGTTGAGAATTGAATTTCATCTTAAATTGTCAATATCGTTAAGAGTAGTAACAAAAACCATTATTTACTAGTTAATACTTTTATACTTAACCAATGTGAAATCTAATCCTTAACATGCTCCCGTAAATTAGACTTCTCAAAATGTCAAACTTGTAAAGAAGTGAAGCCAAATCCTTATATGTTAGTTAGTGTTTTTATACTTACCAATGTGAGATTTTACCCGCAACACTCCAATGCAAGATAGTGATTCATTTGAACACACCAACCTTAGAATCCGAATGCTCATTTCAACTTTTGACACTAAATTACTCGTTTGAATTTAATGAACTCTCAAGTCTTAAAGTCTACATAAATAATGAGTATAAAGAGACTTCAGCTGCCTTCAAATTCAATCTCTCACTAATAAACTCAATCTCATCCTTAATATGTAACTTCAAATCTGCACCTACTCTAAAATGGAAAGTCTCTTCTAATATTTAGAACCACATGATCAAACTCGACAACAATCTTTGAAAACGGTAAGCACTTCTGGAGAAATATACATGTTCCAAGACCAATTATAAACGCGTCTCCAGATAAAACATTTTCCAATACGAAATATCAAATCATAAATCCATAGATCATTCCAGTATGATATGAACTTATGATCCAACCCACGTATGGAAATTGTCAATTATTTTTGCAATTTTAAAATTCTAAAATTATATGATGATTTTAGATTTTTCCTTTGATTATGGTTTTGCTTATGATAATTTTTATTATGATATTTTGAAATTTCCTTCAAAAATGGATTTATTGCATTGTATAAATAAGAGACCATTTAGGTCTTTTGAAATCTTTGAGGCCTAGTTTTATGGAGTTCATGAGCGAATCAACAAAAATAAGAAATTTGTTCGTGATTTTTGTGTTACTTACGCTTTCATCGCACTACTCTACATGAGTCGGTATCAGAATCTAGTTTCGCTCCTGTGAGCATGTCACCAAGGACATGTCAAAACTGTAGGTACAATTGGAGGATGCTTATGTTCGTTACTACATGACGCAAATCGAACAAATAGTTTTATTTAATTAATTCAAGATTTTTCTCCACATTGACTATAATTTGGAGAAACCCACATATGTAATTTGTCAATTATTTTAGCAGTTTTAAAATTTGTACTATACGATGGTTTTAGTTATTTTTCATTTTATTAAGTTTTCGTGTATGGTAGTTCTTATTTAATTAATATCTCTGATTAGAATGTTTACTATGATATTTTGAAATTTCCTTATAAAATGCGATTTTAATTCATTGTTTAATAAGAGACCATTTGGGTCTTCAAGCAGGGGCGGAGGCAGGGGGGGTCCTGGGGGGGCCCGGACCCCCCCCCCCCCCCCCCCCCACCAAATTTTTTTTTTTTTTTTTTTTGACAATTTTTTTTTTTTTATTACCATTTTGTATTGGTATTAATGTTAAAAGTAATTATCGGATATGTTCTCAAATATGGTTCTGAAAATGGATGATAACATTGGATGAGAAAGATGACATTTGAAATTAAAAATTTCAACCAATATGTTTTAATTTAAGAAATTATAGAGAAAAAATATTTATTTATGAATCCTAATAGTTGAAAATATTAGCTAGTTCTCATGTCTAACAGTTCCACTACGAGTTAATATTTACAATAAATGAATGACAATTCTAAAGATCATTAATTTTTCTTTCAATTTCACTTTCTATTTAGGGTAATAGACCTCCAAAATTCAAAGAACAGTAAACCAACCAAGTATAAGGACGAAATTTATTTCCTCTAAGTTTTCACATCATGATCTTTCACACTCAGCTACAGTTATACAATGAAAAACACCTCTTTAAAAAATGAGCACTTGTAAAACCAATTATTTACTTAAGTAAATGCTATGAAACATAGAAAATGCATTAGAAGTGCAAGGTAACAAGGAAGAAACCCGAAAAATTTTCGGGGGCACTGCCCCCGAACCCCCGTGAGCCCCCACTCCTTCAACTCTGGGACCCCCCTATTTCAAGAGGCTGGCTCCGCCCCTGTCTTCAAGTGTGTGATTTAATGATATTAAAAATTGAGTGTTCTCAATTACATATCCAAATTCTCGATATTAAATAGAATCAAAGTCATTGATACATAACTTTCTGACATTCGCGTGTGAATCAACATGAACTAGAAGGTTGCTTGTGATTTTCGTGTTCTCACACTTCCATACGTGCTACTGTACATCAACTTAATAAATTATTGGTGTCAACTTTCACATCGATATTAGATGCCTAAATAAGTTACTTGAGTTCGGCGATCTATATCTTAGCAGAAGAACTTTAAATTGCACTAAACGTAGGCTTTGTGATTAATTAATACGGTCTTCAAAAATACAATTTCGATCAGCATAGGACCTTCAGACTAAATTAGTGACACGTATTCCGTCCTCATAAAGTGAATTTTTAAAGTCGGACGAATATATCCTTCTATGAAAATGAAGGATGACACATCAAACTAGAGCTCGAGCCCAATGAGTTTACATCAAGATGAACTACGTCAATTTTGCTAGAGACATCAACTGACTCCAAATTCAAATTTTCCTGAATAAACGCAATCACATCTGTTACGCCTCTTGCTGAAGAGGCTCAATTCAAACCCACATGGATAAAGTGAAAGCTAGCCGAAGCCCATGGAGGCACGAAGTGAATCGTTGAGAAAGAGCTCAAAGTGCTTCCTTCAGACGAAGTCCTACTCTCCGAACCCCTTCTTAAAGCATCACCAGTTACAAGGAGTTTCGGATCAAAGGAAGATCCCAATGAAGATCTGCTGAAGGCGATTGATGTGATGGGTGTTAGATTAATCGTACATAATAGGGCTCTAGAACAGCTCTTGTCAAAGTCTTTATGAGTACAATGCAAGTGGGTGATAGGGGCAGTTAGGCACGTCAGATGATGTCATGTGTACCTCATCCGGCAGTCCAAGTTGTGTTTGTAACTCTATAAATAGCTTCTCATTGCATCACTGTAAGGTCGGATACCATTACCATAAAAAGGGAAATAGTCCAATAGATTCTCTCAACCCCGTATTCAAGTTTTTACTTGTGTTCTTAGAATAGTTTAGCTCGGATCTTTATACTTATCCACAAATATTATGTTTCTTGTTAAAAGTGATGGTTCTTGTGTATATTGATTGAAAGCCCAGGTTCGAACATTATTTAGCTTGTGACCCATCTAGCCATCCCTTTTTTATCATCGACTTGGTCTTGGCTTACGTGGACTCGAGTGGGACTTGACATCTTGGGGGACTATTGTTACGTCTCTTGCTGATGAGGCTCGAATCAAACCCACATGGATGAAGTCAAAGTTGGCCAAAGCCCATGGAAGCTCGAAGTGAATCATTAAGAAGAAGCCCGAAGTGCCACCTTCAAACAAAGCCATGCTCTCCGAAGCCCTTTTTAAAGCATAACTAGCTACAAGGAGCTTCGGATCAAAGGAAGATTCCAACAAAGATCTGCTGAAGGTTACTGATGTGATGGGTGTTAGATTAATCGTACAAAATAGGGCAGTATGATGGCTCATCTCAGAGCCTTTACGAGTACAGTGCAAGTGGGTGATAGGGACAGTTAGGCAAGTCGGATGATACCACGTGTACCTCATCGACAGTTCAAGTTGTGTTTGTAACTCTATAAATAGCTTTTCATTGTATCACTGTAAGGTCAAATACCATTATGATAAAAAGGAAAAGAGTCCAACAAATTCTCTTAACCTCGTATTCAAGTTCTTACTTGTGTTCTTAGAATAGTTTATCTCGGATCTTTATACTTATTCACAAATATTCCGTTTCTTGTAAAAAGTGATGGTTCTTGTGTATATCGATTGAAAGCCCGAGTTCGAGCAGGTCTTGACTTACGTGGATGCGAGTGGGACTCGACATCTATTGGTCTCATTTTCGAGAGTCAACAGATTGACACTATTTGTGGGAAACAACATATTTAACCACGAGAAACCTGTAAAAGAAAAGTGGGTCGAAAAATATATTTTAGGTGAGTTTTCTACCTTTGAAGAAAATGAGTTGTTATTGAAGAAAACGTCTAAAAAACCCAGGAAAAACGGTTTGTGAAAGAAAAGAAAGAGAGCTTTATCATTCCTTGAAAAAGGAACACTAAGAAAAGATTCTCAAGAAAGTTGCCTACGAGGAAAAGATGTCAGTATGAGCTCTGACAATGAAGAATTAGTGCCTCAGGGGGCTAGGAAACACCCTGAAGAAGGGGAACCCTCGCACGTCGTCCCGGCAACCCACCGTTGATCTCACCACCAACGTCGATAAGGGGGTTTAAGAGATGGATCCGGCTAGCTGCCGACTCAACACGGAAGTGGCTACCATGGCTGCAAATATGAGAAATATGACCCAACAGAATATTGACATGCAAGAACTTCTTAGGAATATGTAGGGATAGTGAGGATACCCGATTCCTCCATATGCAGCCGAAGGAGATCTCTTTCCCCACGTTCTTCCCTTTGTTCCAGAGAGAAACTACTATTGTGGGGAGGAAGAAGTTCAAATTCAAATGGTCGACGACTAGCATTATTCTGGGGAAGAGGCTTTCCTAGAGAGAGAAGTTTGAGTCGACACTTCCTCCAACTAAGCCATTGGCCGACCTAATGAGGCTCTGTTCAAATACAAGCCGGAGAACATAACTCAAAGGTCTACAAGTGTCTTTGATAGGTTAAGCCATGGGAGACCTAGAAATAGGCATTCCTAGCTGTCATAAAAGCCTAGAAATAAGTTGGGTCCATCTCTTCTTGTGCCCAATAATAGGTAGGAGCGATTGCACCAGTTCGATAGGCATAATGAAAATATTCAAGGCAATGCACCCCAGAACCCACCACCTAAGAATAGGCATTAGAGGATAAATGAGCAAAATCAAAGAAGTCAAGCTAGTCCATCCCAACCATCCTTTAGGAACACTGTCGAGGAAGTTGGGGATTTTGATAGCCCTCAAATGTCCTATAACTTGGACGATGATGAAAAAAATTCCCATTTTCCATATCGCTTCGGCAACTTCACATGCTAGATCACTTCACCCATCTAAAGCTTCCCAAATATAATGGGACCAACCACCCCCTAAGAACACTACAGAAAAGGATAAGGATTTCGATGGCCCTCAAAGGTCCTGTAAACTGGACGATGATGACAAAACCTTCCATTTTCCATACCACTTCGACAAGTCCACATGTCAAATCACTTTACCCTTCCAAAGTTTCCCAAATACAATGGGAAAGGTAATTGGACCAAGAACCGGATGCTTACAAAACACACATGGGCCTGAGAAAAGTCACTCCAACTGTGAAGTGCAGGGCCTTACACTTAACTCTAAGTGGGGTATGGAAGGCTAGAGGAAGGAAAAATCTGAAGCTAGCCATAGTTCAAGAAAGCCTCATTTAAATGCTTCGAAACAAGTAAGGAAGGGAAATGTTCCATCCAACGCATACAAAACTGGAGGCAGCAGCTTGTATTGGTTTTGTAATGAAAAGTATAGGGTTTTGTCACCTCTCCAACGATCTCTCCATTAGGCAGGATTTTAGTGGCCCAAGCACTTATTTGTTGAGGAGAAACTAATCCAATTCGTAGCTGTTGATGTTTATACCGATCGATCATAGAAGAAAAATTCTGATTCATTCCGATTAAGCTTCCTTCCTATTAATCTGGAAGTTTTTCTCAGATACAAGGAAATGGTTCAGTTCCAGAGCTAAAGATCGTAATTCTCGAACGAGCAATCGAAAAGATTCTGGAGCATCCTCAGGATTAGGTATTGTTCCTCCAATGATCGTAGTACCAAGTACTTCTTGGCGCGCTCTAATATGATCAGATTTATAAGTAAGCATCTCTTGTAAAACCTTTGAAGAATTTCTTAGCATGCTTCACTAATGAGATAACCCATTGTGTATAGGTCACCGACAAAAAAGTACCATTAGGCCTATGAGGGGGCCTGGACATGAACTCCATCTTTTGGAGAGACATGCAAAATAAAGACCCTACTAGCTATGATGCCTTGCTGGCAATGATGAAAATGATAAATCAACAAGGTGGACATGAGGAGACATCGTAGCAGAGCCATCAGGGGACTTCTACCCCCTCAAAGGCAAAGAGGAAGATGACCCATTTTTCACCTCTTAGACCAATGGAATCAGGCTGACTATGTCGTTGCTCCAAGTTTCGGCCATTTTATGCGGTCGCAGCCCTCAAAACAGTACCGCCATAGCCTTCAAGGATGTGAACCTTGGTCATTATGACTAGTTGGAATGGCCTATGTCTCAGATCTCCCAAAGAGGGAAAGGTCGATGGATAGGTGTCGAACCTAGGAATAGGAACAAGACACCATCCAAGTACTATTTTTATCACCAATGTTACAAATATAACACTCTGATTGCAATGACTTTGCAAGACATCCTCGGAAAAATCAGAGGAATTATCAAAACCTGCAACAAAGGATGCTCTTACTTAAGTAGGAACAACTCAGGCGGGACGAGGAAAGGGACCCAAAGCAAGACGGACCACCTCGTCAATGAGATAATGAAGGGGATAGACCATGTCGTGGGCAAAAACAAAGAAGAGATTACCCGACCATTATGAATGCAGTGCTTATCAAAGAGATTGACACAATAATCGGAAGACCCTATGTTGGAGGCGAAATAAAAAATGCCTAAATGAACTATCCGATGGAGTCCAAAAACCTACTAATGCAAAGTCTCATTATTAATAAAATTGTCTCAAGTTCACCCAGAAAGGTGCTTCAGGTGCGCACTACCCCCCCATGCTCTAGTTGTAAGGGAAGTTGTTGCACGCAACATTTTAAAGTAAATGTTAGTGGACAATAGAAGTTCTGTGAACATAAACTTTGGGGCTACCTTTGACAAAATGGTTGTGGATCGAACTGACCCCATGACCTCTCCACTGTGTAGATTTACGGAAGACAGCATCATCTCAAAAGGAAAGATCACCCTCACGATCGAGATAAGAACAAAGCCCCAATTGGCCCTATCATTTCATGGGATTTTGGTAGTGGGAAACCATTCAGCCTATCACAGAGTATTAGGGCGATCAACTCTGAAAGAATTATGGGCCATCACATCTATTTACCACTTTTACATGAAAATTATCAATCAAAAATGGTATACCCATAGTCCGAGGTGATCAGGTGGGTTCAAGTGAGTGTTACATGAACTTCTTAAGAAAAGTCAAACCGCAAAACATTAATGTAATTCGGGTAGATATTGACATGTATAATGTCCCTGAACAAGGGATAGACATCGAAATGTTGGGCGCCTCCATAGAAGAGGCTATCTTCGGAGTGATAAATACCTCTGAAGGAGGGATGATTGTTGAAGAAGCAAGTAAGTTTGATGAACTGGATCCTTGCGTCATCGAGTGCGAGCCTCAAGCTACCCTGGTTTAGGAGCTCGAAAGTTTCCTGGTGGATTTTCAAGATCCACCAAGGCCCTACAAAATGAAAGATATCTACCAATGGAGGCTAAGGAGGATTTGAAGCATTTCTTACGTAGTAACTTGGATGTCTTTGGTTGGAGATATGAGGATGTTGTTGGCATCGACCCAATAGGTTAGGTGCCATCACCTAAAAACTGATCATAAGGTTGCCTCAAATCAATAAAGATCAGGGTACTCAACTAGAAATGTATGAGGCTTTGAAAGACGAAGTGAAGATATTGATTCACAATCACTTCATCAGAGAGGCCACTTATCCAAAGTGAATCTCCAACCCTATCCTTGTTAAGAAACATAATGGAAAGTGGAGAGTGTGCATTATTTTCTCGAACCTCAATCAAGCTTGCCCTAAAGACAGTTTTTCCCTACCACAAATAGATCAACTTGTCGATTCCACTGTTGGGCATAAATTGCTAAGCTTCATGGACGTTTATTCAAGCTATAGCTAGATCCCCATGTACCTTACTGATAAAAAGCATACGTCCTTTGTAATTGACAAAGGTCTCTACTACTACAAGATGATGCACTTTGGGTTGAAAAACGTCGGGGCCACATATAAGAGACTCGTCAACAGGATGTTTACCGACCTTATTGGTAAAATAATGGAGGCCTATATAGACGACATGCTAGTAAAAAGCTTCAAAACAAGGGACCATGTGAAGCATTTAGATGAAACTTTCCAAATATTAAGGAGGTATAGGATGAGGTTAAACTCCCTTAAGTGCATGCTTGGTGTCGTCTTCGGAAAATCCCTAGACTACATAGTCAACCAAAGGGGCATAAAGGTTAACCCTAAAAACATTAAGGCCCTAATTGAAATGGGGTTCCCAAAAAGTCGAAAGAAGTGCAGAGTCTCACTGGATGCGTATTTGCATTGAGCCGTTTTGTCTCAAGGGCAACTGATAAGTGTCTTCCCATCTTCAACGTTCTAAAGGAAGGGAAAAGGTTCTAGTTGACAGAGGAGTAAGAAAGGGCTTTCCAAGCATTGAAGAAGCACTTGGGATAGGCCCCATCTTCTCAAAACCTAAAGATGATGAACCCCTGAAAATATACTTGGCTATATCAGCTGGTGCCATCAGTTCGATGCTTTTAAGAAATGATTGTCACGAATGCCCGTTTATTATATAAGCAAAGCACTTCTAGCAGCGAAGACTAGGTATCCAGACATGGAGAAGCTAACTTTTTCCCTAGTTACCACTTTTGGGAAGTTGAGGCCATACTTTCAAGCTCATATCATTTATGTGCTAACAAACTTCCCACTCAATCATGTATTCCAGAAGCTTGATACTTCTAGAAGAATGATGAAGTGAGCTGTAGAATGCAGTGAGTTTGATATTGCCTTTAAGCCAGGACTGCCATTAAGGGCCAATCCCTAGGAGATTTTGTAGCTAAATTTGCTAACATTCCAAAAATGGAAGAGGAAAATGGAACTCATCAACCCCCACCTAAAACCTATTTGTTGATAGTTCCACTAGAAAATTAGGATCTGGGGCAGGTGTGGTCTTAGTTAGCTCAAAGTGGTACAAGCTTAACTATGATGTGAGATTTGAGTTTAAGGCCACTAATAATGCAGTAAAATACAAGGCCCTACTGGTTGGCCTCAGACTAACTAAGGAGATGCAAGTAAAGAGGCTATTAGTCAGCAATGACTCCCAACTGGTGGTAAGCCAAGTCCACTATAACTTTACTGCCGGGAAAAGGGCATGGCTTCATACCTCGAATTGGTAATGAACCTTGTCCCATTTAAAGTGAGTTGGCAAAAATCCTACGAGTAAAAAACACTCGTGCGAATGCACTGTCCAAATTGGCTAGTAGTAAGGATTTTGAACTTCTTACCTTGGACCCAATCGAGCACCTTTAGAAACCATCAACTGAAAAGGATAAATAAGTGATGTAGGTGGAAGGCACTTTCCAATCGATGCAATCTATTATAGCTCTCCTCAAGAACCAGGTTTTACCTACTGACATAGATGAAGCTCAAAGGCTTCGAAGAAGGAAAGCTCACTACATCATTCAGGACGATGTGCTTTACAAAAGAGGTTACTCTCTACGCCTGCTAAGATGCGTTGGGAGAGAGCAAACCACATATGTCTTGTACGAAATTCATGAAAGGTGTTTGCGGCAATTATACTGAAGGCCTACTGTTGGCACAAAAGTCCTGAGACAAAGATATTACTGGCCCAACCTCAAAAAGATGAACAACAATTTTTGCAGAAATGTAAGAAATGCCAATGATTCGTCGCAATCCAGAAGTAGCCATTTCAAGTCTTACCGTGGTGTCAAGCCCTTGGTCATTTACTGAATGGGGAATGGACCTTATATGTCCCCTACCCAAAGGAAGAGGTGGTGCAAGCTTTGCCATAGTTACCATTGATTATATTTACAAAGTAGGTGGAACCTAACAAACGGGTGAAATTTTGATAATAGACAATGGATGACATTTTGATAACAAGAAGGCCATGGACCTTTGTGAGGAGTTGGGGATCAAGAAGAACTTTGCAACTCCACACCACTTTCAGGCCACTATTTAGGTATATGCAATTAATAAGACCATCAAGTACATTCTTAAAGGAAACTTGACACCTTGAAAGGGACATGGGCAGATAAGCTCCCCCAAATACTTTGGGTAATCTGAACTACGAGCTGAAAACCCCATTTTCAATGGCTTATGGTACCAAGGTAATGAGCCCGGTGAAAAAAGGTCTTCTTTCACATCGTGGCATACATTTCAACGATATCCAACGACAAAGCAAAGAGATGCAAATTGCAGTTTCTAGATGAAAATGAGAAATGATACCCTATTAAAATTAGTAGTTTATCAGCAAAAAATGATTAGGTACTATAATTCTGAAGTGAAAAGAAGTTATTTTGTATAAACGAGTTCATATTGCCAAGGTCTTTCCATTATCGCAACTAAGGGATGGATCCCTAGGCCTCAATTGGGAAGGTTCATATTGTTTCAGAGAGGAGATTCGTCCTAGAACTTACAAGATTGAAGACATGGATGGAAAGGTACTGCCTTATCCGTGGAACGTAGAGCATCTACGAAGATATTATCAATAAGAGACTGTAATGATAGATGATGTTTTGTAAAACTCTCCCGACCTATGTAAAAGTCCTTAATTCAATAAATGACATTTTGTCCAGAATCAAGCCTTCATAAACAACATGAATTTCATGGAAAAAGCCATGGAAGAAGGCTCTGCATGGAAGTACTCCCCATGAAGAGATGTGTGAGCACTTTGACGAAGAGTTGGATCCAAAGGAACCACCTCAAAATTCGTAAAACACGTGCCTTCCATGGAAAAAGTCATGGAAGAAGCCTCTACATGGAAGCACTCCCTATGCAGAGATGCGTGAATACTTCGACGAAGAGTTGGACCCAAAGAAATCACCTCAAAATTCTTGAAATGGATCTCACATGCCATCCATGGAAAAAGCCTCTACATAGAAGCACTTCCCATGCAGAGATACGTGAGACGAAGAGTGGACCCAAATGGACCACCACAAAATTCGTAAAGTGAATCGTACATACCTCCCATGGAAAAAAGTCATGGAAGAAGCCTCTGCATGGAAGCACTCTCTATGTAGAGATGTGTGAGCACTTCGACGAAGAGGTTGACCCAAAGAGACTACCTCAAAATTCATGAAGTAGATCCATGAAAGAAGCCTCTGCATGGAAGCACTCCCCATGCAGAGATGCGTGAGCACTTCGAAGAATAACTGGGCCCAAAGAGACCATACATTCTCGAAATCTTCTATTAAAGTTTGTATGAAAGGTTCCTTATACTAAAACGAGGCACTTGCATAGAACGAGGCTTATTTTTTATTAAGTTGGATTATTCAAAGTACATTTGTTCTTAGCGAAACAATATAAGAAATAAAGTAAACAACTTCAATCTAGGCAAAAACACTTGTATTAATTCTTATAAAATTACAAGAGAAAGGCCTAAGCCAATTACATCAAATGCATAATTAAATCCTAACCATTAGGCAGAGGCAAGACCTCTGAGCCGAAGCTGGTAGAGAGCCAAGCGACTGTGGCAGCAACTTCAGTTTCCTTATCAGCCTATTTTCATTCATCTTCGACCTCATCTTCTTCGCCAGCCACCTTGAGGACCTCGGACTTGTCATCTAGAAACTTCACTCGCAGCTTTAAGGTGTCAGGGTTATGTTCACCTCAATCTACCCAACTGTCTCAGTGTAGCCATACCGACCGAACTTCTTATAGTCCTCTATTAGATGGAAGTTGACAATGTACTACTTTACCACGTTGTCGGTAGTAGTTTCAATCAAGGACCTGGTGTCCTCAATTTCAGAAATAAAGGCCTCAGCCTTGGCCTAAAGATCTTTGTGTTGCTACTTTAACATAATCTTCTCTTTATTAGCCGCCTCTAAGGCCTCGACTGTGTGCTTCTGGTGAATATCTGAGGTTTTCACCCTTTTGTGAGTTCCACTACTTCGCACTAGTTGATATAGGCATCCTTTTTCAACCTCTCCACCTCATCCATGGTAGATTAAAGCTTTGCAGCCTCCTCATCTTTCTGCTTCAACGCGGCTTCAGCTTTGGCCCATTTACCCTTCTTTTCGGCCTTAGCGGCCCGCTGCCCTATGTCATGGATAGAAGTGAAAAGGGCATGTACCTCAATGGCCATCCCAAATGTCCGAATATCATTGCTCAAAGGGGTTGCATAAACCTCGTTAGGATTAGCCTCTTTAACCATCTTTTGCCATCAGTCCGTCCAGTACTTGTAGAATGTGGCAGTGGTAGTCTACACCGCAGTAGCAAGTAACTCAATTGTTACGACTGGCAGCTCATTCTATCTCATCCTTAGTGAACTCTTGGATTTTCTTGAGGTAGGATAGTAGGAAGAGCCCCCTCATAAGCCTCCTCTTTTTGGCAAACTCTTCATTCACCTTTACCAGGCTTTCATGAGGCCACTTTTGGCACATCGGAGCTTTGAAAGACAAGGCCAACAAATTCTAACCCTGAGGCACCTGTCTCACATTCTTTTTGGGTACCTCAATTGCTACCTCCTTACCCTTATCAGGGACGAACAACCTCTTAGAAGGCACATCCAAATCTTTCTCCTTATCCTTTTCCCCTCTCTTTTCTCCTCCTTGGAGACCTCTTTACTGATGTCCTCCACTTTATTCCGAATGTTCTTGTCAGTGGAGGATGAGGGCTTAAAACCCCTATTTCCTACTGTGGAGGTGGTAGGGAGGATTGTTACCATATCTGGAGTGTGGAGCTCCTACCTTTCATACTTTCTTACAAAGGCAAACAAGTTCGAAATCAACTAAAGAATAAACAATTTTGTTATATAACGAGGTCCTTAGATTACCCTTGGAGGCCATTAGGTACCACTTGATAAGAAGATATGGGTTCTCTACCAACTGCGAGAAGCTTGGGTTAGCTGAGGGACAACGATAGACGTCTTTTATGATGTCCCACTTGTGCATCGTTAGGTCGTAGCTAAGCTCGAGTTCTGCAAAAAATAAAATAAAATTCAAAGCTCCAGAAACATAGAATGGTCTACAGGTCCCTCATCCATTACCAACTCACCCTCAACCGACCTAGACAAGCTGTCCACTTCTGTAGTCTCACTAGCTGACCCCCTCACCATTATCCCAAAATTGGCTTCACCGAAACTCTTACCAAAATTGTCACTGGAATGTGATTGGGATTGGGATTTTGAACCCATTGTTAGAAGAAAGTGATGAACAGATTGAAGAGGTGATAAGAGAAACCTATGAAAAGTGAAGGTTGGTCGAACAAACGGTCACCGAAAATCACAAATCCCCTTAAATAGTCACTAGAGAAGGAGTTGAGAGATTTTTCTTTTTGAATATTTTCGCAAAGCAAAGTCTACAAATGGCTAAAAATGAGCCTTTTATAGGCGAACCGCTTCTTCCCCAACCGTTGGATCATGAAAAGAAACACTTCATATTGAATGCACCAAATCATTGTGTGACACTCACGTGTGCACTTATGCGCTTAAGCACTTTTCATTTCTCTCGTGGATCTTCTTAAATGCATTGGTTCTTGAGGTTGTTGAATTTGTACATCTGGAATAATTACCTTATTTTGGATGGGGGTTCTTCAACATTGTCTTGTCGAGACTCTGGATATATTTCTTGATCAATGACGAGTATAGGAACATGTACATTATCAAAAGTAATAGTAGGAATCAAAACCGATCCTTCCTCAACTTCTTCCTCAAAGACAATTTTTAAACAAATACTGTCACAAGGGACAACTTTTGTCAATTTTAAAATAAAAATGTGATGAAAAAAGTTAGGAACATTGGGATAATAAATAAATTTTGACTAAAGATTATTGACATTTCATACAATTAAAATGTGGTATAGTTATTAAAAACTATGGTGTGAATATATTTAACATTAAGAGCTTGTTTGAGCCTCATATTTTGTGTATAAATCACTTTGGAATAGTAGATTGATGGAGAATGTGTAGTTAAAAATGAAAAAAAAAAATTGGATTGCGTGTAATATTATTTTATTAAAAAATATGTGATTGGAAAGAAAAAAAAATTGTATTTTGAAAAAAAAATGGGGATCAAACAATGTCCAAATTAAGAACCGAGCTTGTTAAGGAATGGTTTTCAGAAAATTTATTTTTAACCATATTTTATGAGAGAGTTAAATGTTTCAATAACCATTCAATAACTAAATTTCAAATTGTTTTACACTGTTCATCGAACTTTGCCTTTTGCACTCCATCAATCATTTGTCGAACTCCATTTTTCTCATTGCTGACATATCAAATGGATATCTCACGTGGCTAGTTAGATTAAAAAATTATAATTCAATCAAATCATCCAAGTAAAATGTTTTATTACTTACCCAATTTTATTGTGATCGCGGTTTACTCATCAAACTATAAAATGCTTGTCAATGATCACTAATCTATGAGAGTTACACTTCATTCATCATCCGTCATCTTTTGTTTTCTTCGTTGCAACCGTGTCGTAAGAAAATCCCATATAGCAAATTGCGATGGTTAAATCAAACAGTTTGACTTATTATTAAAAAAAATCATTTGCATAATAAAAAATCTCTCACAAACAATATTGTTAGCATGTAAAAACATTTTTTTAATGCCAAATATAGAGTTAATTGTCCCAATAATCATTGAACTTATGTCTTTGTATTCAACTGCTCACTAAAATTTCAGATGTCGAGTTTTGACCACTAAACTTATCAAAAATGTTGGAAGTTCCTCACTGTATGACATATTTGACTACTCACTAAAATTTTTGTTGCACAATTCTAATGAAATTTGTGACATGACAAATGTAATGAACAGGTGGCGCCCTAACGTCACACACCAAATTGCCACATAAGAAAAATGTCTTTTATTACTTACTATATTTTGTAAGACGCCTTTAATTGCTCACATTACTTTTAAAGACGTCTTCGATTGCTCATATTTTTAAAGATGTCATTGAAACTATCCTTTGTAATATGTTGCAAAATTATTTTGTTATATGAAAATGATACTTGGAACAACATTCTTATATTTTCAGGATAGATCGACGATAATTTTACAAGTTTAGTGGTCAAGTTCAGGGTCCCAAACTCAACGATGGTAACTAAACACGAAGGTTGCGCTCATTGCAGGACTTAACCCAACACCTTACAGCACGAGTTGATGACAACCATGCGCCACCTTTGTCCATAGTATTTTTGGGACATCCGAAGATTCGATCATTTCGTATGATTTTCCAATTTCGCGTCTTAAATGAAATGAGCGGACTAGAATGAATAATGCAATCGCAATAAATGCAAACTTGACTACCTTAACGTAGAGTGGGCAATCAAAGACATCTTTAAAAGTACAATAAGTAATCAAAGATTTCTCGAAAAGTATAGTGAATAATCAAAGACATCTTTCAAAGAATCGAACCTGAACGGTTCCATAATTATATTTGGACCTGACGGTTCCATTTATTAAATATCCGAGAATTGAGAATCGGACCGAATCGACTCATGTCCAACCCTACGTATACATTTGACGAAATTTCAGTGACAATTACCAAAAAAAACAAAAACAAAAACAAAAAGCTGTCAATGAAAAACATCTAGCTCATATAAGCTCTTCTTGAAGCCGTTTGACTAGTTTAATTCCTCCAAACTCAATGGCGGGGCCATGCCCATTAAAACATCGTGGACCCCTTATCATCAAGGCCAGTAGATTGATGAAAAATGTGTAGTTGAAAAAAAAATATTATTATAATGAAAAATATTATTTTATTAAAAAATATGTAGTTGAAAATGAGTATAAAAATGAGAATAACAATTAGAATTTCATCCTCCAACACCGATATACCCTTTCAGGTCCCTTTGCAGCCAGTAATATTCCATCTCCAGTCTCCCATTATCAAATTGCACGAACGGCTGAAAAGTTTTTTTTTTTTCCATCCAATAGCGGGAGATTAGATTACCTGATCAATCAACAATCTGAGAAGAAGTAGACGTAAAGTCAGAATGGGGAGTTTGGGTAGAGTAGTTTACACATTGGGATTTTGGATTCGAGAGACGGGTCAAGCAATGGATCGTCTCGGCTGTCGCCTCCAAGGAAATTACTACTTCCAAGAACAACGTACGGCCATTTTTCTAGTTTTTTTATTCTTAAAAAACCCGAGATCACGCATTTCCTGGTTTTAGTTTTTGATCAACTTTTATGTGTTGATGTATTTTGACACATAGTAAGAATGTAAATTATTGTTGGGCTTCACATTTAAGCTCTTTAATTACAGTAATTTGTTGAGTGGAAAATGGGATAGGAAAATGATCTGTGGGTTGTCTTCAAAATTAAACTTTCGTTGAAAAGAAGGGAATATTATACAGAAATAGAAATGTGAAGTAGGTTTGTCTTAAGAAACTTAGGTGAGAAAACGCGAAAGCAATATTCTGAAGAATTTGATACTTAAATGTACTCTGGTTGCAGTTTACTCATTAACGTCGTAATCGGTGTAATTGCTTGTTTAGAGCTGCAAAAATTGATGTTAGAGGTGTCAATTAGGTTTGAGCTGCTCAGGGAAAGAAGGGTTCAAATAATCTTTTTTGGGCTCTTTTCATTTTGGTTGTGCTCTACCGTTGGAAAGGACAGGACACAGAAGCACTAATAAAGAGGCAAGAGAGAGAGAGAGAGATGGACTCCTTGCTCATGTTAATGAGGGACATGTTATTTTTCAGTAAATGCCATCAATTCGGATAATAAAGACTTAATTACTATATAAAAATCACTGATAGTGCTATAGCATGTCTATCAACAAAGGATTAGTTATGGAGATTCTGAAATTAGTTTGGGGAATACACTGGAATAAACAGTTTAGAATGCATAAAAGATAAGGGAATGAAACTGGGACATTGGCTCATGGTAAATTTGCTTTGCTTCTCTCTTTAGTTATTCATGGACAGTGGAGGTTTAGGAGGGATTTTCCTTTATAGTTTTTATTTATTTGGACATGAGGGGAGCATTGACTTTTCAATGGATTTAATGCCTTAGAAGTAGGCATGGCCCGGTACGGTTCAATATGGAATGATCAACCAAACTAGTTTCATTATGGGTTTTCTCGAACAGAATCACTCTGTTTAGTTGAAGGATGAGAATCGGAGTCACTCGTTTCTGTTTCAGTTCTGTTGAGCTGAATCTGTTTAGAGCATGTGTTGCTGTATACCAAAAGTGCAATTTTTCCTCCAAAAATAAAAAAAAAAGAGCAAAAATCATTCTAGAAAAGAATTAAGCAAGAAGAATTCCTAGATTTGATATAATGCGCTAGTCATAAAAACATATCTGACACCTAGAAAAGGATGAGTTGGAGGGAGAGAGAGGTGCGTAGATCTGAGATTTGGGAATAAATCGGTCAAGAAAAAAACGAGATTTCTTAGAGTGAACTTCATAGGATCAAATAGAGAAGGGATACACTCACACACCAATTATGTTCGCAACAACTTCCATATCACAACCAGAGAAAATGATTCTTATTTTCTCATCTTGATGGTGAATTAGTTGCCCTTAGTAGGAAAAAAAAAGGAGATTTGGAGAGGGAGAGAGATATTTAAAGTGATTAACGTTGGTAGTGGACCTAATGTCTATTATGATATGGAACCTATATCAATGAGCCAGTTCTTTTTTTGGTTTGACAGTTTCAATTAGAAAGCTGAGAGCAGGCTCAAACTAGCTGATTCGTGGTTTATTTATTTTTGTAGTAATAGACCGAAGCATACAATTTAGGTCTGATTCTATCTGTTTTGGATAATTTTGCCCACCCTTGCTTAGAAGGAACCTAGTTGCTAGGTAATTACAAGTTTGGTTACCCGTTTACAAAGAAAATAGAATGGGCGGCCATTTCTCAATCCACCCAGAGACTGGGGAGTGTGACTGCAATTTCCCTATTACATAAGAAACAGACTTTTCTGACATATATGTATATGTAGACTTGAATAGGAAAAGGTGTTATGCCATTTTTGCACAACCATTAAATTTCCTAATATTAGGATAGAAGGACAGAATTAAAATGTTCCTACTTGTATATTTTGTTTCATGTATGGTAAAATGGTGTTCATGGAAATAGACTCAGCTCAGTTTGAAGTAGTTATACAATGGATCTGCTTGGATATACTTCTTTGGTATATGCAATATAATCAGGTGCACATCCATTGTTGAAGAACGACAATGTGCTTGAAGCATTTCGGTTAGTGGTAAAACAAAAATCACGTTTGGATCTACAGTAATTTGTTTGCTAGAAGTTATTATAACTTATTCTTGACCACATTTTCGAAGTAGGATATTTGTGAGCACTTAAAACATTAAGAATGTTGATGCTTCAGCTGTGATGAATAGCATTGACAAGCAAGAGCTTAAGCTCATTCCAACTAAAGCTTCACCACCATGGTTGAGGGCAAGCACAAAATGTGTGACTCATGATCTTGAGGTGTAGTCATTAGCTCAAAGCTGTATACTTTGCAAGTTCCACCTAGAATTTACTACCTCGGACCTTTTCTGACATGCCTGAGGTACCTCTGAAGTATCCGCGTAGCAAATTGTTGTGGCTAGCTTCCTTTGTAGCTAACTTTGAATATTTTGTTCCTTTCTTATTCTGTATTTTATGTTCTTTCATTTAATGCATATTTATTTAGTGTCTAGGCATCGAATTCTAATGAACATATTCGACAAAGCTCCGGTTGTTGATAAGGATGCTTTTATTGCCCCAAGTGCCTCAATCGTTGGGGATGTTCAAGTGGGACGAGGATCATCCATTTGGTATGGCTGTGTTGTGAGAGGTAGATGTTTCATTCAGAACTTCATGGTAGTTGCACTGTAATTAAATATATACTACGTTGATGTTGAAATTTAACTTACACAACACTGTGAAATCCAAATTTTATATTCAAAATAACCTAATTTTGTTTCATAAATTGATTGTTTAGTATTTGTTGCATGTGGCGTTGTATTTTCCATGTTGAAAGCTTCTGTCACGTCTAATTGTAATCTCTCCTGTCTTCTTTTATTGGTTAATTTTTAATCAAACGTGCCTTTCTGCCAGGGGATGTGAATAGCATCAGTATTGGGTCTGGAACTAATATTCAAGATAATTCCCTTGTGCATGTAGCAAAATCTAATCTAAGTGGGAAGGTGCTTCCAACCATCATTGGAGATAATGTCACCGTTGGTGAGCACCCTGCCAGTAGTCTTCTTTTTATAGATTAGTTTCAGAATTGACTTTCTGGCATTTTATTTTGATTTCCACATTAGATTGCAACAGCTTCAGAGTTGATTGGGTTTTGGATTTGAACACACAGGTCATAGTGCTGTTGTACATGGCTGCACCGTCGAGGATGAGGCTTTTGTTGGTATGGGTGCGACATTGCTTGATGGAGTGGTTGTAGAGAAACGTGCCATGGTTGCTGCAGGAGCCCTCGTGAGACAGAATACGCGGGTCCCTTGTGGGGAGGTACCTTCTAAATGTCCACAATTCAAAAATCAAGAGACAAAACTTATATGCTAAAGCTGTAGTGCATTTTAATTTCCAAAATGGAAATCAAATTTTCAGTTTTATGAGAATTTTGATAACCGAGTTTATGCTGGCGGCTCACCAAGGACCTTGCTATGAACTTAGTCAATTATCTGAATACCTGATTTGATCAGTTGTTTCTTCAGTGCAGTTGTATGTAATTGTGATCTTATGGCTGTTTGGTAGGTAGATTCTACAGCACTGGACAATCAAGAAAAACAAGTTAGATTGTTGTCTATAATACTTTCTTGTCCTATCTAATACTGTGTTCCAAAATGTGCTTATGGCATGTTTGGGAGGGAGAATGGGATAGCATTGATTAGTATTAAGGAAGAAGAAAAGAGGTTAAAAATCTTGTTAAATGTTAACTATTGGTTACACCCAATACTACCAAAGATGAATTTATGTTACTTTAAAAGTGGTAGAACTATCCAATCATTGGAATTTTCAAATTGCAGGTTTGGGGAGGTAATCCGGCCAAGTTCCTCAGGAAACCTACGGACGAAGAGATAGCCTTCATCTCCCAGTCAGCCACCAATTATATAAACCTTGCAAAGGTCCATGCTGCTGAAAATGCAAAACCCTTTGATGAGATCGAGTTTGAAAAGATGCTGCGAAAAAAATTCGCCCATCGTGACGAGGAATATGATTCAATGATCGGTGTCGTCCGTGAAACTCCGCCGGAACTTATTCTTCCGGATAATATCCTACCAGCTAAAGCTCCGAAGGCTGCTCAGTGAGACGTTTCAGAGGTAGTTTTCGGAGTATCCCGTCTGTGCGAATTTGCAGAGATTGGTTCATCTCTTTACAGAATAAGACAAGTCATTTTAGAATATAGGTTGATGAATGACGATGTGTCTCTTTGTTTGTATACCTCTTTTCACCTTGAATTAGCTGAGTTATACCCTCACAGTAACAGATTATTTCATGTCATTAACCTGAGTTTTGTGTCCTTATGTTGGAGCCAAAGAACTTGTTTTAATGCAATATATCAGCAGCTATTCATATCCTTGCAGATATTTAAATGCATTTTTTCTATTGAAAAAACAACGTGAAGAATGCAGACTTTAGTTTGTAATTTATTTAGATTAGTCAAGCAGTTAAGATAAATCACTATTTTTACCATATTGTTTAGTATAATTTTCGGTCTCAACTTGGATGGATGAATTGATCCTCTATAAATTAATTACCTTTATATTATAATAAAATTTTCTGGTCTCAACCCTTTAATTTAAAGAGATTATATTTTATTGCTTTTTGAGAAAATTTTATATGTAAAAAAAAAATTATTAAACAAGATAATGAGGGCATTAAATAAAAATAAGTATTGCGCCCCTGTTGACAACACTTTTTATCCAATTTGCAGTAGACTTTTTACCGTTATACAGTGTGTGTAAGTTATATATCAGCTACAATTATTAACTGGACCAAGCAAAATCATCTATGTACCCTTTTAACATTTAATAATTCATTCTCCTCAAGAGAATAGCATTTTCAAAAATTTATTTCTAAGGTTAACAATAATTGCAGCAACAATAGGACACATGTGCACGTGCCAACATTCAAAAATTTGCTAAAAAGGGATAAAAATCGCACCCAAACAGGGGTTAAATATATACTATAGAAACTAAAATAGTATCAAATTATAAATAAATTGTTATTGTTTGAAAAAAGAGAGAATAAGAGAAGTCAAATAGTCAATAGACTTGCGTGTTTATTAAGAACCAAAAATCTCATATTTATTGGAAAAAAATTAGGACTATAAGGAAACAACAGTCATAATGAGTAAGGTCACAGAGGTATAAAAGTTATTCATAAAATACTACTTTATTTACAACTATCCTCCTTAAGTGACTATTTACACATTAACTATCTCATCGAAACATTATTTGGCAAAAATTCGATAGGACAAAAATACCAACAAATGAAAAAATGAGTAAAAATAATTTGGCGTAATAAAATGTTGCGACGTTAAAACTTTGTCAAGAAAATACAGTGGGACAAAACTTGATCGAAGAAAAAATAGTACAGTTACTCCCCTTTATTTCAATTAATCACTGTCTAATATGTCAATCTCTTAAATATTGCGATTTCTGTTGAAGTATGTCTCATGTATAGTATTCAAATAACACTATTTTTCATGCGATATATTTATAAATCTTTGATGATTATAGTAATATGATTATTCGAAAAATAGCTCTTGTCGATCTCTTGTTGAGTATCATACATATAGGAGATTTTGAGGGTAAATGTCTTGTATGTTATATACATTCAATACACAAAGAATATGCATTATTAAAATCTTATTTGGAAAAACCTTTTAGAAAATATTCTAATGAAGGGAAAATAGTACATTATTCTTTTGATTGCGCTATAAAAGTTGCCTCATTAAAAATCTTGCGGAAAACACAGTGGGACAAAACATTGGTTAAGGAAAAAAGAGTACAGTGTGTATTTATTTCCCTCGTGATAATATCATTTGAATTATATGCTTCATGCATATTATATTTTTCAAGATAACATTAATAGTCATGACAGATGAATTGACTATAGTCAAACTTATTATATGTATATCAAATTCCATGCATTTCGATTAATAAAGTAGAGGCTTGTTATTACATACACCACATGATAATTTATCTATTTATACAAGTTTTTACTAAATTCATTATCTAAAAAGTTGTACATTTCATATTACGATTTTACTTTTTTTCATTTTCATTTCACATAAGCATACACTTTTAGGTGTTCAAACTATATATTTAGAAATTTCGGGTTTCTCTGGTAAATTCAATTAGGATTACATCCATTTTATTTGGTCAATCATTACTTCGATCAATGTATTTCGACGCATTTATTTCGATTTCTCGCTATATGATGCAATACATCATGTGCAAAAGAGTTGTCGACAACTTTTTCTTTTTCGATTCTATTCTTTTCTATAATAACATACCTTATTGGAATATTTCAATTTTCAACATATCAGGTACTTAAACCTCTTCTGAAGTTTTATAATTTGTTATATATAAATACTCATCAAGAGTATATACGTGTAAGTGAAAATGGCAATGCCGCTTGTAAAGCTCTTTCATTGAGTATGTGATCACCTCCTTAACATGACCATCTTTGTTAATTGCTCAATTTTTGTTTGGAGATTTTTATATTAGAATCTAATATCATCACGCTTCAAGAATACTATAAATTTATCATATAATATTAATGAATTGTCTTTTCAGGAGTCAATTCGAGTTGGAGTAGTTAAAACTGGTGTGTAAGATTATTATCATCTTTAGTCAGTAAATAAATTTAAATGAATTATCCTTCGAACTTCTAGTTCGAAATGTTTTTTACGAGAATCTAGATAATAATACATTCGCACATTCTTTTCAATTTCTTAATTCCTCACCAATGCCGAGAAAATTATCCAATCAAATGACAATCAGCAAACTGCGTTATACAATATCATCCATTTGAGATAGTGTTTATTCTCAACGTTCTTTACTTTTCATATTAGTGCATTATTATGATGAATCAATTTTACATATACTATACTATCAAAATAAGTAGATAGAAAATAAGGTTCCGACCATGAGCTAATTATAATAGGAAAAACTATGATGTTGGCACGATGTATAATAACATTTTCTAAACAGAAAATGAGAAGTATTTTGTTCTCAATTAAATTAATTGGTGGTGTTTAACAAGCAATAGAGTTAAACTATTTATCTACATTTTAACCAACATTTATTAAAATGTTAAGATTTATACTCACGGGAAGCACCTTTGAAGAGCCTAACAAAATATCTTCCAAGTCCAATTCAGCAAGAACTGCTCACGTCTTAATTTGTCACAAAGAGAATCTACTATTGCGATCTAAAGTGGTATCTCAAATTTTGTCGTTACCATTCCTAAAACAATTGACATTGTTCAAACATCAATTTAATAACCAATTTGGACTTCCTAAGAAATCGCCAAAAAATTCTTGGATCTAATACCGATTGTTAGAATATCAATTTGCCTTGATAGGAATTTGTTGAGAACCAGGCTAAATAATAAAGACGTGAAAATAAGAGCAATTTGAAAAATAATGAATCACACAAGAGCAAAAAGATTATGTGGAAGAAGAGGAGAATTTCAATATTGTAAGAAACTAAAATTATTTTACAAGACTTAATACTCTTAAATTAAATCTAAATAATTCTCTCAAGTTTTTAATGTATACAAAAATGATCTAATGGTTATGTCGAATCTCTAAAGAGCCTACATCACATGAAGTATATATATGAACTCATTACAAGTATTTTTGGTAAAATATAACTCCAAAAACGAGCATAATCGAAAAATGATTCCCACCCGGATAACACTGTCGCTCAAATGCTAGCGAGTTGTAGCTCCACTGCTTGAGCGAAACATTAGAGCCCAACGGGCGCCAGCTCTCTGTTCTTTTTTCACCCCCGATGCTAGAGCAACAAAGCTAGCAGGCAACTAACAAAATTGTGAAGATCTTTTCTCCGCCAAAACTCCAAAACCAAGTCTTCAGTCATCTAAAATCCTTTTATCAATCAAAGTTCCAATTCTTAATGAATTTTGATCCATTTTTTCAACCGGACTTCCAAACCGAGAGGACTCTTGTTCTTTTTATCAATTTACCAACCATATCCTAATCCCAACATGAATTTGGGTCATACTCTATCAAAAAATATTAGTCTAATTGAAATAAATAATATATTGAACAAGAAGTTCATCATTCTGAAGATCTTATTATTTAGCATGATCGATTAGACCATCCTTGATCAATAATGAAGCGAATAATTATTGAAAATATTCATTGAAAGACCAAAAGATTTTTCAATATAATGAACCCTCACGTGTTGTTCGTTTTCAAGGTAACATGCCAGTAGACTTCACTATCTAAAATTGGAACTGAATTTTTTGTATATTTAAAAAAATAATAAAAAATTAGAGTGATATATGAGGTTCATCACCCTCTATGTTGACCATTTAGATATTATTTGTATCTATTGTATACATCTAACATATGATTGCACGTAGTTAATATATTCACAACTTGAAATTTGTGATATTACTTGCTCATATTTTATATTATGCGCATATTTTCATATTCTACTAGAGGAAATACGTGAAAATGGCCCATTTACTAACCCATATTTTCACTTTGGCCCTTGACCAGTAAATAGATTTTAAAAAATAAAAAAGTTAAAATATAACTTTACACAACAAAAAGGCAAAAACACCCTCAATTGAAGAAAAGCAAAACTCTCGCAACCTTTTTTAAGGCATGGCTGTTAACAGTCTGCCCAAATACCGATTGTTAACAATCGACATTTGGGCTAGCTGCTATCAACTGTCTGGGCAAATTGTTTCGGTCCAGACAAAGTCGGCCCACGTGCTTTTTTAATGTTATTAATAATTTAATATTTAGAATATTAAAAAATATTTTTACTCTGTATTTAATTCATTTTTTGTTTTTATAATTATTTCTTTAATTAAATAATATTTGTATTCTTTTTTATTTTAATAATTTCCTTTTGTTTTAATTTTTAAATATAAAATGAAATAAATAATTTTAAATTGTTCATTAAGAAAATGAACTATTATTTTTAACAAATTAGCACATTCTTATATGTTTCCTTTTAATATTTTAATTAATTTAAAATTCTTTAATTAAATATTCTTTGTAACTAATCTTTAATTTTTCTCAAATGTAATTATATAATATTTGTATTCTTTTTATTATTTTAATAATTTCCTTTTGTTTTAATTTCTAAATATAAAGGGAAATAAATAGTTTTAAATTAATAATTACGAAAAATGAAATATTATTTTTTAACAAATTAGCAAATTCTTTTTTTTTTCCTTTTAATATTTAATTAATTTAAAATTCTTTCATCAAATATTCTTTGTAAACTAATCTTTAATTATTTTCAAATGTAATTAAATAATATTTGTATTCTTTTTTATTTTAATAATTTCCTTTTCTTTTAATTTTTAAAAACGAAATAAATAATTTTAAATTGATAATTACGAAAATGAAATATTATTTTTTAACAAATTAGCACATTCTCATTTTTTTTCATTTTAATATTTTAATTAATTTAAAATTATTTAATTAATATTCTCTATAAACTAATCTTTAATTTTTTTTCAAATATAATTAAATAACATATGTATTCTTTTTTATTTTAATCATTTCCTTTTATTTTAATTTTTAAATATAAATTGAAATAAATAATTTTAAATTGATAATTACGAAAATGAAATATTATTTTTTAACAAATTAGAAATTTTTTATTTATTTCCTCTTAATATTTTAATATTTTTTTGTAAATAAATTTTTAATTTTTAATTTTTCCTTTAATTAGAAATTTAATTAAATATTCTTTATATATATATATATATATATATATATATATATATATATATATATATATAAAGAATTTGAAATTGATAATTACTAAAATGAAATATTATTTTTTGACGAATTAGCGAATTCTAATTTTTTTAATTAAATATTCATTGCAAACAAATCTTTAATTTTTTCAAATTTATTTAAATAATATTTATATTCTTTATTTAATTTTAATAATGTTCTTTTGTTTTAATTTTTAAATATAAAATGAAATAAATAATTTTAAATTGATCATTAAGAAAATAAAATATTATTTTTTAACAAATTAGCAAATTCATATTTTTTTTCCGTTTAATATTTTAATTAATTTAAAATTATTTAATTAAATATTCTTCGTAAACTAATCTTTAATTTTTTTCAAATGTAATTAAATAATATTTGTATTGGGCTAATTTCACAAATGGTCACTGAAGTTTCAAAGTTTCAGAAACGGTCACTGAAGTTTGAAATTTCTTTCAAAACGGTCACTGAATTTTCAGATTTTTTGGCCAAGTTTGAGGCAATTTTTCGGCAACTTCCGACCACCAAAATCGTTGATTTCGGATACCGTTGGAAAGTCAACGATGTCCTCTTCAATTACCACCAAATATCTTCTCAAAACTCCAAGTGAATCAGCCGGAATAAACCCACGAAGTCGGCAACCGAAAATTGTGAAAATTTGTCCAAATTTTCAGATTTTTTGGGCAAGTTTGAGGCAATTTTTCGGCAATTTCCGACCACTAAAACTGTCGATTTCGGATACCGTTGGAAAGCTCACAATGTCCTCTTCAATTACCACCAAAAATCTCCACAAAACTCCAAGTGATTTGACAAGAATAAACCCACGAAGTCGCTACCCAAACTGGGCAAAAAAAGTCCGAAAATCTACCCAGTTTGGGTAGCTGACTTCTTTGGTATATTCCGGCCAAATCACTTGGATTTTTGGGGAGATTTTTGGTGGTAATTGAAGAGGACATCGTGGGCTTTCCAACGGTATCCGAAATCAACAGGTTTGGTGGTCGGAAGTTGCCGAAACATTGCCTCAAACTTGCCCCAAAAATCTGAAAATCTGGGTAGATTTTCATAATTTTCGGTTGCCGACTTCGTGGGTTTAATCCGGCCGAATGACTTGGAGTCTTGGGGAGATTTTTAGTGGTAATTGAAGAGGACATCGTGGGCTTTCCAACGGTATTCGAAATCGGTAGTTTTGGTGGTCGGAAGTTGCCGAAAAATTGCCTCAAACTTGGCCAAAAAATCTGAAAATTCAATGACCGTTTTGAAATTTTCAGGTAACTTCAGTGACCATTTGTGAAATTAACCCTATTTGTATTCTTTTTTATTTTAATAATTTCCTTTTCTTTTAATTTTTAAAAATGAAATAAATAATTTTAAATTGATAATTACGAAAATGAAATTTTATTTTTTAATAAATTAGCAAATTCTCATTGTTTTCATTTTAATATTTTAATTAATTTAAAATTCTTTAATTAATATTCTCTATAAACTAATCTTTAACTTTTTTTCAAATATAATTAAATAACATTTGTATTCTTTTTTTATTTTAATCATTTCATTTTATTTTAATTTTTAAATATAAATTGAAATAAATAATTTTAAATTGATAATTACGGAAATGAAATATTTTTTTTAACAAATTAGCAAATTTTTATTTTTTTCCTTTAAATATTTTAATAATTCTTTGTAAATAAATTTTTAATTTGTAATTTTTTCTTTAATTAGAAATTTAATTAAATATTCTTTATAAATTAATTTTAGATTTTTTCAAATTTAATTAAAAAATATTTATATTGTTTAATTTACTTTCATATTTTCTTGTTGTTTTAATTTTCTTATCTGTATAATTAAATAATTAATTTCAAATTGATAATTACGAAAATTAAATATTATTTTTTTAACAAATTAACAAATTCTTTTTATCATTTAATTTTTTAAATCAACTTAACGTTATTTAATTAAATTTTCCTTATAAATAATATTTAATTATAAACAAATCTTTCGTTTTTTTTTCAAATTTAATTAAATAATATTTATAATCTATATTTAATTTTAATAATTTCTTATATATTGATAATTAATAAAATAAAATATTATTTTTTGACGAATTAGCGAATTCTATTTTTTTCCTTTTCATTTTTTAATTAAATATTCATTGTAAATAAATCTTTAATTTTTTCAAATTTAATTAAATAATATTTATATTCTTTATTTAATTTTGATAATTTTCTTTTGTTTTTATTTTTAAATATAAAATGAAATAAATAATTGATAATTACCAAAAATAAATATTCTATACAGCTTACCGGTACTCAAAAAGACAACATGATGCATGACGCTTACTTCCCAGGACAGTGGACGGTGCTTCTGTTTTTTTTTTTGTGGCAAATATTTTTTCCTTTTAATTTTTAAATTAAAATTATTTAATTAAATATTTTATTTTAAACCAATATTTAATTTTTCCAAATTTAATTAAATAATATTTATATTCTTTATTTAATTTTAATAATTTCCTTTTGTTTGAATTTTTTATATATATAATTAAATAATGAAATTGATAATTACTAAAATGAAATATTATTTTTTTGACGAATTAGCAAAAAAAATTTTCATTTTAATATTTTAATTTAAAACTCTTTAATTAAATATACATTGTAAACAAGCTTTACTTTTTTCAATTTTAATTACATAATATTTTTATTTAATTTTAAGAATTTCCTTTTGTTTGATTTTTTATATATATTATTATTAAATAAAGAATTTGAAATTGATAATTACTAAAATGAAATATATTTTTTTTGAGCAAATCTTTATTTGTTTCAAATAGTTGCTCAACATACATATCCTCATTATTGGGAACTACAAGCGAAGAAATTAGATGACGGTCTTCTCGTTCCAGCCCCTACGCATCTCATGTCTCCAAAGGATAAAACAATTAAATCTTCATTTGTAAATTCATTGTCGTTCTCGTTGTTGTAAACTAATGACGGAATTCTGTATGTAAGAATGAGATCATGATGTAGAACAATTGGCTCGGGAATAACCACATCATCCTCACGATCTATCTTCACTGTATAATGAAAATCATTGACATTGTGATCCCTCCATCCAAATCTTCGTGTTCAATTTTGGTGACATCCTTCATCACTAAAGTCACCCAAAGAGGAGTCGTATACATTTTGTTCAATTCAAATAGATAATTCACTTCTTCATCACAAGTAACTTTCATAGATGGAATCGGAATAGATGAATCATCTTTGAATCGAAATCTTAGTTCCATATCGTACTAAGAGGGGTTGACATTCAGTTTATTTTGTAAATCATGGTACATTCCCACATATGATGTGCTCTCCATTATGGAAATTGGAGTACTACCACTCTATCATTTGTCCATTTCCATACCTATTGATGTTTCTCATCTAATTCGAAATCACAAAAGTAACAAATTAGCTTACAACCATATCTGCAAGAAGAAATATAGTTTTTTAAGAAAATACATAGTAGAAGATTCGACATTTAACATGAAATTTTTTTTTTAAAAAAAGCGATATTGTTGGACATAATTTTCTAAAGAAAAATACATAGTCAAAAATTTGTCTTTTAACAATTTTTTTTTAAAAAGGTGAAATTACCATAACAGTCGGCTGTTAAATTCGGTTGTTAACATCCGATTTTTTGGGCTGTTAACAACAGACTTTTTGGGCTATTAACAGCCAGCTAGGTGTTTTTTCGTAACAGCTGTTAAGGTTGTTAATCGGAAAGTGAAGCAGATGAATTTTTTTCTCATTCGTGCTTAAAGAAATTATAAATCTGCTAAAAAAATTTATCTGTCTTTTACCTATGTCAAATCTTAATTTATCGAGTAAAAACATATATATATTTAAAGAAAATGAAATTAAACATACGTAAATATATTTACTGATTCGAAATAATTGACAGAAGACAATTTTTTTCTTCAGCTATCGATATTTTTGAGATTTTCAAATTGAAAAAGATGAGAGAGTTTTTATCTGTGTTGGAGTTGATTTTGTAATTTTAAGTAGGGAGTGTTTGGTTTTTATTTGTTAACTAAAAGAGTAGTATTGTCTTTTTAACAAACCCATATTTTGTAATTGTTTTATTCACTTAAGGACATTTTTGTCTTTTGAACTCAAATATGTCATTTTGGAAATATGGTATAGTTGAAAATTGAAAGTGGAAAATGAGGTGGTTGACTAGGCTAAACTTAAAAGTACCCCTATCTTACTATCAATGCAGTATGTTTTGTCAATGCTTGTAAGCCTACATCCTAACTTTATAAATGTTAGTTGAGATAAAAAAAAATAACACAATTGATTATTTAATGTCTCCGATTAATTTCTAAATCAATACTATTGAGAACAATGTGATTTCTATTTCTACCTACATAACGCTATTTTTCAAGTGTAGCAAAACTTATTTTATCTTGTCAACATCAAAGTTATCTCGTTATAATTGTTTTATGGTCAGAAGCTTAATATTTGTCATCTAATGATTTTTATATATATGTACAATTGTTTCACCACAATACATTGAGATGAACATTAAAAAAAGTTGAAAATACGAGTTTAGTTTAACCCTTATGAAAATATCTTAAATTCTAATGGGTGATATTTAATAACAAGATTTGTTGACTATCTATTTAATTGGATTGTTTTCTCAATATTAGGGGGAGAAATTAGTAACTGAAAGTAATATATAATGCATTATATTATAGATCCTTGCACTTGACAATATGAAGGGATCACTCAATAGCAAGATATAGATGCTCCATCTCGTATTAATATTTTAGAATGACGAACTATTAGCATTATATGAATGACACGCCTGACTCGTTGTAACATTTGATTCTAAAGATAAAAAATCTCGAAAAATGAAAGCAGATAAGGAAGATGATCCCATTTGTGAAACATTTACCCTTGAAAACATTTAAACATAACTAATTATATAAAATCTCAAAAGATGTCCAAATACTTAAATATTGAAATTAAAGATATCTCCATAAATTATGTCAAAATGGGAAAGAAATTGAATCGAAGATAAAAAAGCTATTGATAATATTTTTGTACATGATATATCGCTGCATATTTTGAATAGCGAAGATATTAAAATAAATTTATCAAAGCATATCGATTAAAGAAATGATTGACCAAAAAAATACGTAATTTTTATTTTACTAGACTAGAAAATCTGAAATTTCTGAACTTCCAGTACGAAAATTTAAGGTGTATAGAAATAAGAAAAATAAAATACTATTTTTCCTTCATTGCGATTTTGTAGTGTACTCAAAATAAAATAAGTCAACTTTTGTACATTACTCAAAAGAACATGCTATTTTTTTCTTCATTAGGATTTTCTTACATGACTTTTCCTAATAAGATTTTAACGAAGTGTATTCTTTATATAATGAGTATTTATCACCTACAAAATATTTATCCTTAAAATAATAATCTTATATGTTACAAGTGTGTGCGAGACTTTTGAAGACAACAATAACAAGACCCCTTTTTTATTGAACTATCATGTTACTACAATAATCAAAGATTCATGACAAGATTATACGAACACATACTTCACAAGATGTGTGATATTGAAGATATTGGTGTACAAAACATGGAGGGCTTGAGCCTCGATACAAGGATTTTCTTTTATTAAAATTAGGGGGAGTGAAAGTACTATTCTTCATTCGATCAAATTTTGTTCCAGAGTTTTTGACAAGATTTTAGCGATGCAGCATTTTATTATTCCATTTTGTCATACTTATTTGTACTCTTTTTTTTTTCCGTTAGTTTGATATTTTTATCCCAAATGATTTATGCCAAACTAAGTTTTTATCGAGATAGTTATTGTACAAATAGTCATCAAAGATGGCGTGTTATAAAAGTACAAGATAAATATTTATGACTACCAGAATACTTAAATAAGTTTTACTTACTTTAAAAGAGCATTTTATCATATTGTATCTCTCACTATATATATATATATATATAGTCATCAAAGATGGCGTGTTATAAAAGTACAAGATAAATATTTATGACTACCAGAATACTTAAATAAGTTTTACTTACTTTAAAAGAGCATTTTATCATATTGTATCTCTCACTATAATATGATCGGTTTGATCATAATTTAACCCAACATAATTCGTGTAAATGTTGAAACCCAACTCAACCCAACTCAATCAAGTATCGGTCGGGTTGAGTTTGGTTGGTAGGTTTTGGACAACTTGTCAACAAATATTAAAGTCTCAGTTTAGACGAATTTATAATTGATTCATGACTTATATAATATTAAGTCTCTATAGTAGCAATAATAAAAAAAAATTTGAATTATTTTGGCACTTCATGCTCGGAAATGTTACACGGATATATTGATATTAAATTATATGAAGCCAAGAAATGTTTTTGGCAATTAAAATATTTTTGTGTTGAATGTGTATTTGCTTATACTATTTTTCGTAAAATACATTCTATCCAAGTCATATACTATTATTCTAAGAGTCTCCATGTATTGTGTCATATTCAAGACTTTTCGTGTATCGCATTTGCGTATATAGAATCTAGTTAATTAGTGGTGTATATAATTTGTGTATGGTTTCCTCAATATTTTCAACTACTGCACAAAATTTCTCCAATAAGAATTGACATTTTAATCTAGGTTCTTCTAAATATTGTAACTTTTGAAAGTTGTGTAAAAAAAAAAGTGACTCAATTTCGTCCAAACAATATCATAACACTTGTAAAGTTCATATATATAGTCAAGTTGAGTTGTGCGGGTTTATTCGATTTTCATTAGTTAACACATAACCCGACCCGATCCGCTTATACAATCAACCCACCCAACCCGTGTAAAACAACAAAAAAATCGACATAACCCGGTCAAGTTAGTTCGGTTTGGACGATTTTGGCGGGTTCGATCGGGTTTTGCCCACCTCTAATTTTAATATTTTATAGAACAATTGACTATGCCATTCTTGTTGTTTATAAAGTGTAACAATCTTTTTTTCTTTATTCTTAAATTGATGCAACAATTACCATGGGGAAAAAACTTTTTGTACATAAAAATTTTACCAAATTTTTTACATAATTGACACATGGCCGCCCCCTATTGGGGCTCCCCAATAAAGGGCGGTCATGTGTCAGTTATGTAAAAGATTTGATAAAATTTTATGCACATGTCCCACAAGCGCCCCCTCCCTCAATAGGGAGCGGTCATGTGTCAATTATGTAAAAGATTTGGTAAAAATTGATGTACATGTAGCATCTCTCTTACCATAATTAATTGCTATATATATAGAAAACTAGACTGGTGTTCATTTCGACTAACGATGCAACAAAATTAAAAGGTTGAAGATTTAAATGTTCATTTTCTGGATGTTGAGGACCAAAGTACAATACGGTCAAATGTTGTAGACCTCCGCTGCTATTTTTATTTTCTTAATTTTTATTTTTTATTTTTAATGTGGGTGCGCTTGAGAGGAGAGAGGATGGCCTATAAATACAAGATACATGGAGGGAGGACGGGGGAGAGGGTCCAGCACCAAAATCTCTATTGAACCCAGAGGGTTTTTCCCCACCTACAATCCAAGATAACAAATGGGTGTTGAATTTCATCACATCAACAACGATGAAATCGACGATGCTGATGCAGCCGATGCCGATGCCGCCGCCCCTGTGGTGCTGGGACTCCAACCCTCAGCCCTTGTGGACCATGTGGCCAGAGTTGATTTGTCATTCCTCTACCAAATCCACGGCGAGGCCGGTGGCTCTTTCCCTGTACTGCCTCGTTCTTGTTGCTGATTGTTTTGTTTGTGAATTGTGGGTTTTATTTTTATGGATTTATGAATAATTGAATACTGATCAAGAAAGCAGAAGCCTGTTAGGTGGTTGTTGATTAGCATGATTTTCAGTCGTTGTTTTGTTCGGGAATCGGGGTGCTTCGAATTATGATATAAAGTATGTCTGGTTAGGTGCTTTTAGGCGGGGTTAACGTTCTCGAAGTTTGGCGATTTTCTTTATTTCTTAGCATGCATGGTTGAGTTTAAACATTCTTGGGATAAATTTAGATCCTTTTGAGGATGCAGGCACGGAGATATAAGTAAATTTTAGGGTGGGCTAAAAAATAGATTGACGATGTGGTATAATAGGTTTTAAGTTGCAAAACGTATGAAATTTGATCATCTTAAAATATACTTCCAGTTCATTCTGCAACAAATACTTGTCATTTTAACAAAACTTCAAATTCTGAATTATGTTCTTTCACGATGCTAGATGCCAATTCATTAAATGGCATCATATTGCTGCATCTGAGTTTACAAACAGAGAACATCAGTCATGTGAAATGTATCTTGTACTGGCTTTTTTTGGTTTAGTGAGAAGAATGCAGAAGTAGAAAACAATGCATCTAAAAACACATCACGTGGAGGTAGTTTCAGGGGTTCTTTCAGTAACCCAAATGCTGAAAATTCAGGATAGAGAATTTTAAATATTTGCAAAAGTCCTACTCCGTCTCTCTCATAGTACCACCCACCATGACGCCTCACCCTCACCCTCACCCTCACCACCAGCTATCAACCATTCCGCCACCAATCACATGCACTCCCTTTGACGAGGGGACTGGACGGTCCAATTATGTGGTGTGAAGGTTCAACTTTTCCAGTACTTGTAATAATTTTTTAAAATGCTTAGAGGGTAATTGGTGGTGATTAAAATTAGATTTTTAGTAGATTGTGATAGAAACTTTTGAAATGTGTGGTTGAAAAATTGTGGGACCATGAAAGATGTGGTTAATATTGATTGTTTTGACTTTGACTTAGATTAAAATCTGATTTTAATCTGTACCAAACAAGCCCTTAATATATTTTGGGCTATTTTAAGGTTGCGGATGAAGAGCTGAAGATGATCTTGAGTGAGGTTAATGCCCATATTCTTGCTTCACTTGACAATGCATCTTCTTTGAAGACCATAGCAGGGGGAAGTGTTGCTAATACTATTAGAGGCCTCGCAGCAGGCTTTGGGGTCACTTGTGGTATAATTGGGGCATGTGGGAATGATGAAGAAGGCAACTTGTTCGTTGATAACATGAGCTCTTATAAAGTTGACCTCTTGAGATTGAGGTTGAAGAATGGGCCCACTGCACAAGTGAGCATTTCACCTTCTGCAAATGATGTCCCTTCATATAATAAAGATTCTTAAATAGGTACTAATAAGTGCTTAAACCTAATTTATTGATGTATGGAACAGTGTGTTTGCTTGGTTGATGAATTGGGCAATCGCACAATGCGACCTTGTCTCTCTAGCGCTGTAAAAGTTCAGGTGCATGCCACTTTAATCTAGTCTACTATGCAATAACTTGTGATTCTTAAGGAGTTTTGCAACTTGTTGGTAAATAATTGTGCGTGTGGTCTGATGTTATCCTTTTCCAGGCAAATGAGCTGACAAGAAAGGATTTTAAGGGTTCCAAGGTGATACATTTCTGACATAAATATTTGTTAAGCCGTATTGCATGTGGCATATCATCTCTATCTCTCTCTCCACACACACACACACATGCACCAGTAAATTAAATCAGAAAACATTTTGTTGATGCGTGTATTATACCAAGCTTGTAACATGTTTCTTCTCGTGTAAAAGCAATGGAGCCAACTTCTAAATTATATCAATTACTGTTTTCTGATGTCACATGCATTTATTATATCGAGCTTGTAACACATTTCTTCTTGTGTAAATGTAATGGAGCCAACTTCTAAATTATATCAATTATTGTTTTCTGATCTTCTCGTGTAAATACAATGGAACCAACTTCTAAATTATATCAACGATTGTTTTCTGATGTGACATGCGTGTATTATATTGAGCTTGTAACATGTTTCTTCTCGTGTAAATGTAATGGAGCCAACTTCTAAATTATATCAAGTATAATTTAGATCTTCTCGTGTAAATACAATGGAACCAACTTCTAAATTATATCAACGATTGTTTTCTGATGTGACATGCGTGTATTATATTGAGATTGTAACATGTTTCTTCTCGTGTAAATGTAATGGAGCCAACTTCTAAATTATATCAAGTATTGTTTTCTGATGTTACAGTGGCTAGTTCTAAGATATGCGGTACAGAATTTAGAAGTTATTCATGCAGCTATCATGATTGCCAAGCAAGAGGGTGTTTCTGTTTCACTTGATCTGGCCAGTTTTGAGGTAATGCTTTGTGCTAACATTATCTTTTGGAGGAATAGAGCATTCCTAGTATGGAGATATTATACTGGTAAAGATGGAACTTGAAAGTGCTTAATTTTATACTAATCTCTAAGTATGAAAATATTTGCCAAAGAGAAGACTTGTCAGTTGCTTTATGAGAATCATCTCTTTTATGATAATCTTATCTCGGCAGATGGTGCGGAAGTTTAGGTCGCCACTTCTACAGTTACTGGAGTCAGGGAGCATAGACCTTTGCTTTGCAAATGAGGACGAGGCAGCCGAACTGCTGAGGTGACTTTCTTGATGAATGAAAGAGCTTTCACAATGATATAGTTTTATCTCTGAGTAGATATCTTCACTTCAATGAAGTTGCAGGAGTGAAGACAATGCAGGTCCTGAGGCAGCACTTGAATTTTTGGCTGAACGCTGCCAATGGGCTGTGGTGACATTAGGCCCAAAAGGATGCATTGCAAAGCACGGAAAAGAGGTATGTTGAGTGGGTTAATGTTCTCTTCTTCCTGCGGATTCCCGATTGACAGAGAGGGGATGGGGGTGGGCGGGGAAGGAAAATAAACTAAGAAATGAAAAAAGAACGGCATGACACTTGAGCGTAACTTTGAATAGATAGCTAGTAAACAAGAATGCGTGTGTTCTCCTTTAACACTTGTTTCTGATCTCCCCTGGTAACTGGACTTTTAGTTTGGCATCATTTCATCTATTACATATGTTATTAAAGCCTGTAAAAGAAGTAAAATCCACAGTGAAAATTTCAGGCAAGTCAATTTTGGCTCAAGAAACTTAGGACTCAGGTTAAACTCTCCGATATCCGTATTATGAGGATGCATCTTTCTTAGTTTTCTGATTTTTTCTCTCTGGTTCAGTACATATTTCTCTTTTTTTATTTTTTTATCCATTTTTTTTGCAAATGCTTCAATTTTTAAAGTTGATAAAAATGGGATTCCATTGGGTACGTGAGTTGCTGCATTTCTGTAATTGGGAATGGCAATATAATTTGCTATCTAGCGTGAAATGGGCTGCAGTAGGCTTTTTATAATATTGTATCAAGATATTGTATCAAGAGGAATTTATACAAGTAGATTCCTTCATATTGATGATTATAAGCAGGGCAAGTTATGGAGATGACTAATGAAGAAAAACATTGTAAGTGCACTCTTTTTTAAGTCAAGGTGTTTCGTGCAATTAATCAATTAAGAAGTTTTCTGGTAAAAAAAAAAAAGAAAAGAAAATAAATACACTTGTTGGTGATAAAGATAATGTTTTATAATTTACTGGAGTAATCTGGTTGACTAAAGAACTGACACTACAGAATTGTCTAGGTTTTAAGTCCCTCTAAAATGATAATACTGTTGGAGACTCTAATCTAGAGTGCCAAACTTGCCAAAAGTGGCTATTTTAGTGGCTGGTTCTGTCTTGTTTTCAAGATATGCTGATATCAAGAGTCGAGCCTCGGTTATTGGTTATGTGTATGTTGTATTTTTGGGCCTGCAGCTTGTAGTTAATACATCAAAGTTCATTACTACTTTAGGTTGTCCGTGTTCCTGCAATAGGGGAGGCAAAGGCGATTGATGCCACTGGTGCAGGGGACCTGTTTGCATGTGGATTTTTGTATGGATTAGTTAAGGGACTATCGCTGGAGGAATGCTGCAGAGTGGGATCGTGCTGTGGTGGCTCTGTCACTCGTGATCTTGGAGGTGAGGTAACCTCGGAAAACTGGCAGTGGATGTATAAACAAATGCAGACCAAGGGACTCCCCATCCCTGATCCTGGAAAATTTTGTACTGCTAAGTAGAGGAACAGTAGTATAATCGGCATTTTATGAAGTCATTATCTTTATTCTTCAAGTTTAAGCAGAAGGCAACTGGAGTTGCATTTTAACTGTGGTTTTATTAGTGCGTGCAATTGCTGTCTTAACGTTCTTAACTTTACATTGTTGGAGATTGAATTTCTGATTCTTTCATAATCTTGAACGAAAGCTTTAATCTTTTACAGAGCCTTTGAAATATTGTTTGAAAAGTGTTTATAAACCATATAAATAATAAATAAATAGAAATGAATGGTTGACAAGTAGACGTATTCGTGGGTCCCCGTGTGTGTGTGGATAAAAAATGAAATGATTGTTTATAAATATCAGCAAAACATAGACATTTACATTTGTTTTTGTTTTTGTTTTTGTTTTTGTTTTTAATTGTTTTTTGTGATTTGAGATTAGGGCTGGACATGGTCAGGGTCGATTCGGTTCGGTTCAGAATCGAACCGATCCAAAACTTTCGGGTACTTAATAAATGGAACTGTCGGATCCAAATATAATTATGGAACTGTTCGGGTTCGGTTCGGTTCGATTCCGTACCATAATTAGATTTTTTAACATTTACAACAACACAATATAAATATAACTAATAACATGTTTATTCGTAACTATTACAAATTAACGTAACTCAATTTAAAAATATTTAAATAACAAGTTATCCAATAAGATTAATTCAATATATACAAATACCAAAAAGTAGATATTAATACTAAATATTAATTGGGCCAGAAAATTCAAACAAAAAATTAAATTTACCTAATTTATTTGCTAATTTATTTAGAAAAAATTAAAAAAAAATTAATTAATTCAATATAAAAAATTAAAAAAATTATTTTGATTCGGTTCTTGGCTTAGAATCGAGAATCGAATCAAACTCATCGGTTCTTGATTCAGATACCCATTCGGGTATTTAATTTATGAAGAACCGTTCGATTCGGTTCGGTCCGGTTAAGTTCAGAAACTTTTGTCCAATCCTATTTGAGATTATAGCGCAAGTTTTATCTATATTAAAGATCGAGGTCCTGATTCTCCTGTGTGGTTTGCGAGTTACTGCACATGGAGTGAAATTTACCCAGTATGCACTTACAAATAACGACTACGAGTTCCTACGTCAAAAAAATGAAATAAAAAAATTACCAACAAAGCCATCAATTTCGTCACGTCTCTCTTTTTTAATCTCATTATGTTTCTTCAATTGAAAATGTCAACTTATTCACGTGAAAGACTTTAATTATAGCACTTTTACTAATCGGAGAGATTGCTTTAATATATGTTTAACGATCATTTCTAGAAAGATTAATTTTAGAAAGATCATAATTTACTCTTTAATACTTTTTAAAAATCATTTTGTAAAGGGTGTACACAATATTCAACAATTGTCATAGCCACCGACGGACCCAGCACTCGGCGAGCCTGAGCAACCGCCCGTACTGGATTCGTCGGGAACAACTTTTTTTGTTGACAATGAATGTACTTTTTAGATTATATACTCGGTAATTTGTTTTATTTTTAATTTTTTTTTTTTTTTGTAGCTCGGCTGGTTAGTTCGGAATCCTTTTTCCACATTTTTTTTAATTGTGAAAGATTTTTAATTCTTTAATTTGTACCAAAATTAAATGGTATAAGGAGAGGATATTCGAAACTGTAACCACTCCTTAGAACATTGAGGGTTTGACCATTGTGACACTCGTTTAATTTGATACTAAAATTATCAGAATAATATATGTTACATTTTAGCGGGTTTAATGCAATTCTAAAAATTTGAACCTGTGTTCTTCTTTTGAATTATATAAAACTTGGCCACAATATCATTTGATGAATATTGCTAATTTTTACAACAAAATTATATATGTTCAGTCTGAACAAAATAATTGTTATATTTAAATTTTAGACTTTGTTTGATTCATTTTTTTTTTTCAAAATACATTTTTTTTCTTCTTTTAATCGCATATTTTTCAATAAAATAATATTACATTCAAATTCAAAAAATTTCCTTATTTTTAATCACATATTCTCCATCAAATCATTATTCAAAAATGCACTTTTTGCAAAATAAAATAAAAAATGGGCACCAAACGGAGCTTTTAATATTTTATTGCTAACAATGGCCGACGATCCATGACCATCTGTGCTAACTCAAAATCTTGGGTTCGTCGCTGGTCATAGCGCCATGTTAACCTCTATGATGGGTTGAATTTGTTTCACGTCGTGTGATGTTGACACAACATGTTTTTGCAACGTAAATAGTCAGAGAAAGAAAGGGAAAACATATAGACTATAGTTGAGATGAAAATGGAATTAAAAGATCAAGGTTGAGGAGAAACAATGATAAGATATAATTGTGGTATTAACAAGTCAAGTTGGTCAATTATTTTTTTACGATATTTTCCTGCAAATATTCATAAATGCGTATAATTCACTTAGTAGCAAAAAATAATTTGTGGCATCATTAAATTGTGATCAATTTGAATTATTTATAAAGAATAAAAAAGACCCGTACAAGTTGAATAAAAATGAAGGACCAATTCAGTAATTTTCATTACCCCATATGCCCAAAAGCCCCAACGTATACCAATACCATACAATCTTGATCACACCCCCCCTCTCCCTCTCTCTCTGTAGAAAAAAGGAAAAAATGGCGCTCACTCTATCAAGCCCATTCGTACACAAAAATCTCTCTCCTCCCACGCTCTCTCTCACTAACAAGGTAAAGAATTCATCTTTTCATTCATAATAATTCAACAAAAATGGGAAAATCGTGTGGTAAATTTGTTTGTTTGTTTTTTGTTTGATGTGCAGGTCAAGGGAGTGGTGGGCAGCAATCGAATGCGGTGGAGTTGCAGGAAGGAGGACATACACCCGGAATTCTTTGAGGATTCGAAAGTGTATTGCAATGGTGAACTGGTGATGACTACCGGTGGAACCAAGAAAGAGTATGTGGTGGATGTGTGGTCTGGGAACCACCCATTTTACTTGGGCAGCAGGTCACAGCTTCTTGTTGATGCTGACCAGGTTGAAAAATTCCGCAAGAAATTCGGTGGGTTGTCGCAGATTATGGAAATCCCTGTGCTTAAAGGAGAGATTATTCTTCCTCCCAAGAGGAAGTCTGCCAAAGGGAAAAAGAAGTAGTTGGGTTTGTTTATTTTTAGGGCATTTTATTGATGTATTTTAGTTGGTTTTGTGCATTGAATTTAATGTATGGTGAATTAGTAAATTGGATTATTTTACTGTGATGAAAGGTGGAGGTTTGGTTTTATGGTTATTTGATTGTTCTTGATTTCTTGAATTTGTTTCGGAGTTCACGTATTTTCATCCGGTGGTGTGTTACGCAGGTGAATTCTATATATCAATTATTGTTCTTTAATTTCTTGAATTTGTTTCAGAATAAGCTAATTTCATCATGTATTATATTAGACAAGCTGAATTCTTTATATTGTAGAGGGTGTAGTTCTTAAAAATCACGTTTACAAAAATAAGTAATATTTCTGAGTAAGATTTACAGCCAAACATATCTCAGGATTGAGTCAAGATGCAATAGGAATTCATGTAATGAGTTGGGATTCAGGTATTTGCTTTTTAATTCTATTGACAATTAATTGATGAGATGTTTAATGTTTTCCCTTTCTCATCTTGCAGTTATGTTGGGAAGAAGTTAAAAGTGTTGATGATTGTGGAGTAAGCGAATTCTATGATCCGACTTGTTTTGGGAAGATAAGAATTTCTCTCGTCTATATCCTTTTATGTATTCAGTTGTAGTATTGCTGAAATGTGTCTGAACCTAAAATAACACTTCGATTGTATGCTGTAGAAGGTCTTTTAAGTTTCGGATAATCAGTAGGCATTTGTTGGAAGTTCATTTTGGGCTGATCTATTTCTGCTTACTAAATAAGCAAGCACTGAAACAAAAATTTATTGTTAGTTTCACAGACATAATAGTCGCAGTTTGAATTTAAAATTGAATTTGATCTATAAAGTAGACAAGACAGGTCAACAACATATTTGTGTTGACCTGTGTTATACCTGAACGTAGGATGGAACTCCAAACTTCATTTTGCTCCGTCCGTGCTGAATTTGGTGATTGCATGTTGATTTTTCTCCATCAGCCCGAATTCACTTGAAATTGGTGATAGTGGTTATTTACTGTACACGCATCTTTCACATGCTTAGCACTTCGAAATATTCTGGAAAACTTGGTTTTATGCTCCGATCTGTACTGTGTAAATGCATTTTGTATAGTATAGCATATTACTGAATGTCAACTTTGATGCTATTATAGAGTGTACTTGATTAACATTTTGCATTCAAGAAATATGGAATTGGAGTTTGTTCCAGATTGATAGATGAGCATGTCAAGTCTTTTCACTTATTATATTTTGATTTTCTGATGGATCCATTAACGTGGTCGGTCAGGGAAAAAATCTGAGTCCTTCCCTTTTCTTGAACTGACTTGACTTGCTAAAATTCCTGAGATATGATGATGACTAGCTTACCGGATTCATTCTCCTTGTAAACCTTATAACATGGTTTTACAAGGAATGAGAGGTAAGAACTTATCAAGCACGAAAAAGGATTTATTTATAACATGGTTTTAAGCATTTATTTTTAACTTGACAAGTGGTGCTTCTTGAGGGGCTAGGGGTGGAGGGGGGCAGCGCCCCCTACAGGGATCGACTTGCTCGGTCAGGTCGCGAGGGTTCAGGGGCAACGCCCTCGATGGGGATCAACATGTCCGGTCAGGTCGCAAAGGTCTCGGGGGCAACGCCCCTGAAAGGAATTTTGATTTTAATTTATATATGGAATTGAATATTTTCTCATATTTTTTAATTAAATTATTAATAAATGAAATTGTATTTATAGTTTGTGTAAAATATAAATGAGTAGAATTTTTTGGCAAAAAAAATTCGCAGGTGGGAAGATGTGAAAATGAATTTTGAATTTATTATATGTAGGTAGCAAAAAAAAAAAAAAACATAGGCATCAAGCCTCTGCACGCGGAGACTCTGGCCTCCACACGCGGAGGCTTGTGCGGAGAGAGCGCTTGCTCCGCACAATGCAGAGCATTTGCTCCATGTGCGGAGCAACTGCTCCGCAATTATAAATTTTTATTTTTTTTTGTTTTTTTTCCCTTCTTCTCTGTTTTAGTTAACAATTGTGGGTGAGGAAGAAGTCTATACTAGTCTTTTTGTTTGATATATGAGGATGAAAAATGTTTCACAAATGAACAGTAAATAATGGGGATAAAATGTGAAAATCATTAATTGGTGGGGATAAAATTTGAAGGCAAAATGCTTCACAAATGAACAGTGTTCAGCAGATTGCCTCTTTTATATTAGTAGGGACTATATATAATTCAAGATGAAGGCTGCTTATGACCAGAAGATTTCTTCTTTGCATAGGCAATTTTCACCTGAGGTAGACTTTTTTTGAGGATACCCATAGATGTTATAAATATAAAGACTAAAGTATATCAATTTTGTGTATACAATTTTTAATATACTCTTTTTATTCTTGATTTTTTATTTTTATTTTTTTACTTTGTTTTGTTTCACACTTGATCGACTATAGTGTATGATGTTACATTTGCTAGTATATATGAATTAATTTGGTACCATTACGTACTTTATAATTGGCATACAAAGTACTAGTAACTTTATTTATATATCATGTTTTTACACACATATATTCATTCTTGGACGTGCTTTGTTTCATGGCTCTGCAGAGTGAAAACTTGATTAGTGAAAAGCTTGATCAATTACAGATATAAAAATACTCCTACTTGGACTAATTTTTATTATCACTATACTATATATGATATTCTGCAACTGTAGAAATTTCCATGACACATTTTCAGGAAGTCTTTAGTCCCCTTGTGAAGTCTTAGCGGTCGTTAGAAGTCTATTTGCGTGTAGTTGTTAGAATAGGCAGCCCAAGTAGTTGCACCTTCTTATCATTTACTGTGGAACCATGTAACGAAACTCTGAGGTAGCCATGGAGCATGCTAGCTTAAGTCATAAACGGTAAAAATAGCAGAAGCATCAAGCATGTGAATCCCAGGGATCAGCATGACAAACTCCATGGATGGCACCCTCCCAGTTCCTGCACTTATTATCACAGTTGCTGGAGATCCTACAAATGTTGTTTCTGCAGTAAAGAAAGAAAGAAAGAAAAAAACACTGTTAGAATTAAATTGATAGTACAATTGTCTCTAAATCTTGCCAGGTGATTTGTGAAGATTAAATGTAAAACCACTTGTGGAGAATAGGCTTTCAAGTTTCAGCATGTTTGGCTAATCTTGGAAGTTACTATTCTCGAAATGTATGTAAAAAAAAGAAAAAAACTTTTTACTTAAGTTTTGCCAAACATGCTCTTTAGATTGACACTCGATACTCCACACCATTAGTACGAGGAAAAGGAGGACGAGGAAGAACATGAAGTGTGAAATCTTATAGACAAGTGATACAGCCATTTCTCATATATTGTGTTGCCTTTTATTTTTCAGGATGTAGTTCAGTTTTGGTATTCTGTCAACTTCGCAAGTTTGCTGTTGGTTTTGGGTCCACATGGTGGCGGACTGGCTGTGATTCGTCAGAGTTCATTGGGTGCGCCGGTGATTCAACAGTCCATAGTGGTGTTGGGTTGTTGCAATTTCAGGGGTTCGGATTGCAGAGTTGGGGGTTGTGCAGTGAGAAGGGGTGGAGGAGTTGGTAGTAATCGGATTTTTGGGTTTGTGATGGTTTATAGTGGAGAAGGGGTGGTATTGAATGCTGGATGGTGGTGCGGGTGCCATGCTTAGTCCCCTTTGATAACTATTATTTTCAAACTCTTTTTTTTATATACTTATTTTCAACACTACATTTACATAATAAAATATTCTGTACGTAAATTAAATTTTTTTTAAAAACTTTTTAATCACGCATTCTCCTAAAAATCACTATTCAAAACATGATTTTTCTTATTTAATGATTGTCATAGAGGGGCTTAATAAGTTACAATTTCAAAAAAAATAAAAAAAAAAATTGTTTAATATCAATTAACATAGATTTTAAATACTAACATTGTAACTTACTAAATTTAGGATTTCTGTAAAAAGTTACCTACACGTTAAAAATTAAAGAAAATTGGTAAGATAGAGGAAATTACGTACAAATCAAAAATTGCAGAAAAAATACAATGCTGTAAAAAAAAAAATTGATTTGAAAATACCTGATTTTTAAAAGAAATTTCATCATGTTATTGTGATGTTACGATTCTTAATAATTCGCCTGATTTTTTCAACTTGGTGTTGTCGTTTTTTCTATTGCAAGTAACAAGTAATATAATAAACCAATGAGTCCGCAAGATTATTCCCACGAGAATTATAATTTAATACTTAGAGATTGTTCGAGTCCCGTTGTTGTTTAAAAAATGTATTTTTGAATATTGCATTAATGGGAAATATGTGATTAAAAAATAAGAAAAAAATTTGGATTTACGTGTAATGTTATTTTATTGAAAAATGTGTAGTTAAAATGAAATCAAAATACTGTTCAATAATGTATTTTTTCAATAAATATGGTTCGAACAAGGGCTTAATTTATTATTTTAACTCATATTTGACCAAAAAACAAAGAATGTGTTTGTGATTGATTATCTGAATACTTCTAATTAATAATCTAAATGGACACAAATAATCAGATTTGGATTTTGAAAGTATGAATGTGAATGTCAAACTTGCCATGAAGATTCATAACTATTGTAATATTTGGTCAAATTCTTCTAATGTATTCAAATTACCCATTTCAGTTCTCATTGATTCTATTTAACTAAATCAATTTCACGTCTCTATGTGAATATAAACCTTAGTCAAACGCATTTAATTTTTAAGAATCCATGTAATAATCACAATAATTAGCATAAGTATATCTACATTTGATACTGGATACCGAATTTATTATGTGGTCTAAATCTAAAACTCAGCTTTCGACTCGTAATAGATTCACAAAATCATTGAATTTGTGTCCAAGTAATTCAAAGCATTAAATACCATAAATAAAATCAACACATATAAATTAAAGAACCAGAGTTTTGAAAATTAAATTAAAGGATTACAAGTAAATTACATTGTTTGTCCTAATTAATGATCTAGCTACTCATACTAGTGAAAGAAAAATAATAAAAATGTATGGAATTCATAACTGGGTTTTGAAATCATGATGATGGAAACTGGAAAGAATTGAATTTTGCACCAAGAATCTTTTTCAATCTCAAAAATCTTCAAGTGCTAACTTTTTGTCATTTAATTTTGATAATTATGTGTTTCTCTCTCTCAAATTGTGTGTCCCTAACAAAAATGAATCATAATCTATATATAAGTTTTAATAACTCTGAATAGGAGTCCTAAATCATCCACAATGTAGAGTTTGAGTATAATTAGGAAACTAATAAAAGCTGCAATTTTTATAGTGATTGCAATATGGTCCTCCACATTAAGTTCTTGTACATCCAATGTCCTCTTTATTTGCATGGAGGTCCTCATCTTCAAGACTTGATTATTTTGGTCCCCAATTCCTCAATTTTGTTTGGCTTCAATTCAATTTCATCCAATCTTGTCCAATCCGACTTTTACCTAAAATTAATAACATTTAAATTAGGTAGACTTCGCTCAAAATAATAATAATTCAATAAGAATACAGGCCCGTATAAAAGCATACAATGCACTTGTCACTTGGTCACTCAAATGTTTCTTAGTTGTAATTAAGCTTGAGTTTATCTACATTTTGAGTCAATGAGCGGTCACAATTTGTAACTCAAGTTTGTACACAAAGAAACAAAAATAACTGTAGTGAAGTAACCAAATTTAGAGATTTTGGTTGTACTTAAGCTCCAGCTAATGTTTGAGGTTGTTTATCTTAAAGATAAGTTCCGAAGGTCTGGTTTACATTGACTGAACTAGCAAAACTAATAAAAGACTCTTTATAGATATCCTATCAAGAATAGCAATACAAAAGAGGCAACCTCTTAATCCTAATAGGACAAGGAAAAGAAAAGAATATCAAGAAACAATATCAATCTCCTCATCTTGATGGAACTAACAAAAGAGACAGTCTCCTAATCATAATAGGATAAGGAAAAGAGAAAAATCTCAGGAAACAAGATCAATCTCCTCATCTTTACTGAGCTAGTAAAACTAATAACACTCCCATAATAGAATTAGACATATCAAGAATAGCAAAACCAATGAGTTAATCTTCTAATCGTAGTAGGCTAAGGATAAGAAAATCATCACATAGAGGAAGCGAAAAACGAGATCAATCTTCTAATCCTAGTACAACTAGTAAAACCAATAATCTACTATGTTGGAAGATTCTAATATATATGGGGCCACACGTAATATATTAAAATGTGTGGTGCTATTATTTAAAGAAAAATAGTCAATTAAAGTGATCCACTAAAGATGAATTTTGACTAATGAGTATTTTGGCAGCAGGCGATGAAGCTATGAATTTGTGTGTGGATCTGTGAAGCTGTGACGGTGGAGTTGTTGGCTGCGGTTCTTGGCGATGGTGGAGTTATTGGCAGCGGTTCTTTCCTTTCTCTTTTCTTCTTTCTTCTTCAGGTGCCAAGCTGAGAGAGATACTGGTAGGTGCATTTTTTTTTTTTGGAGTTTTGTGCGTTACGGCAGTTGATGCAGAGTTTGGGGATGAGATGGTGGATACGGATTTGGTTTTGGTTTCTGTTTGATTTTCAGTGGATGAGTTGGGAAGGTGATGGTCGCTCGTGTACTGGATGAAGCTTAGTTGATTGGGTCGGTTTTGTTTGCGTAACTGGTGGCGATTGCAATGAGGATCAGTATGTATTCTATGTGTGGGGGAATTGGTCTACAGGGGTCAGTTTTGTGTGCGTAATTGGTGGCGATTGCAATGAGGATCAGTATGTATTCTATGTGTGGGGGTATTGGTCTACGGATATTTGGTGGTGTTGTGTAGGGGGAGACAATGGCGATTGTTGTTGGTGTTATTGTTGGAGGGTAGCTGTGGCGGTAGATATGTGACGATGTGTTTGTGACCAACTATTTGGTCGATCTGTGACCCATGACCAATTATTGGTGATGTCCTGGGATTGGGGGGACTGGTGCGGCGAATGGGATGAAGTGGATGTGACCAACTATTTGGTCGATCTGTGACCAGTGACCAATTATTGATGGTGTATTGGGATTGGGTTTGTGACCTTAAAATTTGTTAATCTGTGACTGAAAATATAACATGTAACCAACAAATTTGGAATAATTTTTAAATGATGACCAATTAAAAATCTGTGACCTCCATTAAAAACAAAAAAATCTGTGACCTATAATTTTTTTATCAGTAACCAATGAAGTCAATTGTAAATGACTCAATTTTTTTTATCTGTAACCAATTAATTTAATAAGTTGTAACTGAAAATTAAATTTTTAACTACTTAATAAGATATATGTGATCTCGGAATTGGAGTAGTTACCGGATTAAACGATGGCGAAACGATTATCGGAATAGTCACCGGAATTAAGCACGACCGAAGAACAATCGTCGAAGTTGTCGCCGGAGTAGTGGGCGTGGTGGAGGTGGGGTGGAGTGGGGTGGAGTTGGTCAATTATATTATATTATAGTTAAATATTTAATTTAATAGATTAGTTGTAAAATATAATTAATTAATTCATGGAAAAATCTGCATTTTGTAAATTTAAACATTGGGGCCTGATTTGTTATTTCGTGAAAGATAATGACTGACCCATGAATTTTTCCCTTCAACTTTTGGAAGATTAAGGGGCGGGGGATTGGGCTAAAAATTTGAAATTTTTAGGCCCTTGCTTGCAATTTAATATTAGGGTTAAATTTTTAGTTTCAGCCCATAAGGTTTTAAGTTCATTCAAGTTGGGCCTTAATGTTATGTGTTTTAATAATTCAATCCCTAAAGTTTAAAATTTTGGTTATTAAGCCTCCCTAAAGTTAAAATTCATCATATTGGGCCTTTTAAAGTTCTGGGTTTAATAATTCAGCTCATGAAATTCTGAAATTAATTAACTTTGGGTCATTAAAGTTCTGAGTTTTGACATTAAAGTCCTCAAAGTTTATGATTTTGTTTCAAAATTTTTTTAAATTTTAAATTCGGCCCCTAAAGTTTTGAATAATTAATTTTTGGGTCCCTAAAGTTTTCAAAAATTAATTATTGACCCATAAAGTTCTGAATTAATTAATTTTAACCCATAAGGTTTTGAATTATTAACCCTTAGGTCTTTAAAGTTTCAAGATAAATAAAATTAAGTATTCCACTTTTCAAAATTTAGTATAAAGGACTCATTTGATAATATAATATTCGAAAGTGAATTGATTGAAACAATATGTTGTCAAAGCAATCTCTCTTGTGAAAATTAATTAACTTAGAATATTAGAAGGAATTCGTGTGTATACTCGTTCATGCGAATATTAGCTGGCCCAAATGAATGTTAATATTTGGTCGAATTACATACACACGTGTGATGATAAACGTCTAAAAATTATAAGGTTTTCATGTGGATAATAAATCAATCCAAAGATGGGTTTATTATTTGACAGGAGTTAATTGTCAATATTTGATCACTACACCAAGAGTACCACTTACAATTAATATTACTGTCCAAATACTTGATATTAATGATGTACTTGGTATCTTGAGATAAAACTTACCATTATTTGAATTAATTAATTATTTAATACGAATTTCAATGTGAACATGTTAATTGGATATAAGTTCTCTATTCAGTTAATTCATCAACTTCTGCAATATCTGTCAACATCAACTCTATTCTCGTGCTAAATAGAGCAAACTTCAAGGATTGGAGAGAGAGCATATTAATTGTTCTTGGTTGTAATGATCTAGATTTTGCGTTCCGGATTGAGCAGCCCGCTCCTCTTACAGAAGAAAGTTCATTTGATGAAAAGAGGAACTTTGAGAAGTGGGAACGCTCAATTCGCATGAGTCTAATGAGCATTAAGCGCGGCATTCCGGAAGCCTTTGGAGGCGCAATATTTGAAGAAGTAACTAATGCAAATGATTTCCTTGCCAAAATTGAGAAACGTTTTGCGAAAAAACAATAAGGCTGAAACAAGCACGCTTTCGCAAAACTTGATTTCTATAAAGTGTAAAGGCAAGAGAAACATAAGGAAGTACATCATGGAGATGTCTCATATTGCTTCTAAAATTGAGAGACTAAAGCTCGAGATGTCTGATGACTTGCTCTTACATTTAATATTGATCTCACTTTCTACACAATTCGGTTAATTAATGGCAGTTACAACTGTCAAAAGGAAAAAGTGGACTTTTAATGAGCTCATTTCCATATTGTGTGCAAGAAGAAGAAATGCTAAAACAAAATAAAACTCACATTACTCACCTGGCAAATACTTCTAAGGATAAGTAATAAAAATAACAAAGCTTCATTCAGTTCGGTTTAAAATAAACAGCAAAAGCTTGAAAATAATAAATTAAGCTGTAACTTTTGTGAGAATCTGAGATATATAAAGAGAGACTGTACTAAATACCACACTTGGCGTGTAAAGAATAGTACACTTCTCATTTCGATTTGTTTTGAGGTAAGTTTAGTGTCAATATCAAACACATTTGGTGGATAAGTTTCAGTACCACTACTTACATAAGTGTGTCTGTGTGGGGTTGCCTGAGTTGCCAAAACCAATTGATGCTGAAAGATTCATTTTTGTGGGGCGATGGCATATCAATTAAAGTTGAGGCTATAAGGGCTTTGAGTTATATTAAAGACTGTTTATTATTTGGACTTGAAAGAGACATTTGCGGTATTTAGAGATGGCAAAAAGATTCGCCCCGCCCCGATGGGTTGGCGGGGCGGGGATTGCCGCCCCACCTCGGGTCGTGGGGCCTAGTTAAAAAAAAAAAATTGAACGTTGTTTATTTAATTTTGGACATTGTTTGTTTTCATTGTTTGGTTTGGATATTGATATAATTATTTTAAACATTATTTGTTTTGGATTATAAAATTTTGAATTGTATTTAATTGGAATTTTTTGGTTAAAAAAAAAAACTAAATGGGGCATTAAACGGGGCAAAAATCCGCCCCGCCCCACCCGTCCCCATCCCCGTCCCGCCGCCCCGCCCCGCCCCGTTGCCATCACTAGCGATACTGTCCTTTTTGGACGTAATTTGGTTTCTATTTCTACATTGAACAAATTTGGTTACTCTTGTTCAATTTGAAATAGTAAGTTTGATCTTTTTTTTTTATCTCAAATATTGTGGGCACCAGTTCTTTATCCGGTAACGATAACATATCAATTGCATTGAGAGAAAACAAACAAACATAAGGAGATTAGGTGTCTAGGACTTCGGACGTCTTGGAACTAATTCATACGGATATCTGTAGACCATTTCCTTCGGCTTCTTGGAATTCTCAACAATGGCTACCTATATCTCATCTATGAGGAATCTCAAACACTAGACATGTTCAAGGTATACAAGACTGAGATTGAAAATCAACTCTGTAAAAGAATTCAACAAGTCAAATCTTACCATAGTGGTGAATATTATGATAAATATGACGGATCACGAGAGCAAGGTCCAGGGCCTTTTGCTAAGTCCCTAGAGGAATGTAGAATCATTCCACAGTACATCAAGATCTTTTTAGGTAGAAGCACTAAAGACTGCAACTTAAATTCTCAACACAGTTCCAAATAAAGCAATTTTTAAAGGGGTTACAAATTTTTTAAAGATCCCACTATTAAGTCAATTTTCAAATGAAAAATGTTTGATTCCTTTATGATGCAGAGTTTAAGGGAGAGATAAGGTTATAAGGTTAATGATTTTGTCTTGAATAAAAAAAAATATATATTTATTCTGTTGTAATTGACAATGATTTTTGCTTCAGATCTTGTTCAATAAGCAGTTTCGGATCAAAGACTACATCACAAAATCTCCTAAACACAATCTCTCGATTGTTCCAGAAATTCAAACTCAATAACTTCAAAAACAAATGTCATTAAGGAAATCCACTATAAAAGGGAGAAAGACAGTTTTGGATGTTTTTTATACTCTCTCCAAGAAAGTGAGGAAGGCATGGATTGATGAAAATGTTAATGGTTTTGTCTTGAATGAAGAATATGTAGTGCTGGACAAAAGTTCCTGAACCGAACCGAACTGAACCAAAAGGTTCTTCAGAAATTAAATACCCGAATGAGTATATGAATCGAAAAATGATGGGTTCGGTTCGGTTCTTGATTCTAGGCCAAGAACCGAATCTAAATAATTTTTTATATTGAATTAATTAAATTATTTTAATTTTTTCTAAACAAATTAGGAAATTAATTAGGTAAATTTAATTTTTGGTATTTATATATATTGAATTAATTTTATTTGGCAGCTTGTTATTTATATGATTTTAAATTGTGCTACGTTAATTTCTAATAGTTACGAATGAACATGTTATTAGCTATATTTATGTAGTATTGTTGTAAATGTTAAAAAATTTAATTATGGTACGGAACCGAACTGAACCGAACCCGAATAGTTCCATAATATATTTGGACCCAACGGTTCCATTTATTAAATACTCGAAAATTTTGGGTTGGTTCGGTTCTGAAGAGAATCGAACCGGACCATGTCCAGCCCTAAGATTATGTATATATTTCTTCTGTTGCAATTGACAATGATCAGGTTCAGGGATAAATTCTTGCTCCAGATCTTGTTCAAGAAGCAATTTTCATATCAAAGACTACATCACAAAATCCCCTATACACAATTTCTTGATTGTTCTAGAAATTCAAATTCAACAATTTCAACAACAAATGTCATTAAGGAAATCCAATATAAAAGGGAGAAAGACAATTTTGGATGTTTTTTATTGTCTCTCTCAAAGAAAGTAAGGGATGGATTGATGAAAAAAGATCTGATCAATCAACTTTCATCTAGTCACGCAAATGAATAATTCTAAAGAGTGCATTGACGCCATAATGAGGAGTATAAGTCTATGCAAGACAATAAAGTTTGGGATCTCGTCCCGTTACCAGAAAGTGCGAAACTCATTGGTTGCAAATGAATATTTAAAACCAAGATGGATTCGAATGGTAATTTGGATAGATATAAGGCTCATTTTGTAGCTAAAGACTTTATCCAAAAGGAAGACGTTGACTTCAAAGAGACTCTCTCCAGTTTCTACGAAAAACTCTTTCAAGACAATTATGTCATTTGTTGCGCACTTTGACCTTGAGCCACATCAAATGGATGTTAAGACGGCGTTTCTCCATGGTGACATTGATGAGACGATTTATATGGTGCAACCAGAAAACTTTGTGTCCGGAGACCCAAAGAATATGGTTTGCAAATTAAAGAAATTCATTTATGGGCTCAAGCAAGCTTCCCGTCAATGGTACCACAAATTTCATCAAGTAGTTATCTCATTTGGTTTCGAGATGAATGTTGTTGATGATTGTGTATATCACAAGCTCAGTGGGAGTAAGCATATTTTCCTGATTTTGTATGTCGATGACATACTACTTATCTGCAATGATATAAACTTAATGTACGAAACCAAGAGATTTCTGTCATGGAATTTTGAAATGAAAAATCTTTGTGATACATCTTTTGTATTAAGGATATAGATACACAAGAATGATTCTTGGTGTATTTTTGGATTATTACAAAAGAGATGTATTTATAAGGTTCTTAAAAGATGTGAATTGCAGATATGTAATTCAGGTAATACCACTATTGATAAGGGAGATAAATTTAGTCTCAATTAATGACTCAATGATAAATTTAAAGAAAAAGAAATACGTGAAATTCTCTATATTTCAGCAATTAAGAATTTAATGTATATTCATGTTTATACACATTCGGATATAACATTCATTGCTGGAATGCTAAACAAATATTTACTAAATTTGGGATAGAAATTTGGAAAATAGCCATGAGGTTATTCAATATCTATAGATAACTAAGGATTACATGATCACATTCAAGATAATAAGACAAATTGGATATCGTTGGATATTCTGATTAGGTATTCAATTCAGTTCCACTCTGATTAAAGTTTATGGTTGATCTCGGTTAAGAAATAAGGTTGGACCAGTTGGAAATAGACATGTTTGGATCACATAACATGTAATTTTCATGCTACACTCCCATAATTAATCTATGTCATTTGGTTGTATGGGTGTATGTGACCATTGATAATTTAGTCACGTTAAATGTGATGAAAATCGCTTTGATCCTATATCAACATGACTAATGGACGAGATTGTTTGAAATAGTCATAATAATAATAACAAAATTTTGAGTTCATAAAGTCATGTACATTTGAAATATTACACGTATGGCCCAATGGGAGATTGTTGAAAAATTCTAACATATATGAGACCACACGTAATATATTAAAATGTGTGGTGTTATTATTTTAAAAAAATAGTCAATTAAAGTGATCTACTAAAGATGAATTTTGACTAATGGGTATTAGGTTTCATGGAATTAAAGTGTGGAGACCGAAAGTTTGTTTTAAATTGATGAAGGGGCCGATTTGAAATAAATGAAAGATAATGATCTTTCATTATCTTATGATTATATGGGGTCATGATTCCCAATTGTTGGTGAGTTCTTGAGTTTTTCTACATTCCCATCAATAAAGAGCAAAATTGAAGAGGAGACCACCAATCAATTGGAAGATCTAACCCATTCGGGTAAAGAATCATACATCTATGGATCAAGGTACACTTCAACTTTTATTTATATGTTCTTATTGATTTCAACATGGATGGTTTGTATGCATGAAAAGGGTTTGTGCATTTTAGGATTTGATAATGTATTGGATCAATAATCATTTTTCAATTTTCTATCATACTCCTGATAGAAGTAAAAATCCTATCAAGAAATAACAAAATTAATACTACGGGCAAATGCTTTTTGGGAGACCCCAGGTTTCACGGGTAATCTTTTCTTAGCACAGAAAGGGACACCGTGCAGTAGTAGTCTGCTCCGCTAGACTACCTTCCGCCTATTCCTCGGTCGCGTCGGGACGAAAAGTAAATTTTGATTACAATTTTAAGAAAGCTTGCAACAAGAAATTGAAATGCAATGGAAATAACTGATCATTGATTGCTAAAAAGCAGGACATTACAATAGACGAAAGCAGGAAATTACAAATGGCTAGTGCATGGGGAAAACACTAGTAAACTTGAAATAGTTTTGAAAGACCAATACCCCCTATAATAGACTTCGGAACAAAAACCCAAATGACGGGAGTATACGTCATTTGGCTCTAGAATCATACTTTTCTTTTTCTATTTTCTAACTATTTTACGAATTAAATAAATATTTACAACACGGGGTTTAAGCAAAGCTGCAGCCCGTGACATTCTCCCCCATTTGATTTGGCGATGTCCTCGGAGCCATTGTGTATTCTTCTCGCTGTTGCATCCGTTCCATTTGACCAAGTACTCTTGAAGATATTTCCTTGAAGCTCGAGTAGTTTGGTAGCCAAGAATCTTTTCGGCAACCTTCATCTCTAGTAGTTTCACTTTAAGAACTGGTTGCTTCAAATCTGCAGACTTCATGTACTGTTTTGATCGGTATCTGCAGTATGGAGGAGTAACGGTTGCTGGCTAGTAGTAATTTCAAAAGGACTCTCGTTGAGAGAAGAGCTCTTTTGAACAATGGAACACATCTGAGCCGCATCTGAAAGTTTCACCCGAATTTCATACGAAGCAGAGGTAAAGTGCTGAAAATAGTCTCCCAGCATAGAATTGAACTGCTCTGTCCGTCCGTCTGATCTTCGGTGAATAGTAGCATTTGTGCTCAAAGTTGAACCAAGAAGTTTGAACAACTCGGTCCAAAATATGCCAATAAATCGAGAATCTCGATCATTGACGATAGGCGATCCCCAGTATTTGGCAATAGACTTAAAGAAGAGTTGAGCTGTCTATTCGGCTGATACATACTTGGGCGCTGTGCTGAACGTTGAGTCCCTAGATAAACAGTCCATCCTGATGATAATAGTGCCAAAGTCTTCAACTCTTGGTAATCCACTAATGTAGTTCGTCGATCCACTCTCGACTGATTCATTCAGGATGGAAAGGGGCTCCAGTGAGCCTACATGTTGTGGTAGTGCGGAAGTGTGCTCCACGATAGTCCCACTTCCCAACACTTCTCTCCCTTGCTTCCGAAGCTCTTCAAACTCCGATTGAGCCATACGGCATGGTGCCTTAGTGAGAAGTTTGGCACTCGAGACAAGTCCATCCCACGATCAATTGCCTTCTTCATTGGCAATTTATTTGGTAATACATCCGGCATGATGTCTTCGAATTCCTTAAACCCGTTGATAGGTTTTGGAGTAGAGCTGGTTGTCTCTTCGATATCCTCTATTCGAAGAGAACATAAGAATAAGGGTTCATTCCTCTTGAAACCCTTACCGTATTGCATGGCTGAGACCCCTTTCTAGCCAGTTTTCCCAACCTGTGTGGGAATAATGAATGGTTTGCTCCCCATCATTATTAGTGAGTCAGAATGCAACAACACTGTTGTCTTTGTATCCCGCAGATATTCCAATCCGAGAATCAGCTTGAAGTCATCCATCTGAACTACCGACAAATTTGTCCTTCCTTCGAATGGACCTACTTTGATCGGCACCGATTGTGCTATTCCCGCTATTGGTTGAGCAACAGAGTTGATCGCCTTGACTTTCCCCTTACCTCTCTCCAGAGCAAGTCCGAGCCGCTCTACTTCGGAACTTGCGAGGTAATTGTGTGTGGCACCGGTGTCCACCATACCCCTGATTGGCTTTCCATTGATCCTCACATCAATGTACATTAGGCATTTCGCCTTGCAAGTGCGAGCCTTTGATTCTTCCATCTTCGGCTCTTTAGAGGGACCGACGTCCCTTTTAGTATTTCGGTGCAATAGTGTATTGCACGAATGCGAGAGTGCACCAATTACATCCTCGTCTCCTTCGGAGTCGGTGTCACCACGACAGCTAGCCTGTGGGGTATTTCGCTTCGAACCTGAGCCCCCAGTTGCTAGTTGACAGTATGCATTCACCATCCGTTTCTGAGGACACTCTGCCACCCGGTGAGGTCCTTCGCATAGAAAGCATTTCAATCTAGGAGCGACATCAGATCTGCCCTCCTTCGCCTTTCCATGATTCCAGTCAGAACTGGAACTGCCGTTATAGTTTCCTTGACGGCTATTTTGGCGGTTTCCTTGCGAGTTACTCTGGCGGTTGTCTTGATAGGGTCCTCCCCTATTCTGAGAGTAGCGCTCTCCCCCATTTGAGTTCGAGCTGGGTCTGTAAGGTCTCCTTCCACCTTCAACAGACTGACTATTTCCCGAAGGTCGATCCTCTCTCGATTCGGGTTGATAGTCACTTGCACATTCGGCAGCTCCCATAGCCGCGCTCAAATCAGTGACCTTCTGTCTCTGAAGTTCCGTGCGCATCCACGGTTTCAACCCTTCCATGAAGGTGAATAGCTTATCCTTCTCTGACATATCTCTGATATTCAGCATATGCCCTGAGAAGGCCTTCACATACTCCATGATGGAGCTTGTGTGTCTCAGTTCTCGTAAGGCCCGACGTGCCTCATATTCCACGTTCTCTGGGAAGAACTGAGATCTGATTGCTTCATTGAGAAGATCCCAAGAATCAATTTGAATTCTGTTGGCCTGAATGTCAACATACTTCGTTCGCCACCATAGCTTTGCATCTCCACCTAGATACATGGTAGCTGTAGTGACCTTTCTCGCTTCGTCCCTGATCGACGCCGCAAGAAAGTATTGTTCCATATCGAACAAAAAGTTCTCAACTTCTTTAGCATCACGTGCACCTCTGTAGGTACACGGTTCTGGGATTCTGAGCCTATGCACCGGCTCATGTGCGATGGCTTGTCCGTTGCCAATCGCGCGCTGAAGAACTAGTAATTGAGTTCTCAACGCTCACATCTCATCCTGCAGCTCAGGTATGATAGCAACAGCTTCAGTCATAGCTGCGCATGCCTCTTGGCATTCATCCAGTTGGATGCGTAATTCTCGATTTTCCGTCTGTGTCGCCTCGGCCATATCCCCGAGGTTCTCCATGGCAAAACACAACCTAGTGTTCGTCACCTCAAGCGCCTCCAAACGCTGTCGGGTGTTCCTCTTTTGAACATCTACCACCTCCGTGGTGTTCGAGGAATTTGGATCAGTTTCCATAGCTTTCTTAACGAGATCTTGAGTCGCAGCTCTGATACCAACTTTCACGGGTAACCTTTTCTTAGCACAGAAAGGGACACCGTGCGGCAGTAGTCTGCTCCGCTAGACTACCTTCCGCCTATTCCTCGGTCGCGTCGGGACGAAAGTAAATTTTGATTACAATTTTAAGAAAACTTGCAAGAATAAATTGAAATGCATTGGAAATAACTGATCATTGATTGCTAAAAAGTAGGACATTACAATATACGAAAGTATGAAATTACAAATGGCTAGTGCAGGGAGAAAACACTAGTAAGCTTGAAATAGTTTTGAAAGACCAATACCCCCTATAATAGACTTCGGAACAAAAACTCAAATGACGAGAGTAGACGTCATTTGACTCTAGAATTATACTTTTCTTTTTCTATTTTCTAACTATTTTACGAATTAAATAAATATTTACAACACGGGGCTTAAGCAAAGCTGCAGCCCGTGACACCAGGAATCGTTCTATAATTAGGTTGAAGAGGCTAGTTCGACCAAGTAAAAATTATTTTGTTTTAGAATCTATCATTTTTTAAATGATCAATAGGTTTGCTGCCTAGAAAAGAAAGTGTGAAAGTGAAACTCTAATACATTTACACAACTTTTTATACTTTAAAATACTTTTTTGAAAAATAAAGAGAATCTGACGAGAGCAAAATAGAACCACTTAATCTGGTCTGATTCTAGTTCAGCCCCACAATTGCATTTAAAATCATTAAGTTTCATGAATTTAATTAATATTCAAGTAATGCCATTCATAATTGGTATTGATAATCACATAATTCATTTTACACTGATCACAACGACTAATCAATAACCACTAGTACAGAATAATTTTGCGTGAAACTTTAGTTTGTTGAAAAAATAAAAATGATTTATTTCTACACACATCCACCTGTGTGTTTGTCTAACTGTTGTTAGAAAAATATAGAATTTGATTAAAAATTTAAACTTGTGCTGGATAACTGAACAAAGCTCAAATGAGTCTCAGATGAATTTGTTTGCGAAAGCATCAGAAATGGATGAATACTTTTGTATGAATTAGCAGTTATTGAACTTGCCACTCTCAAGTCCTCTACTTCAATCAGTCGGTCGATCTCGAAACCCGATGAATCGACAAAATCTTGTCGAGGTCACGGGTTTTTGCACGAAATCGACAAATTGGGTAGTAGTCGTCGGTTTGCCTGGTTCACATAAAAGCCTTCAAAATTGTACGAAATTATATATTTTGCATTACTTAGGATGTGTTTGAACCACGTTATTTTAGAAGAATGTACTCTGAAATAGTAAATTTTAGTATATTTTGATAGAGTTGATTAAATATATGTTAAAATTAATTATTGAGTCTTCCCCACCCCAACATGCAAACTACCATACACGCACCCTCACTCTACAACTGCTGTTGTCATCTCCCATCTCGACAGCCCACTAACTCGTAGTGATGATAGCATTCTGTCCTATAAAAGGGTGTAAATGTGTGAAACTCTGCTTTCACTCATAAAATCCCACTCAAACCAAAACCCAGGCACGGATCATTTCTCTCTATCTGAAATTCTTTCAAAAAAAAAAAAAAATCGAATTCTCAACATGAAATCTGGAGTATTTAGTAATGCGAAATTTGAAAAGGCAAAAACAATTGCAAGATTCAATTCATACCGAGAATTCGCCAAGCCTTTTCGGTTTCTCCAAGTTTCGGTGGTTTGCGCGTTGGTTTTTTGGTCATTAACGTATATTCCGACGGCCGTGAGGATCTCCGGCGAGTGGATGTTGAAACTATGTGCTCATCTCTTCCATTATCATGTTGTTTTTCTCAATGCCATTATTTTGTTGATTTTCGTACTCTGCCGCCAAAACGAAGTCCCCAGAAATCATTCTGCCGCCGGCGATCTCTTCCACGATTACGTTAAACACAGTGAAGTTCATCCACGCCTTTCTTCTGTCTCCATTTTTGTTACTGAAAATGAACTAATTCCGCCGGACATGGTCGTTGAGGAAGAAGGCGGCGGCGGCGATGAGGACATTGAGGAGAAACGAATTCTGTGCGCAGATTATGATCCTAATTCCGTCGCAAAGTGCGACGATGAAATCACGATAGCGATAGAGAAGGCTACTAAGGAAATAAAGCGGTTTCAGAGGATTCAATCACTGCAGAAGCCCCGGCGATCGGAGACCGAGAATTTAAGGATGACTCCGTTAGTCGGAGCAGAGATTGAAAGGCTAAGCAACGAAGAATTTCAGCGCACAGTTCAAGCCTTCATTTGTAAACACCGTAAACTCTTTTTGGAGCAAAAGTTAGCCGAATCAAATCTCAATTAATGAATCAAAGCATTTTCAATTGCAATACAATACAATTACTGCATGAAAAATGTGAAACTAAAGAGCGAAAAAAATCTCAAATCTGATTCTTAATTTGAGTTTTTCTGTTTTTGAAAATATTTTTAGTAGTAGAAAATTTGATAATTTTAGCACGAGGTCCAGCCTTGAGGGCAATTTCAATTAAGCTGGAGGGCTTCCTTTGCAAATTTGCAGATCACCGGTACCAGACAGTATTGTCCTTTTTTTGTTACTTCGCGGAGAAGGGGATAGCGACGTAGATCGAACATTCACCTTTTGTGCGGAAAGTTCCCACTTATGCCACTTGACCCAAGTGGTCTCCACACGTTATGTTGTTCTCGACAATGCCATATACACCAAACTTCTCTAAATTTTAGCAAATTCTCACAGTGGTAATACGTTATGTTATTTCAAGTTATTCACTAAATATGAACTTTATTGCAATTTAATTATTTTCCCTACGTCCATTAGTTTGATCGACCGAAAATCTAGCGTGACAATCTAGTTGGAATAGTAGGGAACAAATAACTAGCATGTCAAGTTACCTTCTATTAAAATTACATATATGCATAAAGTGACCAGATTTGTATATAAAGTTTAAGCTCAATGATCAACTTGAAATGATAATAAAGTTTAGTGGTCAACCTAATAATTTTTTAAAAATACCATATTAAAATTTTGTTGCAAAACCTTATGACCTTAAACATTACTTAAAAATAATTTTTTTAAAAAAAATAATTGAATATAAAATTCAATTAAAAATAATAAAATTATTTATTTCTGATGTTAACTACATATTACCATAAAATAATAATAATTTGAAATTATATATAATTTACATTATTTTATTTTCTAATATTGTAATATTTAAAACATTGAAAACTGGTTATTTAAATAACAAAAATTTAACCATACTTTCGTCCTCGTCCTCGTTTGAGGGAATGGACCTCATTCAATTCCTCCCACCCCCCACACACAAGCTATAGTGTAACTTGAGTTAGGATTATCGACTTAGATAAAGATTGATAATAAGAGCGCGACTATGAAGCTAATGTCGATTCAAACATAGCAACAAGACAATTAAGTTGTATACATAACATAAACGAGAAGAGAATTATATATAATCAATGTATTATTGAGAGAAACGTAAGCGGTATTATTAGGTTCTACACATTCGACATGGAGAAATTATGCATCTTCCACTTAAAAATTTGCAGCAAGTTTTTTTGGTTTCACTTTATCTCATGACAGTACTTATGTAAAACAAGTGGGATCTTCTCATAAATGTAAGCTAGTTTAGAATCAGATCTTGAAGTCAATTTTGGCATGTGTTAACAAACCCTAGTTGGATTGTGGGAGACACCTTAAATTATGGTCAAGTTTGTTCCAAACAGTTTTGGGTGTGGTCATGCGTGCCTCAAGTTGCTCATTTTGGGCTGGCGATGTAACCATGTCATCTTAGCATGTCAAAAAAACTGTCAAATAGAATGTACACCGAGCATGATTGATATAAGAAACTGGTTTACTTCTTGTTGATTTACTCACATGTTAAGAAATAGAACTCATTGATGCTTAACTAGTGGTCATCGGCTGTCAATGTAACATGTTATGTTCTATGAAATGACTATTTAAGGTGTATTTTAGTCACATTATTTTGGAAGAATGTATTCTAAAATAGTAAATTGATGGAAAACGTGTTGTTGAAAAAGAAGGAAAAACTATTGATGTGATGAAAAATATTATTTTATTGAATAATGTGTAGTTGAAAATAAATAGAAGAATGAAAATGAAAATTTTAATGTGTACCAAATAAGGGTTAAATGTACGAGTATAAAATCCACTATAGATTTTGCAACCATGCTACACAAACAGACTCAACGATAGAGTTTAAAAACAGGAGGACGCGTGCGCAACATTATTAAACAGTTTTTTTTTTTAAAAAAAAAAAGAACCACACAAGTACTGCCAACGCAACATTTGTCATCGCCCCTATTTTTAAACCCTGTTTGATTAGCATTATTCTTGATACTGTCATTTAATGACATATCATATGATTCGGTGTTATATTTAATTAGGGATGGCAAAAAAGCTCGGTGGCTCGGGCTAGGCTCGGAAAAAGCCCGAGCTGGGCCCCACTCGAGCTCGGTGTAACCGAGCCGGCCCGAGCCGAGTCCCATTTTGGGGCGCCGGCTCAAGCCCGGCCCGGCCGAGCCCACCATTAAAAATATATATATATATTTTTTATTTTATTTTTCTTTTTTGCAACAAAGCTGCCTTTGTAAGCAGCTATTTTAGCTGCCTGCAAAGGCAGCAAGCTAAAAAAAAAAAAAAAACTCGAACCGACTCGGCCCGCTAAGGCTCAGTGCAAAAGTCTGAGCCGAGCCTCATTTTTTTGATCGGGCTTTGTTCGGCTCAGCTCAGGCCTAAAAAGGCTCGGTCCAAAAGGCTCGAGCTTTTTTTTTTTTTCGGCTCGGCTCGTTGCCATCCTTATATTTAATTATGCCCATTCCCATTATCTAAGTAGATTTTGCTTTTTATTTTTTTCTTAACTTTTATCGACATTGTCCATTTCATCATATGACAACCTTTTAGTGCAATTTACATTAACATTAGAGATACTCTAAATGGATTCAAGGATGGAGTTGCCTAAAAAAAAAAGAAAAAAGTATCTTTGAGGGAGAAGACAATTTATTTTGTTTTTAAATTGACTTAATATTTGCAAAATGAATATGGTTTATTTATCAAAAATACTCTTCAAATAATGTATATTTATGAAGTCGTGCAACAAACAATCCAGAAATGAGAAAACAGAGTATTCTAGACCCAAATGAAAATTCAAAACCCAGGAGGCACAGAATTTCAGACCAAATCTTCCCCAGCAAGAAACCTGATTATCTAGCTCTACAACTACAACACCCCGCCACAACCCACAAATTCTATCAAATCAGAAAGGAAAAAAAAGAAACAAAGATGGTGTTTTCATATGATCCCAACAAAGTTTTATCAGCGGCTGCCTCTGTAACTGCCTTAATAATTCTCTTCAAATCCATTGCCAATGACCTTATACCAGATCAAATCCACAACAGCATCCTCCATTTCTGCAAACGCTTTTCATCCCAAATCACAGTTGTTATACAAGAATTTGAAGGCCTCACTTCAAACCATATGTTTGAAGTTGCCAGTCTTTATTTAGGCACCAAAATCTCCCCTTCAACGCAAAGAATCAAAGTCCACAAACCCGAAAAGGATGAAGAATTTACAGTGACAGTGGATAAAAACCAAGAAATTATTGATTTCCATGCAGGTGTTTTTACAATTCATCCCATTAGCCCAAGTTGTTGTATGTTTTACTATTTTTACATTTTAAGCAATGTGAAATTTCTACCCTTTACATCCACCCTCACACCAATATTGAAATCGACAATTTTCATGCAGGGATTAAATTCAGTTGGATTTTACAGAGCACCCAGGTCAAAGGGACTTCTAAAAGTGAGAAAAATGGCAGTACCAGAACAGAATTCAGGTACTTCGAATTGAATTTTCACAAGAAACATAAAGACAATGTATTGAAAGTATACTTGCCATATGTATTGAGAAAAGCAAAGGAGTTCAAAGAAGAAAAAAAGGTAGTAAGATTACATACAGTTGATTACAATGGCATAGACTATTGGAGTTCAGTGATTTTGAACCATCCCGCAACGCTTGAATCAATGGCAATGGATCCTGATGCAAAGAAGGAGCTGATTGACGATCTTGATCGGTTCATAAGCAGGAAGGATTACTACAGGTATCAAGTCTTGGCATTCCATGTCAACCATATTAATAGTAGTCGTATAAAAATTTTATATTTTGGTTATTGTTTTTATATTTTACCCTTAACAGGAGAGTTGGGAAGGCCTGGAAGCGTGGGTACTTGTTCTTTGGGCCACCGGGTACCGGGAAGTCTAGTCTGGTGGCAACCATTGCTAATTATCTCAAGTTTGATGTGTATGATTTGGACATAAAAGAAGTGCAATGCAATTCAGATTTGAGAAGGCTGCTTATTGGCACTGCAAATAGGTCTATACTTGTGATAGAAGATGTTGATTGTAATGTGGGGTTGCAGAATAGGGAGGCTGCTGATGGAGTACCTGAGGATGAAAAGGTTCGTCTTTTGCTTGCTTTCTGTTTGATGAAATGTTAACAGTTACCTAATTTGATGAAACAGACTTGGTCAACTTATTTCATTAACTCCCTCTCAGGTGTATATCCCATACAATTTCCTCATGCGTTAACATATGGTTTCACAAATATACAGATTACTCTCTCTGGACTACTTAACTTCATAGATGGCTTGTGGTCGAGCTGTGGAGATGAGAGGATCATAATATTCACGACCAACCACAAGGACCGGTTAGACCCAGCCTTATTGAGACCAGGTCGGATGGATGTGCACATAGAGATGTCTTACTGTACCTTCAGTGGTTTCAGAATATTAGCATCTAATTATCTAAAAACGGAGGAGCACACACTATTCCCAACCATCCAGGAGTTATTGACTAAAGTTCAGGCAACACCAGCAGAAATAGCAGGAGAGCTCATGAAGAGTGACGATGCAGATACTGCATTATTATGTCTTGTCAAATACTTAAAAGAAAAAGGAAAACAGAACATGAATTTAGGCAAAACATCAATGCACTGACAAAAAAACGGAGTAGATGTTTGAAGCGCAGTATTAAACCGTACGGGACTGCTTTTTCAATTTCATTTTCTTACTTAATACTATCTAGTGTTCTCTAATCCACCTTATCAAACATGTCATAGGTGTACTAAGAATTTTGAGAGCTAATTAGTAATTACCTTTAGGCTGGTGCTGGAATCATTTAGGTTCGAATTGTCCGTGGAAATTTTGGTTTACCTACCAATTTTCTTTGTCAAATAATTTCTTCTACATAGTTGATAAAGTTTTTGTGGGCATTGTTGTCGATTAAACGCTAATTCCTATTTTAGAGGGTGTTTAGTAGAAATTAAAATCAGATTAAAATTGAAAAATTAGCCATTATTGTTGACTTTTATTAGACGAGTGGGATCCAATAACGGCTATATTTTTAATTTTAATTGGATTTTGAACTATACCGAACACGCCCTTAGAAGCAAATAATAATAATAATAATAATAATAATAATAGAGAGAGAGAGAGCCAAGCACACAGGTTTAAAGTTATTCAACCTCTAGACCTCTGCAGTGTAGGAAAAGATCGCTGCTCTAAGGAATTATCGAGGCCACAATCATGGGCAGCCCACCATTGTCCCCTAGCCCATATAAATTTTTTAAGAAATTGTAATTTTTGTCCAAATATTAGCATGGGAAATTATAAAAGTTCAAGCATTTAATTTTTCAAATTCAAAATTCAAGTGTGAACTTTATTTAATAAAAAATCGGGTATTGAATTAATAATTAAATATTTTACCTACCCTACCTAATCCCAAACAAACCCTAAATCATTTTTCTTCTATCATCATTCCTATCATTCTCTTCATATTCTCTCTCTCTCTCTACCCTCACCCTTAGCCGACGAAGTACCCGCCGTCGGAGACACCGCTTGATGTGAGAGTCGAGCAGCGACAGTCAACATCGTCGCTGTTGTTCCCCCTCACAGCCGGTGCTGTGAGAGTCGGCAGCGGCTACCTACTGTGTTTCCCTCTCACAACCGGCGTTGTGAGAGCCGGCAGAGGCATCACAGTCGCCTCTGCTACAGTAGGTAAGAGCTCCCGCCGCGCTCTAGACATACAAATTCCAAAAGCCAAAATATAGGAGAGAGCCCAACGCCGTATATCAAAGGAAGTGAAGGAAGAGGGAGCAAGCCACTGAGCTCTTGGCTGCAGAAAGATTTGACATCGTCCAGTTCCGAGTTTAGTTCTGAATTCCCCAAAAAGGACTATGAATCAACAAACTTTAGAATCTAGAATCTTGAAAATGAGTTCATGTCCTTAAAGAGGAGCCTTCAATTACAACAGATATCGAAGAAAAATGAAAAAATTACCAAGTAAATAGAACCATATGGTTTGGGGGAAAGAAGAATGAGCAAGAAGGAAAATCCCCTCGGACAACTGAACGCCGGTGGGGATTGTTTGGTAGGCGGCGATTTTTGTGTGGTTGTGCTGGCGATTTTTGTGTGGTAGTTTGGTGGCGTTACCGTTTACTGCTGTCGACGACTGTGGGGCTATTTGTGGGTCTGTTGACAGCGGTAAGTGCGGGTAGGACTGTGAAGGAGGTCTCCTCAACGATCTGGATCTCTCTCTCCACCATGCTCCAGTCGCTGTGCGCGCTTCTCGATGACCGTAGTGGTGATGACGTGGATCTAGTGTTTATCCGCTGCTCATATTTAATTTCTGTCGGCCATGGATTTTGATTTCGAGTTGGTGGTGGTTAGCAAGTTCTGGTGGTGTTTGTAATTGGGTGGTGGTGGTTGTGATGTGCAGTGACGGTGATGTTTGTGTTGTTGAGGGGACAGATGGTGGTGGATCTGGTTGTGGGTTTGTGATTTTTTTTGTTGGAACTGTTGGTGACAGTTTTGTTGGTGGTGGTGTTGTTAGGGTGGCGCTGTGGAGTGGTGGCTTTCATTGGTGGTGGTGGTGGTGGTGGTGGTGTGGCGCTGGTGCTGTTGTGGTGGTGCTGAGGTAAGGGTGGTCGCAAGTGGCAGTGGTATGTGACCTACTAACTGGCGTATGTGACCAAAATTCGATAATCTGTGACTAAAAATATAATTTGTGATCAACCATTTTGTTACCTGTGACCTAAAAATTATAAAATCTATGATCGTGTGACCTATAAATTTTGATCTGTGACCAACTAATTTTGAAATATGTGACCAATGAAATAATTGTGACCTACAAAATTTTTGAGCTGTGACCGTAAAATAATTTGACGCATAAAAATTATTAGCCGTGACTGAAAAATAATAAATGACTACCTAAATTGTAAATCTGTGACCGAAATGGTCGTCGAAATAGTCGCCAGAATAATTATAGGAATCGGAGCAGCGGTCGAAACGAACGCCGAAACAGTCGTCGGAGAATAGTGGTGGTCAAAATGGTCGCCGGAATAGTCCCCGTAGCGATAGGTGTGGTGCAGGTGGGGTGGGTTAATTATATTATATTAGAATTTTAAAAAAAAAACTTGATTTTTGAATTTTCAAACTATAAACCTGATTTGTGAATTGGTGTAAACTATACACCGGATTTTTTATTTTTTCCCTATTAGCATTAGTCCTAGCATTGCCCCAACCCATATAAAATCCTTAAGAAGAAATTGTAAATTTTGGCCTAAATATTCTAGTTTGAATCTCAACCCAAGTCCAATGCTCAATTATTCAAATTGTATTAAAAATGCTACGATTATTAATTACTATTTTCATGACATTCATGAAACATGAATATTTTATTGTCAAATTAAATATTCTATTTAATGCATGTTTTTTATTGTCAAATTAGATATTCTATTTAATGCATGTTTTGATTAAATTTACTTTTAATTATTAATTAAATTTTATTATACATAATTTGTATTGATTAGATCTAGAAGTAAATTACTCATTTTAGTACTTAGAGATACTACATATTTTGCTAAATTTAAAAGTAATTAATTTTTTTTTTTATTTCTACGTATGTTTTCATATATTACTTATTCATATTTATAAAAAATTTACTTATTTTGACCATAAAAAAGATATTATAATCAAAATAAATAATTTACTCTAGATTCGATTGACAATAAAAATAATTTGTTAAAAATTATTTATTTAATCTATATATAAGTATATTCTTGAAATCGAGCAAAAAACGGATGTAAATTTAATTTAATTTCTTTGACCCTCAAGATTCTTAGTTGATTTTTCTCAATTTGATTGAGATTCTTGACTCACTTTGAAATGTGATAATATAAAAAATTGATAAATACACCAAATAATATTTCGAGACAATAACATATGGATTATAGTGGTATATTATCGACAGCATGTTTTGATCAAACTATCAATTGTTTGGAAGGTTGGTTGTCAAAGTTATTTGCAGCGTACTTGCTAAGTAATTTTTTAAATTTTCATTTGTGAATATGTATTTTTGCTTATTTCTATTATGATTCGGTCAATTTATATTTTTTAAGGCAAGCATCGATTTTCTATTTGGAAAAAAAAATACAAAGATTTAGTGGAATATCTTAATGTGAAACATCTAAACTTTTTTCTATTTCATTGAGTTCCGTATATTTTTTTTATCGTGAATGTCACGAGAATAGCCTCCGAAGCTCGATTTCTTATGGCGTAAGTTTATTCGATTTTTTTTTTTTTAAATTTCAACCCATCCTAACATCATTTTCTGGCTCCACCCTTGACCACAATAGAAACAAAAGCAAAAGAAAGTAAGTTTTCAACCTTTGGCATTTCAATAAAAATACCTTAATATCTTATAGCCAAATCAACTAGAACCACTGACTAATGAAAAGAAACTACAGATTAACATCATGAAATAGAAGCATAGAAATATAAAGATTTGTGATAAATCTTTAACAAAAAGAAAAAAAAAAGGTTCAAGAATGTGATAGGGAAACTTGAAAGCGGTGCTAATTATGCAAGTATTCTCTGGAAACATCACTTTAAAGCACTAAAATAGATGGAGACAGACAAGACCATAAAAGACCGGTGGATTTTAAAAAGAGGAAGAAATGTCATTGCAAAGGTAACTACAGTTTCATAGTCCATGACTAATAATTTTCATTAGCATTTATTCGCAACTAACCATCTACAGGTGCTCATTATCTGCAGAATCCCAACTATATTTCCTGTGCCTCAAACCTGGAAAAATAATCACAATGAAAATCACCTTTTCTGAAAGAAATCTTTGAAGATAAAACAAATTTGCATGTTTCTGTTATGTCTTTTTAGTAGAAGAATTTATCAGATTCATGTGGATGCATTTGTGATATTGAGAATTTTAAAAACAATCAGAAGTCCCTTCGGTGCACATCCAGTTAATGAATTGGAGGATAGTACAAGCAGTGAGAAAATTGAGGTCCTCTGTGATACAGTTAATTCACTAGAATTTGAAAACTGAATATTAAAAAGCACACTTTATTCTCAATGAGGGAAAATTGAACCCAGAAACGACAGAAATACCAAAAAAAATATTTTCATGATCTGCAGTTACCTTTGTCCACAGTATTTGTCTTTCGGTCCTTGAAATTTTACACTGCCAACTTCATTTCTAGCTTTGGATGAGGATCATAATTTATAAGTTCAAAATCAGCAGCCACAAATGAATCAATGTCCTTGGTCTGTGGGTTGATCTTCAAAAACTGTTCATAATTGGAAAACGGATATCAAAATCCGTAGTAGAAAAGACATAACATGAAAAGGTGTATTCAAATGATGATGACAATCTCTCAATTGATGAAATAATTGTTAGGAATTGACTTTGCATTGTCGGGCTTTAAAACATTGGCAAATCTTGGTATAAACTTTACACGTGACACAGAAACTAAAAGCATTCTAGGAATTGATTATAAACAGTTTAAATTATAAATAGATAGAAATGAGGGATGAATAGTTGGGTAGTACTTTGGGCCCCACAAAATGTGGGGATAAAAGCAGGTTGACCATAAGTGCCAATCAAGTGCTAAGTAACAACAGAATTCAATGCCACAAAATAAATATATTCTGGTATACTTACCGGGAAAGGCTTTGGATTTTTTTTAAGTTGCTCCTGTAGAGGACTGATGTGTGTTTTATAAACATGAGCATCTCCAATTACATGGATTAAATCACCTGGAACAAGACCTGTGGATGGGCATTGGATTGAAGCATTAATCAGTGAATCTCCATAAGATGCCACTCACTGGCTTGAAATTGAGAGCTATAAAGCATCGAAGAATTTTCAGATGTCATTTTTCACTCATTAAATGAGTGCGTACCACAAACATGAGCAATCATGCATGTCAATAGAGCATATGATGCGATGTTAAAAGGCACCCCAAGACCCATATCAGCCGAGCACTGATACATCTGACACGATAGCTCGCCATTGGCTACATAAAACTGCAACAAGATAACATGTTAATCAAATTAACAGAGTAATAAATTTGAATAAAGTCCATTATAGGTCAGCTTGATACAAGCAACTCTTGATATTCTACATCGCTATCCTTCTTCTTTTCTTTAAGCCTTTTCAAATTTCTTTTTCATTAAGGGTCAAGGGCAAGGCAACCTGTGCAAACATGTGGCAAGGGGGTAATGCCATCAACTTGAGATCAGAAGGATTCCAAGCAGAGAGAATAATTCGCCTGTCATTGGGTTCATTCTTGATCTTGTCTATGACATCTAATAATTGATCAAATCCTTGGCCAGTGTAATCAGCATGCATGTTGGTGTATCTGTAGAACACAAATTTTTACAAGTTACTTTCAAAAGCGCGACTATAATATAAAGCTTTCTTCAAATCATGTTTAAGTGTTTACTGTTAACCTGGCACCAAAGTGCCTCCATTGAAACCCATATACTGGCCCTAAATCACCCTCTTCCCTGTCTGTAAGTCCTATACTGGAAAAGCCCCATCAAATACATTTGTCAGATTAGATAACACTGACAAAGGATAACTAATTCTGAAAGTAGACATTGCCTGTCAAGGTATTCCCTGGATGCATTTCCATCCCATATATTAATGGCTTTTTCCTGTAGAACCTGTAACAGACATAACCTATTTATAATCAACTTTCTTTCCAAAAAATAAGTAAATACAGAAGGGGAAAAAAAAGGCTTATTTTACAGATAAGAACATGATAAATGTTAAGCAAAAAGGATTACTGTACAGAAAAATAACCAAGAGTCACAAAGTTCAGAAGTGAGAGTATACTGATTTGATTCACATCAGCAGTAGCAGTTTTTGTATGCCAAAACACACGGAGGTTACCAATTCTATCCATTTTATTGTCATTGATAATTAAAATTAACACTCTTGTTCTCCCCTGGTACATTCATGCCTTTATGCTAATGTTTTCTTTTACTAACTCAACCAAAAAAATTAGTTATGAATTATATTTACCCAGTGATGATCATCAACTGGGCGTTTGGATAGAGAAAAAGCCTAAAAATTTCAGAGGAATGTCATTTCCTTCTCACTACTTGTGGGACAGGGTGGTTTCATTATTGGTTAAGCAGAGGTTCTTTAGTTCAATGGCTCTTTCAGATGTGCAATATTGTTTGAGTGCATCTTTAGCTAATTTTATCCTTTATTATGTGATAAGTGCTTTTTTATGCATTTATCCGGACTTCTATTCTTATTTAATTATATATAAAGTGAACGATTATCTACTTAATTTGTGTAAGTTGTGTTAATTGTAGGAAAAATCCCAACTTGGATACGATAGTAAAATACAATCTTTAAACTTTCACAATGAAAACATGGAAAAAGCACAGTTCACGATTACAAACTGTATTTTAAGTGGCTGCCACATATACAGTGAGGAAACAAAAAAAGGATGATAATCACCTTAGCATTGGTAGATCCACTAATAAACCACAAAAGCTCTTCAACAACTCCTCGCCAAAAAACACTCTGTTCAACGAGAACACCGTGAGCCATAGCATGTGTCACTAAATGTTGGTTTCAAAAACTGATTGATATCTTACAGAGAATGGAGAAGGGACTTTGGAGTTCTTAGGTAGTAAATATACGACGAATGATGCTAGATGTTTCACCAGTATCGCAAAATGGAAAATGCATAGACCTACTTTTGAAATGGAATAGGAGATATCCATAATAACACAGTGATTACCTTACAACATAAATTCTAAACAGGAATCAATACCTTAGTAGTGAGAAGTGGAAAAGATTTCCGTAGATTAAAGCGCATCTGGGAAATGAATAGTACAAGCATTAGAAGTGAGATATCAATCATCCACAAACTTTAGCCATGAATTCATGAACTCATAACACCAATGCCTTTAAAGTTTATTATTGACCTGGCACCCAAATTTTGAAAGAGTACCAGCACCTGTCTGGTCACCTTTGTCATTGCCATTTGAAATAATATCTTGAACCAATTTCAAATAGAGAAACTCCTCGTGCTTCTCAAATACTATCTTCGGCAGGAAAGTGAAATTCGAGACTTTGAGCTTCTTGTAGTCTAAAATACTACCCGTATAACTCACCTCAAGGCAGGAATTGGTAGGTCCCATAGTGGAAGTCTTCAAACGTACAAAAGTCACAAAAAAATATCGGATTTTGTTCTCCACCACGGGCGACGACATGTACCATGGCTGATAGACCGACAGATCAACTGGAGGAATAAAAGTGTCACAATCCATATGACTCTCTATTTCAGTCATGTGGATAGCATCACATTCCGGAGCATTAAGTGCTTCCCTGTAACCATAATCATCGATATGTTATCTTCTGCACCACATATAACTACAAAGCAACAAACAAATTTCCTTGGAAGAAAGATAAACATACCCTAATATCTGGCCACCTCCTATCATGAAAACCTTCTGTATCAAAATATTGTATGGGGGTTCTGCTAACAATTTTAGAGCAGATGGAATACTACCACATATGATGACATTATCTGCAGTAGCAATATCAGAACTCCCAGAACGAGTGAGTATTACATTGAGGCGACCTGGCAAAGGTCGAAATTGAGGGGGAATGCTTTCCCAAGTTTTCCTCCCCATTATAACGGCATTCTTTTTCTCCGGATCTGAAGTAGTCATTGTTATCTCCTTGAAAAACTTAAGATCTGAAGGCAATTTCCACGGTAACTTGCCATCTTTCCCAATGCCCATATCACGAGTTGCAGCCACCACAACTTGGTAAGTCCTAAGCAATTGTGGCTGAGTATTGGTGTTGCCAATAGAATGGCATGCGATTGAATTTTTGCTCATAACTGAATACTCACAATAGGATCTCTGCTTAGTAAATAGGTTTGGAACTCTAAAAGATCGTGTGAATGATGTTACTGAAGCTGAACTGAAGAAATTACTCTGACAAGAACCTAATGTACCCTGAAAACAGGAAAGGATACAAGATTATCATGTCAACAAATCAGAAGGATAAAAAGGGTAAAGAGTACAATATTATCAAGCCTATAAATCAGAAAAGGAGAAAAAATAGAAAATGAGGAATACTACTTTGCAATTTTCAATATTCAAGACTTCATTCTATTACAGAAATAATATCTATCTATGTTATCAAACTTTGAGAGAAGGAACACCAATCACACCAAGGAGGAATTGCTCTACAGATAGAAGGGAAGAAAAAGAAATTTCAATGGAGGGGACCTTTCCTTTCGCTTGCACAAGGCAATCAAAATTTGCATCGACAAATAAACAGCCATCCTAGATCCTACTGAGTTTCACAATAAACATATGATTTCTTCAGTACAATTGTGTCCGTAGTCTCTCACCTGCAGTACAAAAATACATTATTGAAGAACCAAATTTCAAAAGAACCTCTAAAAAATAAGCATGTAGGTGCTCTGAGTAGAGTCAATCAGAAAGTTGCAATTCACTCAGATTTGATATCCATTACAAAGAACAAGATTATTTGAACGATAAGAATTTAAAAATTATATATTCGAAAATATTGGGGCAAATAACTAACCAACAAATACAAAAAACGCCCACAATTAAGATTTGAATGTCATAGTTCCAGTGTCAGCCTTTGACACTACAGCTAGGGCCCCATGGTGCCAACTTGAAATTCAAATTACAGTGTGAATTTTATACACGTGTTTATAGCCCTGTTTGGTACTCACTAGTGTTCAATAGTGCATCAATAGAAATCTTAACTTAATTTTCTTCCTTAATCTATTGAAACTCCCATTCAGAATATGAATCATAATATTAATGTATACACTTGCTAAGAATGTCAAAATCGTACCTACTTTCTCATCAGATATTGTTTAGCCTTTAACAAAGACATTTCTTTACACATTCAAATTAAATACTAAAACACACAGTTGCATACCTACTTGTATACATAACAATACTTCCATCTTGACAAAAAAGAATAGTTATTTTCAAGTTCAAACATGCTAATTAAGCACAAGTTTCAGCGAAATATGCAACAGGTTTCAACACCAATTTAATCTAAAAATATATAGAGAGAGAAAATGGCACTGGACAAAATATTTAGTAAGTTCTTAGTCTGTAAAAGAGCAGACAATAAACGATGTACGAGATTCAGTAGACATTTCGTTAAAACTGAAAAAACGCTGAAACTTTAAATCGTCTGGAACTGAAAATAACTCACTGTTTTAGGCGCAAAATCGAAGGAAATAGATTATCAGAATTGAGCCTGACGGGCTTCCGCAACTCCGGCATTTACAGTGAGATTGAATTAAGGTTTGAAGTGGGATGTTCATAAGAAAAGGATTCTTCCTTTTCTTCCTTTATTTATTTATTTATTTTTATTTTTATTTTTTTTTGAATGGCTGTGTAGGGTGTGTTTGAATCACGTTATTTTTTAAAAATGTATTTTAAAATTGTAGATCGATAAAAAATATATGGTTAAAAAAAAATAAAATTATTAATGTGATAGAAAATATTATTTTATTAAATAATGTATTGTTGAAAATGAATAGAAAAATGAAAATGGAAAATTTTAATTTGAATCCAACATAGGCTTAAAGTTAAAAATGAAAAAATGAGTTAAATGTGTCGTTAATGCCTATGTCACGCTTTAATAATTGAAACAAAATGTTATTAAACTTTAACATATAGCACTTCATCGTTCATTCACCATATTTCATTAATAAAATTGAATATTTAAAATATTTTCGAGGGATGATTAAAATTTAACATATACGACGTCAATCGCTCACCTTGTTTTATTTTTTATTAGTCAATGAAGTTATATTGAATTTTGGAAAATGATTTTTTGATACAATGGAGCTCAAACAAGGGTTAAATTATAAAATGCTTTGGAGTGGCAATGAATTGGTCAAATAATGTTTATTTTATGAAATTGGTTTAGTTGTACTTGACTAGCTAGATTTTCACATTGAATTGATGGTGTATGGTTATTCCTATCTCACCCCCATTAAACTTATAATTTATTTCTCTCTTCTTATCAACTACACATTTTTCAATAAAAATAATGTTACATGTAGTTTTTAAAAAAAAAATCTTCTTTTTTAATCACGTATAAAAAAAATATTATTCTAATCATTAATCCAAATAATACCAAATGGGAAAATTTTAGAATGAAGTTATATGTATATTCCTTATTAACAGTTTCTTTGACATCCTCATATGTGTCAAAATCTGTCAATAGAGATGATGAATACAACATGTTAGAATGTCAAGTATGATGTACATATAACATGATTGTAAGTTTTTTTTTTTCCAGCCCAACTCCTTTTCGGAGATCCATTATATCTAATAAATACATGTTTTCAACTTTTTCTTGTTCACAATTGAGGCAAGTATCATGTTTCAATAGCCTGCAAAGAATAATGAATAGATAATCACCAGTGCAGGTGATCGTGAATCCTTGAATTCCTTGTTTAATAGAATATATATTTTACTTCATTAGACAATGAATCAAAGTCGCACTACTACCTAAATCGATTATGATTTATGATCATTTCCATCCTATTACAATTTCAAAACAATGCAAAATAAAAGCATCTTATGTCATGGTTGTGAAAAAAGATGGTACATATTTTAGTGTTTATTTTCATAGTCTCTAACATGTGACTTCTTAGAAATTGGTGTTAACAAATGCTTGAACAAAAATAATCTCAAACAATAATCATTTTGAGAACTTCAAGAAAGAAAAACTCTGGTTTTATTCAAGAAATCCAAGAAAGCCTTTGATGTATCCAAAACTGAAGTCTGTATTGGGAAGAATTTATAAAAATAGAAATGAACTATAGATAAATAAATAATATTTGTAAGTCCATTGAATAAATTTGACTGTCTATAAATTATTGGATTAATTTATGTGTACACAAATCTATGTACACATAGCATGACTCTAAATTATTTATAAATCTTACTAAAGGGAGACTCATTGCCCTGGATTAACAAGTCTTAAGAATTTTGCCCCCTGTACACGGTAAATTGCCCGGGACAATTTACAGGGCTAAAATGGTAGCCCTATAATGTCAGTTTTTTTGTTTTTTGTTTGGTTTGTCTACTACCAATGAGAATCAGCCAAATGCGTATATGTAAATCCCCTCGTAAAAAAATCCATATACACCAAGTAGGGTTCAAGTCTTAAATCCCAAATGGTCAATAATAATAACAACAACAACAACGGAAGAATACATAATTATAAATGTTTAAAGATACACTTTATTAAATAAGAAACTTAAAAAGTTTCAAAAATTAATTATAAATCACATAATGTTAAAAAGGCACCACAATAATAAATTTGGTCACAATTACATATTTTTTTAGGTCACATATCGTTTAATAATGATAAATAATCTATTTTATCAATAATATATTATTTATTAGTCACAAATTAACTATTTTATTGGCCACAATGACAGAAATAATTGGTCCCCACACCCCCACCCCCATCGACACCAATTGAACGTCGTGCCACTTCATCACCATCACCAGCACCACCTACACCACAACCAACCAAACGATGCACCACCACCACCACCACCGCCAGCACCACACCAACACCGCACTACCACCACCCACATTTTGCAACTGCAAAACAACCACCATCCTTTGCAAACCACCAACAAGAATCACCCCGCCAAGCAAATCTAATCAGATCAAAGGAGGAACAAACCACCCCAAAACCACAACCATCATCGTTGCATTCAACGGCATGCAAGCGCCACTGAGCAAGATGCCCAAAACCGCAATAGCGATGATGACCGGTGGTGGTTATCGAATAAGTGAGGAGAATGCCAAAGGTGAAAATTGTTCTGATAAAAAATGAATTAAGGTTAAGGATGCGTGGGTGGGTGGATTAGAGAGGGTATACCTGATTTTTGAAAGAATAAAGTTGAAATTTGATTTTTGAAATGACAAGTTAAAATGTAGGAGTAGATGTAATTTCCACTAATAATAAGGTGGACCCATTTTAAGGAGCCATAGCCATGACCAGTAAAACAAGATACAAAAGATCACCATTCCAATCTCTTAGCAACAAGTGGACCAACGTGCTTCATAAATCACTACAATCTTAGAATCGCCACAAACTTGAGAACTCGAATTATGAATTATGATCATAAACCAGGAAGTTTACCTAATATATATGCCAGCCATTACATTATAGTTTTTATCTGTACACATACATATACACACACTTTCGACCTACATCTTGATGAAACCGAAGGAATAAATTGCTTAAGATGCTGGGCCAATTGTTTCTATGTACACTAGTCATCCAACAGTAGCACCTAAAGGAAAAAAAAAACGAGGTTTCCTCATTTTTCTTTGGGTTGGGGATGGGAAAGGCATACACAATATTCGACCTGCTATGTCCAGTTCCTCTTAGAGCGAAGTTGAGTAAGCCTGTCCCTCAAGAGAGCTGCAGTACGAAATCACAAAGTAAACATCCAAGTTTCCCACTTTCTGAATCTTCGTAATAAAAGCAAGTAAATGAGCAAAAGATGATACACACAATAATTTACCTTGTTTGCGGGAATGAATTCCAAATCAGTTCTCCACTATAAATATAAAAGAATAATAAAAAAGGACTTCTCGAACAGAAGCCAAAGTAGTGGTTTCTATTCCAAGGTATTGGTTTTTTCCATCCTTTTTGGGATTAAAAACATGTGATTTACATAGACAAATTTAAAAGGTAATTATTCTAAATCATGATTAGAATGTTTACCTGCATCTCTGTATCGTTCTTCAACTGCAGCAATTAGCATATTGCGCAAAAGATTAAACTCCTCTGTTTCAAGGCATGGCTTCCCAGTAGGCCTGCAACGGCAACACCTTAGTTAGACCATACAAGAACTGTGAAATTGTACATTCACACCTACATGCATTACTACGGATGTAAAAATGTTAATCGCCTCAAAACCTGCAGCCAAGAATGAATGCATAAAAGTTCAATTCTCCACCAGTATAGTAAACACATCCTTGCTATGAACTTCATCAAACACCACCATAAAAGGTTTCTAAGGGCTCATTTGGTACGCAATATTGGACTGAATTGGATTGAGAGTATAGTACAACAGACAAGATTTTAACTTTTTTTTCTCATTGGAGGTCCCGGGATTATCGGCTATACCTGTCCAACTCAGTGAATAGCAAACCATCTGATAAAGAGCTCAGCAAGGGCACTTTTGCGGATTCAATAACCCTCATGCCATCACTGTAGGCCAAGTATTTGTTGACTTGTATTGGCACCTATCAGATAAAAAAAAAAATCACATAAGATTTCATTACTCCTTATTACATACAAAATATCCGAAGTAAAAGAAGGCAAATATGAGCACTTTGTTTGACTGTATTTTATTGCTACAGTTCCAATACGATTAAGACAATGACTAGGCTTCTAACCTTTTACATTCACCCAAGATCAGCCCAGAGCCCAACCGAAAAGTATATAAAAGAGACGGATCCATTGTAAAAGGAGGTCAAGAAATGTGATGCTGTTGGATTAAACCATGAAATTCGACTTAAATTAATGGCAAGATTTATTATACTATCTGTCACATTCTAAGATGTCAGAATCTTGAAGCATGCAGCATCTTGCATTTGACTCGTTGATAGTATCATTGGCAAAAAAATAAAGAGTCAGAAGTCAGTCCCTAAGCAAATGGAAGATTCCATTACAAACATCTAAAATGATCACCATATAAAAAACATTTATATGACTGACATCTTATGCAGAACGGGCCACAGGCTATCCAGGCATATCAAAAAGAATGGTCGTAATCACAACTATTTTCAATTCAGCTTCGTCTTTCCACAGATTTGTGGATATTCGAGAGTAGTATATTTCTTCCAACACAACAGAGTGCCCAAAATTGGCATAATCTGACGAATAAAAAGAAGCATGCTTCAATCTTCATTATGTCAACTGATATACACGCAAATACTACACGTTGGATAACCAATTCAATTAAACCCCCCCCCCCCCCCCCCCCCCCCAAAAAAAAAAAAAAAAAACCCACTAAGGAACTCTAAACAGTGTGCAAAATTTACCTTGCATCTCACAGCTATGTTAATGGCATCTGAAGGTCGCAGATCAAAGCTGACACATTCTGCTTCATTGTCCAACTACGATCATAGAAAAGAGAATAAACAACTAGCTCTCTCAAAAGTTGTCTATGTGGCAAGTTGGACACGTGCCCCAGAGTATCCGGGAGTGTTGGATACAGGCGCCAGCTCGTGTTTTTTTCACATTTCACTCTATAGTAGTATACTGACAAATAGCTTATATACCTTTACAAGCTGCAACTCGGCAAAATATGCCTCGTGTACCCTCTTGGTGACTCGAACAAGTTTAACCTGCAAAATGGGCAAGTGGATAAATCAACAAAAAGAACGGAATAATGTCCACTCTTATGATTGAAGAGTAATTAGGCAAGTGTAAAATGAGATTCATAAGCTCACTATATAGCCCATCTTCTCAACCATATCCTTCACCACTTGATACACTGTAGGCCTGGCCTGAATACAGCCAACAAATTAGCATTCAGAGAAACATGATTTGAAGAGAAATCCCCTATTTAAGTTTGAAAGCTCGAGCAAAATTGACAAGGACGAAACTTACAATTTGGACATTGCGTACAGCTGCCATGAGCAGCACACTTGGCATCTCCACTGTAATAAAAAACAATAGATAGTCAAGTATCAATTTAGCGCTTGTAAAGGACACTTGAAAGTAATCGCAGTTCAATATGTGCATACAAACAATTATCGGAAGAAGAAGTCCCATTTCGTCTTCCATCTTCAATACGATTGCTGGATGTGGAGCATAATCTGGCAGATGACCCCCTTGAGGATTATTATGGACACATCTCAAATGCCTACCATCTCTCATCTTGATCATGAAACCATCCAGGCTACTCCTCACCTCAACTAAACAATCAAATGGACATAACTATCATTTGGAACATCATCCGACCAAAAAACTTCTTGTAAGAACATGGGGAATATATATATATTAATTTAAATATGCAAGAACTGGGAAAAGAGTTGTGCTGATATGGAGCTTGCTTTTAAGTTTTTCAATCAGACTATTGATACAAAAATGAATTGATGCGGCCGAGAATATGATGTCAAAAAATGGGAAATGGGAAAATAATCTTTAACAATTACATCCTGATTCAAATACAGAGATTCTGAATTCTCATGTCCAAAATTTGGAAGTCAACAAATAAAATAAACATAGTTTTTCATTTACATCTAATAGACTATCATTGAAAAATATTGAAATGGAAACAAACAACTTCAATTTCAAACTAGCGTACCAGCTTCAACCACACTGGAATTCACATAATCTGCGTCATTCTCGTTGGAATTCCCTGCCATGCTACCATTACCATTCGAAGATGAACTGAAGCTACACATAACCGTCTTGCCTTTAGCTGAATACTGTCGATAACCTACATTTATCTTATCGCTGTTGATCCCCCTAATCCCCAAGAATCCACTTTTGATGAACTTAGCATTTGATAAGGGTGATTTTAGCGGTACAGAGTACATTCCAGTTTGTTTTGCACGGACCACGGGGCAAAGAACAGGACTGTGAAGAGAACCCATCTCAAATTTTCTGTAACCCATCATAAACTTAATAAACATATAAACATACATGATACACCTAATATTCATTATCGAACAATCAATTAATTTAATTACAATTAAATCAATTCCTCTCTTTTTATAATTACTCGTCAGAAAGAAGAATCTACATTACTTGCAGAAAAAAAAAAAACGATTCTTGAAAAAAGGTTCCTCATATGAAATATAATAAAAATTATGAGTTACTCATATCAAATGTTAATAACTCAGAAGCTCAGCGTTGATATTAGTTAATTTTACACCAGTCAAATTAAGCCAAGATTCCTTTAATATCTCACAAAACGAAAGGTCAAACTGAAAATTCTTCAGTTATGGTAAAAAAAAATCTCTCTTCTTTTACGGGATAAGCTTTTGATATTTATCTTTATCAGTACACTTCTTCAAAAATTAATTACAAGAGTTCTTCGATATGTACACCTGAAAACTCCTTCGGATATAATCTTCAACAAGCTTGATCAAGAACTTCCCTCTCACCGATCGGGGTTTTGAGCACAACCCAGTAAAAATCTTCTCAAAATATTTCACACAAATTACGAATTTATGACAAATTTAAGAGACGTGCTCAAGAAAAATCGATCTGGCTAAAAAAGCAAGGCATATACATACAACATGTATATATACCTGTACGTTGAATGGAGAGTTTTGGATAATAAAGGACCGACAAGAGCAGGCAACCAGATAAAGGAAAGAAGAATTGGTGCAGGCTAGAGAGAGAGAAAGGAGGAGAAGATAAGAGATCTTTCTTGGAGTAGAGAGATAGAGAAGGAGTAGAGTGTTACAATCAAGGGACGAACTATTCAGATTACGAATGAATTAGGACATTATAACCAGTTTGTGTTGGAAGCTTATGATTCTTCAGTGAACTTAAAGACTGATATACCCTTTTGATGATGCCATGTTTGCTTTAACAAAATCTAATTATAAGTAAATTTACTAAAAAAATTAAAAACAAAATGTGTAATACTTTCTTGGTGGTATGCAAATGCAAAAGTTACTCTTTATCTAGCTGAAAATAGAAAAGTTTTATTTTTGTATAAATAATAAATTGAGGTAGTTTAATGGAATATATTATTTTTATTTGGAAAGAAGCAATTATAGAGTGTGTTTGAGTCACATTATTTTGAAAAAATGTATTCTGAAATAGTAGATTGATGGAGAATGTGTGGTTGAAAAAGAAGGAAAAATTATTAATGTGATGGAAAATATTATTTTATTGAAAAATGTGTAGTTGAAAATGAATAGAAAAATAAAAATGAAAATTTTAATGTGTACCAAACATGGGCATAGTTTATTGCGGCAAACAATGTGAAAACCAAAGCAACTTAATACTAGCATAGTAGCATTGCAATTAATAATCAAAAGTGAAGTGTTGTAAAATTATAGAATAATTATTAATGACTATTTAGCTCGTGTTTGACCTTCGTTTTTAAAAACTTATTTTTTTTCAAACTTAATTTTAGGGTAATTAGCGCAAAATGTCCCTACCTTTACATGGTTTTGTGTAAAACGTCCCTACCTTTCGTTTCTTGGTGCAGAACGTCCTTAACTTTCCAATTTTTGGTGTGAAACGTACTTTTGACCATTTTACCCTTCTATTGAAATAAAACAAACACAAAATAAAGGAAAAATAAAGAATAAATTGTAGTTATGGGTTCAAACTTTTAAAAATGTGCAAATTAGTCACAAATATGAAAAAATCATCAACCTCTAAGCCGCCACATTTGAAGGCAAAATTCCCAAACTATGATTACCTTGGTCGTCGGATCAACATACTACCTTGAAGCCCTCATTGCCCTCTTCACAACCCACCCAACCACTAGCCCCTACTCAGACATATTTGACCGGAATCGAGCTACAAACTTCACCGCATGAAATGTGGTCAAACGTTGGAATCACGTTGTCCGGCCACCTTTCTGGCCGAAACATACCACCAGCCAATTCCCCTACTCAAGACGGCCTTGACCATGCAAACAATTTAGCCCAAACAGCAAGGATAAGATCTGAATTTCAAATTGAAAGCTACCCGTCGCGACTATCACGACACCCACTAGTTTTCCTCCAATTCTAAAGCCACCGTGATGACCTATGGTGGTGAACCACCTGGGTTGGGTGATCTATCACCTGCACACATAGCTCAGCCATGGACCCCCTTCAATTTGGCTCCAATCATCTTCAATTTTGGGTCTGAAATGTTCGCTGGTGCGAACTCGCAAGCGTAGCGATTGGACTGTTTTTCTTTGAAATTGGTGGTTGTTGGTTGCTTGTTGGAGGAAATTGTTTACATAAGTAGCTTCGACTTTATGAGGGGAGTTGGCTAATGGTGGATTTCAGCCGGTTGGGTGGCCGGACGTCGAATTGTGGGCGTTTAACTGATTTTCAAGCTGCGATTTTTGAATTTGATTTTCGGCCAAATTACAACGAGTTATGGGGATTTCTTGGTATGTAGTTATAGAGTGTAATGAGGAGGACATGTTGGAACCAATATCTAACGGTTTGGACGGCCGGGAGTCGCCGAAAAAATGAGCTCATGTATTCGGCTAAAAGGGGGTAAAAGAGATTTTTTTATTCTTTTTAATATTTTTATAAGTTTTCGATTAATTTGCATTTTTTAGAAGTTTAGGAGCAAGATTGAAAATTATTCTTTATTTTTCCTTTCTTTTGTGTTTATTTTATTTCAATAGAAGGGTAAAATGGTCAAAAAGGACGTTTTGCGCCAAAAATTAAAAAGGTAAGGACGTTCTGCACCAAGAAATGAAAGGTAGGGACGTTTTGCACAAAACTTTGTAAAGGTGAGGACGTTTTGCGCTAATTACCCTTAATTTTAAATACACATTTCATGGAGTTTATCAACTTTTTAACAATACAATCAAACAGGGGATATTGTCTTATCGTTATACTTAGATAAATCTTATTATTTTATAAAATCCTATTATGTTTAGATAATAACTCTCATCGAAATCATATATACATTGGTCATTTTTATAATAAAATATAAATTTGAGTTTTGACCCTATTAATTTTCATCAATAATTCTTTCATTTTCTTTTAATTTTATAACAGTATAACAATTTTCTCATATATTGAAAATAAAGTTGAATTAAGTTGGTTGTACACTCATTGTATACATCTTGTTTAACACTCTCTCATGTGTCAAAAATTTAGTTAAATTGAAGGTTTTGTTAAAATCAATATATAAAAATCTACCAATTCACATGAGTGTCAAATTAGATGTCAACCTTAATGTACACGTAACAGATTGAATGAAATTATGTTTTCAATTATTTTATTTACATGAATTATCTTTTATTAGTTGAGCAAACTCTTTTTCCACATTCTCTAGTCAGGCAAAAGATTTTTCCTTGTCAAAATTATAGTATGCCCCTATTTTGGTAGAAATTAAAATATAGATTTTAATTTAAATCAAAGTCAGCAATAAATTTTAACTACACATTTTATGGAACCCATAATTTTTCAACTACGCAATAAGTCATTCGTTTTATATGTTTTTTCCACTAAAGGGTATTTATGACTTTTCTGCAGCATTTTTTGTTTTTTATTTAAGTTTGTTACCTTGCCTAGTTAGCCAATGTTGAGCCTCGTTTTATAAAAAAAATTATTTATTTAAAACTCATTTTTCAGCCACATTCTAAAATAAAATAATATTACAAATAAAAAAATCTTTATTTTTTAACTGCACATTCTTCAAAAATCACTATTTAAAAATGTATTTTTCTCTCGAAATGAGACAAGCAAATGCTAAAATAAAATTTTTGAAAAAATGTATTTTGAAATAATAATTTTTTGAAAAATGTGTGATTAAAAAAGATGAATTTTTTTTTTGAATTTACCTATAATATTATTTTATTGGAGAATATGTAATTAAAAATATGAAAGAAAAATGTATTTTGAACGGAAACAAAAATGGGATCCAAAAAGGGTCTTTGGATTCCGATAGCTCTAAGCATTTATGGTATGCTTGACACACATTAATTTAATTTATTTTCAATCACACGTTCACTTAATAAAATATTTTTTTGGAAAAATAAATTTCTATTCATTTTCTTAAAAATCACTGTTGAAAACATTTTTCTTACAACGATGATTGTCAAACATCATGATAAGAATCTGACACAAACCGCATTGCCGGCGCCGATATCGTAGCGCTTAGACGAGTGCCACGTGTGAAGCTACTACTCATACGATCTGGATAAGGAGTCCTTGGAATCTAAATTTAGGTCATTTGAGACCCTCGTTTGCAAAATTCCGCGGTCCATGTGAACGAATCTCACTACTGATTGATTTGTACAGAGACTTTAATCTGACTAAATGCAAAAAGGACAAGAAAATGAGAGTAATCTGGGCCCCGTTTAAGTAGGGATCAAAATTCAATTAAAATAGAAAATACGACTGTTATTAGGTCACAATCGTCTAATAAAAATCAACAATAAAGATCATTTTTCAATTTTAATCTGATTTTAATTTCTACTGAACGGGTACAAATTGGAGAAAAACATACATACCGTGAATTTAGGGTGTGTTTGAGTCACAATATTTTGAAAGAACGTATTCTTAAATAGTAGATTGATAGAGAATGTGTGGTTGAAAAAGAAGGAGAAATTATTGATAAGATGAAAAATGTGTGGTTGAAAATGAGTATAAGAATGAAAATGAAAATAAGCAGATGTATCAAAATAATTCTACATTAATCTAAATACCCTAAGCAGATGTATCAAAATAAGCTAACTCGTCGAGTCAACATAGACTAGGAATAGAAACTGGGGCAAGCTTCTCGTTGCCTTGGCTCAGCTCATTTGTAAGCCAATCATGGAGAGTGGAATCACATTTTTCGTGCAAGATGCTTGAGCTGGCTTGTGAAGCAAGCTCATGGCTCGTCTAGCCTTGTTGCAAAAAGCAATGATTTGATGGAAACAACAACACGTGGCTCGCCTAGCGTGCCTTGGGTAAAAAAACCAATAAAACGAATTGAATTCAAAATTCAAAATTTGAGTTTCTTTTTCTTTCTTAACTGTTCGTCTATAAATAGGGATGTTCTTAAAAAAATTCTTCCCACTTCTCTACAATCTCTAATATATTTCTCATCTCTCTAGCAGTACAATTTTACAATTATTTATAAGTAATGAATGCATCAAATCACTAATCACCGTATGCCATATAAGACGATTACGATAGTTATTCATTTGTTCGTAACTATTTCTTCAACTTCTTACTTTTATTTTCTACTAGTTTTTTTCGCTCTATTTTTCTACACAATTCCTAATGGATTACAATGAATTTATGTAGGGATGACAATAAAACTCGCTCCACCCGATACACTCGAGGCCCACCCCGAATGGGGCGGGGATTACATGCCTAACCGGGTACACGGGGCAAGGATGGGGCGAGGGTCATTACCCCGAAGTGGGTACGGGGCGAGTATGGGAAACATAGTCCCCGCCCCGCTACCCCTCTCGTTTAAAATTAATTTCAAATTTAAGTTTTTTATCGAATAAAAATAATAAATTTGTCATCATTTTTAAAGAGAACATAAGTTACTTTTAAAAGAATTAGTATAAAAATAATAATCTTTATTAATTAAAGACATAAAAAAATAAAAGCAAAAATTAAAATAAAAAAATATATAGAGTAAAATGTTTGAATGATCACTGAACTTTAACATGGTCACGACTTACTCACTGAACTTCAAATTGCCTTTCAATGGTCACTGAACTTTCTGCCGTTGCACCACATCCAACACTCACAAAATTCCGTTAACATCGAAGCTGACGTGGCGGACGGAAAACACACGTGGAAGGTGACGGTCGTTAAAAAATGATAACTCAACGAAAACATTGTTTCATTACTCATCCAACTTTCACTTTTGTCACAGTTCACTCATCGAATTTCAAAATGTTTCCCAATGATCACTCATCTTTGAAATATTGCACTATATTCATCATCCGCATATTTTATTCCCTTCATTTCTAATGTTCGCACAAAAAATCCACGTGGTAAGTTACAAATGTTAAAAAAAAATTGCAACTCAACAAAACTTAACTCACCAAAATCATCATATATGAAACGTGACTTCAACGGCCCCATCAACTTCTTTAAAACTCGATAAAGCGTCCCCAATGATTCTTTTAAAAATATCATTTTTCTAATTCGAACGTTTACTGCGCAAAAAAAGGCTTCAATCTGAAACTAAAACTCTGAAACATAACTTGTTTGGGGCGCTATATAATACAGAGGTGTCAAAAACTCACGAACCGAATCGGTTCTTCATAAGTTAAATACCCCGAACGTGTATCCGAATCAAAAACCGAATAACCGAAACTAAATAAATTTTTTTATTTTTTTATATTGAATTAATTAAATCATTTTATTTTTCTAAACAAATTAGCAAATTAATTAATTAAATCAGATCATTTCATAATTTTAATTTTAAAACTCAATACCCAAATCATTTTAAAGTCCAATACCTGTATATGGATTATTGATATGGATCACCGATATTTTAAGATTAATATCTACTTTTTGGTATTTGTATGCATTGAATTAATTTTATTGGACAACTGTTATTTATATGTATTTGAATTGGGCTACGTTAATTTATAAAAGTTACGAAATGAAATATCATTAGTTGTATTTATGTAGTGTTGCTGTAAATGTTAAAAAAATTAATTATGGTACGAACCGAATAGAATCGAACGGAACCGAACCCGAACGGTTTTATAATTATATTTGGACCCGACGGGTCTATTTATTAAATACCCAAAAAATTTGGGTCGGTTCGATTCTCTTCAGAACCGACCCACAGACAGCCCTAGCTGTATTGAATTTTAAAAAAGTTTATGAGATGTGGAAGTCACGTTTCATACATGATGATTTTGGTGAGTTAAGTTTTGTTGAGTTGCAATTTTTTTTAAACATTTGTAACTTACCACGTAGATTTTTTGTGCGAACATTAGGAATGAAGTGAACAAAATATGTGGATGATGAATAAAGTGCAATATTTAAAAGATGAGTGACCATTGGGAAGCATTTTGAAGTTCGATGAGTGAACTGTGACAAAAGTGAAAGTTGGATGAGTAATGAAACAATGTTTTCGCTGAGTTATCATTTTTTAACGGTCGTCACCTTCCACGTGTGTTTTCCGTTCGCCACGTCAGCTTCGATGTTAACGGAATTTTGTGAGTGTTGGATGTGGTGCAATGGCAGAAAGTTCAGTGACCATTAAGAGTTAATTTGAAATTCAGTGAGTAAGTCGTGACCGTATTAAAGTTCAGTGACCATTCAAACATTTTACTCGAAAATATAGATGGGGTGATAAATGGAGCAAGAGACTCGCCCCGCCCTAACCGGGTATGGGTATGGGGAAAGATAATAAAAATATTCAACGGGATGGGATGGAATTGACCGACCCGTCCCATACATGCCCCGTTGTCATCCCTAAATTTATGAACACCGAGAAGGTTGCTAACAAATTCCCCGTTAGTTCAAATACTCCATCAATAATTTTTCTAGTTGCACTTGAGCTCTCAGTAGTAGGCGTACCCAACTTCAGTTTCGTTCTAACGAGTTTTCCAGCATAGTTGTTGCAAAATGGGTTTAGAATTTACATACAGTGCGAGAAGGTGTGGTTGTATTGTAGAAAGCGTACAATTGATACAATTCATAAGAAATGTCTTCAACCTCGGTACAAAATCACTAGTAGAGGTACACTTCGTTTTGATTCTACTAATCTATATAGTATAAGAATGCACAAATTTTGAATGATTTTTAAGAAATTACTCCAGTGTCATATCATTTACTTTTGTGGTCCGGTCAATTACATCTATAAGTTTTGGATTATGCAATAGAAAATCATTGCATTTAAGGACATTGAGTAGAGTTATTTTTAGTTCTAATTGAAAATTTTCTAAAAAGTGTTTTATTGCTCTCTTAGTAAACTCTTGTACAAAAAGTAAAAAATAGAGAGCCATTCCAAATGAGCCTCAAATCTTTCAATGTAGAAAAATGTTGTCCGAAATAATTTGCAAAAATTATGTAAATTAAGAACATAACAAGAACTATAGCGGCATGGGCGGAGGTAGGGGGGCATTGGTGGGCTGTAGCCAACCAGTCCCCTAGCTCATATAAATTTTTTCAGAAGAAATTGTAATTTTTGTCCAAATATTAGCATTAGTCCTAGCATTGCTTCAGCCTATATAAAATTCTTAAGAAGAAATTGTAAATTTTGGTCCAAATATTCTAGTTTGAATCTCAACCCAAGTCCAATGCTCAATTATTCAAATTGTATTAAAGATACTACGATTATTAATTATTATTTTCATGACATTCATGAAACATGAATATTTTATTGTCAAATTAGATATTCTATTTAATGCATGTTTTTTTATTGTCAAATTGGATATTCTATTTAATACACGTTTTGACTAAATTTACTTTTAATTATTAATTAAATTTTATTATACATAATTCGTATTGATTAGATCTAGAAGTAAATTACTCATTTTAGTACTTAGAGACACTACATATTTTGCTAAATTTAAAAGTAATTAATTTTTTTTTATTAATACGTATGTTTTCATATATTACTTATACATATTTATAAAAAAAATTACTTATTTTGACCATAAAAAAGATATTATAATCAAAATAAATAATTTACTCTAGATTCGATTGACAATAAAAATAATATTTGTTAAAAATTATTTATTTAATCTATATATAAGTATATTCTTGAAATCGAGCAAAAAACGGATGTAAATTTAATTTAATTTCTTTGACCCTCAAGATTCTTAGTTGATTTTTCTCAATTTGATTGAGATTCTTGACTCACTTTGAAATGTGATAATATAAAAAATTGATAAATACACCAAATAATATTTCGAGATAATAACGTATGGATATAGTGATATATTATCGACCGCATGTTTTGATCAAACTTTCAATTGTTTGGAAGGTTGGTTGTCAAAGTTATTTGAAGCGTACTCGCTAAGTAATTTTTTAAATTTTCATTGGTGAATATGTATTTTTGCTTATTTCTATCATGATTCAGTCAATTTATATTTTTTAAGGCAAGCATCGATTTTCTATTTGGTAAAAAAAAAATACAAAAATTTAGTGGAATATCTTAATGTGAAATATCTAAACATTTTTTAATTTCATTGAGTTCCGTATATTTTTCTTATCATGAATGTCACGAGAATAGCCTCCAAAACTCGATTTCTTATGGCGTGGGTTTATTCGATTTTTTTAAATTTCAACTCATCCTAACATCATTTTTTGGCTCTGCAATAGCGGAATATAACAATGGTTACTATTTCAAAAAGAAATTGAACGCGAAATAATATTGTGTAAATATGTAATTATTAAAAAGACAGAACTGTGTAGACCGAGGCTTGTGTATTACACAATGTCCTTAAAACAAATTCGTCTCCTCGTCGTAGGAACTTGATGTTTAATTCAGACATCAGGTTTTCAGGATACAATAGAAAAACAATAGAGTCTGAACACTACAGATACTATTGCAGCGAACTGAAACAAAATTACTTGCAGATAGAATACTAAAAATGGTGTGCAGACAAGAAATAGAAGGAATTCGTGGGCTCTGTCATTGGAAAATCGTTTCTATACATAGGCTCCAACATGAGTGATAACGGCTCCATAATGAATGAATTTACAACAAGCAGTTATGCAATTAACATCACCATTATATTTTGATTTTGAAAGCTGACGGGAATAATTTATAGGAAATAAAAGTAAAACGTGGACACTCCTAATGAGGCAATTTTTGCTCTGTTCGATCCGACATTCTTGAATGTAGGTCTCCCTTGCACACTCGTTTAAGGTTCGAAGTTTTGATTCGGTCATTAATTTACACCACTTGTACACGCACGTGGAGATAGCCTTTATAATGAGAACTACGTAGCAACGATCACTACGAAACCCCACAAAAGATTGACAATTCCAAGAAAGCCCAAAGAATAATCCGGTTTAGAGTTTGAACCAAGAATAATGAACCAAGCAACAAACGGAATTTGAATGACCTCTTGATTACACAATGTGTGATCCACACTCGATGTTGAACGTCACAAGATTAACTTGATACGGTCGCAAAGTTCTAAGAAGAATAAGATTTGAAAGCAGAATAGCATCTCGATTAATTCTCAATAATGTTGTGTCTCTTACAATGAAAATAATGAAACTTATTTATACTAAGCCCTAATTAAGGTAGTTAAAATGGAATTAGACTCTTAAGATTACAAATATATCAAATAAAATATAATCCTAATCAAATAAGGTAATTTCGGAAGGAGAGAATTTTGGCTCCCCAAAATAACCATGTTGTCGCATGGTGTTTTTCTATGCTGTCGAATAGAACAAATCGAAATCAAGTTTTTGGCTCGGTTGACCTCCATGCGGCCGCGTGGTGTTGTAAGCCACGTGGTCACATGGTTATAATTTTAATTCCCCTTTTATTTCGTGCCATTTTCGGAATGTACTCATGTGCGAAAATCCGACATTCGAGCTGAAAGTTGTACACATTTTCATCCATGCTGCTCATTTGTTGCTTGAATCGAGTTGATCCATTTGGTTTCTTCTTCCGAGCCCAACATGAAACTTGTTTATTGACTTGTTAACTTTGACACTTTGTCCACCATAGATTGAGTAAGCAATCTCATCGCATCTTTCGCCTGCTTTGCCCTCGAACGTGTCATCGGGCCTCCTTCAATAATCAACGGGTCTTGTCCTGGGTTCGGCTTCGTTGGGCTCAATTCTTGTATCATATCATCTCCTTCCTCTTCAAAAGGATTCATCATCAAATATGTACCTACATTAGAGAGAGAGAGATCAGATACATTAAAGGTAGCCGAAACATTACACTCACCAGAAAGATCCAATTTGTATACATTGTCATTGACTTTCTTCAAAATTTGAAATAGATCATCTCCTCGTGGTTGCAACTTTGATTTCCTTTGTTCTGGAAAGCGTTTCTTTCTGAAATGTACCCAAACTGAATCTCTTGGTTCAAATGTCACGCTTCTCCGACCCTTATTTCCTTGCGACGCGAAGTGTTTGTTTTTACTCTCAATTTGCGCCCTTACCTTTCATGGAGGGACTTCACCAACTCGGCCTTTCTTTTACCATCTAAGATACATCGTTCATTCACGGAAACATGTATTAAATTTAAAGGTGTCACTGGATTAAAATCATAAACAACTTTAAATGGTGAAAACGAATTAGTAGAATGCGTGGCCATATTATATGCAAACTCTATGAAAGGTAGACACTCATCCCAACTCTTCACATTCTTATTGACTACAGTGCGCAAGAGTTGTGTCATGGTCCTATTCACTACCTCAGTCTGACTATCAGTCTGTGGATGATAAGTTGTTGAAAACATAAGTTTAGTGCCTAACTTACCCACAAAACCCGCCAAAAATGACTCAAAATTTCACATCCAGATCAGATACTATGCTCTTAGGTACCCCATGTAAATACACTATCTCCTTAAAGAATAACTCGGCAATGTTAATGGCATCATCAGTTTTATGACATGCTACGAAACGTGTCATCTTACTAAATCTATCTACCATCACAAATATCGAATCTCGTCCTTTTTTAGACCTAGGTAAATCCAAAACAAAAACCATTGAAATATCAACTCATGGTTTACTAGGCGTAGGTAACAGTGTGTACTAACCTTGAGGTAAAATCTTATATTTAGTCTACTTATAAGTTATGCATCAACTAAATACTCTCTCAAAATCTCGTTTCATCTTAGGCCAATAAAAATGTTCCCCCAATATCTCTAAAGTATTTTTAATCCCAAAATGTCTCATCAATCCACCACTAAGTGCTTCCCTCACTAATATCTCTCGCATTGAAGAATTAGGAACACACAACCTATTTTCCTAAAATAAATATTTATCTTGTTTAAAGAACTTATCTATAGCCCCTTTATTACATGATGCATAAATATCCGAGAAATCGAAATCACTAACAAATATATCCTTAATGTGTTCAAAACCAAGCAATTTAGAACTAAGAGAAGCCAGTAGCACATACCTTCGAGACAATACATCCACCGCCACATTTTCCTTATTGCATGTACCAGACAACATAAGGGAATGCCTCCACAAATTTCATCCACCTTGCATGCCTTTTATTTAGCTTACCTTGACATCGCAAATGCTTCAATGATTCATGATCCGTGTGTATCACAAACTCTTTAAGCCATAAGTAGTGCTGCCATATCTCCAAGGCTCGAACAAGTGAATATAGCTCATTGTCATAGGTGGGGTAATTGAGTGCAGCTCTAGTTAGCTTTTCGATGAAATAGGCTATCGATCTTTTGTCCTGCATTAAAACTGCTCCAATACATATTCCTAATGTATCACACTCAATCTCAAAAGTCTTATCAAAATTAAGAAGTGCCCAATTCGGTGCCTTACACAACATATCCTTAATTGTATTGAACTCATGCTTTTGTTCATCACCCCAATGAAATCACACACTCTTCTTAACAATCTCTGTGAATGGTATAGTGATTGTGCTAAAGTCTTTCGCAAAACGCCTATAAAAACTAGTCAAATCATGAAAATTCTAAAACTTCAGTTATGCTCTTAGGTGTTGACAATTCTTTAATAACTTTTATTTTTTCTTCATCTACTTCTACCACATTAGCACCCACTACAAAATCCTAAGAAAACAATTTCATGCAAAATATACATTTCTTAAAATTAGCATAAAGTTGTTCATTTCTCAAAACTACAAGTACACTCCTAAGATGTTCTACATGCTCATTAAGGTCATTGCTATAAATTAAGATGTCATCAAAATACACAACAACAAATTTACCCATAAAAGCATGTAAAACATGATTAATCAACCGTATGAAAGTGCTCAGTGCATTAATGAGTCTAAATGGCATTACTAACAACTCATACGAACCATATTTAATTCTAAAAGCGATTTTTCACTCATCATCCTCCCTCTTTCGAATTTGGCAGTATCCACTTTTAAAATCAATTTTACTAAATATGCAAGCACCATACAATTCATCCAACATATCATCTAACATAGGGATAATATGACGCTACTTTACCATTATGTTGTTGATGACTCTGCAATCCACACACATCCTCCAAATTCCATCTTTCTTTGGCACAAGTAGCACTGGAATGGAACATGAACTCATGCTCTCACTCACATATCCCTTGCTCATCAATTCCTCCACTTGCTTCTGAAGTTCCTTTGTCTCCTCGGGGTTACTTCGATAACTCGGTCGATTTGGAATGACAGCTCCAGGAACGAAGTCAATTTGATGCTCAATACCTCGAATAGATGGCAACCCACTAGGCATGTCCTTCGAAAATATATCTTCAAATTCTTGCAATAAAGAGATAGTCAAACTAGAGTGGGTTAGGTTCCTAAAGATTGATGAATGACTCCTTATAAACCAACAATATAACTTGTTTACTCTCAATTATTACTCTTTTCAATTCACTCCCATTTGCAAAGAAGTTTACTCTTGACTTTTCTCTCCTCTCGGACGCCCCTCTTTCTTTTCTCTCATATGGCTCCACTCTCTTTTACTCTCTATTAGCTACCTCAACATTTTCTCTCATGCTCACCATCTCACTATTTCCTCTAACTCTTTCACTCTCTTTTCTTCCTCATTTTTCAATTTGATTTGGCATTCATACACTTGTGCTGGGGTTAATGGCACAAGGGTAATGGACCTCTCATCCTTAACAAAACTATAACGATTCTTGTACCCATCATGAATAACCTTCCTATCATGTTACCATGGTCTACTGATTACGCTCAAAGAATAACGTGGTAGTTATAGTGCAACTTTGGGGTGTCGTATCCACAGGAAGATGGAAGAATGTTTAAATGAGTTCAATAACTTAGGGTTCTTGTGATTTTGATGAAAATAATTTGTTTATTGAATTAAAATGTAAATGTCACCGGATATAATGATGGAATTTAAGTTAATACATAAAATAGTGAAACGTCAGAATTCCCTCATCTGGATTGGATCAATCAACATCAATAATTCATGCACTTTCTACTCAATTAGAAGTTTTCGTCCTAACTCCTAATCCGAGGATTTAGCAATACACCAATTTAATTCCACGTGTAATTCTAGAATTTAAGTTTTCTAAATCTCATTCCCACATCAATTTATTGAAATCAGATTCAAAAAGTGACCATATATTTCTAACATATAGCAGTAATTAAATTACATCAATAAAGTATCTGAAATTTAAATTCAAACAAATATTTTAATTGTTCAATGGAAGAAACTTGATTAAATCCATGAAAAACTTAATAAAAGTTAAGTCAAACTCCAACATAATTCAAAGTAAAGAAATATACACCCTAGAATTGTTTAAACAATGAAAAACACATTACATGAGTAAAAGATGTTGATTTCTCCAATTCCAATTGAGTTCCTTCGTAGCTTCATCAATGTTTATTAGTTCCTCATAAAGTTCTTGAGCAAAAAGTGATGATAGAATGGTATAGAATGAAGAATTCGGTGTTTTGTGGTGTTTTTAGGGTTGAAAAGTCGTGCAAGATATGTTACCAAAGGAGTTTGAGTCGTAGAAGGAAAAGTGAAATTTCGGGTCCAGAATGAACATGCGTATGCATAGTTCAATTCTTGCGTACGCACAGTGCACTAAAAATAATCTTAGTAGTTATTTTTTGGCATCTCGCGTACGCACAGTACAAAATTTTCCTGTCGAACAGCTTTCAGTGTTTTGACTATATCTTCCTCCCCTGATATCCGATTGAGGTTATTCAAAATCGTTGGAAGGCTGACTCAAAGGGCTACAACTTTGATTCAGATATAATTGTCCAATTCGATCGTTTACCATGTCAGAAACTGGTCTCAATATTAGGCTAAAAATTGGTGCAAAACTTTTCAGCTTGAAAGCTGATTTATGATCATGTTTTGGCTGTATTTCATCCCCTTGACTCCTTTCATCATCAAGTTGACCTCTAACACTCTTGAATCTTCATCACAAAGTTGAAAATAAGTTTAGAGTATTTGCTCTTTAGTCCCTGAACTTCACTTTCTTCTATTTTGATCGTTTTCACTTGTTTCTTCCATTTTCCACCGTTTTCACCTATTTGCAACATAAACCAAGATATAGAATTACTTAGTGCATTTAGGCGTCAAATAATCATAGAAACACAAATATTAATGGGTGAAAAACGTAATAAATGTACTATTATCATCTACCCAACAAAATATGTCATGCATGCATAAGTACCACATCCCACATAATCTCATCACGATAACTACCAATTGAAAAATTAATCAACACCCTCATGTTCACCTTAACGGACCACATTCATTTAGTCATTGTAACCTATAGGGTCTAGGGTGTTTTAATACAGTTAATCCCAATTTTTCTACAAGATTTGTGCTACCTACATTAATACATCTTCCTCCATCAGTGATCATGCTACACACCTTATTGTTAATGTGGCATCGTGTATGGAATATATTTTCTCTTTGCTGTTCCAAGTCATCTGCCTTGATTTGAGTGTTGAGAGCTCGCCGCGTGACCAATAACTCTCCAACAACAAATTTCAAGTTGTTTCCTTCACTAACCTCTTCACTGTCACGCCTTCATAATCATCCTCACTGTCACTCATCACTTCTCCATTGCGCAAGATTATTGTCCTTTTGTTTGGGCATTGAGAAGCGATATGTTCTATTCTCAGACACTCGAAGCACTTGATATCCCAATTTCTGGCTGGCTGTGGCTGTACTTTGGGAGTTGTTCTACTAGCACCATCATCTTTCCCCTTTGACATTTCAGTCATTCCTTTCGAAACATCTCAATCTCCTTTGTTATCCTACCTCGATTTTCAATATGAATTAGAACCCGAAGTACCCAATGGTTACTTAGCTGTCCCCTTCCTCTTCAACTGTTTTTCTACCTTCATGGTCACATGCAACATGTCTTCGATTTCCGCATAGTGCTGCAATTCCACAACATTAGCAATGTCTTTGTTCAACCTATTTAAGAAACGGGTCATGGTGGCTTCCCGATCCTCTTCTACATTCACCCCAATCATCAAAATTTTCATTTTTTTATGGTTGTCTTCCACACTCTTTGACCCCTAATATAAACCTTGCAATTTCTAATACAGCTCCATGTAATAGTGACTAGGCACGAACAACTTCTGCACGATAGTCTTCAACTCATCCCAAGTACTAACCGTTCGCTCCCAATTCCTCATTCTTGATGTAACCACTTGACCCCACCAAGTTATGGTGTAGTCAACAAATTCAGGAACTGCTATTTTTACCTTCTTTTCCTCCGAATAATTATGACACTCAAATATCAACTCTACATTCTTCTCTCACTCTAGATAAGCATCTGGATCACCCATTCCTTTAAACGGTGGAATTGACATCTTAATATTGCCCATATTCTCATCTATTTCATCTCCAAAATTATGTCTACCCATATTTCCAACATGCCTTGCCTATTGATCATCTTACCCATATCACCCATCATCGATGCACCCTCATCCATGTCACCATACTCATAATCATCATACACCTCTATCCTAGGCTCTCGCCTACTCGGTCTCCTTGCATTCAATTGTCTCCTATGAAGATTTACCGCCGATGTATTTAACTTATTAAGCCTTTCACTCACATTCCCAAGCGCTCTTTCAAACTGCCTTATTACATCCTCTGCCATGTTGATTTGATTCAGCTGCCTAATTGAATTGGAACCCTCTCTAACATCCTAATTCTATAGAATTAATGCCTCACAAATGATCACTCGTGTATCACTCAGTTAATGGCTTTTCCCTATATTAATCTCACAACTCTGCCTTTTACCACTCAATGCTTTCGTCCAAGTACTTCAAAGAACAAGGAAACTCAACAAAATGTGTTTCCGTGGATCCAACCGAGTATGATCGTGAATTGTGATAGGAGAAAAGAAAAAAAGATGAAGAATGACTCAAGAACAAGAAGAAAGTGAGGAGTTGTATAGATGAAACCAATGGAAAATTCAAGAAAATAAAATGGAATGAAATTGAATAATTCCTTTTATTTTTTTACTCAAAAACTGAAAATTGAAAACTATTGAAAATTCCCAAAAATAATAGTAATAAAAATGTTTTTTTGAATTTTCGGATTTCCTTTTTTTTTTTTTTTAACTCGGGAATTCGATTACAAATCCAGCGAAACAAATGAAAAATTAATTTGGACTCTTAAATAGCCCAAAAATAACTTTGACTTTTTTTTTTTTTTTTATGTATTTTTTTGGATCAAAACTCAAAAACTAAGAACTGACTCTAAAAACGCGAGGAACAATAGAAAAAGAAGAAAACAAGACTCAAAAAAATAAAAAGATATAACATTGATTATATTAGAGCCGTGCTCTGATACCAATTGATGAGAACCACGTAGCAACAATCGCTACGCAACCCCGCAAAATATTGACGATTTGAAGAAAGCCCAAAGAATAATTCGATTTAGAGTTTGAACCAAACAACAAACGGAATTTGAATAACCTCTTGATTACACAACGTGTGATCCACATTCGATGTTGAATGCCACAAGACTAACTTGATAAGTTTGTAAAGTTCTAAGAAGAATAAGATTTGAAAGCAAAATAGCCACTCGATTAATTTTCACTAATGTCGTGTCTCTTACAATGAAAATAATGAAACATATTTATACTAAGCCCTAATTAAGGTAGTTCAAACGGAATTAAACTCTTACGATTACAAATATATCAAATAAAATAGAATTCTAATCAAATAAGGCAATTTCAGAAAAATGAAATTTTGGCTCCCCAAATAACAATGCAGTCTCATGGAACAAATCAAAATCAAGTTTTTGGTTTGGTTGACCTCTATGCAGCCGCATGGTTGTAATTTTAACTCCTTTTTTTTGCCGAATTTCGTGTCGTTTTCGGAATGTACTCATGGGCGAAAATTCGACACCCGAGCTAAAAGTTATGCACATTTTCATCAACGCTACTCATTTGCTGCTTGAACTGAGTTGATCTATTTGGTTTCTCCTTCCGAACCCAACATGAAACTTGTTCCTTGACTTGTTAACTTAAACACTTCATCCGCCATAGTTTGAGCAAGTAATCACATCGCTTCGTTCACCCTCTTTGCCCTTGAATGTGTCATCGGGTCTCCTTCGTAATTAACGGGTCTCGTTCTGGGCATGACTTCGTCGAGCTCGACTTTTGAATCATATCACTTTATACTACACAACATTATTACGCTCTTCAAAAGTATAATCATATATAAAATGTTCATTACTTTTATTCATTTTTCTATGTGAGACGAATTATACATAGTTTTCCCTTCAACACAAAATCATCTTTCAATATATCAACTTTAAACTTCAATTTCTCATTCACCCAAACATAATTTTTGACAAATAAATATATAATTTCGACGTTCGCACGGAGAATACGAATCAACTTTAATCTTCTAAATTGATCGAATAAGCTCCACTCAAAATTATGTCAAAAGTGGCTCACTAAACCATATTTTCATAGAAAAAATATAGCGAGAATAAATTACCATCCAAACTAGATAAATCGTGCTAGTTGGCATCTCTGTCTTGTCAAGAAATTAATTTGCGATTGGAATTAAAATATAACTGTTCGCCTACGATTAGGTGGCTAAAGTTTATAGGATTATAATAAACAATCTTGATGGAGACAATGGAACCAAAAAACAATAGTAAACAACCGTGGAGGCCAAGGAAAGGAATGCGAGTTAATGGATGATTTAAAAATTAAATTTGTCTAGTAAAGTGTATAACATCGATGGCGACCGACTTGTTATATTAATTATATAATTTTTATTTTTAGCATAAACAATTTTATATGCATCGATTTCCTCTCTAGTTTTCTTTTACTATCGTTGTAGCTTTAAATTCTAATTAACTTGCATCATGAAATGTGTGGTTGAAAAGTTATGAGACCCATAAAAGACGTGGTTAATATTGATTGTTTGACTTTGACTTAGATTAAAATCTAATTTTAATTTGTACCAAACAAGCCCTTATAATGATCATATTTTTCTCGAAGCAATTGAAATGCCGAACTAATTAAAGTATTATTGCTTCAAAATTAATTAATTGAAGATTTTCCGCGATTGTGGCAACAAGAATGCCGAACTCATTAAAGTAAGGTAAATTCCATATTTTGTCTTCGAACTTTGCTCAAAGTAACAATCGAGTTTTTAACTTCTTTTCACTGCAATCTCGTCTCCTACCTTCTATAAATTAGTAGACATTGTTACTCAAAATAGTTTCTATATAGTATCGTTAATTCAGTCATTTGAGCTGCACGAGATTAATTGTGCTACATATGCATAATAATTTACACAAACGTGATGTAGTTATGCTACATAATGTAATGAGATATGATTGTATCAGAATTTCTTTAACCAAAATAAAAAATAAAAAATATTCACCGTCTTTTTGACACATCATCTGTATGTAACACTATTATGTACAAGTAGCATTATTCACACGAGACTTTCTAGTAAACCATAAAATTTCCAAATCACTTGATACAAAAAATATTCATTTTAATAAAAATCAAATTTTCTCATCTTAGTTGTGGATCCATTTAGTCCATGTTTGGCTCCAATTTTGGAAAAAACTCATTTTCAATCACATATTTTATGGAATTTACAATTTTTTAATTATGCATTGCACCAACTTTTATCAAAATTTACTAAAAATCTAATTTTTAACCAAATAAAACAAGGACTTAATTTCAGATCTTCATAGTCGAATTCTACGGCAAATCTGAAATGTAACAATACTAGACTATAATTGGTTAGGGCAATTTGAAAATCACGAAGTTGAGAACTTAAAACATATCAAATTTGGGTCGTTGCTAGGAAAATATCGAATTTGGTGGCAACATGCCGAGTGCTAGGCCAAATTGCTAAGCTATATCTTGAGCATTCTGGGCAAATCTCAAGTTCATTGGCCTTACATTGCTGACCAATTTCAAGATTGCTTTATAAATCTTGAGTTTAAAGTATAAATATTGAGATATCAAAGTAAATTTCAATTTCACTTGCCTTAAATCGAATTTGCTGACCAAATTTCGAGACTGCTTCGCGAATCTTGAGTTAATGGTTGCAAATTACATAAATCATAGCAATTGTCGAATTTAACCAAGTACAAGACTACTAGAATTAGTACATTTATGCCTAAGCAAAAAAATTTCAGTTGAAAGTGAAGAAGTCCAATACAACCTCCCTAAAGGTGGTTTGTATTGACAATCATTGCAATTGGCAAGTTCGATCTTCTAACGTCCAGTCTTATAATATCTTCATGGCCCGAAAGTATGTTTCCACCTACACATGCCCAATAGGCTTTCAATGCATGGCCGATACTTTGGGGCCTTATGTCAACTTCAAATATGGGATCTCTATATAGATAATTTTTGTAGTTAATAGATGATTATCTTTCCATGACCATCCATAGCACCACAGTCCAATTAGGATTGTACATGATCCAGTTCGGTTAGGTTCTAAAGAGAATCGAACCAAACCCGAATTTTCGAATATTTAGTAAATGGAATCATTGGGTTCAAATTTAATTATGGAACCGTTCGGATTCGGTTCCATTCGGTTCAGTTCAAATATGTTTGACTTTGCTACTTTTTTGTAAAAGAAATTAGCCTGTTTAGAAGGTATTACTCTCGGTATTTAGTACTCCTAAAAAATACTAAGAAGTTAATTTCGATTTTTTTATTAGTTTAGTTTTATGGGAAGAAACTAGCGCGTTCAGACGGTATCACTCTTGATACTACTCAAAAAAGTCTAAGAAGAAGCCAATTTAGGCTTTTTATTGGATTTTAAGCAAACTCAAATGTAAACCACAACATAAAATGGAAAGAGGAAATTACATCCACACAGGTATTTAAAATTTTCAATTCAAAAATCAGGTTTGGAGTTTATTTATACAAAAATCAGGTATTTCATTTTAAATATTAAATATTAATTATACAATTTCCGTTCCTAACCCTCATTAATTTCATTTGGCAAATATTTTCCCTCATCTCTCTCGTCTCTTCGTCTTCCTCTGTTTTCTCTCTTCGGCTGCCAAACCACCACCATGCGGCGTCGCTCTCTCCGATGAAGGCAAGCACATCGTCGGTTTGCTGGAGAAAGCTAGCAGCGTTTTGAGGTGCCTATCTCTTCTTCTTCCTCTCTCTATTGCATCTCTCTTCTTCCCGCTACGGTGACCAGAATAACGCTGTGGCGTGACCACTGCTACAACACCGCGATGATGCTGTCGCAGAGCAGCTTCACCCTTGTCGCTGCTGCAATTCAGTGGTGCTATAGGTGGTTGGTGGATCTGGTGACAACGGTGAGGTGGTTTTGGTTTTGGTTGTTGGAGAAATGATGGTGGGTTTCCATATTTTGGTATTTTTTGGGGTTCAGGGTGGTTTTTGTTGGTGGTGCAGGTGGAGGTGCTGGCGGAGAGGGTAGATCTTGTTGGAAAACTGAAAAAAAAATTGAGTTTTGGGTATCAAGTTGTAAATCCGATATCAATTCTGCATATACGGTATCTAGTGTTTAAATTCGGTATCAAAGTTGAAACAATTTTCCTACAGATCTGCCGTGGCAGTGAGGGTGAAGGTGGTGATAGTAGGTGACGTTGACGAAGGGAGGGTGAATTTGGCGGTGGGGAGACCCTTTGGCGAGTTGTTATTGAAGTGATGATGTTGGATCGATAGTGGCAGAGAGGTGTTGGTACCGTGGTGATTAACAGGTTTGTGAAATGAGTGTTAGTTGGAAATGGTGATTGTGTTGGTGGTTGAAAATGGTGTGGTGGTGGTGATGATGTCGGCGATGGTAGAGGCTGAAACAATGGTGGTGTGGTGGTGGTGGAAGTGTGCGTTACAGAGGTTGTGAAGTGGTGGTTTGTTGGAGGTTGTGACAGTGGTGTTGGGACGTTATGGTGTTGGTTTGTTTGAGATTGTGATATTGTTGGCGGCGATGGTGGTGGTGCTGCTGCTGGAGGCAGTGGCATGGCAAGGGTGTCGTGTTGGTGATGGTCACAAATGATTGGTTGATTGTGACCAATAAATTGGTTGGTGTGTGACCAATAAATAATAATTTGTGACGAATAAAAGTATTCGTAACTTATGATTTGATGTTTTGTGATCATAAAATAAGTTGTGGCTTATAAATTTTATGATTTGTGACCGATAAACAAATTATGACTTTTAAATTTTTAATTTGTGACGGGTGAACAAACTGTGGCCTGTAAATTTTTTGAAATGTGATCTTAAAATTTCTGAATTGTGACAATTTGCTTAGATCTGTGACATTTATGTATTTATTAATAAAATATATAATTAATTAATTAATTCATAAATAAATTTTAATAAAAACATTGATTTTTGAAATTTAAAATATCTATCTTTAATTTTGAAATAGTGATACTTAAAAACCTGATTTATGTATTGTTCCCGAATAGAAATATAAGCCTTTGTATTGAATTGATGGGTGAACTAACATGGTTAGAGTTTGGCTGCATGAGATTTGGTGTCAAATAAGAAAAGGAAGTGACCGACTCCTTTAAAGTATTGAATTTATGTTTGTCAACTTCAATTTTCATGCTCCGAAGTTGTAGATTTTAACTATAATATATTCTTAATTTTCAATGGTAAATTTTTTATGGAGACCTGTTTTAGCCACATTTTATTGTAAGAATGCACGTTGGAATAGTAGATTGACAAAAAATGTGTGGTTAAAAAATAAGAAAAAATTTAGGATTTGCGTGTGATATTATTTTATTGAAAAATGTGTGATTAAAAAAAAGAGAGAAAAATGTAATTTGAAAATAATGAAGATCAAGAGCTAAATGTATAAATACATACAAATTTGCACACTTTCAGGAGACTTTCAATCAAATAGAAAGTGCCATAATATACTGTTTACTTGGGTGAGGCTCAAGAAAGGAGACATTACAAAGAATAAATGAAAAAATTTACAAAATCGCCTGCAAAAAATGCAACAAATTGTGAGAATTTCATACGCTATCAACAAACAGTTTTCCCAGTTATAAGGTACACAGCAAGGAAAAAAAAGTGTCATATGTGAGTGGAATTTCTATTTGCATTCCCTTCTAATCAGAAATGAAAGGGGAAACAAAAAAAGAAAATAGAGATAATATATAACCATTTTGAGCTAAGCTTTACTTTTGGCCTTCTTCAAAACATCCTTCAAAACCAAGGATATCCTATGAGACATATGGTGTTCCAGAAACATTTCATTAACTCTTTCGTATCCCTTTTTCCCCATTGCCAGCCTCGTCTCAACATTTGTGGTTAGCTCAACAATGTTATTTGCAAGTGTTTTTATGCCCTCTTTTCCAGCCGGATGCAGCCACCCAGTGGTTCCATTTACAACAATCTCCATAGTACCTCCAGCTGCGGTCCCCTGAAATGTACAAGACGTGCATGGGTAAGTGTGAAAAAAGAACGAGGAGCACAGGTAGTCTTGCTCTAAAGTATTAGAGAGAGAGTCAACAGAACCAATCCAGCTCCTGGAAGTAAGTGTGTTCTACCATTTTATAAAAAAATAAAATAAAATTGGTGATCAATCCTGGTATAAAGTGGTTCATTCGCAGAGAATATACTAGGTTTACCTATCGAATAGGCTGTGTATTATTTTATTTTCTCGTGCGTGTCTTTGGGATTGGTGGAGAGAAGAAGGCGAAAAACTATGGTCAAATTTATGTATTATAATTGACCCGCGGATCCCAATGGAAACCATAGATCTCCCAATTTGTAGGCTGAATCAGTAACATAATAGGCATATGAAAACAGAAAGCGGCTTTGAGAGAGGTTCTGTAGCATAAAGAAACAAAAGACTTGGCCCATGTTTGGCTAATGTTATAATCTGTTTATAATAGCTCAAGCCACTTTTCATCCACACATTTCGTGGGAGCTACTAGTATTACCCACTTAGCCACCAATCATTTCTATCTATTTATAATTTAAACAGTTTATAAACACTCCCTAAACATACTTAATGCATTAATATGTGTATTCAGTACATTGAAGTATGAAGCATGTAGTGATGTAGATCACCATAATTGAATAGCAAAAATCAAAGGCTTACCAATACAGGCAGCTGAAAAGCCATAGCTTCAATGGTAATCCTCCCAAAGCACTCTCCCCGTGCCTGCATAAAATGTTGAGACTTAATCAGTATGTGGAACCTAAGATTAATCACAAGCATAAAATCCCATCAAATTTCCATTCCCCCCCCCCCCTATTTTTACTGGTTGTCGGGGTTCTATTTCTTTTTATTTATTTATATTTTAATTTGGAGGAGGGGTTAAAATAGTGTCATCCTCGCAGCCGGATAACATTCCCTTCCAGTCGCCATATCTATTCTCATGTCTATTTTTCTCTCTTCCCCAATCACTGACTGCTGTGTATCATGAGTGAATGTACTGCCAAACAAAAAACACAACAGAAGAAAATGATTTCTTTTTTAAAGCATAGAGAAATCACCATGAATCCCTGAAGGACAAATTCATCACTTCGAAAGGCGACCCTTTCTTTTCAAGATATTAAGGGTCCTTTTGATACGCTCCATTTTCCAACTTTTGTAGTGTTTGATTGACAAAATTTTCCCGGGAAAATATTTTTCAACTTTTCAAAATTTCCACCTTTTTGAGGAAAATAAATTCTTGATGTTTTGGTGAGAAAATATTTTTCAACTTTTCAATTTTTTTTTTTTTTGGCAATTGAAAAAAATTCTAAACACAATGGTAAAAAAAAATTTCACTTTTATTGACAATTTTCATGCAAAACAAAGCCAAACGAATGATATTCGGTATGGTTTTTTTTTTTCAAATTTTTTTTTGGTAATTGGAACAAATTCTAGATCCAATGGTAGAAAACATTATCACTTTAATGGACAATTTCCATAAAAAACGAAATCAAACGGATATCAAACTTTCAATATTTTCCATGGAAAATTATACCAATCAAACACAATTAATTACAATTCCCAGCAAAATAATTTCTAGGAAAATCTTTTCCCTGTAAAATATTTTCTTTCAACCCATTTTCCACCTTTCTATCAAACGGACCCTAACTGTATTTTGAGAATGGAAAATTCATGACAAACTCAAAATATTAATAGACAAAATTGACTAGTAGCAGCCAATACTGGATAAATGTCCTGCGTTCATAAGCGAATGGAACTAATGAAGTTTCAAAGGCGCTTCTGAAGAGCTTATTTTCAACTGAGCACCTTCGTATAAAAATTTGGGAAATTATCGTTAAAATGAAAAAAATACAACAGTGAATGTTATTACCAAAGAAGGTGAGCAACATAATGACCTATAATGGGAGAGGGAGAAGGGAAATGATAATATCCGTTAGTACAGCAAGTTCAGGGGGAAATATGAGGAGTCATGTTAGAAAATGATAAAAGAATGCAAAATGGCATCAGATCTATAAATTAACAAAGTACCTGAGAATTTTGAACAAGTACATCAATAGATGCCAGATATGGAGCTACATTCAGAGTTTTGTTAACAAAGTGAACACGATCCTGAATTTTCTTCTCTGCCACAAAATTACGCAGTTCAGTTTCAAATTTGGTCTGGGCATTCAAGTCACTTCCCACTATTACTGCGTGCATTGGTGGCATTTGCAGTTTCTTCTCTTGTATGAGTTGCAGACTTTCATAGAATGATCTAAGAAATAGATCCTGACCTTTCCCACGAGAAACACCTGCAGTAATTTCATATAATTCTAACCGTGTAATCCATTGTATTTACGAATACAAGGTGAACATACTGCACATAAAAATCAACTCCTTTTCTCTCATGTTTAATACGGAGAAAGGTCAAAACAAAATTCACCTTCTGGTAAATCAGTAAAGTATTAAATCAGACAATGAAACACCAGTAACTCAAGGATTATACTAGGTTAATTTGCTTTCAAAAACTGTCTTTACCAGTTAAAAGAAAAAACGATAAGTCTAGTGGTACATAATTTTTATCCATAATTGTTCACATAACACTCACATGAGGTGGGCCCCATATTTTTGCGGGGCCCACCCCCATGTGAGTGTTATGTGGACCATTATGGATAAAAATTATGCACCCATAGCATTTCTCAAGAAAAAATTAGGTTAGGATTCTGTAATGACAATTGTATATTATTTGTTATAGATAGCTTACAGTGTAAATACAAAGGACAAAGGAACTAGTTCATTTTTATTTTTACCCTTCTTGAAATAATAATGCACTGATAGCCAACTCTATCACTTTCTCTATCGGTCAAATAAATTTCAAGGAAAAGAAACAGTTTGGTGGGATTCAATCACCTACTCTGCAGCTGACATTCTTCTCCTACACTTTGTATCATGCCTTTGCTACTTTTGCACTGATTTGTTTGATTTTGTATATATTACCACTAGCTGATGTCAAAAGGTAGCCCTTCATATGTAGCGGGGTAAGATTTATCAGGACAAAATAAGACAGGTGGGAGAAAGAGTACAGGCTTGATTCATAGATCTTGCACAGGATTATGCATGAGACCTTTCCGATGATTTACATGCAAAGTCAGGTTAAACATAGACTATTTGGAAATGAAAATCCCACAAGTGTGACAAAGAAAGGCTGCAACTTCAACCCAATTGAACTAGGCACCAGCAAAGCAGGTTTGAATGTGCTATCATATAGATAAATACAAACTATTAGTTGCCAAAACAACTTTGCACAGACAAATTTATTATTTCATAATTGGAAACATACTATTGATAATGGCAAAGAGAAGATCATCTTTTCGCACTCCAAGTGATTCCCTAATATGCTCTCTAAGGATCCTTCTTGCCACGCTATCTTCGGCTACTTCCATCAAGTCGTTGCTATTTCCAAGGTGCACAACATACGTGTCCGGCATTTTAATCCTGCATCAAAAGTGAAAGACAGTTTTTACCCATCACCCATGTAAAACCACTGAAAGAAACTAGAAATGGATGTGCAAAATTCATATTCAAGGTCTGCAAGGAAGGGGGGAGTTGCCACAGAGAGAGTAGGGACCCTGGTTCTGTGTTATCTTGAATCAATCATTCAGTTTACCTGACAGTTAGATATTAAATCGAAAAGATCTTTTATCCAATTGTGTGCATGGTATTAAAAAGAATCGAATACATAATCTTAAACAACAATACATAGATCCATATATGCATACACCTAGATAGAACAAGAGCTTGGGTGAATTTTCAGTATGTAAAAGGCTATGTATTGTTTGCCTGTTTGGAAGTCTGCACTTGAGGCAATCTCATAATTCAAACTGCTTCCATAACACACACATATAATAGTGCATGTGAGTTGTGACCTAGCATGTGTGGACTGCAAGATAGAAGTTAAAGCATTATCTTCTGCAACAACTGGATGTTAAAAAATTCCATGCGGCACCCAGGCCATCAGAAAACATTTGTGCCTCGAAAATATTAAAGATGCCTGTTGCAGCAGCAAAGCTAGTATGCGGAAGAAGTGTGCACCAGCTTTTCTTTAATAATAAGTGGAAAAATAACAAAGAAGAGGATATATGTATGCAATAATAACCAACATCTATGAACTATGAAGGTCTAGTAAGAGCAAACAAATAATTTTCTACACAGAATTTGTTTAAAAAAGACTATAGGCCACTCATATTAGCACATGAGGAGCACAATCTCTTTCATACACACATACAACAAGAATTTTATGGAGGTCCTGAAATAAACAGAACAGCATGCTGTTATAGAAACGTGGGGGCATCAACATACCCTAGACGGTCATGAGTCCGGTTCTTCCAGTACTCTGCTGTTGTGTGTGAATCTATCATGGCACCTGCAACAAGAGGAAGGTGCTTAACATACTCCAGTTTGAAGTAATGCCCTCGCATTTCATGAATCCACCACAAAATCTTTGGAACTACACGAGGCACATTTTCTTTGAGAACTGCATCCAGCCACTTCCCAGCCACAGCAGTATTTAAAATGACCAAATCAGCTTTAAGAGTCACGTCAACAGCTTCCTGGCCCTTTGCAGATAATACCTGAATGAATGAGAAAACCCACAGTAACGACATTGACCGTGTTGCTCATGTATTTTTATTTACATCTAGAGAAATGGACCTCATTTTACCTGCACTCCTCTGTCCATCATCTTCTGTTCCAAACTGTAAACCACTTCATCCAGCTCAGTTGGCTTTTGATTAGTAATCCAAACAACTTTGGTACCACCAGCTCTTAGCAAAAATGCGAGTTCCATCAATAGTAAAGGCCCTCCTGTGAGGACACAGAAAGTCGTCCTTTATCATTCTTTCTCGTGCATTAAAATAACGAATGACAAATGGATCTCATTAGTTTCAATCCTTTTTTGGACCCAAGAAAAAAAGGTTATATGTCCACATTTAGTGAAACAATTAACAATTGTATTAAAATATATGGTGTTAAGGTAGAACACGAAGAAAAAAAAAAAAAAAAAAAAATCTTTTCGATTTTAGTTCTGTTATTTTCGTCATAAATTCAATTCGTGTAGATGAAAACCATAATCACTAGCATCAGCGAATATTGACACAATTAACAGAAGTTAGCAACCGATTATGGCATAGCAGCAACTACTGGTATTTTCCAAGAGAAATTCACGAGGTAACTGAAGCACTTTCCCAAGCTAAATTTTCAGGTTTTGCATCACCAAGTACATTAGACAAAATAAAGCTGAAACAAAATTCTTCACATAAAACTCTTAATTAAGAACACATGGCTCTGCACATTGCCATCATTTTTTACCTTCATTTTCCAATATTCCCTTCCTACCGAACTCGTTAAATTTGTTGAAGACAAACTTTAGATCAATAAACACTATTTGCCAAGAATTTTTATTTTATTTTTTCCTAGCAGTCACATTAATTATACTTCCAATCAACTCACTATTAGAATTAAATAAAAATAAGAGCGAGTAGAGTTAAAATGGAGCGGAGCGGTACCGGAGAGGGAGAGCTCATGGGAGACTAAAAGAACAAGCTTTGATTTCATGAAACTGAGTGGATTTTCAGTTTCTGCACTTCCTTTTCCAGTTCTCGAAGACTCAAATGAATGCATTTCAGCATTGATTTTGTTGTTCTCAATGTAATTATGAGAATTGCAAGAATCAAAAGAGGCTCTGATGAAAAATACAATAGCAGTGGAGCACAGCAGAATTATTATCAATGGCCATCTTTTCTGAACTAAAATCAATCCCGTCGACGATTGCTTCGCCATATATTAATGTGTGTGTATTTACACATATATATTACATATATCGCGGTGTATGTATAATAATGGAACACAGATCTGTAGTATTGGGGGAATTGATTCGTAAACTTGAGACTTGGATCTGAGTCGACGTCGTTTTGTCTTTCTTCCGGGGTTTCAAAATAGAGCACGTTCGCTACAACTTAAAATTCAATTAAAATTGAGAATATGATCGTTATTGAGTCTCACTCGTCTAATAAAAGTCAACAATAACGGCTAATTTTTCAATTTTAATCTGATTTTAATCCCTACCGAACACGCACTAAATATCACTGTAAAAGTCAACAATAACGGCTAATTTTTCAATTTTAATCTGATTTTAATTCCTACCGAACACGCACTAAATATCACTGTGTACAGTTTATGTACGACCGACCATCTACGAGTGTTGGGTACTTTTTAAATTACCCTTGTCAAATATGTGTTTTGTCAGTTTACCCAAGTTTTTTTTTATATTCACCACAATAGCCGTCCAAGACTTAAAAGACAAAAATATCCTTAAAATGTTATACAATTACATAAATATGGTATTGTTTAAAAGACAAAAATATCATTTTTAACTTATAAAGAATTTCAAACATTCCCAATTAAATTTTAAAACAAAATCACTTTCTTTGTCTGTTTACTCCAGCACAGATAAAAATTGTTTCATTTTTCATTTGCTTCAAACTTAAAAACAGATAAATTTATCAAACGCTATACAAGAAGATATTATTTACAACAATCAGTGGAATAGGTTTACGTATTTTTAAATTCGCTTCGGTTAAATTAGTAAATTTTTTTAATATTTAAATCTTATTTCGATATAGATATATAAAAAATTTACAATTTTAGATGGATCTAAAATCATTTTTAACAAAAACGAGAAAAAAAATATATATCTATATGTATAATTACAGACAAATTTACGATATGTAAAATGTCAAGACATAATGATAGAAAAACCGTGCCCGGATGACCCAGACGTCCGGGCCTGTTCGGGTCCAAACGTTCGGGCCCGAACGGCCCACTCGTCCGGGCAATCTCGGGAGGGTGCGCTTAACAGCGTTTTTAGGCCATAACTTTCTCTCCTAATATCTGATTGAGGTGATTCAAAATGGGTTGAAAAACTAATTCAAAGGGCTACAACTTTGCTTCAGATACCATTTTCGAATTCGATCGTTCCATGTCAAAAATTGATCTCAATATGAAGCTGAAAATCGGTGCAAAACTTTTCAACTTGAAAGTTGATATATGATAATGTTTTGGCTATATTTCATCCATTTGACTCATTTCTTCATCCAATTGATCTCCAACACTCTCGAATATTCATCACAAGGTTAGAAACAAGTTTATAATATTTCCACTTAGTCCCTGAACTATCACTTTCCTCTATATTGGTCTTTTTCGTTCTTTTCTTCTAATTTCCATCGTGTTCGTCCATTGCATTCTAAACCAAAATACAATTGTACTTAGAACACTTAGACCCCAATAAATTATGAAAATGCAATTATTATTGGATGAAAAACATGATAATTGATCTGGATCTTTATTCTTAGAATCGAGTGACCTTCAGACTCTGAATATGCAAATTGTTCCCTTCAACGACCTCTTGCCTTAACGAGATCTTTTCTATTTCAACTTCTTGCCTTCACTGTATCGTTTCCAAGGACAAGTCCCTAAATTTGGATTAAAGAAAAACTATATTGGTTGTTAAAATAAGAAGTTTCTTCTTAGATCTATCAAGAATCTATGTGAATAGAAATTTAGAAACTCGTTATTCTATAAAAGAAATGGAATATTATTGATATTCTGAAATTGGTACAAGGATTATATCAAAAGACAGAAATGTTTTGGTTTTCTTACAGTCTGAGAGTTCAAGTATTTTTCTAACTCATTCTGCCTCTATCTTAACCTAAAGAATTCTATTTATACAACTACATGAGGCTCGATTATTGGCCTCTTACATCATTCATTATCCCATACTCCACTAATAGAATTATATTATTACAACAGTATATCCACTATATAATTATAGTTCTATAATTCTTTTAGGACTTGATTGTTCTTTTCTTAAAATTATAATGGCTTAGTTTACTTTAATCGTTTATTTAATGCTTTATAAACAAATTAAATAAGCAATTTAAAATAAATATTTTAATTGTTTACTTAATATATCATTGTAAAAAAAGAATTTACAATTCACTTCCTTATTTTAATTATTTATATAATACTTAATTATAATTAATAGAATATTAAATAAACAATCGAAATATAAAATTTAAATAAACAATTCAAAGAAACAATTTATTTTATTTATTTAATATTTTATTATTTGTTTATATAATATTTAAATATAATTAAATTTATTATCTTAATTATTAATTGATTAATTCGTTATTTCCTAATTTAATTTTTAATTGAATAATAAATTATTTATCGTTTATTTATCGTTTATTGAAATTAATAGATTATTAAATAAACAATCGAATATTTACTATTTTATTATTTATAAATAAATAATATTTTAGTATTTATAACTAAATAATGTTTAATTATTTATTATTTTAATTGGTAATTGATTAATAAAATATTTATCGTTTATGTAATAGTTTATTGAAATTAATAGATTATTAAATAAACAATCAAATATTTAATTATTTTATTATTTATAACTAAATAATATTTTAGTATTTATAACTAAATAATATTTAATTATTTATTATTTTAATTGTTAATTGATTAATAAATTATTTATCGTTTATGTAATAGTTTAATGAAATTAATAGATTATTAAATAAACAATCGAATATTTAATATTTATTATTTATAACTAAATAATATTTTATTATTTATAACTAAATAATATTTAATTATTTATTATTTTAATTGTTAATTGATTAATAAATTATTTATCGTTTATGTAATAGTTTATTGAAATTAATGGATTATTAAATAAACAATTGAATATTTAATATTTTATTATTTATAACTAAATAATATGTAATTATTTATTATTTTAATTTTTAATTGATTAATAAATTATTTATCGTTTATGTAATAGTTTATTGAAATTAATAGATTATTAAATAAACAATCGAATATTTATTATTTATTATTTATAACTAAATAATATTTTATTATTTATTATTTTAATTGTAAAATTGATTAATTTGTTATTTCCTATTTTAATTTTTAATTAAAAATTAAATAATTTATCGTTTATGTAATAGTTAATTGATTTTAATAGAGTATAAAATAAACAATCGAATATTTAATAATTTATTATTTATAACTAAGTAATATTTAATTACTACACTCTTTTTTGTAACTAAATATTAAACAAACTATTGAATACTAAACAAACTAAATAATTAATAAATAGATTATTAAATAAACCAGTAATTAATATTTTATTATTTATAACTAAATAATATTTTATTATTTTTTACTTTATTTGTTAATTGATTATCTCATTATTTCTTAATTTAATCGTTAATTGAATATTTTATAGAATATTTAATTATAATTAATATAATATTAAATAAACAATTGAATATTGAATATTTTTTTATTTACAACTAAATAAAATTTTATTGTTTTAATTTTAATTTTTAATTTTTAATTGAATATTTCATTATTTATTATTTTAATTGTTAATTGAATATTAATTAATTTATTATTTTATATAATATTTAATTGTACTTAATAGAATATTAAATAAATACTTGAAAAATAAAATTTAAATAAACAATTCAAAGAAACAATTTATTTTGTTTATTTATTATTTTATTATTTATAAGTAAATAATATTTTATTTTGAAATAAATTACTTCTTGTAACTAAATAGTAATCAAACTATTAAAATAAACAAATTAAATAAACTATTAAATGAAATAATTTATTTTAATTGTTCATTTAATGTTTTATAAACAATTTCAATAAATAATTTAAAATAAATATTTTACTTGTTCACTTAATATTTCGTTGTAAAAGAAAAATTTATAATTAAATTTCTTATTTTAATTGTTTATATAATATTTAATTATTATTAATAAAATATTAAACAAACAATCAAAATATAAAATTTAACTAAACAATTTATTTTGTTTATTCAATATTTTATTATTCGTAATTAAATAATATTTCATTTTTAAATAAACTCTTTTTTTGTAACTAAATATTAGACAAACTATTAAAACATACAAATTAAATAAAAAATTAAATGAAATCATTTATTTAATTGTTCATTTTTATTCTTTGTAAACAAATTAAATAAGTAATTTAAAATAAATTTTTTAATTGTTTACTTAATATTTCATTGTAAAAAAATAATTTATAATCGATTATAAATATTAATTATAATTAATAGAATATTAAATAAACAAACGAATATTTAATAATTTATTATTTATAACTAAATGATGTTTAATATTTTACAAACTCTTTTTTCGTGAATTTTTCAAGTTGTTTACAAAATAAATTTAATTGTTTATTTAAATTTTTTTATTTTCATCGTTAAATAAGTTAATTATTTATTTAAATTAAAGATTAAACAAATAATTAAAAATTCATGACAAAATTAAACTATAATTAATATTAAATAATAAAATTAGAAATTAATTTTAAATAAAATATTTAGTATAGCTTGTATTGCATTAATGTTTTTGTTTGAGTGAAATGTTTATTTTGTTTCTGTAACATCCCGAAATTTTCTAGCAAAGATTTTAATATTTTAGAAAGTAATTAAAAATTTTAGAGACTTAATTGAATAAATAGTATAAATGTTATAGGAATTATAATTAAAATAGTTATATGGGAATTAGAAGTGCAATTTTATAAAAATGGGGTAATTGCATATTTACCCAAGGATCAAAATTGTAATTTTATAATGAAATGAGATATTTGCATATTTACCCTAAGGGGTAAAAGTGCAATTTGAGAAATTGCACATTTAGCCCTTATCATCCCCTATAAATTGGGGATGAATGTAGAATTAGGACACGCCTCCCTTTCATTCCTTTACTTCTTCAGGTAAGTTTTATTTTTATTTCTTTGTTTAAGTTAATTAATTATTTATTTGGATAATTATTTATTTATTTTAAGTACTTAATTGATTTATGAGTAGGAATTAAAATTCTTGTTTTAGGGTTCTTTAATAATTAAAGAGAGATAAAATTAGAGTTAAATTTAATTAATTAAATAAAGGATGGTGAATCATAATTTGTCTGTTTCAAATTCTTAACTCTAAAAGTTTTAAAAATTTAGAAGTTATTTCAAGAAAAAAATTAAATTTAGTTTACTTAGCTTGCATTATCAAAGATTGTCTAAAAGATATTTGGGGAAAAGGGGGTAAAAATATGAAATGAAGAAGAATGGATTGAAGTAATTAAAGAAGAAAGGGAGTAGGGATAGAAAATGATTTAGTATAATAGTTGTTAACATTATCATGATATTGGTTATGAAAATTGGGCCACTGATATATGTATATATGTGGACATGGTTAATTCAACTAGAAAGAAAAGTCAATTCCAGAATGAATTTACTGATCTTAACAAAGTTCTTATTCCCAAAATATTACAAATCTCGATACTAATGGAAGTAGTAATTCAATTGATTTGGATGACGTTGATATTTTCGAGTTGGAACGGGAGGATGTACATGAATTAGATATTCTCGATGCAAGAGGGAAGCGAAAGGAACAAAATGCAAAATGTTGAGATTATTTTAAATTGATTCAAACAGGCCGTGTTGTCGATAGAGTTGCATAATCTAAAGCAATATGTAAATACTGTCAACAACGATTGTTATGGCAAAAAGTATTGGAACCATCCACATTAACCGTCACTATAAAGCATGTGCGACCAAGCACGAGTTTCTTCCAGCCGGTCAAACGCAACTGCAATTTGGTAGTCCAGGCACTGGTTCTACAACTACGCCACTTTCTACATGGATGTATTTGGAGGAGAAAGCTCGAACGTGAATGATGAAGTTCGTTGCTACTGCCGAGTTGCCTCTAGCAATAGTGGACAACCAATATTTCATCTTGTACGTGAAAGAGTATCTTCAATCGAGATACGTTGGGGTAAGTCAAAACACTCTTCGTTCAGATACAATTGAATATTTTCGTCATACAAAAAATTATTGATTGTCGATTTAGAAAAATATGAGGGTGCTATATCTTTAACTTCAGATATATGTAAATGGATTAATAAAAAGGGTTATATAACTGCAATTGCACACTACATAGACTCACTTTGGTGTATGCATAAAAAACTTTATTATTTTTAAAATTATTGAGTTCCCTCATAACGCTAACAACATATTTAACGCTATTATGAACATTATTAGAGAATATCGTTGCGAGAGTAAAATTCGCTCATTTACATTCGGCAACGCTATTGTTAATAAGGTAGTTATTGATAAATTGTACATAGTACTGCAGCTCGATTATGGTGGTTATTTATTCCATATTCGATGTGTGTCATATTTTTAATTTAATAGTGCAAGACGGTTTGAAACATATTAAGAATGAAATTCAAATAACTAGGGATGCACTAGTGTATATCCCAATTTCACCTAGTAGAAAAAAAGCATTTGAGTAATTTTGTGCCAAATTTGGGGTGACAAATACGAAAACATTTATTAGTTACGTAGGGTATAGATGGAACTCCACTTACTTATTGTTAAAATCCGTGATTTAATAAATGCAACCATTATACGTTAAGAATAGAGAGAGAGGGTAGACTCTAAATTTGGAGAGTCAAATCTATCTCTATTTATAAAAGTTAAAATAGAGAGTTTTTTGAATCTTATTTTTAAAGCATTAGCCCTTTAAAATAAAGATCATTTTGTATTTAGAGGATCTTTTAAAATACTCTTAGACTGTTAATTTTATGTATCCTACAATCAATTTGATGAGGTTAAAAGACAAAAACATTCACAAAATACCGCTTAGAAAGATAAAAAAAAATGAAATAGTAACATCCCGAGATTTTCTAGCAAAAAAATTAATATTTTAGAAAGTAATTAAAAATTTTAAGGACTAAATTGAATTAATAGTATGAATTTATAGGAATTATAATTAAAATAGTACTATGGAAATTAAAAGTCCAATTTTATAAAAATTGAGTAATTGCATATTTATCCAATGATCAAAAGTGCAATTTTATAATGAAATAATATATTTGCATATTTGCCACAAAGGTTAAAAATGCAATTTAAGAAATCGCACATTTAACATTTATCATCCCCAATAAATAGGGGATGAATGTAGAATTGGGACACGCCTCCCTCACATTCATTTTATTCTGGTGACTTTTATTTTTCTCTTTATTTAAGTTAATTATTTAGTTAATTATATATTTGTTTTAAGTACTTAATTGATTTATGAGCAGGAATTAAAATTCTTGCTTTTGGGTTCTTTAATAATTGAAGGAAGATAAAATTAGAGTTAAATTTAATTAATTAAATCGAGGACGGTGAATTATAATTTCTCTATTTCAAATTCTTAACTCTAAAAGTTTTAAAAATTTGTAACTTATTTCAAAAAAAAAAAAAAAAAATGAGTTTAGTTTACTTAGCTTGCATTATCAAAGATTGTGTGAAAGAAATTTGGGGAAAAGATAGTAAAAAGATGAAACGAAGAAAAATGGTTTGAAATCTATACAATATAAAAAGGTAGTTTTTTTTTTTTTTTGCCACGTGTCGCATTCTCCTATCCTCACCCAAAACGACATTGTATTGGCTTAAGCATCCAATTCGTCGCTTTTTACCTTACCGGAATCTAACAATCCCGTTGCCTTCTCCAAGATGCTTCCTCATATCTATAAAACCGAAGCAAGCAGCCGCCCAGAAATCCCATGAAAAATAGCAAAGCAGCCAGAAGTAGAAGAACAATAATTGAGATGATATTCGAAATTCCAGACTTATATTTTTACAGATTGATTGTGAATTGTGAATTGGAATAATGATGATTTTCAAGGAGTTGTTGTTCTGAATTTGAATCGGAATTGATTTTATAGAAATCGTTGGTTTTGACTACAATTAAAAAAAAGGGCTATGTCTTCGTGAGGCACAGAGACACCGTGTGTGTCTCCTTGCTTGCATGGACACACACGATTCTCCGTGTAGCACGTAGACATCGTGCGTGTCTCCGTGTAGCATAGAGAAACGCACAATCAAGTTGTTGTTCTTATAATGTATAGTGTCAATGGTGAGGTATGTTGGAAAGTTAGTAAAGAAGAATATGAATTTGATAAGAAATTGATTAATAATATGATTGTGTATAGGCTAGTTAATTTTTACATGTATTAATTTTATTTTAGAAATTATGGAATTTCTTTTATAACAATAACGAGAATTTCATTATAATTATTATTATTATTGGTAATTGGGAAATAATATGGTAAATTATGATTAATGAAGAGATTATTTTATCAATGCAAATATTAATCAAGAAAATCGCAAAAAAGATAAATATTGATATTTTTCAACTACAGTACAAAATACATTAATATGTGAAATTATGTGTTTGTATGTGTTTGTTTTCTTTATGTGACATAGTAGTGTGACACTTGTACATTAAGTTTATTTGGAAAACTTATGGATATTCATATGCTTTCAAAGTCATGCATACTTTTGTTGTGATTCTCATTGAGTTTGTGGTTGAAAATTTTAAATGTGAATCTCATTATAGATGTACTGTATTATTGTGTCCGAATAAATATATCGCTTTGAGGCTTCTGACGGTCATTAAGGGTATCCAAGGATAGGGTATTTGAAGTTCGGCACCCGTATATAGGCAGTGTCAGAAGGTCCCTTGGTGGCCTTGGAACTGCGAATAGGCACGTGGATCACTAATATATATATATATTATAATGTGGCATTCTGAGTCTCTATGGGTAAGAACGGATGCATTGACATTGATTTGTGCACAAATGATGGCCATGTTATTTTGAGCTCACACGGTGCATTATAATAAGGATTCATGCTCAAATATACTTGATAGACATCATTTTATCATCATATTTACTGAACTTTATTGTTCATGTTTTATATTTTGTATTGTGGATGGCTCCCCAAGAAACGAATGTGACTATGTAGTAGTCTATAATGTAGAATCAAGATTATAATCAAAATAGATTGTAAAATCAAGATTATAATTTATAACGTAAAATGTAGAAGAGATTAGAGAGTGAGAGTAGGGTGGAAAAAAGGGGAATGTGATGGATATTTATAAGCAAAAAAAAAAAAAGTTCAGTGACCGTTTTGGTCACTGATTCAACGAACTCATGGCTCGCCAATTTACTCGCCGACGAGCCGCTCGCTTGGACGCGAGCCAGCCTGCTCGAGACGAGCCCGAGCAGCTCATGAGCCTTATTTCGACGAGTCGAGCGACTGAACCGCTCAGCCCGTTTGCCACTTCTACACCCAATAAATAAACACAATTCCACCCTTTTAGTTTGATGAAAATTGGCCAAAATTCACTTTTATTGGTCAACTAATAGTCAAATCCATCCATTGGAACTACAGCTGCTGATTTCTCAAAGGTTTGAGACATTTGCTGACACAAATTGAAGGTTATGATAAAATCTGGTAAAAATCCAAAGGTTAGGTACCACTGTTGCACTTCTCTTAAATATTTTGGCCATTTACATATAAAAATTATGTTAAATTAAAATATGAAAAGAAATCAATAAATATTTCTTGAGAAAATCAAAATAAAAAGTCAAAATAGAGAGTATTGTTGAAGTGTGTAAAAATATGGTTTTCTAAATTTAAAAATGCCCTCTATAATGCATAAGATGATCTCTATAAATAAAAATATAAAAGCCTATTGAGGATGCCTTAACTTGGTAATAGAAATAATTTGAAACTAAAATATTTCGGGATTGATTCTAAATAAATAAGACTTTAGTGACTAATTTGAAATTTTGCAGCAACTTTAATGATCAAATGTATATTTTACCCACAAAATTACTTTACTTTGAATTTTGATGTTAAACTTGTCAATAAAATCTGCTCTACTAGTATAGTAAGAGAGGACATATCCCGATCCTCTTAAAACGCCGTACAAATTGCAATTTCTTCGAGCCCTGCTACACAGGGCCAACGTGGCCCCGTTGGCCCTGTCCGTTTAGAAAAACCCAATTTCTTCTCCAAATCTGGACGTGGTGTACAATTTACATAAAACAGAACCAGACAATACAAGTTTAGAAAAACCCAATTTCTTCTCCAATTCTGGACATGTGTACTATTTACATAAAACAGAACCAGAAAATACAAATTGTAAGTCAACTCATCCATAACAAAATCAATGCAGTATTTTGTAACAAATAACACACACCAAGAGTACACGGTATTAGAATATTACTACATATACAAACATTAGCACAACTGGAGCAATAACCATGCCAAAGACTGTTGATTAAGATTTTATCGGCTAGTTGGAGCTTAATTACACATGCTTCTGCACTTCACTTTAAGCAGCAAGCAACATGAGACAGGGTCTTGAATAATCCAATCTTTTTGGAAGTTATGACACGCACATCTGCCTCATTGGGGTGAGAAGCCTTGCAAACCGGAGGGGAACATGAGCTCTCACCAATGTTCCATTCTCCGCATATTCCTATCAAATGAAGTCAATAAGATCATTAGTACATAGTAGAAGAATTTAACTTAGAATGCAGAAACGAATAGTGACTCCCTCCATGACCTTCAAAGCTGTGTTATGCGTAATTAACGAAGTGTGCAAGATGACAGTAGTCTTGTAAGTGTGTAACATTATAAAGAGTGTCTTCTGCACTCTAAAAGCATTCTTGAAATCGTCATTTATGACCTGACCAAATACATTATGCAAATCTATCTAATCATACCTTTTCATGTTGCCTAAAATTCTATAGAGCACATAAAGGTTAAAAGGAGAAAGTGGAACAGAAACTTTTAAATTTACTGTACATAAATATTTGGATTTCAATAAGATGCGAAAATATTGGGACTGAAAGGGTATGCAGTTTCTTTTTGTGTGTTTGCGCCCACTGTAAGATTCTGCCATCTCATGTGAGGATTTCTCAAACATTGATTGAATCAATACAATTCTTGATAGTGCAAAAGATTTGTGGGGAAATCTCAAAAGTGCAGAAAGTTTCTAGCTGCATTAATTCATACCAAACAAATTGCAGACCCACTAAAAATGTGTAGAAAAAGAGAATAATAATTCATGAAGAGAAACGAGTGCTTACAGTTTTCTCAACCATTCCAACACGATGGATGGTACTGAGAAGTTCCCCCTTGTCAAACGGAATTAGAGCTTCCACCCACACCATCATATCCTATTGAGAATATGTTTCCAGCACAAATAAGAACAAGGACTTGTAATTGCACAAAAGACAAGAACATAATTTTGTAAGCATGATAAAAAGGTATCAGACGACCTTTAGTCTTTCCTGAACTGCATTGCAGAATTCTTCTAAGCCTTCACCAGTCAAAGCAGATATGCATACTACATCATTTTCTTTAGCCTCCATCATAAGTTTTTCCAAGTCACTGGCTTTATCAACCTGTCAAAATAATGCATTAACGATCATGAACTGATCATCCTACAACTATTATTGCAGTCAGGAAAACTTGGTTTCTAGCCTGGTAGGATGATGAATAGCCTGGTAGTATGATGAAATGAAAAACATCAACTAAGTAAAAAATTACTGAGGAAAATCAGCTGATTTAGTAACCGCTAGCCAACAGGATTGATCTCTCTATACACATTGCATATCAGAGGTTAGAAAATCTACAACAGCAACATAGGGCACTTAATTCTGATACTCTTGTTCTCTGGCTCGCACCCAAAAAAAATTGGTCACTTTAGATCATACCACATCATCCTGCTAGTACTGTGTGCACCATCAATTGCTACCACCAAGTGTATTGATCAAAAAGCCACTTCTTATATAAAGATCTTGAAGTAAATTTCCTCCTTGAAGGTTTCTTCTTCTTGTTTTAGTAAGTCCATAAACATGCCTCCTCAAGAACCTCTTCGGAATGATTATGTGATTTAAATATGGCCTATCGCCCTGCCTTTCTAATATAGTAAGAAATGATCTGTCAGGAAATTCCCACACGTCCATATAAAGTTTTGAAATAGACCGATAATGAGGATGTCAACAATAAGTCCGAAAGATGGAAGTTTAAAACTTAGCAACCAGAAAACTATCAGTACCTTGTTCCAAACCATTAACATTGGGATCGATGAAGCACCAAGTTCTGCAAGAACTTTGTCCACAGCCTCTATCTGTTGTTCTGCTAGTGGATGGCTGAACGACATAGCAATACACTATAATAAGTTAAATTTGATGCCATTAAAGTCAAGTTAGTCCATCAACCGATCTATCATACCTAATATCCACCACATGCACCAAAAGTGAGGACTCAGAGATTTCTTCCAAAGTTGCCCTAAAGGCAGCAACCTATAGCGAGAAACACCAATTAAAAGAGAGAGGGCATGATTCTGATTTCAGCAGATATAAAGAATAACAACTAAAGAGAATAGATATGTTTCCCAAACTCGCCATACAAATGAAAGACATCCATCAATATTAATGACAACACTTACTAGTGTTGTTGGTAACTTTTGAATGAATCCTACAGTGTCCGAAAGAAGAAACTCCTTTCCGTTCTTCATCTAGATAGAGGAACATAGAACAACTTATTAAGTTTTCAAATAAGAAACCTGCATATTTGATTGTTTAACCTACTTTTTAAGAAAAAGATTAATCTGTTATTCAGATGAAATAACTTATAGTAAGCTGGAGGCTGTATAAATGCAATTTTATGCATCCATGAAAGCAGCTATAGGTAAGTAAATATTCCTCTAATATGAGCATTAAAACATGGAATCCCCAAACTAGAATGCACATCACTGCCAACAAGTAGTATTACATGTCAGGATGATTCACGAAGAACATGAAAAGAAGATTGATAATCATCTCCTTCGGAATATAAGCTACTATGTTAAATCAATTTCCCTCTAAATTCTTCAAGTGGATTTTCCTCACCTGTACCCTTCTTGTAGTAGGATCAAGTGTTGCAAATAACTTATCCTCAGCAAGAACATCAGCCCCAGTCAAACTATTTAGAAGTGTACTCTTTCCAGCATTTGTATATCCAACCTAGACCAGTACACTTGTAGAGGTAAATTCAAATTACCATTAAAGCAGACTTTTACACTCAAGGTAATACCCACCAAAGATACAACAGGAACAGGTACTGAGGTGCGCCGATTTCTGTACTGTTTCCGATGCTTTCGGACAGATTCTATCTCTTTCTTGAGAGCTCCAATCTGAAAACTCCAGAAAGAGTGCATGTCACATGTATGCAAATGGCTGATGCAAGGAAGTCAAACATACAGATTACAAAGTGCTCATAAAAGACAAAATGCAACTGGTAATTCTAAATTCCAGATAGAAACATTACTATCACAAGGAAACTAAAAATTAGATAATGCCGTACGAAATTATAGAAAACTAAGATTTAGTATTGCAATGGGTAATTTCAGTATTATTTACATAATAATACATAAAAATAATTGTTAGATTAATAACAGGCAATTCTAAAGAATTGTTGGCTTAATGACAAGTAAGACATATATTTTCTTAGTGTAAGAAAGTCTCAAAGAAATCAGAACATATATAAGATTTTACAATAGATGAAACACGAGTGACCTAAATACCCTGTAAAACTACATTCATCTACTAGCTTGTGAGCATCTCCTAGTGTGATAAAATTGCAACATTCACGAAAAATGAGCAAAGCTAAAACAGCAAATAGTTCAGAAAGCTGCCTTCCTCAAATAAACACAATAAGAATCAGGTCTGTGCTAGGATTCTTTATATTCACAGTATAACAGATAAGTTATTAATCAAGGTTTGCAATATGAATTATGTATCAGTAGAAATGGGCTCTGAACAAACTGCAATTAAGATGAAAAAATAGAAGTCAATGCAGATGAGTGCTAGAGAGTTTAGGTTCAATGACACTTCAGGAAAAATTGACAAAAATAGCAGAAGGCAAACAGCATACTTGAGTGCGCAGGATACGTTTGTCCACTTCAATTTGTTTCTCACCCATACCCTTCACTTGGCCTCCAGCCTGACGCTCAAGATGGGTCCACATCCTAGTTAACCGCGGCAATTGATATTCCAGTTGAGCCAAGGAGACCTGAAATTTTTTTTCTTTCCTTTTAGTGTCAATATTTGGAAAACTTCGTATGACCTGTATTCTAGCATTAAAATAAATTGCCTGTAAAGCAGCTTCACGGGTGGCAGCTCGCTGGTTGAAAATATCAAGGATGAGGGCTGTGCGGTCACACACCCTAACATCTCCACCAAAATTCTTTTCCAAATTACGCAATTGCCTGTTTAGTACATTTAAAATAACAAGGAAAAAAAAATGAGGAACTCTAGTATAAAAACCCTCACAATGAACTAAGAGAGAGAAAGAGCTCTGACAAAATTACATCTCCTATCCCCTACATCACACGAGAATAGCTAGAGCTCTTATCAAACTAAATTAAAGAAATTATTTCACACAGTGGAAATCAAACTTTCTCAATAGCATTTTCAAAGGTAAAGCATTTCCAGAATAGAAGAAATGGTACTGGAATTTCTCAACAAGGAAAAGAAATCTAAGCATTAAATATTGACCAAAAAATTTATCAAGAAACTAACCCGGGTGATAGTTCATCATCAAAAATTACAGTCTCAACATCAAATGCATGAATTGCACTCTTAATTTCTGCAACCTTGCCTGATCCTATGTATGTCCTTGGATTTGGCATTGCAAGTCTGCACCAAATACAACGCAATACCCCAAATTAACACAATCTTTTAAATATCATTTACCATATGCAACATCAAATATAATCCACAAAACAACAAATAAGAAAATAATTAATATATGGTTCCTACTAATTACTTTTGATAAGTAGAACCAACAACAAGAAGTCCAGCAGTGTCAGCGAGCTGTGCTAATTCACTGAGTGATTCCTCTATACCAAATGAATCATCAGTATCACCTTTTCTCACAACCCCAACAAGGTATGCTTTCTCTTCAAATACCTGTATTGTTTTTCCACATTCACCATTCACCAATTAACATATATAGATCACACTTAAAAAGTCTTGTTATACTTCTTTGGTTAGTTTTCAGTGCACTATTTTATCAAAACCCACAGCAGTCTAAAATTTTCAATCAAATAGTATAAAAGACCCATCGAGGATAAAATCCCACGTCACTTAAATATAAGCATCATAATCACTTGACCTTTCAAGAGAACTGCATCAAGAACTGGACATGTTACAAGAGCTCAAAAACATCAAACGAGTAATAGGATTTCGAAATTGGTGTTACTAAAGCAGTCACCATCTTGCCGGACGCATGAATATAATTTTGCTTAAATATAAAAATAATAGCGAAACCCTATAATGACTTGGTAAGATCAATCACTCATTAAGAACATAATCTTCACTAAAACCCAAATTAAAGAAAAAAAAAAAAACCAACCTCTCTTCCGTTGCGCAATTTGAACCGACTATCATTATCTCTTTCCTCTACATTTCGCCTTTTTTCCGACGAATTTTGATTTTGAGTTTCTTCTTCAAAAGCTTCCTCTTCTGTTAACCTAGTGCTTGCAACGTCATGGACCTCAAAGGCTGCGTTATGCTCCTCAACGGTGTCATCGGGGTACAAAACTTCAACTCCATCCTGCTGAAGAGCACTCGTATAACATATACATGAATTGAGATTTTGGCTATGGCGTTTTAGAGCGAAAATTTTCGAATTCCATCGGGGAATGAAATTTGGTTCACGGATTAGAAACGGGGGTTTGAGGATAGTGGAAAAGCATAAGCATGAGTTCATTGGCAATCAATTATTTTGGTTAATGTGGTGTGGAGAGCTCAATTGATTTGCTTATTTTTATAGTTAGAATTTTGATGGTCGTACGTCCAAAAATGTATACAAGAGTTCCCCTCACGTGAACGTGAAGTAGGACTCATTTGTATAAAATATTTTTTATTTAATTGTTCCTACTCCTATCCCCGTGTGAGGAAGTGTAACCCCTTAGCATTAGGTACACTCTAATGTACTACTAATATTTTTCAGTTAGATATTACACGATAAATACAACGATGAGTTACAACAATTCAATTTTATATTTAGTGTGATTGTACTCATTACTCATTTAATTTAATTTTATTATGATTGTCCGATTTTATATATAGCGTCATCATGATCATTCAATTTGATCATATTTTATCATGATTAACCAATTTTATATAACGTTCTACAATGATTAGTCAACTTATTTTCATCAATTTTAAAATGGCTAAAATGGTAACTTTATACTATATACAAAATAATGTAAAATTATTTAATTTTTTTTAAAAAATAAGTTTTTATTTTAGTTTATTATATATATCTAAGTAGCATTTTTTAAAATAAGTTTTTATTTTATTTACACTTCAATAAAATAATATTACATGCAAATCTAAAAAAATTTCTTATTTTTTAACCACATATTTTCCATCACATCACATCATAAAATTATTATTTTCTCAATAATGTGTGTCAAACACCTAATATATAATACAAAGTTACTGTTTTACTCCTTTTAAAGTTAGTGAAAATGGTGAAAAGAAATTGAGTGACCATGGTGAAACAAAATCAAATTGAGTAATCACGGTGACACTAAGTATAAAGTTGGGTGATCATGATGAAACAAAATCAAATTCAGTGGCCATGATGACACTAAATATAAAGTTTGATGGCATCGATGAATATAACCATAGATTTGCTTATGAAATTATCTATAAGAAATTTTAAATTCAACTAAGATAAGAGGTTTTGAATAATTAAATAGGGGAATTTGCACCGTCGATCCTCAATTTTTTACACATCAATCACTATTCCAAAATTTTTCTTTTCCTCAAAATGGGTTTCAAACGGGGGCTTAGTATTATTGAAAACAATAATATTAGAGTACAAACTCAAAAAGGAATTGTATAACTGAAAGAATGTTTGAAAAAAATTTATTGATAAAAATATTTAGTGGTGGATAAGTAAATAGTACTTCTAGAACTCTCGAAATATGTAAATAAAAAACAATTGAATGTTTATAAACATGAGCCAAACATGTATAAATGCTAAGTTCCCTTGGATTGGGAAAGTTGGAGTTTTAGGAGGGAGTGTATTTTCGTGATCACACTATCAAATGTTTAAATATAGACTTTGTGATCTAAAATCAAATTTCACCAAATTATGTGGGTTGTAACTTGAAAATAGTTCTCAATGGATACATTAAATATAAAAGGAAAAATTACACACATGTTTTTTAACTTTTCTTTTTAATAATTAAGTACAAAAATCTTTCTGTCAAAAATTAGGTGCACCCATACTACGCCCACGTCTACATGAAACCAAAATATGTGACCCTCTCTGTCTCTGGTGGCTATCCACTAACTCCTATCACCGTCATGAAAAATCGATTGCCGCCTTCTCTTCTCACTATTGTTGGTGGATTGACATACAATCAAATCCCAATCATAGGGATGGAGAACCCTAATTCAAGCCCCCGACCAAAATACAAATAAATCTTGAGAATGAACTTGCAATGGTGGCTGGTGAAAGTGTTTTGACAGTAGCACTATAGTGGCTAGTGCTATAGGTATGACGAATATAGGCGAAATCTTCTTCCGTTGTTGCGATAGTTGAGGTGGAAAATAGGTTGTGATGTGATATTGTTTGTGTGGTGGTGCGAATCTGCGTAGTGGTGGTGCGGTGTAAAAATTCGTGCATGGTGGTGATGCGATGTTAGTGATGCTGGTGTCGGTGTGATGGATTGTTGGAATTGATAAAATGATTAAATTTTCTATCAATCCCTTCACATGCATATAAATTATCTATGTTGTAATCAAAGAGAATATTTAAAGCGGAAGCATACCTTGATCCATGTGTCTGATTGCTTGAACGGGTTATGATCTTTCTATTGATATGTAGACTTCTTTTGAATTTTCTCTCTATTGATGGGATGCAAAGATATGAAAACTACGTTCAATTGGGAACCATGACTCATGATAAATAATAACTGAATATGCAGTTATTATCTTTCAGTTCTTAGCAATTGGCCCCTCATCAATTTAAAATAATCGTTCTGCTCTCTACACTTCAATTCAATGACATTTAATACACATTAGTCCAAAATTAGCTTTAATGGATCACTTTAATTGACTAATTTCTAAAAATAGCACCACACGTTTTAATATATATATATATATATACCTGTGTGGCCTCATACGTTGGAATTTTCCAACAATCTCCCACTGGACCATACGTGTAATCTTACAAATGTGTACAACCTTATGAGCTCAAAATTTTGCTATCATTATTAGGGTATTTTCAAACAATTTCGTCCATCGACCATATTGATATAGGATCAAAGCGATTTTTGTCACATTTAACGTGACTAAATCCATTAGTGGTCACGTACACCTCTACAACCAAATCACATATATCAATCATGAGAGTGTAGCATGGAAATTACATGTTATGTGATCCAAACATGTCTAATTCCAACTGATCCAACCTTATTTCTTAAGTGAGATCAATACTGAACTTAACAACAAAATGAAATGAACTGAATACTTTATTTCTGTACAGAAAAATATCAAAAACACAAATGTGTCCAAAACATAAAACGATGAAAATACAAACTCTCACTAAAATATGATATCTTCATGAAATACAACACACATGCGAGCAATGTGCTTATGAAAGACCTTGGGTGACAATGTCAATGTGTTTTGACTTAGATGAGCTTCTGTTGTTATTGGAATATAGAACTCCTGAGTTATGTCACAATATAATTTTAGTGACCTTTCTACGCCATTTAGAATGCGCAGCTCAGTGACAAAATTTCACAGCCATATTCCATGGTCAGATGCCTCATAACATGTTACAAACTCTACTGCCATGGTAGAAGAAACTATGAGTGTCTGCTTGGCACTCTTCCAGAAAATAGTTCCTTCAGGTATAGATAGATATAGCCTGATGTGGATCTCCTACTATCGGCATTCAGCAAAATCAGAATCGGAGTACACATGATCTCTAACTGATATGATCTGATGTATGCGAGCATGTAATCATTTGTTTTCTTTAAATACCTCATAAAGCTTTTGGCTACTTTCCAATGATCCATACCAGGGTTACTCAAATATCTGCCTAGCATTCAAACAATGAATGCTATGTCTGGACGTGTACAAACTTGAGCATACATTAGACTCCTAATAGCTGATGCATAGGGAATCTTTTGCATTTCCTTAACTTCAAGGTCATTTTGCGGGTATTGGTTGAGACTAAATTTGTCTCCCTTAATGACATGAATGTTACTTTATTTACAGTCTTACATGCCAAACCTCTTAAGTACTTTATCGATATAGTTCTTTTGTGACAATCCAAGAACATCTCGAGAGCAATTTCGGTGTATATGATTCCTAATACAAAAGAAGTATCACCAAGATCTTTCATCTCAAAATTTCTTGATAAAAATCTATTGATTTCGTACAACATACCTATATTATTAGTGACAAGCAGTATGTCATCAACATACAAAATCAGGAAAATATGATCACTCTCACTGAACTTGTGATACACACAATCATCAACAGTATTCATATTAAAACCAAATGAGATAATTACTTAATGAAATTTTTGGTACCATTGACGGGAAGCTTGCTTGAGCCCATAAATAAATTTTTTTTAATTTGCAAACCATATTCTTCGGATATCCTGACACAAAGTTTTCTGATTGCACCATATAGATCGTCTCATCAATGTTACCATTGAGAAACGCGGTCTTAACATCCATCTGATGTAGCTCAATGTCAAAGTGTGCAATAAGTGACATAATTGTCTTGAAAGAGTCTTTCGTTGAAATTGGAGAGAAAGTCTCTTTGAAGTCAATGTTTTCCTTTTGGGTAAAGCCTTTAACTACAAGACGAATCTTATATCTTTCCACATTACCTTTCGAATCCCTCTTGGTTTTAAAAATTCATTTGCAACCAATGGGTTTCACATCTTCTAGTAACGGGACAAGATCCCAAACTTTATTGTCTTGTATAGACTTATACTTCTCATTCATGACATCAATCCACTTTTGTGAATCAGAACCCTGTATGGCTTGATGGGAATTGATTGGATCATCTTCCATCATTTCATTATTTTCTTCATGTTCTTGGAGAAATACTATAAAATCATCTGGAATAACATTTTTCTCTCTCTAGTAGATCTCTTTAATGGTATTGGTTCTTGAGATGGTTAAGTTTGTACTTCTGGAATAATTATCTCATTTTGGGCGGGGGTTCTTCAACATTATCTTATTGAGGTTCTGAATATACTTCTTGATCAATGACATGTATATAGACCTATACATTGTCAAAAGCAATAGTAGGAATTGAAACCGATCATTCATCAACTTCTTCTTTAAAGACATTATCTCTAACCTTTTTTCTTCTCCTAAATTCAACATTCTCAAAAAATGTTGCAGTTCCCGTTTCAAAATCGACTTAAGTATGAGATCATAAAATTTATAGCCCTTTGATCGCTCAGAGTAACCAATAAAGTAGTTGGTCACTGTTTTGGGGTCCAATTTCTTCTCATGTGTCTTATAAGGCCTAGCCCCAGTTGAACCCCCAAATGTAAAAATGCTTTAGACTAGGCTTTCTACTTGTCCAAAGCTCATAATGTGTTTTGGCAGCAACTTTAGTTGGTACTCTGTTCATAATATAAGTTGTAGTCTTTAATGCTTCTCCCCATAGTGGTTTTGGTAAGGTAGAATGTCTAATCATATTCATTACCATATCCTTAAGAGTCTTGTTTCGTCTTTCAGCTACATTATTCATGGTAAGCGATCCTGACATGGTGTATTGTGAGACGATTCCACATTCCTCTAGGTATTTAGCAAATGGTCCGGACATTGTTTACCTGAATCATCATATCTGTCGTAGTATTCACCACCATGGGTAGATCTAATGTTCTTTATCATTTCGTTGAATTGATTCTCAACTTTAGTTTTAAAAACTTTGAACATGTCCAGCGACTCAGACTTTTTATGAATAAGATATAAGTACCTATAACGTGAGTAATCGTCTATGAATGATATAAAATATTGTTGACCATTTCAAGAAGCTAAATATTTATGTGTATCAATTCTAAGATATCTGAAATCTTGTTAGCACCTAATCTCTTTGTTTTGGTCTATTTTTCCTTGATACATTCAATACAAACATCAACATCCGTGAAGTCAATGGAATCTAAAATATCATCTGACATAAGTCGTTCAACTCCAGCTTTTGAGATGTGACCTAAGCGCTTGTGCCATAATTTTGCTGAATTTTCATTATTTAGTTTGCGTTTAGTACCACGTGATTCCATATGCAATGTTTCATTATATGAATAACCGTATCAATGAAATATAAGTTATCATATGCACATAATAAACCAGTACCAATAACATTGGAATTTAATGAAATACTAAACTGATTGTTTCCAAATGAACAATAATACCCAGATTTGTCCAACAAAAAAACAGAAACCAAATTCTGTCTAAAAGACGGTACAACAAAAGTGTCTTTTGAATCCAAATAATGACCAGTTCCTAACAATAACCTAAAAGTGCCTATTACATCAACTTCCACTGATTTGCCTTCACACACATAGATGTATCTTTCACCATCATTTGACTTTCGGTAGCACAGGCAGCCTTGCATAGAAACACTTATGTGAGTAGTGGCACCAGAATCTAATCATCAAGTATTTCTAGGTATTGAAGCCAAATTAACCTCAGAACAGATCAAAGTAAGATTTGTACCTTTCTTTGCACGCTAAGTGTGATATTTGGTACAGTCCTTCACATATCCAGTCTTGCTGTAACAGAAACATGTCCCTTTGTCTTCGTGCCATTTCTTTTGTGCTGGACCATTAGGAGCGGCTTTATGTTCCTTCTTTCTTTTCTTGCCCTTATCCTTAGAAGTGCTTCCCAAGTGAGCGCTATTAGTTCTTTCTTGCTTCAACCTTTCTTCCTCTTGCACACAATATGAAATGAGCTCATTTAGAGATCATTTCTCCTTCTGGCAGTTATAACTGACCTTAAATTGACTGAATTGTGCAGGAAACGAGATCAATACCAAATGTACAAGCACGTCATCAGACAATTAGAGCTTTAGCCCCTTAAGTTTAGAAGCAATGTGAGACATCTCCATGATGTACTCTCTTATGTTTCCATTACCTTTATACTTCATTGAAATCAAGTTTTTCAAAAGTGTGTTTGTTTTAGCCCTATAGTTTTTCGCAAAACATTTCTCAATTTCAGCAAGGAAATCTTTGGCATTAGTTACTTCTTCAGACAACGCGCCTTTAAAGGCTTCAGGAATGCCACACTTAATGATCTTTAGACTTACGCGATTTGAGCGATCTCATTTCTCAAAGTTCCTCTTTTCATCAAATGAACTTTTCTCGTAAGAGGAGTGAGATGCTCAATCCGGAACGCAAGATCTAGATCCATGCAGCCAAGAACAATTAATATGTTCTCTTTCCAATCCTTAAAGTTTGTCCCATTGAGCATGTGAATAGAATTAACATTTGTAAATATAATAGTAGCAGATGAACTAGCTGTATGGAGAACAAAATAAAGAAATAAAATTACACTATATTAATATTAACATTCAATAATCAATAAACTCAAATAATGGTAAGCCCCGTCTCAAGATACCTAGCACATCATTAATATCAAGTCTTTGGACAGTAGTATTAATTGTAAGTGGTACTCTTGGTGTAGTGATCAAACATTGACAATAACTCTTGTCAAATAATAAACCAATCTTTGGATTGATTTATTATTCACATGAAAGCCTCATAATTGTCACACATTGACCACCACAAGTGTGCATGCAATTTAGTCAAATATTAACCTTCCTTTGAGTTGGCTAATATCTGCATGAATGAGCACACACACAAATTTCTTCTAATATTCTAAGTTAATTAATTTGCACAAGAAAGATTGTTTTGGCAACATGCTGCTTCAATCAATTCACTTTCAAATATTATATTCCAAAATGAGTCCTTTATACCAAAATTTGAAAAGCAAAACACCAAATTTGTATATTTTATTTATCTTGAAACTGTAGGGGCCTAAGGGTTAATAACTCAAAACTTTAGGGGTCAAAATTAATTAATTCAAAACTTTTAGGGGCAAAATTTAAAATTTAAAACTTTTGGGGCCAATCAGAACAAAATCAAAAACTTTGAGGGCTTTAATTGCAAAATTCAGAACTTAAATGACCCAAATTAATTAATTTTAAAACTCCAATGGCTGAATTATTAGAACACATAACCTTAAGACCCAATTATGATGAACTTTAAGCTTTATGGGCTGAAACTTAAAATTTAATCATAATATTAAATTGCAAGCAAAGTCTAAAATTATCTAATTTGCAGCCCAAGCCCCCGTCCCCAAAATTCACCCAAACCTGAAACCCTAAACAAATTTCCCCATTTTCCTCCTCCCTTGGCGACGTTGGTCGGCGCCGTCAAGGCTATGCTTGGGACCGCGCACCTGAGGGAAGTGGCCCTTCCCCGCCAGCCTATTGTGGTTGTGGTTGTGGTGGTGGTAGGTTGTTGGAAGAGTGGGGTTTGTGAGATTGGGTGAGAAGAAAACTAGTTATCGATGACAATGGTTGCGATTGTGGTGTGGAGGAAAAACACGTGAAGAATGGGAGAGAAGAAGTGCAATGGGTGAGGGATGGGGTGTGAGAATAGTGTTTGCGATCAGTTAATTGGTGTGAATAATAAATAATGAGAACCGTTAAATGTACGTAATTGTGACCTCTAAATTATGTCTTTATGACTATAACTTTGAATAATTTGTTACTAACAAATAATATGTAACCTATTAAATGTGTGATATGTAAGTAAAATATGTAATTGTGACATACAAATTGTCTATTTGTGATTATGTGTTTGTGTGATTTGTGACTTGTATATAATCGTGACTATAAATTGTTTATTATCGTGAAATGACTTGATTAATTAAATTTTAAATTACAAATTTTTACCAATGATAAAAAAATGTGGTCAAATTTTGATCAGGGAGCACAAGATGTGACCACATCATTTTTGAAAAAAAAAAAAATCAACATTTTTTTATTTTGAAAATGTATCTAAAACCTTTAAAAGTTATGTAATTTTCCCAACATAAAATTGTTAACGAGTCGTACTTTGATTTAACATTTGAGCAAGTGTGATTATTCAAAATTTCAAGTTAATTAGACTCGATAATAATTGGATCAATGTTAATTGGTTCATACTACATGTACATAAATGTTGACATAATCAGGAACGGACCCAAAAAAAAAAATTCAATGTGGGCAACGATATTATTCAAGGTAAAAAAAAAAAAAAACATTATTATAACACAAATATTATACTAAAAGTTATTGTACTTTCTTTAAGCACTAACTTAGGTTGTTATTTTTAATATTTACCAAAAGTCAATATTTTTTGTTCGCCCCATTTCTTTATTATTTGTGTAAATTGCTCAAAAATAAACAAGGGAAAATTACATAAAAATGGGCGATTAAAGATCAATTTTTTAAAATCAAATTTGAACTTTATTTATTCAATTTTCAGGTTTTTTTCATTTTAATTAAATATTAGTTATACAATTTTCATCCTAAACCACAGAAACCATTTTCACTCTCTCTATCTCTTCACCGGCGACGCCTCCCATATCTGCCGACGACGTCACTGCACTCATCGCGTCGATGCAGATCCGCTTCGCTCATCGCTGCACGGTGCATATCCATTCTTCTCCCTTTTTTTATTTCTGAGTGGTGGTGATTGACGGTTCGATGGTAGAGGTGCAGAGTGCTGTGGTGGTGAATGTGTGCGGTGTGGTGGTAGGAACGGATATTAGGTGCTGTGTGCGGTGATATGCTTTGGTGCGGTGGATGTGGAGGTGTGTGATGCAGTGCGGCATTCGGGTGAATGGTGTGGTATCGTGCGTGGATGGTGTTGCGATGGGGGTGGAGTTCTGCGGTGCCGTTAATAGGTCGTGTGTGGAGTTGTGTCGTGTGGTGCGGTGGATGTGATGTTTGGGTGGTTTTAGTGGCGGTGGTGGATCGGGCTGCTGATGGTGGATCTAGAGTTGGTGGCGATGGATTTATCCGTGGTGATGGTGTGCTTTACGTCCTGATTTGGTAGCTATGTTGTGGAGGTAAAGTGGTGGTGGATCGACTGTTGACGGTGGATCTCTATTTGGTGGTTGTGCCATGAAGGTGTCGTGGCAGTGGTGGTGGTGGCAGTAGTGGTGGTGGTGGTGGAGGTGTACGGTGTGGTGGTAGGAATGGAGATCTCTGGTGGTGAGGTGGTGGGGGTGGGGGTGGGGGTGGTGGTGGAGGTGGAGGTGGGAGGTATCATGGCAGTGGTGGTGGAGATGTGCGGTGGTGGGAATTGAGATCTCTGGTGGCACGGTGCAATTGTGGTTGCTATGTGTTGTGGTTGTGGCTGTAGTGGTGGATGTGGTCATGGCGATGGTTGTGGGTGGGATGAGATGAGATGGGGTGGTGTCGTGACCAATTATTTAGTTGACTATGACTAATAATTGGTTAATTTTTAACAAATAAATAATATGTGACCTGAAAATTGTGACCGCGAGTCACAATTTATTAAGTTGTAATCGAGTTGTAACCAATAAAAATTTTGATTTTTTCAATCTGACATACAAAAATTTTTAATTTGTGATTGAGAAATAACATGTGACTATAAAATTATTGATTTGTAACCAGAAAATAAGTTATGACCAATAACTATAAAATCTTGATTTGTGATCGAGAAATAGTCTTATGACTTAAAAAATTGTTGATTTATGATCGAGAAAAAAATTTGTGACCGAAAATTAATTTTTAACTAATTAATTAGATAATTGTGATCAATTGCATATAATTGTAACCTTAAAAATTATCGAAATCGGAGCAGTCGTTGGAATTAAGCAGCGACGGACAGTCGGCGGAATTAAGTTGTGGCCAGAATAGTCGCCAGAGTAGAGCTAGTCATCGAAATAGTCGTTGAAGTAGAGCGGCTATCGAAACTGTCGCCGAGATAGTCTCCGGAGCGGTAGGGATCGGTGGAGGTGGAGTGAGTTAATTATATTATATTATAATTAAATATTTAATTAATAAATAAATACCTAATTTTTGGAATTTTGAAACTTAATACCTGAAAATTAATTTGGTCATAATTAAAAGCTGATCCATGAATTCTTCTCAATAAACAAATACAATAAATGGGCAGCCCACATAATAATTCAGAATTCTATACCAATCCGTCAAACATTTAAACCACACCAAAACCCGACAGAATTGATAACCCAAACACGGCCTTGATTGGGTCCAATAAATACTTTTTAGGTTTTAGACAAAAGAGAGCAAAGGAAGAAGACAACAAAAGCTTCGAAGGCTAAAAGGCTTAAATACTATTTTTCTCTCCTCTCTCTCTCTTTTCTTTTCCTAGGGTTTTCACATTCTCCCTCTAGTTTTTCAATATGAACAACAAGAGAGCTTGAATATGACCGATCTTGGTGCTGGTAAAAATCATTTTTCTCAAAGTTCATTTCATTTCAGCTCAAAGTTCATGCATGCACTGTGCCTTCATTGTCCTTGGATATAATGATTTACACTCATGTGAATTTGTAGGTTTTTGTACATTGATCTTGACAATACATTTTCAAATCAACTGTCAGATTTTTTACGCAGTCTGGTGTCAATCAAGGTTAGGGCTGGGCAAAATGTCCGAACCGAATCGAACCGAACGGATTTTCTTAAATTAAAAACCTGAACGGATATCCAAATCGAGAACCGATGGGTTTGGTTCGATTTTAGACCAAGAACCGAATTTTTTTTTGACAATTGGACATTTGGGCTTCAAGTATATTAAATATAACCCAAACCGACCAACATAAAAAAAATTGAAAAAAAACCCACTAAATATAAAAGGGACAGAGCCCTAGAATTTTCGGTCTTCTCTTCTTCAAAACTGACCAACATAAAAAAAAATTGCAAAAAAAAAAAGCCACTAAATATAAAAGGGAAATAACCCTAGAATTTTCGGTCTTCTCTTCTTTTTCTCTCTTCAGTCCATTCCCGCCGCACAACATGTTTCTCGTCCAGTCATGAGTCATTTTCTCTCAGCTTGAAGAAGTCCTCCTCCTTCTAGATCTCACACTAAACTGTAGTACTCTCGTATTTATTCTTTTCATATTTAAGAGACGTGAGATTTTACCCTCTTAACGCCGACAGTGCTTTCGTTCTTTTATCGTGTTTACAATGACAAGTTTTCTAAGCATTCCAAGAGCTTTGCATATAGATTTCCAACTCTAGTTACTGGATTCTTTTTTTTTTTACATGGTACTCCAGAAATTGTTAACATTTTAATGGTACATAGAAAGTCAAGCAATCGATAATTACATTACATAGTTAGTAAGTATTTTTAATACTTTAAAATATTACGTTCATTTGTAAAAGCTAAAATTGAACCGGTCAATATTCCCACACAGATTCACTCGATGAAAGTACTGAGCACGTTGGGGTTGCCTCACTTCTCACAATGTTTTCAGAAAACAGGAATGATTTTAGTACAATTTCTCAAAATGGAGAACATAGTTAGATGCTTTTATATGTTACCTTTTTGGTGGGTAAACAGTGGAGCAGTAACTGTTTGAGGGAAGCAGCCAGAAAATTTGTGATCTATATTGTTAGTACTAAAATGTTAGCATTTTATGAAAACTTTCTAATATGTTATGGATTAATTATTCAAGACGCACCGATAAAGTTTTCTAAATGTATTTATATAGTGTTATTATAAATGTTAAAAAAATTAATTATAGTAGAAACCGAACAGAACCGAACGGAACCGAATCCGAACGGTTCCAGAATTATATCTGGAACCGACGGTTCCATTTACTAAATACCCGAAAATTTCTGGAACCGAAAAAACCGAACCGAACCGAACCGACCTGCGCCCACCCCTAATCAAGGTGCACATTTTATGCGTACGTGTTGTTCAATCCATGTTAATAATCAATCATGTTGACCCATTTAAGAATTATCGGAATTTAATTGAATCATTGAACAAAAAATATCCAATCCTGTATGATATACCAAGAACAAAAGATCATTCTCGTCCAATGAAACCTTTGATTCATATGTTTCAACACTTTTCAACCTTTATTCCACAAAAACATGCCATTCTTTTCCATTCTCCTCGACCTCGACGCATCAATAGAACATAAGATTTTTCAAAATTTACTTCACCCTTCAACAAAAAACCACAAAACTTTAACGTTCAAATCACGTGTCACACCATATTTGGGTACGCTGAACTAGAAAAGAGCTAAATAGAATTAAGAAAATAATTTTTTTTTGTCATATTTCTATCTAATCCTGGGTATAGCGTATATAAATATGGATTCAATGATCACCAAGTGAACTGACGTCAACGACTGAGTCGGATCATCCATAACATAACTATAAATACTAACTGTCATCCCTAATGAACAGTAAACAACTTCAAAAAAAGGCAATTCAATCTCAGATAATCACAAATATGGCGAAGGGAAAGCACATTTGCCTAATTTAAAATCACTTAATAATCCAGACCTCTTTTGGCATAATAGCCCGCAGCAGCTTTTAAATGCTTCTTTTGATGACTTCATGTCATTTAGAGTAATTGAAATTAAAAGGGTTTTTTTTTTTTTTTTTTTAAAACTTTTTTACAGTATTTTCAGTCCCTACTCTTTTCCAAAGAGAAGAAATACAACAGTGACAACCCATACGCGAGATGGTGTTATGGGATTCAGCTAATTAAGTTATTACACTTTATCATCATGGAACCACCATCTAGTCTCCTTCGGAGATCTTCCGTTCCTACAGTTCTTCACATAGCGATCATTGTCTGTCGGACGTTGCTGCAGAAAAAACAACTCAGAAGACTAACCTACTAGGTTCAAAGAGATTGTTGCAAAAACTAAACTTTTAAGTTGACTCGTGTGCCAAACATGATTTTAAAAAAAAAAAAAAAAAAAATTACTAACCAAACTTACTTTTATATAATAAAGTATATCTTTACTTCCCAAAAGTAGTAACTTTTAAGCACAACCAAACATGGTTTAATGCAAGAACCAAAAGAGTTGCACTTTAAAGTGAACAAACCTTGGCAGGCGAGCTCGATAACATGGAGAGAATGCTGATGCAAATCGAACTAACAGTCATAGCCGGGGACCACGAGTCATACAAAATGTCTGTAAAGATAAATAGTGTTCCATAAGTTATGGTAATCAACAAGATTCTAAGAAAACCACATAATCTCTTTCTTCCATTGAAGGGGTAAGACATAAAAATAAACCAAATGAAAAAAATGCTTCTGATGCCTGTTTGAACAAATTAGTCTTAGCTGACTTGATCCAAGAAAAAATAAATAAATAAATAAACTACTATTCCCAATAGCACGAGACGAACGATAAACCAAACAGTTTATTCTTGTTCTAATGTTCGCTTTCTAGATTTTTTTTTTTTAGGACATCACTGATAGTATATCTTTATTGAACGACGGAGGGAGGGATCTGGAAAGAAAACAAGAATAAACTCATTTCTAAGATATTTCAAAATAAAATGACAATAAACCAGAACCAATCATCTTGCATTATTCGAGTTAGAGACCTTGTAGTCCGCAGCCTCAGGCCTTTCCTTTCACTAAAACAAAGCTTCACTCATGGCACTTCTTCACTTTTGATAATAAATGTTGTTAATTGGAGCAATTTTATAGATATCATTTAGGCATAATAATTCAGAAGGCTAATTCTCAACTCAATAAAACCCTTCTCACATTTATAAAAGGGTTGATTCAACAACCTGGATTTACCTCTACTACTCTGTTATATGAAGGAACAGTTCGATATTTAAACCACAAGGCTCAAATCCTATCCAATTACCTCCTCCATGAACTTCAGCATTTTTTAATTACCTTGTTCCATGTCATTCTAAATTCAAAAATCACTGTGAAATCTTATGCATAATAATTTTCATTCAAAAGTTGGGGGGGAAAGACCAATTTGCCTGACACATCCAAAATCTTCTTAGAAAGCCTGGTACTAAAGAAGCTTAGACTCAAGTGATGAATGTACATTCCAACTCGTGCACTCCACATCGCTCTTAAGGTTCAAGGCATATGTGTAAAACATGGGACTAACATCGCACCATATGTTTGTCAAAGACAACAAAGAAAGCCGGAACCTCTGCAAATACTTGAACCTGACAACTTCTACCTACAATATCGTGATGCAATATACATCATAATTTTATCACCACAACATCTGAGGAAAAGCTAGTTTCCAGGGAACCAATCTCCTACCCACCCTCAACAAGAAGAAAAACAAAAAAGTATGTCGAACTTTAAACAGGCATTTCTTCACACTGGGCAGTATGAAATGATGTGAAAACAAAGCAAATGATTTGGAAGCAGAACACTGTAATAGCTATCTTAATTGCCCAACTTAAAAATTTAAACTACGGCACACTTTTTTCATAAAATAGATGCGCATGTTCAAACCTTAATGCATTTTTTGATACTGAACGTATTTATCACAAATTTTATTTAGATGATATCATTATAATTTTACTTGTCAACATAAATTTAATTATGATTACCACCTCGGAGTTCTACACTCCAATATTTTGGACATGTTTCAGATGTTGGAAAAAAAAAAAAACTTGAGGTACGTACAAGAGTCAGTGCACATGGATGGTGAATGCTAATTTAAACGGAAATAATAGAATCTAGGGCAATCTAACAACATTTCTTATGCACGGGCAAAACTGAGAGAAGGTTTAGAAGTTAAACCGTTTAGGGTGCTACGTGGCTGTGAAAAAAATATCGTTCATGTATACTGAAAATCTGCAGCGCAAAGACGATACATACATGTAAACCTTAAATTACAATTTCTAGAAGTACTTTGCAGTCTGATTGTTTGGAAGATTATAATGAAATGAACGGAAACCTTAAATTAATAGGTACTTTAAATAGTAACATTTCTTTTACTTTGAGCTATGACTCATAATCTATTAACACTTCCCGGTCTGGAGTGTAATACCAAAGTCTGTGGAGAGTAATACCAAAGTCTGTTATATTGCAAGAACATGGTGCCGAAAGAATGACGGACAATCCCAGCGCAAAGGCATTTTTTGGAACGTATGTTGGAAAAATTGGGAAAACAAAGCATTCCGAAGAAGAAGAGATTAGAAAGTTGAACAGTGGAAGCCAAAACAAACAACTTCAACAATCTCAAAGTACAAGACAGTGAATGATTAATAAAATCATGTAATCTGCAAAATTTAAAATTCTTATAATTGATGCTATGATTGATTGCCAAGTTGGTGACAACCTGGTATATCATAGCAATACATGATACCTCTTGTAGTGGAGTGTAGATTGGAATAAAATAGTACTTTGCACATGCAGAAATTTCAAAAATGAATTAAATAATGGTTCTAATTTATTTTTTACATCTTTGTCTGTCATTCTATTTCACATCCTTAAGACATAAAAAGTTAAAAAAGGCAGGCCCGACACAACCTACGTTACACCTCTAAGCATGACTTATACAGAGATAAAGTTGAAATAGGGATTTCAAAATTCATGAGCATCATTTCGATATATCTCAAACTGAAGAAACCATCCCCATCCCCATCCTATCCTTTGACCTAGTGATGAAAGACAGCCCTCATCAGGGCATAAAAATTATGAAGACTGACATGGACACACAAAATTGCAGAGTCAGATATCAGTGCTATAGAAGCAGTAGTAGAGATGCTTCTCCATTCAGTCAGTCGACTCTTAGCTAGCTCTAACAATGCAATGAAGTTTTTAGAGCCTCAATAAAATGGAGGCATCCTATGAAACACATTCGCCCCCTCTTTCTACCTACACTGGACATAGACAAAGCCATTGTAGGTACCAACCCTGCTCTATTTTCAAATTTGAACAGCTCTTTCAGCCTTAAACCACTTGACCACTTCCATGAAATGAAGACTCCGATCAAAACATTTTATTTTATATTTCATACGAGGACATGATATTAATTTTATAGGAAGTAACTCAAAAACTAATTTAATATGTTCATTCACTTTAACCAAGTTGGTAGAAAGTATGCAATACCAATTATAAATCAAAAGGGAAAGGAATAAATTAAAACAACAACCATATATTATAAAAATCCAAACCGGAAAAAAGGTTAATAAAATTCAAAGGGCATAGAGTAGCATACCTAGACATATATGCCCATTGCTATAAATGTGAGGGTGAAGTGGGGCTGGAGGTATAAATATAACCTGCCCAAGGAAATACAAAAATTCAATCTAATTAAATGAACCCAGTCTCAATCACCATTCAAGAAAATTAAAGACCTCAAACCCTAAAAAACTAGGTCAAAGAAACCTTCCTTGGTGGATTGATTCAACAAAACTAAATATAGAAAAATAAAGAAATCAAATCATTTGAATATTCACCTGAGGCGCTTCCATTGGGTAATGCTCCGGAAAATCCACCTGTAGCTGATACGTTTCACCTGCGTACAGAGTCCCCGGTGCACCGTTGACTTCGATTACCCATCTAATACCACCAAAATTAAATCCATTATTACACCAATTTTCCGATTTTTCCATCAATCAAATAAAATTGGACACCAAATCACAGAAAATTAAAAAGAAAAGAACAAAACCCTCAGCAAAGAAAAGAAAAGAACAAAAACCTCTGCAGATTATCCGTTACTTTGTGCTTGAAACCCGACGGCGGATTCACCTGCCATTCCGTTAGCTCTTTCTGTAGCCGATTGCATGCAATCTTACTCAAAGCCTAATAAATCACTCGATCAATTTTGACAAAAAAATAATAATGATATTAATTATTATTCCTAGGGCTATACAACATATACATCCACTAATTCACCTAAACATACAATGTATACATACAACAAAAACCTGATGAATTGGAATAAAAAACGGTACCTTGCGTGAAGCAGCAGAGGTAGAGCTCATGGCGTACAAACAATTTTAGAGAGAAATCAGAAAGAGACCAAAATTTAGATGCATTTGTGGGATTAATTAGTGGAATCTGATTGGATTATTATGGAGGGTAAAAAGAGAAGGTTCCGAAGAATTAGATTCCACGATTTTGTTTGGTCAAAAGGAGAGAGAAATTGAAGGCCAGTGATTGATCTGATCCACACGTAAGGATCGCACGTATGTGGGTTATCTAGTGTATTCACGTGCAGGACAATCGACTCGACTGACCTTTTCATATCATCTGATTCTATGCACTAAAGCAGTGTGACAGTGTACTTCGTGATCGGCTCACGTGAAATATCTTTTTATTCTTCCTGTTTTTTATGGGGTTGAATCGCATCCCAGACGGCCATCACCTGTTCTGTCCTGAATCTTGATGAAGGAAGTAAATCGTAAGTTATGTCTCTAAGGATATATGGTGGAAGACTGTTTGTACACTTGCACTGGCAAAATTCATATTTCAGGATCGGAGATGTGCCCTGTGGGCTATTCTTCTTTTTTTTTAAGTAAGCTTCACCCTTGTTTGTTCTTCATTATTTTTAAAATATTTTATTTTAATTATATATTTTTTAATAAAATAATATTACACGTAAATTCAATTTTTATTTTATTTTTTAACCACACAGTCTTCGTCAAATTACTTTTTCGAATGTATTTTTGACTAAAATGGGGTTCAGTAAATGAGATTTTGAGAAAAAAAAATATACTTGAAATAGTGATTTCTAAAAAATATGTAATAAAAAAATAAGAAAATTAAGTTTATTTATAATATTATTTTATGAAAAAGTGTGATTGAAAATGTATTTTTGAAACAATGGAACATGACTAAATTCATGCGCATAGGAGAAAAGTGTTGATGGTGAAAATTATCAAATTAACTTTTTGGGCGAGACAAACTAAGCAACTGCCCCATTATTTAAAAATATTTTCCCATTACAATAATTTTATACGTAAATCCAAAATTTTCTTCTACTTTTTAACAACTCACTTCCAAAAATCACTATTACAACTTCTATTTTTTCCTCGTAACATGGCTCAAATAGTGGCTAAGTTTGTCTAATAATTTTTGAGTGTTCATATACTTTCTTATACAGTAAAACTTCTATAAAATAATGGTATTGGGATTAAGAAAAATTATTATTTTTGAGGAATTTTTAATTTATAGAATATTTTATACTTTTATAACTTATATTATATTTTTATATAATATATGTAAGCACACAAAAATGAACACGCATACATGCATTAAAGATTAAACATTAATGTATATGGTTTCAAAATTTAACATCTTGAAATGTTAATTATTCAAATTATTTCAAGTACTCATTGAATAATATTTCTACATTAATTAGTTTTAACTTAAAACCTCCAATCATTTCGAATTTCATACATTTTTTTACTATGACGTTTCATTTGAAATGAGTTATAAAATCTACAAGATTCAGTCAAATGAAAATATTAACGTTGAACCAAAAGTTAGAAGTGAAGATGAAGAATCAATGGATTGTGTGAAACTATTCTTGGTCTAGGTTATGGAAATGCGATGGATGTGGAGCACCTTTTAAACTATTCTAGTCAAAATAATGTGGTGATGAGATCTCATACTGATGAAAATATTATTCAATGGGTACTCGATGTGCCTATAAATGATGATCATGATCCAAATAATAATTGTGTATTACCAATCGTTTCTTTAAAAAATGTATTTTAAGCTGTTGTAACTTTAAATAATTAATTTGTACAAAACGAATAAAAATATGACAAATATAGTATTGCATTGCAATAAATTAAGAATGAAGTTGGGCTTGGGTATAAAGAAAAAAACAAAAGACTTTAAATGCCTATTTTGAAATAGAGAAGAATCGAAGAAAATATTGTCAAATTAAATTTGTTAATTTGTATTGGTATGAACTTTTATGAATTTATGCATTTATTATTTTATATATTTGTTGGGTCTTAAAGGATCTAAAAAAAAACTTATTATCTTATATATTTAATGGAGTTATTAATTTAGTACACCGGCTTAAGTCGGGATAGAAATTTTTTATCATTTAAACGAAATTATTAATTTATCGAACATTTATTTATCGAGATTTTACTATATAAAAAAATAGCTGCTACTAATCTATTCGATTGTCAACAAAAATAGATCAATTCAACTATGATATTTTCAAAATAAATTGTGAGCTTTTTCAAATAGGAATGAACAACGTTCAACAACAGAAATAGGACAGACTTCTATATTGTGTGTACTTTTGATTTTCAAATAATGACTTTGTCGACATTTATACAAAATAGAATTTAAAAAGTCGATATTTAAAAATAAGTTTCAAAAGACTTTCTATTTTAACCTTTTAGCCATGCTTACCTGCTTACGAAATAAGGGACTCTTTGTTAAAAAGTCCAGTCAAACAATATGTTTGAACAAAGAGCATTTTCTCAATGTTTATTGGTAAAATGGTCTCCATTAAAAAATAGAATAAATAAATGGTATAAACGATTTAAAATATCCCTATCATGAAAAGGTCAATATACCCTTTCAATCCAATTAAATTTCTCAATTCGTCTCCAACCCAATTAACGAGCTCTCTGTCTCATGTGCTTGCTTCCCCCACAAAATCTTGTTATTTATTGTATTACTCACCTATATTTTCTACATTTTGAGTATTTGAACAAGAATTTTGGTTTCTAAATTATCTACATTGAAATCTCTAAATATTTGAAGAAAAAAGAAAGGTATTTTTGGTAATTTCATGTACATTGGTATTTTTATTATTGAATATAGTATGAAATGATATTTTAGTTGATTTATTTTCTACAGTTGGTGTATTTCTGTACTGGGTGTAACTATTGGACGGTTTACAGTACAAAATGATACTCTAGTTGTTTTACGTAGTGCAGAATGACAGTACATTCGTTATCTTCCATGTAAAATGACAATACAAACATTATCCGTTATAGTCTGCCCGTTCTTGATAATAGAATGTTATTACTTTGATAATTTAAATATGATAGCTATTTTTATATTACTTTGATATATACTTGAGTAAACTATTTAATTTTTTTATTTTATTTGTAGCTATGGATTTTGTAGAAATGATATGGATACACATATGTTATTTTGTTAAGTTTAAAAAGACTGAAGAAGACAAATGGACATTGAGTTATTTAGAGAATGCTGAAGAAAATGTGAATATTCTTTATGTTCCAACTAACCTTTCGTATATAGAGTTGTACAACAAAATGCAAGAACTTGTTAATGTGGATTCAAAGTTATATGAAATTGAGATGATGTCTCTTAATCCTGGTATGACTAAGTTTTCAGTTCCACCACAAAGGATTAATTGTAACATGAAAGTGAAGTGATTTCTTTCTATTTGTTAAAAAACATCCTCTTTGTGTGACTATTTCAACCAAAGTTGCAGATTTGTGTGATAGTGTAAGGGAGTTTGAAATAGATGGTGGAGTCGAAACCAATGGTGAAGTAGAAAAGGGATATGTGAGCAATCAAAATGAAGTTGTGCAATATGATGTTGATTATGAGAATGATAACGTAGAAGGAAATTATGTGGATTGAGATAATTTGAACATAATTGAAGGTTGTTCTGAAAAACAAGATTTCCAAGATAAATCTCATCGTAGCGATGAAAACAATATTGATTTCTCAATGCAAGAGGACATTGTTGGTACTTCAACAGAAGCTTTTTTTTTTCAATTCCATATAGATCATCAGTTAGGATTCTCGAAAATGAGGATGTACATGAAGATGAATTATTTCCAACTAAAAGTGCTTTGATATCGAAAATTCAACTCCTTGTTGTCGTACCAATTTGAATTCAAAGTAAAGAAATCAAATAAGAGTGTGTATACAGTAGTTTGTGTTGGGGAAAGTTGCAACTGGCGTTTACGAGCAACGAGGATAGCTGAATCTAAGATTTTTCAAATATAAAAATTTTCTCGCCATCACACTTGCTCCATGAGTGTTCGTTGCATGGATAATAGACATGCTATCTATTTGGTACTTGGAAAGCACATAGGTCCAAAGTATCAGGATGCTAAGATAGTGTACAGACCAAGAAACATCATCAATGACATTCGGCGATAATTTGGCATAACTATAAAATATCACAAGGCGTACATGACCAAAGAATTTGCTTACAAAGAGGTTCGAGGTAGCCCTGATGATAGCTATGCGAAGTTACCATTGTATTGTTACGTTTTGGAGAGAAAAGATCCTGACACGTTGACCTTTATTGAAACTGATAATGATGGACATTTCATGTATTTTTTCATGGCATTAGGTCCAAACATACGTGAATTTCTCTCTTTAGTCCGACGGGTAATTTGTGTGGATGGAACATTTTTGAAATCTAAGTATCGAGGTACATTACTTGTTGCCACATGTCAAGATGCAAATCGTCAAATTTATCCACTTGTGTGGGGCATAGTAGATTCTGAAAACAATAACTCATGGACTTGGTTCTTTCAGAAATTGCGGCAAATAACCGACGACACGGACGAGCTAGTCATTATATCTGATCGTGCACCTAGCATGTCAAATGGTTTTAGCAACGTCTATCTTAACGCACATCATGAGTATTGTATATGGCATCTGCAAACTAACTTGAAGAGCAAATTTCCTCGCATTCATATTATGCCATTGTTTAGAGCTACAATATTCTCTAAGTACCCTCGAATTTTCTCGTATAGACTACATAATGCTTGCATATTGATCTCAAATTTTGCTAAACTATATGCCTCTGCAGTAGCTCTAAACAATGGTATAATATGAATGTGAGGAAATTTGCTCTTCAAGTTAGTTTGCAAATGCCATATACAATACCCATGATGTGCGTTCAGATAGATGTTGCTAAAACCATTTGACATGCTAGGTGCACGATCAGATATAATGACTAGCTTGAAGAGCAAATTTCCTCGCATTCATATTATGCCATTGTTTAGAGCTACTGCAGAGGCATATAGTTTAGCAAAATTTGAGATCAATATGCAAGCATTATGCAGTCTATACGAGAAAATTTGAGGGTACTTAGAGAATGATGTTGGTGTGAAGTATTGGTTAAGAGCACATTTCAATGGAATCAGATACAATAGTATGACCACAAACAATGTCGAATCATTGAACGCATTGTTGAAAAGTGCTCGAGAATTTCCTATACTCGCTTTAATCGAGCATATCAGAGAGAAGATGCGGAGATTGTTTCATGATAGTCGTGTTGATGTCACCCCGCATTTGGAGGAGAAAATATATGATAGGTACAACGAGTGAAAAGGCTTCGAGATAAAGCTCTTAGTTCAGATGAGATGCAAGTGAGTGATGAAATGGAAAGTTTTATTGTTCATTTGGAGATGGGAACATGCACATGCAAAGAATTTGATCTGGACCAATTTCCATGTGCACATGCAATTGCTGTAATAAGAGATGTTGGAGAAAACTGTTACAAGTTTTGCTCTCCATTTATAGCACTTTTTATGGAAACAAGCGTATTCTGAATATATATATCCACTGCCAAACGAGGCGGACTGGGAAATTCCCGATAATGTTCGATTAAGAAAGGTGATACGAACGTTGACATGAAGAGGAAGTAGACGTCCACCAAAAAAAAGAAACAATCAGCCAGAGAGACGCGCAAGTCTCGTAAGTGTAGTAGGTGTTTAAAAATTGGGCACAACCTTTATCACTTGTATAGATCGTGTACCACTCAGCGAGAGACATGAACAATGAAGACAGGGCGACAAATATGTGGCTTTTGTATTGTTACGATGTACTCCTTATGTAATATTGAAAAATGATGGTGGTGTTATGTTACGATATACTACTTTTGTCATTTTGAAAATCAAACTATGTATAATGTTTGGAAAGAGGGATTATGTAATTATCTTAGGCTCAATGAAGCCATAATGGCAGTTATACTGTATAACGACAGTTGTGTCATTTTCTTTGTAGAGGCAGAACGACACTTGTGCCGTTTTCAAAACAGTAACGACAGTTGTGTCATTTTCTTTTTCCTCTCGATTAAGTAATGAGCATAAATCTTGAATGTTGTAAGGGGCGTGTTCAGTCTGCGACTTAAATGAGTTCAGCTTATCATTATCGTGGTTCGGACGGGTCGCGGCTCTTCAAAATCGACTTTATTGGCAGAATGACACTTGTGTCGTTTTCAAAATAGTAACGGCAGTTGTGTCATTTTCTTTTTCCTCTCCGTTAAGTAATGATCATAAATCTCGAATGTTGTAAAGAGCGTGTTTAGCCTGCAACTTAAATGGGTTCCGTTTATCGATTATCGTGACTCGAAAGGGTCGCAACTCTTCAAAATCGATTTTATGGCAGAAGGACACAAGTGTCGTTCTGTTGATTTTTTCAATATTTTGCTACTTTTTAAGGTAAGGACATCAAGGATTAAACCCCCCAACCTAAAAAGGATGAAAATATTGATTGTGTCACAACTAACGGTGAAATTGATATAGAATATAAGGTATGAAACGATGAAAGCACAAGTCCTAGTATAGATTCGGTTGAAAGTACAAGGAATTGATATATCTCAAGTATTTTGTAAGGGACGTGTTCAGCCTGCAACTTAAATGGGTTCCGTTTATCGATTATTGTGGCTCGGACGGGTCGCGACTCTTCAAATCGATTTTATTGGCGTTCTGTTGATTTTCCCAATATTTTGCTACTTTTTAAGGCAATGACATCAAGGATTGGACTCCCTAACCTAACAATGACGAAAATATTGATTGTGTAACAACTAATGGTGGAATTGATATAGAATATAAGGTATGAAATGGGAAAAGCACAAGTCTTAGTCTAGATTCGATTGAAAGTACAAGGAATTGGCATATCTCAAGTATTTTGTAAGGGGCGTGTTCAGCTTGCAACTTAAATGAGTTTCGTTTATCGATTATTATGGCTCGGACGGGTTGCGGCTCTTCAAAATCAATTTTATTGGCAGAACGACACTTGTGTCATTCTGGTATCCAGTAACGACAAAAGTGACGTGCTAGTCTAATTTTTCTTTGCAAACATAACGACAGCTCTGTCGTTCTGGTGCCTGTTCTCAAACCAGTAACGGCTGAAGTGTCGTTTTCTATGCTGTTGTTGTCCTTAAGGATTGGACCCCCAACATGAGGAACAATACATTAACGTATACAGGCAGAACGACAGATGTGTCGTGCTCGTTCAATTGTTTTTGCAACCATAACAACAGTTTTGTCATTCTGTTGTTTGTTCTCCAACCGGAATGCCACAAGTGTCGTTTTTTGCGCTGTTGCGTTCATTTACCGTACTTTTTCCTAATCACGAATGACACAATTGTCAGTATCGTTGAGTTTTATTTAAACGTAGTACAATAGTTGTTTAATAAATGTTCTCATCCATTGTCGGCACAAGTATCTTTTTTTATAGTAAAGGCACTTGTGTCGTTATCATCAACAAGTTTGGTCGAAATTCATTATCATCAACATGTTTGGAACCAGAACGATACAAGTGTCGTTTTCTACATTGTTGTCGTTCTGGTGCCTATTCTCATCCGATTGTCAGCACAAGTGTCGTTCTTTTCATAGTAACGGCACTCGTGTCGTTATCATCAACATATTACTTCATTTATAACGTCACCATTGTCGTTCTCTTACATCTCTAAATTAAGGGCATTAATACTTTAACTATAACAAAATTTACCAAAATATACGGATAAAAATTACACCGTTGAAAAGAAATGCATTACGACATTTGCATTAAGGGTATCAAAACTGTACAATTACAAAATCATTCTCCAGGATATTAATACAAATAACTACAAAATTTTTGACTAAATCTATGGATCAAAGTGCCATGCAAATATTTCAGCAGCTAATTTCTTCCTTCAAATAGGCATATATTTCGGACGAACCAAATCCACATTTAATTGAACTTGCAAAAATTCTAAATATTTAACTGTAAATAGCCCACAATTAGATCTGCAAAAATAATAAAACATATACGAAAGTTAGATAGAAGTGACATACACGAAAGATTGTATACATGTTGGTGCTAAATGTTAGATTACACCAAGCTTACCCATTTGTTTGTCCAGGAGCTCCAACTCTCTGATAAAGGAACATCTTGGTGTTAAAATTTTCTTCACGCGCTACATGTAACTTTATCAACCAGGGAACGACCACTTGAATAGGCTTCATACATTCGGCCAGCTGAGCAGCACGAATATGTTTTGGCAAGCTATCATAAATATAAATAGTTCGCTCCATCAAATCAATCTTTAATGCAAACTAGTGAGATCTCGATACACAATAAGGAACATACAAAAATCGATAATTACTCCAATGTTTACCAAGCATTGATGAAGTCCCTTCGACATAATCGACGAGCTCTTGGTCGAATACGTAATTAATGTTTTTTTTCTTAGGTGTGTCCATTTTTAGGTAGGCTTTCTTGACAAGTTGCCAAAAATAACAATCCAATATGGCACAATCTTACTGAAATATATGTGAATATGTCACTGCCCTTTCTCTAATGTGGTATAAGGCCGAGTCGACGTGTGCTGTACGATAGAGAGTGAGTAATTAAATGCATTATTTTCAAAGTAATAATTATGATATACACGTATTACTTACATCATCGATAAGCCACCCGTCATCTATCAATAAGTCAACAAAGAATTTTCGTCGCACTTCACAAATAACCAAAGTTACTACATCACTGTAAAAACCATGATATCAACATAAGTAACATGTAAATCGAAACTTATGTTCATTTCAATGTGTCATCCACTTAAATAGAATGAATTACCTCTGCGATGCATTTGCCAACCACTTGTTGAGGTCTTCAACTTTTGCAGGATCTACTTCCCTTAGAGAATCATATGCCTGAATGTTCAACAGTTTTCTCATCTTTAAGGGATTAGTGTATGGAGAAAGCAGCATGGCTGATTTTCTCTTAACTTGATGCCCTCTTCCTACAGCCAATTTGGAGTTCGGATCGTCAATCACAATGATTTCATTACTAGGTTGGCATTCATGTGAAGATATCAAAGGCTCTCCAACATCTCCTACAAAGGTTGATCAAACACAATTTAATCCATTTTAACACACAACATTGAAAAGTGAAATATTCAAATGTGAATTATATATACCTTTGTTAAATATATTTGAATCCTCTTTCGTCCCAACAGTCTTCTCTTTCTCTCCAATCCAAAAAGAAGGCCGTTGTTGGTACACAACTATGGCAGATGAATGATTTGACACAAATCTTACAAAAGGGACCCAAACAAAAAAATTATTTTTAGCTTATTGCAAAGAGTAACAGGGAGAATATACCATCATCATATGTAGGAAAAGCCTCGTATTGTTTATTCGGTGTGACTTCTTCTTCAGAGCATTCTACAATAATCACTGGCTCTTCTACTCTTCCCTCTTCATTGTGTTCACTGTGTGTACTATAAGCACGGTCATCAAATCCACTCCTTTCCTGTTGAACTCCACCTCGACCAGCTAATTGGAGAAACAAATCAATTTTCTTTTCCACTTAGTTGAAGTGCTCCAACATCTCACCTCGCAGCCTCTCCTCAACTCCTTTCAATTCTAGTTTTATTATGTTAGTGATATAATCATAAAAAAGTTTTTGGTGGTCGTCTAGCTAATGTCCATGGCTAGACACAGATGGTGGATCACATTTTCTTGATGGTGCATTATCATTCTCATCATTTTCTTCACCATCATCCTCAAAATGGGCATTATCTAGCTTAGGATCGGCATCATCATCAAAAGGTCCAGATTCTTTCCAAAATGGCTCCTACAGTTCATCATCTGTAGGATTTAGAGTACAATGTACCTCAATCTGAGAAAACAAGAATGTTTAAGTATTCAGTCAATTGTTTAGTTATAATTTCAATACGCCATGTAGATATTATTAAACAAACTTACATTTGACGATTCCAAAAAAGAGCAAAGTGTTTCCCCCCGAATTTGCTTGCACATTTCCCAGCCTATCATTCTTGGAATTCTAGAGTCGTTCATCACACGATCGAATCTTTTTCCAATTCTGGGAGTTGCTTCAAACGCCCAAATCTGTACAATCAATAATATAATTTTCAGTAACATAATTAAAAAAGTCTAATGTATAAAATAATTTTAGAAAATAGTACCATGATTGCAAGGGGAAATCCATGGAGATAATACGGATATCGTTTACAAGTTGTATGATTCCTCAAAATTTCTCCCAAATCACGCTTGAAGACCTTAGTAGTGTACTCATATGATTTTTCCCCCATGAGTAGTTGTTAAATCTATCGAGATCATCCACCAAATAAAATTAAAATGGGTTAATATATGTGTTCTCTTCTGTAGCCAAAATTACATATACCAATATAACGAGCATGCCCAACTTATATTTATCGCTCTTGTGTTTGTAACGTTTGAAAACATCTAACAATAAGCCTCTCTTTATTCTGTCGTTGCAATGCTTGAAACGTTCCTTAACCAGTCTACAATTATACCCTAGAGTCGGATCCCCATCCTCCATATCTCCCGCTTTAAACTCAGTTACCAATGTAAACTCTTGCAATCTAACTCTTGCGAGCTTATCTCCGATTTTAATCCATATGTTATTTTCTTTTGAGGTACTTATCAACCTCAATATTAACTGATGGACCAATTGTGATGTAAGCTTTATATCCCTCAAGCTCAACAACTGTCTAAAGCAAGAGTGTGTAAATACGTCTTGATGTAAGTCATCCAAACTGTAGAATATTTCATCAATCAATTTCATTCTACACCTATTACTTATCTTTACATTCACTATATCTTCAGCATCCATTTTTTCCTACAACCAAAAATTTAAAACAGTAATTGAGTTAGGAATCAATGAGATTACATATACAGTTAACTACAAGAAATTATGATACATTTAATGATGAGATGTAGATTAATATTGGACATCACTCGAGATAAAAGTATTACATTATTAGTGGGCAAATGACATTATTTAATACCTTAGCCCAACCCAAAAAACACCGTGGTGACGTTAAATCAAAGAAAAGTAACAAGAATTTCTTCAACTCAATAAAAAATCACTCTAGGACAATGACAATCTATGGATGGTTTACTTAGGATACTCGATTCCATTGCAAAACACAAACTCACATTAGTAGGAACATATGGATTCTATACAAAACCATTTGAAACAAATTACATTATGATCACTCCATGACAATAAATGGATGTTTTACTTAAAGCAAGTCAATCTTCTAATCTCTACTACATGGCAGCTAGATCATATTCATCAGCATTTAGGGCGGATTCGACAATTCTACCACAACAGGGATTTTACAGTATAAGCAAAATAACACATTAACCCTCTCTACAAGTTTTTCTCGTATTGCTCTATATGCAACAGAGAAATAAGCAAATTTTTCTATTTGGTTTAATCCCATAGAAAGTGGATCATATTTGATTGGAACACTGCAATAATACATTACAGAAGTATTATGGACCAGATCAATGCAATCATTTATTCTCATTAGCAAAGGATGCATAATGTGAAAACTTCAAAGCTAAGATGACAACCATATAAATTTTATACACGAAAAATGTGAAAGTTAATAACCATCAGTCTAAGAGAAGTTTGTGATTTGTGAGAATACTAATGAAGTGCATATAAGTCCATTCTTCTTCAGTCAGAATGTCGCAAAAAAAGAACCACGTCAAGAAGCTGAAAAGAGCAATAGAAACATAAACCTCTTTCCTTCCTTCAACCAAAAGACGCTTAGTTACTTTTGCATGTTTTAAACATTAAAATGCAAAAAAAGACTAAAAAAAACAGTATAAGCAAAATGTTTTCAACATTTTCTCATCTGATCCTTTTCTCCCACCCCTCTCTCACTCCGTATAATGGGACACCAAGATCGACAAAATTTACGGAGAAACTAAGAAGCCTAGCCAGCAAAACTAAGGTAGAAAACTTACTCCTCGTGCGTCGCTTCCACCGTCATAGTAGTATGGAGAGGAATTTTTGTATTTTTTTCGCAAATTTGTAGTCGATTTTAGTGGGTATTGTGGTGAAGTTGATGAGATGTAAAGGAGAAGAAGAAGACGTTAATTTCAAATGGAGAAGAAGAAGATTTTTTCTAATGATAAAAAAGGATTTTACAGTGTTGAAGGAGGGGAAGTAACGAGAGAAATGAGGGGAAATTGGGAGATTTTGGAGTTAAAAATTGAAGGGCCATTTTGTTATTTTACCAATTAATTATTTAGAATTTTTTTCCTTTTAATATGGGTTAAAGGCTATTTGTCCAATATCATGGGGTGGCACGGCTGTTTGGCCAAATTTCCCACGAAATAATGGCTCAACTCTTCACAAGTTTGGGTGGCAAACGGGCCAAGCCCGAAAGCTAGGTCGCTTGAGCTTTTTATATGCATGAGCCAAGAGTATAGCCAATCACAAAAAAAAAAAAAAAAAATTATGCAAGGCGAGATGGCCCATCTCATTTAGACTCATGGACTAGCTCGTTTTCTACTCATTTATTTATTTCTTTATAAAAAAAATTACTTTTTGGATTTATTTTGTTAATTTTTTTAAAAATAAAAACAGCTAACAGTTCGAACAATAGGCCCAAGCTAACGGACCGAGTCAAGTTCAGGCCGACTTGGCCGATTACCACCCATGTAAGCCACCAAAATTTTGGAAGTCATTTTCCACGTCGAATGGTTTGAAGTTGAGTTAATCAACAAATCCAAGGCGCAACAACTCTTCGGGGTCCAGAGTTATCCAATGGTTGTTAGTACTCGAAATATTACTAATGTTGGAAGCGGTTTGATAGGCATGTTAAACACCTAGGGGGGATATTGAGAAACAACTACAAACAAGGCTTTTAAACGGTTCTGCATTTTGTTTTATGGAAGGAGAAGGAAAGAATGCAGGTTGTAAAGTGAGATGCAATTCACTATAATAATGGGAATTTGGGGATTTATCAAGGAAATGAAATAAGTTGGTATTTATAGGAAAGTAAATATTCTTTGGTGGGGGTAGGTGGGACAGCGTGTAAAACTAGTTTATTTAGGTTTGGACAACTTGACACGTCAAGATATTAGTTTACATAGGATTAGGTTGCCTAGTGCGTAAATAGCCCAATCCTGTGTCGACCAAGCCTCTTTGGCACTAGAGTCCTATCCAAGTTCGGCATGAGAAATTCCGTGTTCTGGCCTATACAAGAAGGCTAACATGATTTAATTTTTTGTTCAAAGATTGGAAAAAAAAAACAGAAGAAATGTGTTGAATACTTATTGTAGGACGTGCCTCACAACTACACCAAAATAATCTAATTTACTCATTTTACACACCTAATTCGGACCTCTTACACTTTCTAATTGGTGTCGGAGTGACATGTTAGAAAAATCACGCTTAGTAAAAATGGAAGAAAACAAGGCAAGAGAGAAAAATGGGGATACAAAGGAAGTCAAGTGATGGGCCAAGAAGGAGATATGGAGATCTATGTAGGGCAGGGGACATAAGAAAGTTCACATGGGTGGGAGCCATGGGACGCTAACATAAGAAGGGGTAGTTGGGGTGAGGTTGTTTCCATGCATATAAAGTACTAGTTTTGTTACATGTACATCAAGTTTGACATTGTTGTGAGGTGACAGTTTTTATACATTGATTTTAAAAACACTTTAAACAATCAATGACACAGATTTTGACACATCTTGAATGTCAAACTTATTGTATGCGAAAAGTGTGCAAGTAATTTAATTCATAAAATACTCATTCAATTCTAGGGGCTAGAAATATGTAGCATTGCATCAACATTAGAAATCCAAGCTTAGATTGCATATTTTACTCTATTTGGTCTTATTTTTATAAGTTACGATAAACAAGTGAATGATTCATTGTTTGCTACCGACACACAAGCCATTGGATTCGGTTTGTTGTACTTTTATAAGTTTTTCTATAACTAGATAGTTGTAAGAATTAGATGTTCTACATTAATAAAGTATGCAAGTTGGTTAACGCATGGAGCCATGCTAGTGTCCAATCTCGTACCTCGACAAAAAAGAGGTTAAAATACCATCCTTATACTATATGTCAGACCCTCAACGTATGGACAACTCGGACAATGGTCATTGTAATTGAGAGAAACATCATGATTCACAATTATTAGCAAATTGTTCCCACCTAACTATCAACTACTCCCGAAATGAACTTCTGTGACGTTAGTACCTTATTTTTAACCAATCACAAGCTAGTATGGTTACCTTGTTGATAAATTTCATAGTAATTATGCTAAGGACAAGAATCACATTAGTAATTGATAGTTTGAAAATCATACATATAGAAAATATTGTTATGTATGAATATTATCAGCTAAATCTTCATCTCATTGCTCCTTAAAATAATTAGCCGTTAATGGGGCAAGTCAAAACGATATGGAGAGGAGAGGGGGCCTAGCCATTAGATAGGAAATCATAAAAGTCGGCCTATTACCGACTATAACCCTAATTAGGGTTTACATAATTCCGGCCTACATACTTAAAATTACCACATAATAATAATAAAGTACGTAAGGTGTACAAACGACCCAAGTGATCACTGACATATTGGGCCTAATCACAGTATTATTGCAAATCATACATCTAACTTGTAAAAATCGTAATCAAATGGAAGCCCACATAATAGAATTATTCCAACATTCTCCCATTTGGGCAAACATTTGATTGATATAGAAAAAATTTAACATCCAGGCCAGACTATATAGGTGGCCACACAAGTATAGCTGCAATAATAACACCTTACACAACACGATCCGATCCAACAAGAATGTTAACATCGAGCATGAAAGTCGTTACACCAATCAAATGATGTAAGACCACTCCACAGCTACAAATGCCAACATCCTTATTGACATGGATCTCCATCCTCCAACCAATGTGGTAGTATATAGTATGAACTTAGCACCAAATGTGATCAAAAAATTGTGCTAATCCATATCGGTACTCGTAATGTTTCTAATCAAAATGAAGCTACATGTCTGTAAAAGAGACTCATCTTATGTCTTTAATTGACATATCTCGAGATCAAAATGATATCATAATAAAAGATATAAGTCAAATGAATGCACAAAATAATTTAAAAATATATATTATTATTAGAAGAGGATGTACCCGAAAAACATATGAGTTGCTTACGGTACCCTGTGAAGGGATCAAGCTAAAATGTAGTCCTCTTATATAAATAACTTCCACTAACCAAAAATATCAAATGTTTTCACAATACCCATATTAGTAACATATGTCTTAAAAACTTCAGGAACGAGTTAAAAGATCTGCAATCATCGCCTCTGTTATCATAATAGCGATTTGCCTCGAGATAGAGTAATAATTTTTAGCCCAGAAATAAAATTCATTAACTAAGCGGCTTGAATTGTAGCTCCATAACATGCCACAAACTCAGCCTGCATAATATAAGATGCCACTACAGTCTGCTTAACACTTTTCTAAGAAATAGCACCACTAACTAACATGAAAATATAACCTGAGGTTGATTTCAAATCATCTTGAAATCCAGCAAAATCCAAGTCTGAGTAGCCTACCACCTCAAGGTGATTTGAATGTTGGAAAGTGAGCATGTGACTTTCAGTTTTCTTTAAGTATCTCATAACTTTCTTAGCCGCTTTCCAATGCTCTTGCCCAAGATTCCACTGAAACCTACTGAGAACACGTCATATATAAACATTATGAGAAAATCCAAATACGCCACACGATTTCTATCACGATGTATTTCAATACCAATCACATAAGTGGCTTCTCCAAAATCTTTCATTTCAAAAATAGCAGATAACATTTCCCTTTTCTCACAAAATAACCCCAAGTGACAGCTGGTAAGCAAAATGTCATCAACACACATGACAAGATAAACAAAATTTATCCCTACTAGTTTTGAGATAAATACATTGATCAACTGTATTTTCAACAAAACCAAGAGAAGTAACAAACTTGTTAAAATTCAAATACCACTGCCATGATGCCTACTTGAGACCATATAAGGATTTATTTACCTTATATACCAAGGTTTCTTTTCCCTTCTCAACAAAAATTCATTCAATGTGAAACTCCCACTATCACCAACTTTTCAAAAATTTGGCAGTGATTGACTTAACAATTCTACATTAGATTTTGTCATCTTTCCTCTTATATAATCAACACAAGTGTCACAATCAAAGAAGTCGAGAGAGGAAAGTATCTCAACTTTAACCACTCTCTCCATCCTACCCTTTGAAATGTGACCCAACTGCTTATGCCACAACATAGAGGATGATTCATGAACCAAAGACATTTTTTTTTGACAAATTCGCAACATAAGAGACTTCAACAAAAGAAGTCAAAGACACTTTATATAAACCATCACATGAGAAGCCATATCCAATCAAACGAAAGAATCAAAAATTAATTCAACCATTCCATTACCAAAAAATTAAAAGAAAAACCAAAAGTATCAAGTTTCGATAAAGAAATTAAATTCTGTCTCATTGTCGATACAAAAGTAGTATTCTCTAAAACAAGAGAGACCAAAATCTAAAAATAACTTCACTATTCCTATGAACTCGACCTTCACTTGAACTCCATTCCCAACGCACATGCTTACTCCATTCTCACTTGGCTTCCGTTTTCTCGTGAATCCCTACGGAACACTTCTTCTCCAACCAAGTCTTAAACTTAAAACAGTCTTTCTGCCAGTGACCTTTCTTTTTGCAGAACTTGTATTGATAATTTTTCTTTATCGTTCCTTTGGGACAACCAGAAGTCGGACCTCCAAAAATTTTGTTATGCTGATTGTGGTGTGACTTGTTGCCCTTGTGAAACTTAGACTTATGGTTATGAGAAAACCCATTGTTCTGTGGTGACTAAAAAGCTAATTGCGCAGTCTCGACATTCTCACGCCTCAACCTATATTTCTCTTGGGCACATACAACGATAATGTAATTCAAATCCCATTTATCTATTTGAGCATTATAAGCAACCTTAAGCTGATTAAACTGGCTCTGAAAACTATTCAGAACATGATAGACCAGAAAATACTTAGTAATGGAAATTTTAAGAACCTTTAATTTAGAAGATATATTTATCATCTTCATAACGTGCTCCCTCACACCACTTATACCACCATATCTCATATTCATTAGTTTGTCCATCAGATCTCCAGTTTCAACTTTATCAGACTCAACAAATCTCGCTCCTATGACATCCACAAAAGCTTTAGCATTTTGATTATCCGGAATAGCACTTATAATGGAATCGAATATAGAGCGCTTAATAATTTTCAAACAAAGTCAGTTAGCACTTTCTCACTTTTCATACTCAGCTACAAATTCAGGATCGCTTTTATCTGTGGGTTTCGAAAGCTGCTTCTCCTTTGCAAAATCCAACCCTAAAAGACCAAGTGTTATTTCTACGTCTCGATTCCATCTCACATAATTATTCCCAATCAAGGTTTCGATGGCAGACAATTGACTCGAAAGAGTTGAGTCATTTAATACTGTGGAAACACAAAATACATATTTAATATTATCCAAACATAAAGCATCCAGACAATGGAAGATAATATATTCATCTAATTAACATGGGTTACTAATTAGATTGTTCGTAATTAAAGTAAAAAAAATGAACATTATTACGGCAAGAGCCTAGATGCATCATTATAAAATCACATTTGGGTTGACAATATAACACGCTGTAAAGTACTCTTAAAATACATAATGAAGCCAGTTAACAAAATAGATTGGTTTTCGAAATACCAACACCTTTGGGCAGAAGGAGATTTCTAAATCAAGTAAAAACCGTTAACTGTTTTATGCCAATTTTCAAAAAAATCACATATAATAATACTTTTGGACAAGATATTATATGTAATAATTAAAAATTACGATGTTAACATCCATTTTTTTTTTAAAGAAAACCAAATAAATAAAAATGAGTATGCAACTTTGGCAGCTACCACTCACCTTTATTTCAAAATATTTATTTTAATGGGAGCACTTAGACGGATTTGAAGTCCACGTAAAATTCAATATAATAATCACGCAACATAATCATAATCATTAACTGACGAAAAGCGAAATTTATGCGCGATTATGAGACGAAATTGACAACTTAAGTTTCAATACATGAAAATGAAATTTAAATGGACAAATAATGACGACATTTAGCCCATGTTTGAGCCACATTCTTTCTCCTTTTTCCCATTTATTTTTCTATAATACTCATTTTCAACCACACATTCTCCACATAAAATAATATTACACACAAATCTAAAACTTTTTATCACTTTTTCACCACACATTCTCCCATCAATCACTATTCAAAAACTAATTCTTCCAAAAAAAAAATGGGGGTCAAACACATGCTTAATTATTTCAACAAAAATATAAAGTCGTCAATTTAAATATAATTTCAATTTTAGGTCAAAACTGAAATATAAGTGGATCAAATTTAAAAATCCTATTTCATAAATTCAAATTCAATATTTCAAAATTGCAAAATTGATCCTAAAATCAAAATTATGAAAATGGCCTCAAATTACAAAATATGTCCATTTTCTTTAAAATTTCCAAAGTGACCCTAGATTTAAAATTGCAAACTGACCCCCAGATGGTTAATTGCAAGGAAAGCCCCAAGGATTCTGAAATTGCAAAAGGGCTCCCGTCCCCAATAAACTGAAAACTCTAGACTGCTTCCTTCCTAGTGACGCCGCCGCCTTGCCCAACCACCATCCCCCGCGACTGCAGTCGCGGCTACGAAGGGCATAGCCGCAAGCTGCATCTGCAACAGCATGTAGCACGGCGCTGCAGTACCGGGTGCGGTTGCAACGAGCAGCGACGCTTGCCGCTACAACAACGGTGAGCGCCACTGCCCCTGCTCACGGCGATATTTATTCACAAAACCGAGGCAAACTCGATGCCATTACACAAAACATACACGGCTGAAACCAAGGCAAATCAAGGTGCAAATATTTAAACATCCATAGCTAATTTTCATGCGTGGGCTTTGATTTACGACTGATCAAGATCGAATAAATTGTAGGCTTCAACATATATTCACACACGAGAGAGAGCAAACAGTAGGCAGATTTTTATTAATTTGCAGGCTTCAACAAATATGCGCGCGCGCATACACAGAGAGATAGAGAGAGTTTCATACAATTGATTTTGTTCTATTGTAATCATCTAGCATATATAATGGTCACAATAATAATACTAACAATACAGCACGAGAAGAGGAACAAGGGAAGTCTACGGAAGAATGTTTGTGTGAGGATAAGGAAGAATTTGAAAAACAAACATACCACAAAGTCTAAATATATCCATTAAGGGAACTCCAGAAACTAAATTTAATTCCACCTGAATTTTCTGTAAGGGTAATTATATTACCACTACAAATTTATTTGCTACGCCACATTATAACTACACCACAAATAAAATATATTTTCAATAAATACACCATAATAAAATTACAATTATACTCCTAATCTAATAAAAACTAAAAATAAAAAAAAATATATTGTGGTATACTCATCACCCCAATAGTACTCCTCATTTTTCTCATCATTTAAACATTTTCATTAATTCTAAAATAAGAATGCAATGTAATTACCATCTAGGAACCCTTAGGGGCCGTTCTCTTTGGTCGTTTTGGACCGTTTTCTGTTTTCGATTTTTCAAAACAGTGAAAACGCGTTCTCTTTCTTATTTTCGAAAACACGTTTTTGAAAACGAAAAAATTTTTGTACACAAAACACAAAATGTTGAAAACATCGTTTTGGCGTTTTCAAACAAAAACAGGGAAAAAATGCAAAACACGGAGATGGCCGTTTTCAATACAGTAACACCTCCACTCCCACTCCCACAATTTCAATTTCTTCCCTCTTCTTCCAATCCAAACCCTCTATTCCTTCCCTCTGGACTTCGTTCTCTTTTGTCGACGTCCACAAAGAAGATGCGCCGGTACCGAAGCCAGCATAGGGAGGCGACTTTTCCGTGAACGCAGCGTCGCGACCCATTCTTCGCGACACTGCTGTGGTTTGGCCCATCTCTACCTACTTTCTCTTCGACGTCGGCGACCCATTGGTGACAGCGTTGTTCGCGGCAGGGCGAAGGTGAAGTTCTCTCTTCTTTCGACCTGCAAGTTTGGGGGTTTTTGGTTTTCTCGATTTTGGTTGTGTTGATTGGTTTCGACCCATCGATTTTGGTTGTGTTGATTGGAAATTGTAGTGGTGGTTGTGTTGGCAGTGGTGACTGGTGGTGGCGATGGTTGGCAGTGGTGGCGATTGTTTGATTGCGGTGGTTGTTTGCAGTGGTGGTAATTGGTTGATTGCAGTGGTGGTGAGACTGTGAGAGGAAACGAGTGTTTATAATTCTGAATGGATGGATTTGAATTAATTGGGGTGAAGCAAAATTGTATTTGAATGTGAGGGCAGAGGCGCAGAGCCTGATCCAGAGCTCCAGTTTTTAATTGCAAATTCAGTTACAGATTTTCATGAATGAGGGAGAGAGAATAGGAGATACAGGTAATTATAGTTTTAATGTTTTTTGTTGGATTGGTTAAACTTTATTAAGTTTGTCTTACTGCTAGTTGCATTTTGTATTGGAGTTGCATTCTGAATTAGGAAATATATTTTTCAATTTATAATTATCTATGGGAATTGAACTAATTCCTCTCATCAAAATATCAAGAAACGTTTGAATAAAATATGGGAAAATAAACAAGTAATTGTGGAATTAAACTCTAGTATTGATGGTACTTGAAGAGTGCAACTGTCGAAGTTATGAAGCTTTTTAGAGAATTAAATACATTTGGAATTGTAGCTAAAATGGATACTATAAAGAAAAGTAATTGTAGAAAATAGAGGTTTCAGTATTATTCAGAAACTTTCAAAACTAGTCTTTCATTGTAGAATTACTCGCTTTTTATAGAGCAAAATTAGGTGCTTTCCAGTAGATCTTGCATTATTGTTCTTTGTCCACTTTTCCACCATGAACTGGTACATTTGAAAATTGTAATTGAAATGGATAATAAAAATGAGAAGTTATTGAAGTACTGAAAGGTCTAAAATGCTATTCCCAAGCTTGTTTCTCCTTGTAGTATTGCTTGCCTTGTATAGACCAAAGTTAGTTGCTTTCTCGTAGATCTCATTTGATGGAATTATTGTTCTCTATCCACTTTTCCACTGTGAAATTGGTTGCCTTTTATTTAATCTGAAGATGGGGAGTTTTCATTGCAACAACAGAACTAGCATAAACCTAAATGCAATCGTGAAGAAAGGTGCCCTGGAAAAAGTGGATGAAAATGCTGAGGACGTGCGCAGAGCTGTGAAAGTTTCTAAAGAATTACCTTCAGAAATTCTGGATGTTACTGCTACTGGAAGATCTATTTGTGTTTTTTAACAAAATATGTAGTATATATACGTGTAAAATAATGGTCTGTGTATAGCTAGAGTTGATGAATAACTTTTTTGTCAATGTAATTTATTTCGTTGTCGAACTCTTTTAGATATACTTAATATGTTGTTGATTTGGTACATAGGAGGATTTGTCATTGTGTTGTTAATCTGTCTAAACGATCAAAATTGTATTTGAAAAGAATTGTGAGAACTAATATGAACTCGATAAGATTTATTTCAAAATATTTATTACCATGCCAACATGATTAGGTTTGGTTGTGACTTGATTAGGTTTATTACCATATGTTTAAACTTTTGTGAAACTTGATTAGGTTTGGTTTTGACTTGATGCTTATTAATTCTTGTCACAAGTTACGTACAAGGACAAAGATAAGGATTTGTCAAATTTAATTTAATGTGTGTTTTTTATATCTCGAAACAAATATTTCAAGATTCAAGGTATTCAAAATTTATATGTTATTTAATACTATATTAACATTAAAATATTAAAATTTATTGAATAAAATATTATAAAAAAAATATTTTCAAAATTTCAAAGTAAACTCGTTTTTCATTTTCATGTTTTGAGAAACAATTTTTCAAAATGACAAAAAGAACGTATTTTCAGAAATTTCAAAACAGACACTCAAAACACAAAGCACAAAATGAATTCAAAACTCAAAATACAAAACTAAAACACAAAGAGAACATCCCCTTATTTGTTGGTTCATAACCTTTTCAATTGCTTTTAACAATATTTTAATTTTAATATTATGTTGGATTTTTTAAAGAAAATATAGACCCAGAATTCGTTGATCTTGTAAAGGAGTGTGATTCAAATGTCAAAGGGGCTGGTATATCTCCACAGAAAAATACGGATACTCAGGTTCTCGATGTAGGATCACCCCAGTGATGCAAATAGCAAGGTTAAAATGCTCCAAGAGAGGGAGAGGAACCTAGAGATTCAACTTTTCGATTACTACAGCCTTGAAGAGCAGGAAACTGTAGTAATGGAGCTAAAATTGAACAATATGGAGGCTAAACTTTATAATCTTAAGATTGAGTCCTTACTGGCCAGCAATAGAAGACTAGAGGCGAAGTGGCTGATTATGCAAAAGTCGTGTCGGAACTAGAGGCTGCAAAGGCCAAGATAAAGCTGCTAAGGAAGAAACTTAAGGTCTGAAGCTGAACAAAATCAGGAACAGATCTTGACCCTACAAGAAAGAGTAATGAAGCTACAAGAAACAAGGAATTAAAAAATATATTAAAACTCTAATTATGTAATTTTACTTAAGGATATTTAAGTAAAAAATAAATTTGCAGTGTATTTAATATAATTTGTAGTGGTAATGTAATTACCCTTTCTGTAATCCCGACTGTAATCATGGTAGTGACCTTGGGCCATTCTTGAATTTATTATTATTCTTCCTCTCCACAATAAAATAACAAAATTATACACGCAGAGAGATCCTTTTGCTACTGTTTTTGAAGAATGGTTTAATGGTTTTACAATTGATAATGTATATACATACAAACATATATACACGTAGAAAGTATACGTGAGAGAGAGAGAGGAGATAGAAAGCTGCGGAAGACATTGAGAAAATAAGGGTCCGTTTGATTGCAATGGTGACAATGGGTGGAAAGAAATGAATTTCAGAGAAAATAATTGCCTACAAATTGTTTTGTAAGGAATTGTTAATTAAGTGTGTTTGATTGATATAATTTTTCACCCAATTTTTTTTTTAAATTTTGTGTTCGTTTGACTTTTTTTACATGAAAATTGTCTATTAAAGTGATATTTTTTCCACAATTGGTTATAAAATTTGTTTCCATTGCCAAAAAGTAAAAAAAAAAAAAGCAAAAAAAAATTATTTCCTAAAAAATCATTTTTTTATTAAAATTTAGTATTCGTTTGACTTTGTTTTATATGGAAATTGTCCATTAAATGAAATTTTTTTTAACAATTGGTTATGAAATTTATTTCCATTACCAAAAAAATAAAAAATAAAAACTAGGAATTCAGTTTTCCCACCAAAAAGGTGGGAACACCATTTCATGAATTAAATAGAAAAGGGGCGCGTGAGGTGGTGTGGAAGAAAACATTTGGGTGGCCAAATTTTGTACATCAAACACCACCTTTTGTGGAAGTTGGAATTTCATTTTCATTTTCCTAGGCAAATTTGGTGCATCAAACACTACCTAAAGTTATTTTATAAGATGAGAGAGCATGTTTCAAACAGCCGAGTTCCACCTTTAATTTTGTTTAATTGTTTAATGGATTCTAATCTTAGCATGATGTTTTGATACCAATTGTTGATGAATTTCATAGTAATCATGCTAAAGATAAGAATCACATAAGTAATTGATAGTCTAAAAATCATACATGTGGAAAACATTGTTATGTATGAATATTACCAGCTAAATATTGATTTCCTTTCTCCTCAAAATAATCAGTCGTCAATGGGCAAAGCCAAAACAATATGGAGAGGAGAAGGGGACCTAGCCATTATATAGGAAATCATAAAGGTCGGCCAATTATCGACTCTAACCCTAATTAGCGTTTACATAATTCCAACCCACATAATTAAAATTACAACATTATAATAATAAAGTCCGTGAGGCGTACAAACGGCCCAAGTGATCACAGACATATTGAGCTTAATCACAATATTAATGCAAACCATACATCTAACCCATAAAAATCGCAATCAAATGGAAGCCTACATAATAGAATTATTCCAACATACCTAATGATAGGTAATCATTACCTAAGCCATAGTTGTGACATAGGCAATATGATGACCTATGTGGCTGACCTTAGGAACCAATCAAGAGTCCAAGATTATGGGTGATGGCATACACTTTCAGGTCAACACTATAGCTGAAATGATGTTGGCGGACAAGTGACTTGGTCTACTCTCCTCCTAAGACAGAGCAATATTCTCTCTAATATACATAGACCTTCATTAATGCAATTACCCAATTATTTTCATAAATTCCAACAATTCTCTTACATAAATTTTTATTAAGTTGGTTTAAATTTATTATGTCATTTTTAGTCATCAACGGTTTGGCACTAGAATGAGGGTTTCATGAAAAACAAACCACACTTCCCAAAATTTCCTAAGATCATATATTATCCCATCCAAACAAAGCCATGAGCTATAGCTCAACTTCTAGAAATCATTCTCATACTAAGAAGATAAAGCTCAAAGATGATTTAGGAAGCTACACTAAAGTTTAGTCAAAAATTGAATTGACCTGACCATAACATTTCTAGCTCAGTTCATGGGTTCAAGAGCTAGAACACATGCCCAAGGAACAACTAGTGAGCATAAAACAAGAAGGAAGCAAATTACTAAAAAGCTATCTCAATAGGTTCAATAAGCAAACCATAGAGGTGGAAAAAAAATTTAAAAGATAAAGCCCTTATGGCAGCCTCGTCAAGATTAAGACCCAAAATAAGATTCTGGTAGTCCGTACATGAAAATGGACCTAAAACCTATCACGAATCCCTGAATCAAGCTAAAAAACACATAGGAGCAGAAGACGCAATCTTAGACCAGGATGAAGGAAAATTGAAGCTCAATAGTATAGTTCGTCTAAAGGATAAGAGGGCAAATGAAAGATCCATGGCTGAATAAAGAAAGGAGATCAAGTGGCCTCGCCCATATCCAGAAATTCTTCAAGAGTACCATTCCTTAAACACAACCTTAAAAGGAGTTTTCATGCAAGTAGAAACAATGAGGTCTTCAGTAAGCCTTATTTTGTAAAGAAGAACTTAATGGGATCCAACCAAAACAAATACTGCTGGTGTCACAGGTTGGCAAGCCATAACAGTGTGGAATGTCGAGTCTTAAACGAATAATTAGAGGTTTAATCAGGCGAGTCAACTTCCAGAATTCGTAGCCAAATCAGGAGAAACGACTTAAGCATCTCTCGCTCAGCCACCTTATCCATATCGCAGAAAACCCACAACCAACTTTCCCAAGTCTGCAAGCAAGTCATTCCTAATCCAGGGCTGAAATTAGGACGTTGATAGGTGGAAGCCGATATGTTGAGAATTAACATATGCTTTATCAACGCCACATTATCCTCAGCTTCAGTCCAACTTATCAGTAACTCAGCAGCCTCTCTCCTTGCTATCATAATCGTCTTCTCTTGCTGTTATTGGACCACCATTCTGTTGGAGAAAGATTCCAACATGATCCATAAATAAAGGAACCAATCAACAGCTGTAACTTCTAGATTATTCTTTTAGCAATGCTACGTAATTATATATACAATAAGATCAATCGATAGAAATGTGTTCAGCAATTATCTTCTTCAATAGATTTACATTTTAACTTGGTATCAGAGTAGCCATGGCAAACGCCAGCAACATACACCAAAATGCTGATCCAGCAGATGCACCAGCATCCTTCTCCAGCAACAGTACATCACCAATCCATGGAAACAATCAGCTCTCACCGTTTGGGGTAAATCTAACTCAAATTGTGTCTGTAAAGCTAGATAAGAACAACTATCTGCTGTGGAAAAACATGATTTTGCCAATCATCAGAGGGCATAATCTGGAGGGCTATATCATTGGGACAAATGTGTGTCCTCAAGAGTTTATCAGTACTCAAATCACTAGTGAAGCTAGAACTAGTGTCGAAATGGTGAAGAATCCAAAATTCTACCAATGGATGTCAACAGATCAACTGTTGATGGGATGGCTTTACTCCTTCATAACTTTAGACATAGCAATGAGGGTGGTGGGTGTAGTCAACTCGCACGAACTATGGACTTCCATTGAAGAAAGCTATGGAGTCCAAAACAGATCAAGGATAATCTTCATTACTAGTGAACTTCAGAGATGTAGAAAAGGAAATTCAAGCATAGTCCAGTACCTGAACAAAGTGAAACAACTCTCTGATAATCTGGAAATTGCTGGTAAAACCATCACTCATACAGATCTAATCAGCCAAGTATTAGCGGGATTAGATGAGGACTATAGGCCAATTGTTGTTCAACTAAACAGTATGGATCACATCTCTTGGGGAGAACTTCAATCGACATTGATGACATATGAAAGTAGATTGGAACATCTCAATTCAATCAGGTGAAATGGCAGGATTAACCCTTGACCAAACATCAGCAAACATCACTCAGAGATCAGGGTTTGGTCACAATCACTTCAGATCCAACATGCCAAATATTGGAGGAAGATTTACAAACTACAGAAGTGGAAGAAGAGTTAGAAGCAGATGAGCAAACTCTTTCGGAAGGGATAGACCAGTTTGCCCAAGTATGTGGAAAAATTGGACACAAGGCAAACATCTGCAACTTTAGATATGATGAGAGGTATTTTGGCACTTCACCAAATTAGAGGATCAACTACAATTCCGCACCTGCAACACTCATGGCCACTCACAACATAGTCAGTGACCTAGCATGGTTCGCAGATACATGCGCCAGCAATCATATTACATCTGAAAAAGGAAATATTGCCTTAGCAAGTGAGTATATTGGTAAGGAGAAAGTTACAGTGGGAAATGGAAGTAAGTTGAATATTGCACATTTTGGAACCACACATGTTTCTACTCTGAATAATAAAACACTAGCATTGAACAAATTACTACATGTGCCTGAAATAAAAAAGAATCTCATTAGTGTATCACAACTCACTTTAGACAATAATGTTTTCATGGAATTTCACAATTCTTGTTGTTTTGTTAAGGATCTATCAATGAAGGAGGTGTTGCTAGAAGGGAGACTTAAGGATAGGCCATATCAAATGGAGTTCCCTCATTAAATCATCAGGTAACCTCATCACCGTCAAGTTTTTCAAATAAATTCTACTGCAACATCTCCCCTACTTGTATCAGTCAAGAGTCTTTAATAAATCCTAGTCAAGAGTCCTATGTTAGTCTTCTTGTCAATTCGAGTCAAGAGTCCTTAAGTGTTGATGTATGGCACAAAAGACTTGGTCATCCATCTAGCCAAGTGATGAACTAAGTGTTTAAGGTCTGTAACTTGAAAATTGAAGAAAATGCTACAAAATCTTTCTACAATGCATGTCAACTTGGCAAGTCTCATCTGTTGCCATTCTCTCTATCCTCATCACATGCTAATACACCTCTAGAACTGGTATATACTGACATATGGGGACTTGCACCTTTATTGTCAACTTCAGGATTTAAATACTACATTACCTTATTAGATGATTACAATAGGTTTACTTGGATTCACCCTCTGAAACTAAAATCAGAAGCACTAAAGATATTCAGCCAGTTTAAAAAACTCATTGAGAACAAACTAAACCACAAAATAAAGGCCCTGCAGGCTGATTGGGAGGGGGAAATCCAGATCTTTTTCAAACTTCTTGATACTAGAGGGAATAGAATTTCGACATCCATGCCCCTATACCTCAGCACAAAATGGCAAAATAAAGAGAAATCATAGACACTTAACTAAGACAGGCTTAACATTACTGGCTCAGGCTCAACTACCTTTAAAATACTGGTGGGATTCATTTCATACATCAACATACCTTATAAACAGACTACCTACACCTACGCTCAAATTACAATCTCTCTTCCAAACCTTGTGCAAAAGAGAACCTAACTATAGAGCACTAAAAACTTTTGGATGTGCCTGCTACCCTTGCTTGAGATCATATTAGAGGCACAAATTCAGTTTTCACTCAATAAAGTGCATCTTTCTTGGTTACAGTGATGCTCACAAAGATTACAAATGCCTAAACTCTTCAGGTAAGTTATACATTTCAAGACATGTCATTTTTAATGAGCTTGAGTTTCCATTTGAGTCCGTGTTCAATGTCAAAAATCAAACTCAGCCTGAATCACCTGAAATAATTGTTTCTTATCTTCCATTTGATTCAAACAAATCTATCATCATTCCAAGTCCTACTGATACAGCTCAGACTAAAGCAGCCTTTGGCCAGTCTCATCTACTATCTGACTCAAGTAACAATCAACAAGAAAATGATTCTCATGATAACAGTCCTAGTGAGAGTGACAAAATTGAGATTGATGGAAATCTAGAACCAGAATATGCAGAACCAGCAATTGATATGCTGCGAGATACAGAAATTCAGCAGGAAGGAGAAAATCAAATTGAAGAAAGGTCAAGAATCTAAAATCAACACCCTATGGTCACTAAAGGTAAGGCTGGAATATTTAAGCCAAAAGTTTACTTAGCAAAATCAAATGAAAAAGATGTGAACCTATCTGAACCCAGAAATGTAAGAGAAGCAATGATGAATGCAAATTGGAAAAAGGCCATGGAAGAAGAATTCAATGCCTTGATAAAGATAAAAACATGGAAGCTTGTACCTCCATTACCAACTTACAACATAGTTGGGAACAAATGGGTCTTCAAGATCAAGCACAATACCGATGGATCAGTTCAAAGGTTCAAAGTCAGGTTAGAGGCAAAGGGCTTCCATCAAACTCTTGGAGTTGACTACTATGAGACCTTCAGCCTAGTGATCAAACCATCTACCCTAAGGATCATACTTACTTTAGCTGTTGCAAAAGAATGGATTATCAAACAGGTTGATATTAACAACGTCTTTCTTAATGGAGAGCTTGAATAAACTGTCTACATGAATCAGCCTGAAGGCTTTGTAGATAAATCAAAGCCCAATCATGTGTGCAGACTAGAGAAAGCCCTCTATGGATTGAAACAGGCTCCCAGGGCCTGGTATGATAAACTAAATGCTACATTCTTTAGTTGGAAATTCAGGCAATCTGTGGCTGATACATCTCTCTTCTATTTTAAGACAATGTTGATGATATTGTTATAACCGGCAATGATAAAGAACTGGTGCAAGGCTTCATAAGTTCACTTAACAAAAAGTTTGCTCTGAAGGATATGGGAAAGTTACATCACTTTCTTGGAATTGAAGTAGTATGGCATGACTCTGGAATTCACTCACTCAATCAAGTATATCACTGATCTACTTAAAATATTCGAACTAGAAAATTTAAAACCTTGTCCTACACCTATTCCAGCAGGCAAAATTGTCTCCAAAACTGATGGTGAAGTGTTGACCGAACCATCAATTTACAGAAGTGCGGTTGGGGCTTTGCAATATCTTTCACATACAAGGCCAGACATAACATTCACTGTCAACAAACTTAGCCAGTTTATGCAATGTCCAACTTCCAGTCACCGGCAGACCGTAAAAAGGGTACTAAGATACCTCAAGGGCACTATAAATCATGGTCTATGAATCCAAAGAAGTGACAGGTTGAATCAAAATGGCTACTCAGACGTAGATTGGGCCTCCTGTCCAGATGATAGAAGATCGACAACAAGTTATTGCATCTATTTGGGAAATAATCTGATATCTTGGTCCTTAAAAAAGCAGCATGTAGTGGTTCGTTCAAGCACTGAATCTGAGTATAGGGCACTCGCTTCAACTGCTTCAGAAGTTGCATGGGTTCAATAATTGTTTCAGGAACTTGAACTTCCATTAGATGGAACTCCAACTCTGTGGTGTGATAACATGAGTGCAGGAGCACTTGCTACTAATCCAGTTTATCACGCTAGAACAAAACATATAGAACTAGACATTCACTTCATCAGAGACAATGTTCTAACAAGAAAGCTTGAAGTGAAATACATACCTACCTCTGATCAAATTGCTAACTTATTGACTAAAGGACTGAACCACTCAAGGTTTCTCTTCTTAAAGGACAAGCTTGGAGTCACCTATGCACCATCCAGCTTGAAGGGGGGTGTTGAGAATTAACATCCGCTTCATCAGCACCACATCATCCTCAGCTTCAGTCCAACTCATCAGTAACTCAGCAGCCTCTCTTTTTGCTGTCATAACCGTCTTCTCTTGCTGTTATTGGACCACCATTCTGTTGGAGAAAGATTCCAACATGATCCATAAATAAAGGAACCAATCAACAGCTATAACTTCTAGATTATTCTTTTGGCAATGCTATGTAATTATATATACAATAAGATCAATCGATAGAAATGTGTTCAGCAATTATCTTCTTCAATAGATTCACATTTTAACTCGATAGGTGGAAAGATCTCGAAAGGAGCATCGTAAGCAGGCCAGAGAAGCTCGAGTCTAGGACTTTGAAGTCCATATCGAACTGAATGTGTTATATTCCCAAACCCTATAATGAATGGAAATTTGGGAAAAATACATATAGTTATATCCTAGAAGATTACAAGGCTTTACATGTGACCCAGTTGACATGCGATTTTAGATTGTCCTAATCGTCGAACTGGGATATATCCCTTGTCAATGAAGGACTATTGCTGATTTTGTAGTAGTTGATCTAACACCTAACTACAACGCAATCCTGGGAAGACCCATATTGCACGAATTGAAGGTTGCAACCTCGATTTACAATAACTATATTAAGGCCCTCTTTGATTGAGGAAAAGTTCCATGGAAAATGGAAAAGAAATTCCATTTCCACCCAATTCCATGTTTGATTGGCCAAATGGTCTTGGTAATTCAATTTCCACCTTCATTTTCATTATATTTTGAGTATCTAAATCATTTTGGGTTGTTATCAAAATTATGTTCCTCATATCCTTTCTATATATTACTAGTTGGTGCCTCGTGCGATGCACGAGTTTTTTACTTATTATATGTTTATTAGCGTGCTATTTAATGATAATAACAACGTAAAACAAAAACCTTAAATATCATATTGATTGATTAAAATAGAATACAGGATTAGGAGATACAATAAACTGAAAATATCTACAATGATTTGATAGTAAAGTGCAGTTGACATTTTTGGATCAAATCCAATTATTAGAGTCAGCATACGAATAATAATTAATAACGCTACCTTCCTGAATACTTCCAATATTTAGCAGCACCTCCAACACTTTTTTGAGCAGTAGGAAGGAATCTCCAACACTTCAAATACTTTTTAGAGCAGGATCAAGAAATCATATGAGAGCACTTTTCCAATTGGGTACCCACAAGAATAATAGTGAAATACACAGAACATATATATTTTACCTGACATTTAAGAAGGGCGAAGGAAATATTCATCGAAAGCAACATCGATTGCAATCTTCGCCTGTATATATTTATTTTGTCCAATGAAATTGATTCAATTGTTGTCAAAAAGTAAGCATTCAATGTGTTTGAGCACAAATACTCCACAATTAGGCATGAAATAATACAATATATTATTAGACTATGAGTAAGTTATATATGAAAGTAAATTTAAGAGTACATTTAATTTTAAGTAAAGTTTAATGCGCACCCACTGTTTTTGGAAGCAGGACAAGGTAAATATGATGCCATTTTTTTTTTTCGTATTTCTTAACCCCGCTCTGTCAGAGGAGCCATTAAACCCTTGAATTAACAATAATACCGCCTTTGCATGCAGCTTGATTTCGTCTGGGTAGCGAATGGTGTGGCTACAATTATATATCTGAAAATTTTCCATTCGCGTGTATATCCACAAGATAAAGATACCAATTATTGCCCGGCGTCGTACATGGAATTAGTAGATAATTGCACTTTTTCCATGGAATTCCATAAATCGGTAAGATGCCGGATACATATTGCTGGAACACAACAGAGTTTGGTGAAGTTCCCTTCTCAAGGCCTTGTCTGACATTGTTTTGCCATATCATATAACGAGTACATTCATCTTCAAATGAGAAATCTAAGAGTGCATATTCTTTAGAGACACGAGGAGATTTATCACGAATCAACCGTCTCAATAGTGTTAACTCTGTGTTAAAATCTATTGAAAGAAAAAAATTGGAATGAGAGACATTATTTATGCATTGCAAATATTGCAGTTATTATTTCTACATTATACTAATCCGAAAACATGTTAGATTTCAGATGTATTTTGTATAGTCAGCAGCATATCTCGACTATATTTGTGCCCGCTTCCATTATCCCAGTAATGACTACAAAAAAAAATTATATCAGTTTCATTTAAAATAGTTTAAAAAAAAAAATTGTTAATATGTGAAGTAATAAAGTATAAGTAGATTTATTACTCTGGTGGATTTCTGTCAATCCAATATGTTATGGTTGTGTATTTATCCACAGAAAAGTCTTCCAAAGGATATATAAATGATGATGTAGATTCATCATTTGTTCGACCTTTATTTAGAGGAACGTTTTGTTGTAAAGAATTTACAATAGTGTCCATATTAGATTTCCAAGTAGACAAATGAAATAGCATATTCTCATTCCTTTCAGCATCTGAAGATTTTAGTGAAACTTAATATTGGTATCTATGAAGGATTTCATGGATTGGATGTCTTGTTGTGATTGTTTCTGTTGTTCAAATAGTCGTGTTTGGTTGTCAAGAATGGTTTGGTATCTAGTTTCATGATTTTTTGATTCTTGAACCATATCCGCCTTTAAATTATCGTATAAATTAGACATTTCTGATACCAAATGTTGTTTGTAGATGCCAAAAAGTTCTTCCAGTGTCTTTTGTTACATAATTATAGCGAGCAGAGGAAGAACCTGGCCTCAAAATTGAAATGTAAGTGGCCTTCGCACATCTATATGGTCTCATGAGCATGTATTGTCAGCAGGCAGGGTTTCAAATTGAAATGAAGTACCTGGATCAGGATTATTCATCTGATGTTCTTGTGTGGTAGTATGCGGGATTTCTTCTGTCACGTTAGCGAATGTTCCATTTCCGATAGCATCTAATATATGTTGTTCATTATCTGGTGTCAATGACAGTGTTGTGCACCACACTGTTTCTGATTCTTCTTCCGTGGGTATCAGAACTGGAATGACTTCAATCTATAACAATGGAAGAAGATTCTGTTAATAATTTTGTAAAAAGATTTTTTTTAAAAAATAGTATAATAATATTATGAATGATTATAATGAATTTTAGAATACCTCTTCAGCCCAGTTATTAGCAGGTAAAAAAATAATCATGCTGAATACTTTGGACGTCAGAAATTTGTTTTGGTCTCCATTATGTATTCTGGGAAACTGTAAGGTTCTACGTTTGCGACGACCGAATTGTTGCCCAAATTGTGGAAAGGCTTCGTATATCCAACACTGCAAAATTATAAGAAGTGAATATTATACGTCAAAAATTTATTCCATAGGTAAAGAAAATTTATTAAAAATATAAATTACATACCTAAAATGCAAGTGGAAATCCATGTATGGAATATTTTTGATCTGTCTGTTGGTTGTTTCGCAGTTTTTGTGCGCGCTGTTGCAATGAATTCAACAGAACGAAATACGATATACGACCCCATGGATAAATAAGAAATTCTTCTAGATTTTAAACAATGCCCAATGTCTGGTAATTAATATATCTTCCAACTGGTTTTAAAACACACTCCACTAACATGACTAATCCCAATTTTAATTTATCCTCCATATTTTCACATTGATGAAATTTTTCGAAAAGCATTACCATAGTGATTCTTTTAGTTCCGTGAAAATAAATATTTCTAAGTCGATCATCACTGGAGTCGAGTTCTGTTGTTACTTCGTGACAAGGTAATCCAGTAAGCAGACAGTATTCTTGAATAACCAAATCTGGCAAAAATGATATTTTAATTTGAACCATATTTCATTTGGGGTGTTTTTTGCCGTGTATCAAACATATCCTCAATATAAAGTATTCGGTATTGTATTAATCTGCTACAAAGTTGTTGCTCTTCTGTTCTATAAAGATATCAACAAATAAAACCACACAAAACTGCCTGCTAAATATCAAGGACTGTTTGTCTTCGTCAATAAGTTGGATGAAATCTTTAACATACCGAAGCAATGGAAATTTGGTGATGGTGGCAGAGAACCATTGATATGGGGAAACGATATAATCAAGAGACATCTGCAAGAATAAATAACTTGAAGTAGGGGGGGATATAAAATTGAATTAGATATGAAATTTGTAAAGGAAAGCGGTGATACTCCGCGTGTGCGGAGGTTCTGTCCGCCAGCTCCGCACGCGAAGGACAGAGCCTCCGCGTGCGGATGATGGATCCTCCGCGTGCGGAGGATCCATCCTCCGCGCGCGGAGGACAGATCCTCCGCCGCGGAGGTGCAGATCTTCCGCGGCGGAGGATCTGAACCTCCGCCGCGGGCGGAGGTTCAGAGCTCCGCGGTCCGGTAGGAGGATCTGTAACACCTGCAAGCGCGGCGGTTGCTTCTGCACTGTGTAGTTTCACCGATTACCTTGGCCTGGAAAATCTTGCTTGAGAGAGATGGAGTAGATGTATGGAGGGGTGACTGAGAGAAGTGAGAGAAATGATTGTGATAAATGATAGATTTAGGGATTTTTGGGGAGGTGGAAGAAGATAGGGTTAATTTTTAAAAACGGGTTTAAAATTATTTACCATATTTTTTAGTTATTGTAATTATATTTCGTTATTTATTTAGTTATTGTAATTATTTATTTGATTTATTTAGTTTTTTTTTTTTTTTTTTTTTTTTTTATTTGTTAATTATTTATTTCGTTATTTATTTCGTTATTGTTAATATTTATTTTGGATTATTTAGTTATTGTAGGGATTTATTCAGTGGAATTTATTCAATTATCAAGAAATTAAGAAAAAAAAAATTTTTGTAATAATTTTTTGATTTATTAATAATATGATGCGATAATATAAAATGCTAAATATAAAATTTTAAAGAACAGAAAATTTTCAATAAATAATTTTATTAAATATATAATATTGAAACCTCCGCGCGCGGAAGTTTCACTCTCCGCGTGCGGAGGTTCTACTCTCCGCACGCGGAGATTACAGCCTCCGCAAGCGGAAGAGGCTGTAACCTCCCGCTAACGCGGAACGGATTATCAGCGTAAGTGCGGAGGTCCGAGGTCGCATAGTGCCGGAGCTTGTTGCCGCCTGGTTGCGTGGACGTTGATATCTTTGCGGAGCTTGTTGCCGGCGTCCGTGGACGTTGATATCCCTGCGGAGGTTCCAGTTTAGGGCATGGATTCTTCGCAAATGCTCCGGGTCTATTTAAAAATTATGTAATACAAAATGTTTAACATATTTAAATATTTAAAGGAAAGAAATGAAAATATATTCACGTCAATTTTTCTTCATGGTTTTCTTCATATTTCTCTGTAAATGGGGTAAATGGGGAGAAAGTTGTGGCGAGAATAATGCATGTCGCTTTGTATTTTTCTTTCTTGATATTAATTCTATATATAAATATTAATTCAATATATAAAGGAGTTAATGTTTATAACGAAAGAGGGTTATTTTATATATTTGTTATTTATATTACAAACACCGAGACGAAACGACTAAACAAGCATCTTCCAAAACCTTTTTTTTTTTTTTTTTTTAAACAAAACCCAAAAAAACCTCTTCCATATTGCCTCAAAAGTTATATGTTAAGTATGGAGGAGGTCTTGACTGCGTCTTGACGGCTCAAAAAAGAAAAGTAAAAGTCCCTCTTGGTGTTACTGAGACTCACACTTTTGAGAGCCTTCTTCTTTAGATTGGAATTTGGTTGAACAAAATCATCTGATCGAAAGAGAGACTTTTTTGCAGCAGTTGTTGTTTAAGTATTTCCGGATGGTTCACTATTTGAGGATGTGCCTTGCGCTTCCCTTTATTTTCTTCGCTGTCTTTGTGTCTTCTTGGAGCTGAATTTTTATTGGATTTGCTCATGGATTGCAGCAATGTGAAGGTTCATTTGTTCTGGGAAGATTTGAAGGTGAAGATAATTTCAAAATGGCACTCCGAAGGATTTTGCCGTTTTTGTGTCGCTTTGAGATAAAATATTGAATTATTTCGTTTTCACTTTCAATTTTCATAAAACTGTTTATGTCCACATCTGGTTCCTGCAATAGAGTAGAACGTAGTAGTAAATTGGAAATATGAAATGTAAAGAAAACAAAATTAAGAATAAGAAAACAAATCTTCAAGAATGTAAACTGTGATTTGACCTTTTCAAAATTGGTCCTTATGGCGTTACCAGTACACTGTAACAATGTTTCTGCAGCGCTTCCTATAATGCTTGCGTCTATCATTCCAGATTCGTCTTGTAGATGCACGAAAGCATTTGCTCTGGAGGAGATATATTACGTAAATTTTTAACTCTGTTGCTGTATTAAATAAATCGGAACAATATAAATTACCTTGGTACAGCTTTTGCATATTCACATTTACAGAATCGGCACTTGTGAATTTCTCCAAGATCTGCCGTTCGACACAAATTTTTTGATTTCCTAATTCCAATAAAAAAAAAAAAACTTTTGATTTTTTGAAATGATCTTCCAACGTGCTTGGACCCAATAGAATTTTTTCTGCACTATTACCAGTTAGAAAATGTTAGAAAATTTGATGAATTTTTTTTTTTTTTATATTTATATTAGAATATATATTTGATAAGGACTTACCCCTCAGTAGGATGAATTCCTAGGAACTCTGCCAATTGGCGTAAAATTTGTCGTCGGAGGGCGGTATTATTTTCGGCGGCGTGAGAGGGATAGAACCCGTGATCTTGCCGTGAGTTGGGTCAAGTTTTTGTTTGTTAACTTGCAGCCTATAGAAGAAAGTCAGTGTATATTTATTTATTAAAATGAAAATGTATTTTTTATATTATATTTAGTACCAATCTTTGTACTCTGCCACAGCTAGTATGTCGCTATTGATGAAGAAAGTGCTATTAGTTTTGGTTGATAAAGTAATACCTGCAAAGTAAAAGATAAATGTTGGTATATTTGTCCGAAGTAGATAGGAACATAAATAAAAATGAAATTAACATTTATACAGTTAAACGAAGAAACCTTAAAGTTTATAGCCCATATGATTGGTCTGTCGGTCAGATTAGCTATAATGGTAAGACATTCTCGTTCCAGAAAACTGTCCCACAACGTTAATATCATTGTTTGAAATTCTTTATCTATCAAAATGATATCCTGAAGATACGGCTCTGTGCCAAAATGGGTTTGGATAGTTCTCTTTGTTTTAACGTCCACAACTATTCATATTACACCTGAGAAAAAAATTGTTATAATTTTTTCGATACACAGAATCATACATTATAATTATAATTGTATAATATTTGATAGAAATTTTACTAATCATGCTGTTTTGATCCATGTGGCGTTCTAGTTGATGAAATGGAGTAAGTTTATATTGTGAGAAGACGAAGTTTCAACTTGTTTTCATCTATTCTTCAATCTTTGTTCTTCGTTATGAGTCCATGTTTTTTGGTCAGAGGAGCTTGTTCTTCTAAACGGACTTTTGTTCTCCTTCACTGTTGCATTTGAGATCACATAGGTTTTTCCCAGTTCAAGTTGATCGTTAAGTGCATTAATATTTGTATCGTACAGAGTTGCTGTGAATTCATTACCCTGTTTAAAGAACTTGTTAAGTGCTTCTAGAATATATAAGACAAAATAAAATCCGAAAATTTATTCAGTTACTGTACCTCTAAATCCATAGCCAGGACTAGTTGGTTCTGGTGTTGGAATTATGAGCAATTTTGGGTATTTGTTTTCCGATGATAACCACCTTTGCGGACCAATTAGTTTCTGAAATTTCAATGGTGGGATAAGTTTATATGGTGTAGCCATGCCTGTGTTTGGGCTGTGATTTGTAAGTAAGAAAAAGTGTGAAGACGAAGCTATTTATAGAAGACGAGGTGGATGAATAGTGTTAATAAATGAATAATGTATTTGAATAAGTTATTGGAAAGATAAGCCTGGATGAATAGTGTTAATAAATAAATAATTTATTTTTAGTATGTTTATTGAGAAAGAGAAACCTGATAATTTCAAAATTCAAGTTTCAATATAGGTACGTGTCTTTACGTATCTAATGTGGTGTATCCACGTGCTATGTACCCCTGTACAAATATCTATGTATGTTTTACTATAATTGTCGGCGAAAAAAAATTTGTCGTTAATATTATATAAAAAGCATACATAGATAAATAAATAGAAATTATATAAGTTTGATTATATTTTTTTGTCGACTTTTTTTCGACCAAATACATCTTTTTTTTTATTCGCATTGTATTCATTTGTAAATTTATTGTGTTCTATTTTTGCAATATTTTTTAGCAATATTTTAAAGGAATAAAAGTTAAGTCAAAGTGTATAGAATATATATATAATGATTTTATTAATGGCTTTTGAAATTTTTATTTAAAAAAAAAATTATGACAAAAATACTCACCCTCTGAATTGAGCAAAAATTAGATTTCTGAATAAAAAAGAAAAAAAATCGTAAATTAGGGACATGTATTGAAAATACAATAGCAAAAGAAATTAACATTAGTTATAAAATAACTCATATCACAATGTTACATCCGGGCTAATATGTGTCACGCACAGCTAGCATAGTTTTGCGACCATAAGCAAATAATTAAGCCAGGTTGAGTAAAAGCTATCCATACATATTTGGATCAAGTTTCCCACTATCAACTATAAGTATAAGAAGATAATGTGAAATATACCTGCATATGAAAATAAAGACAATTATCAGTAATTCAGTCACCTCATTAAAAATAAGAAATTACATACATTTAAAATATTGAAATGAAATTAGTTATGAAACAAAATAAATAAACAAAAACTTACTTATACTTATTAATGAATAAATGAAAGCAATTTCTTTATAAAAACATACTTTGACAAAATATTGGTAAATTGTCATTGTTGATGGTTGTACAAAACTTTTAAAGATTTACTGTTTTGGCTTCTTTGATAATGTTACGTAAAGTTGACCGTGACAAAAGACTGGTTCAGGGAGATACAAACCAACATAATCAAGTGTTTGACCTTGTGCTTTATTTATCGTCATTGCAAAACATGGTCTGATTGGAAATTGAGTTCGTTTAAAATGAATTGATGTTTGATCATTTTTTAAAGGTACAAAAGGAATTCTTGGTTAAAAATAATGTTTTCCACGATATTCGCCAGTTGTTGCAATTCAGCAAGAATAAATTATTATTAAATTTCTTACAGGTAAGGCATGTTCCATTAAATAATCCTCAGAAGGGTTGATATTGCGTAAACAACAGAACAGGACAGTTATCTTAAGCTTCAATTCTGCGGTGGAATACCATTTGGAGTTAAAGTATTCAAGAAATCTTTCCTGAAGGTTTGTTCTGATTGTCCAATCATGTAATCAAAGCTATAATACGTGAAAATTTCACCAGGAATCTGATCAAGTAAATTCTCTGTTAATATAATCAACACCATCATTTTCTAGAGTAAGAATACCCGATTTCCCATCGTATGTAAAGTATAAACATATGTTTCTATATTTGGGAAAACATGATTTATTAAAAAAATTTGCAAAGATGTAACTTCATCATCAAATGGTATAATTATGCTAGCCGGAAGTTGAATGTAATTACAAATTACAAAGAAAAAAAAAAAAAAAAAAAAAAAATATTCAGAAAATGCAGGATCTAATTTTGCACGCATGTTCTCAACTAAGGTAAATGTAAATACAAAGGCCATAAGTCTGAGAAGACTAAGCTAGCCTTCATTATGTCTTCTTTTGTTCCTCTCGGTATTACTGGTAAAACTTGTCTGAAATCTCCTCCTAAAACAACCACCTTGCCACCGAAAGGCAAATTACAATCATTAATATCTCTGAGCATTTTATAAACGGCTTCAACGGTACAACGATTAACACCATAGGTGCTTCATCTCAAAGTATTAATGTAGATATTTTTAATAAAGTCCCTAAAGCTGATTGTTTACTAACAGAACAAATAATTTCACCAACTATTTCAAGAGAATTTTAAATCCTGAATGAGCTGTTCGACCTCCAGGTAAAAGAGACGCGGATACTCCAGAAGATGCTGTAGCTAAAGCAATTAAATTTTGAGACCGTACACATGTTAAGAGACTTGTACAAAAAAGTTTTAACGTTCCTCCTGGACGTCGATGAAAAAAAAGTCCGCTAGATTTTGAATTGATTGGTTCCATAATTGTATCATATGCAGATTGTTGTTCATTATTTAAAAATGATGTACAAGTGTAGCCTTCTTTTAAGTTCCAGTTTGTTGTCTCCTCTTCAAATCAATCCTTCTAATTCTTTCACTTTCATTTACATTTATCCTAAATTTGGTACTACTGTAGTCATTTATGTTTTTACCTGATGATTTCTAAAATGGAATTGATTATCTTCAAAGATTGTAATTCAGCATCCTTTGAAGATTTATCTTGATGTACATAATCATCGATCATATAAATTTTGAATTTTTCCCACAATAAGTTTGGATGATTGGGATTGCAAAGGATGAGAAGTGTAGCAAAAAGACGTTTTAAAGAAGTAGGCATTTTGTAAATGATAGCTTCAGAAATACATTCTTCGCAATGATTATCTCCACTTAACAAACCATGTAAAAGCGCTCCTTCTCGATATGTATTAACAGTTACTTTGTTTAAAGTTCGTAGATCTTGAAATGATATTGGACCTCGAATATGATTTAAAAGAACACGTAAGAAATATCGTTCTCATTCAGATGGATTCGCTGCGACAAATCGTCCTATAACAACGTGTTTTTTTTCTAGGACTCCAAATCTTCTTAGTTGAGTTCCAAACAAAATGTGTTGGAAAATCTCGATACAACAATGTACGAGCAAATTTATTTAATTTATAAAAAAAAAAAAATCTGTCAACATTGTTCTTTTCGTATTTTCATATTAAATCATAACAGATAAATTATCTCCGTCATCATACCTTATTTGTTGATGATTTTCAATATGAAGCTGTAAAGAATAAACAGCTGGATAAATTTCTGCTTAATTGAACGAGAAAATTTCTCCACAAGCTTGCAGGGTGGAGATATCCATCTAGCAGATTGGTATGCTGATATTTCATCGATTTCCTTTTCCGTTCATTTGCAGAAAATGAAAAAATGCAACGATTATGCCCTTTAATTTTTAACACATATTGTACCAAAATAGTTTACAGCTGTAATAGAAGAACAAACTTCAACGTTAATATGACAGTCAAATTTTGCGCTCAAATAAGGATTATACAGTACAACTCATTCGATTGTCTAACATTTGGCTTCTAACTTTGATAGAAATACCAGTATCACAGCGTTTATACAATGGATATGAGTTATGACCAAAAATAGTGGTATTACAGTAATCTCTAGGGTATTTATTTTTGCAAGTTTTGTTTGCTTCCATACATATGTTTTTTTGGATTAATGATGTCCATAAGGGCCGTGCATATTATGTTTTACAATAACAAATGAAGATAGGAATGTTTTTTTTGATCAGGAATTTCACAACAAACTATCTTATCAAAATCTACTAAAAAAAAAAAAAAAAAAAAAAAAATTAAATATTAATAAATAGATTGTGCATGAGGAAGCCCTCTTTCTTAAATTCAATAACATATATATGCGCAATAACTGGGCCTAAAACATTTTTTTGGTATAAATCATTTGCAACTCTTCTAATTTGCTCTAAATATACGCACAATTAAATCAGGCCCGATTGTATCTCATCATTGTGTTTTAGTTCTTTGTTAATTTTGGCCAATTTGGATTGCATGTTATAGTTAAGAAAATATCCGGTTTCCCATAACGTTGGACAATAGCCATCGCATCTAAGTATCTCATTAGCATATCTCTAGGTCCACATGTAAAAGAGTGAAGGGGCAAAACAATTTTCGTACAATTTTCGATCATCTTGTTTCCATTTTGAATGCTAATCTACAAAATTTCAACAAACAACAAATTTAAATAAAAAAAAAAAAAAAAAACTAGTAAAAAAAATAAATAAAAAAAAAATAATCAAACAAAAAAAAAAAAAAACAAAAATAAAAAAAAAAAGAAAAAAAAAAAACAAAAAAATTTTTTTGGTTGTTTTGATTTTAACATACATATCTAAACATATTGTTGGAGCAACCTACCACTGTAAAGTAAAATAGACTTACAGAAAGGTCTGATTGACAATTTGTATGAATAGTATTCTCGGCAAGAAATCTGTGATCGGCTCTTCATTCCTGTAAGCACTGTAAAAAAGAAGGGATATATAAAATAGTTGAGAATGCAAAACAGACAAGTAAATATCCAAGACAGAAAGGTCGTTTGCGTTACTTTTATTTTCTTCTTTTTCAATAAATTCAGATGCTGAAGTAATCGTGTCAGGAAATTGAACAGATTCGGACAAATGTTCAGTCCGTCTACCATCTTCTAATACTTCATGCCAACTGGATTCTCCATATGGAAAAAGTAAAGGATATTGTAAAAGGGATCATAGCAACATTAGTAATAATGAACTCTATGTAAATCACAAGAATGACCATATATAATAATATCACGAGAACGATTGGTAGCATTTTCGTCATGATCAACCCACACAGCAGCTACTTCAGATGAAGTTGGAGTATTAAACACTCTTTGATCAAGTCCTGGATCACATCTTATATGTATATGATAATTATGTAAGTTAGGCATATTACTTAAAAATCGAAAAAATCTGCTATATGGATTTAACTTTAGGATTTCAAGTAGAATAATTAAAGTGAATTCATTAAAGTTCTCCGAAAATTTTCATACGATTTCAAAACTTCATATCTGCATCATAAAAAATATAAACTGCATATAAGAAGGTTTGTTATTCTTTGGAAATAAGTTCATTTAGGTAATGATATACTTGTCCTTGAACTCTAAATGTGTAAATACTCGATAGGTTTTAAGAGCTCTTTGTCATATTTGACACCAAAAGAAGTAAAAGCAAAGTGGTTATTATATCCTCGTTACAATTTCTTAAATTCTCATACAAATATTTAAAAAAAATTCTTTAGAAGTAAATAAAGTTATATAATTCGTTGGTGAATCAGGTATGGAAATATGGACCTTTCCATCAGAACAAACAAAAAACCTTTACTTTCTCTATAAATTTTTCATTTGCAGCACAATAATTTACAGCTATTACATGTCAGTAATCCGTATGCATTCGTTGGTATATATACATTAAAACTAATTGGTAATGTATAATCGGAAGTATGGAGTACTATTTGGTCTGAAGTAGATGCCTCAAGATCATGATGTGTTACAGATTGTTGAATTTGTATATCATTCGAAATGTTATCACCATTTGTGTAAGATTACATATTTCTTTAGTACGATCATTGCAGCTATGTTGAACTCTTTTTCGTCGGCATTTTTTCTTTGATTTCTTCGTTGACGATACAACATTGTGTCAAAAACATCCGAAGTATTCATATTGAACAGTTAAAACCTAACCTGATGAATATAGGAAATGGAAAAATTAAATTACAAAGGTTATTCAAAATGTTTAGAGTAAAACAAAAATGTTGAATAGCTGTCTGTGTAGAAAAATATTTCATTTTTTGTATTATTAAAAAAAAACAAAAGTGGTAATTACACAAAACATAAAAAAAAAAAAAAAATTAATAGTTTTGGGATAGAAAAATTTTTCCGGTGGTAAAACACAAACAATACACTTTAAATAAAATTGTTATGCAAATTATTTTATTAAAAAAAAAAAAAAAAATTCATTTAAATATAATAAAACAATACAATTTACAAGGAAGGAAGAAAGTATAATTGAAGGGAGTTGGTAAATATTATAATGTAAATTTCAAGGAAGGATACACCTAAAATAGTAAAAAATATTGTAACGTTATTGTATACGTAAACAAGAAAATGAGAATATTAAAAAAAAAAAAAAAAAAAAAAAAAAAAAAAGGTTAAAAAAAAAATTAATATATATATATAATATGACGCCCAAGATATCAATATATATATGTTGTATTTATTGTCAAAATTATTAAAAAAAAATAGTTTTTTTTTTTTTTTCAAAATGTATTTTATTTTGTTTAGATTTACTATCAAATATTAATGAGGAATGAAATAGCATAAACAAAAAAATGTTTTTTTTTTTTTTTTTTTTTTTTTTTATTTTTTATGTTAAAATGTTTATGTATAATTTATATTTTCGAAAATAAATAACTTAGTAAAATTGGGTGTATAATTGTAGGTATAATTTTTACATGAATTCTTGTCTAAACATAGAGATTGAAATTCAAAAACATATCTAGAATATATAAGAGATAAATTCCAATAACATAATATAATATCTATATATATATTCTTGACGCCTCCGCACGCGGAGGTAAGCACCTCGCGCGCGGAGGTGTGGACCTCCGCGAGCGGAGGTTAGCATCTCCGCCAGCGGAGGTGCTTGCCTCCGCCAGCGGAGGTTCCAACCTCCGCACGCGGATCTGTCCTCCGCGTGCGGAGAACCTCCGCACGCGGAGGCGTTCGCCTCCGTCCGCGGAGGTACTCCTAAACAATTTGTAATTTATCCAACTACAAATTTTTTTTTTTACGATTTCTATTCTAACATTTAGAATAATACTGAAATTTAAAGAAGTATTTAAACAAATACTGAATGCATTCAGTATTTAAACAAATACTGAATGCATTTGAATAACAAGCATTAAAAATTTCTTATTCCTATATTCCTAAACATAATCCCTTAACATTTTATTTAAAAGCTGAATATATAAAACTAATATAAACATCGCTGAACAGTATGGAAATGATGAATTATTTTCTTATTTAAACGCTAATATATAAAACTAACATGACATTTTACTCACCGCTAAACCGTATGAAAATTTCGAATTATTCCGTTACAAGTGGAAATCAGTTGTTTAGTTGCTTCAAGAACAGTTGCTTACTTGCTTCTTCACGAGAATGGAATAAGTATTCGTCAAATTTCTTGGCAGGAAAAAGAGTACGATGAAATGGAATAGTTTTTTTCTTGATTGCAAAGTAATGAAATGAAATGCATTTGTCTCCTTTATATATAAGGAAAATACAGCCACTGTTATGACACGCTAAACAGCACCGCCTTCGAACAAGAACAAACACAGCAGAAATCGGCGACCGACTGAAGAAAGCAGATACAGTGAATTTCGGCGTCTACATTTTCATTGGTAACAGCAAATTCATTTTCATTGGTAACCATTTGTCTCCTTTATAGAAGGAAAATACAGCCACTGTTATGACAACAGCACCGCCTTCGAACAAGAACAAACACGCTAAACAGCACCGCCTTCGAACAAGAACAAACACAGCAAAAATCGGCCACCGACTGAAGAAAGCAGAGTGTACATTTTCATTGGTAACAACAAATTCATTTTCATTGGTAACAGCAAATTCATTTTCATTGGTAACAGCACCGCCTATAATTTATAATTTTTCGCGGCGACAACCCTTTTTTCCCTCCAAACAATCGCTATTTATATTTATAATTGATAGACAGAGGACAATTTGGTAACAAACATATTTATAATTGATAGACAGAGGACAATTTGGTAACAAACTGGGGATAAACAGGGAAACCAAAATAGGACATAAATGAACAGTAAACTGCGGATTCACTCTTTTAATAGAGGAGAGGATACAATATCTTATTCATTTGTTGGCCATGCTGAGAATCAACTAATTAATTGGCTTGTCCATGAGTTCTGCTTCAGATTTTCCATTGGTTATCTGTATTTTTTAAAACCTGGATCGGAGTCTACTTTTTTGTTGGACTAGTCTTTACAATGAGTATTTAATGTCAGTACACAAAAAATGCAATGTGGATTTCGATTTATAAAGATGTTGATTTCCGTTTATGAAGATGGTTCCTGACTTCTTTTGCCCAGGAGAGGCCACATAGTTAGGATATGTTACATTACAAGGACCATTTCCATGTTAAAATTAATTACACCTACAGTATCAGAAAATTTGAATTCTAGATTCTATTTGTCACTTTTTTGAGTTTGAGGATCTAAATACTTTTGGGTTGTCATTAACGCTATGTTTCTTGTATCATTTTTGTGTAGTATATACTGCAATATCTTATTCTTTTATCGGCCATCCTGAGATTCAAGTAACTAATTGGTATGGCCATGAGTTCTGCTTCAAATGTTCCTTTGGTTTTTTGTGCTCTTTACAACCTAGATTGGAGTCTTATTTTTTGCTGTTGGACTTGTCTTTGCAATGAGTATCTTTATGTCTGTACACAAAAAAAATGCTATATGGATTTCTGTTTATGAAGATTGATCCTAAATTCGTTTGTCAAGAAGTGGCCACAGAGTTAGAAATTTTTAGATTATAGTGTTGCGGAAATCTTCGAGAAATTTGATTCGGGCTAGTTTAATCAATCAAACGAACTCCAACCGAGTAGGCTCAACCCATAACTTTAACACTTGGTTGCCACAAGTTCACACACTTACAAAGGATACACTTGGTGATTGGTTTGCAAACCACAAAGAAAGAGGAAATAGAGTAACAATTGGAACATCAAGGGAGAAGAACCAAAATCGGACAAACCTCACGTTTTTCTCTCTTTCTCACAAACCAACACACCAAAAACAGCTGGAAAGAGATGGATATATATAGCACTAGTTAGGTCACTCCAATTGGGCCAAACTTCACTAAATGAGCCACCATATATCACCATCCAACTAATAATCACAATTTGGGTCATTCACGAGTGTTGGACCACGAGCAACATCAACCCAATTAAGTTGCTTCTAGTGGCCCCTAGATATTATCGAGTCAAGTCATCACTAAGGTGTCGTTATAAAATTATCCAACATTGGTTTAACATGGTATCAAAGGAAACATTTTCATGTTAAACTTAATTGCACTTGCAGAAGAAAATTTGAATTCTAGATTCCATTTGTAACTTTTTTGAGATCTTGTCACTTTTTTTAAATTTAAGAATATAATCTTTTTGGAATGTCATCAACTACAGATCTTATTCTTTTGTTGGCCGTATTGAGAGTCAATTAACTATCTGCTCCAACATGAGTTATGCTTCAAATCTTTCTTCGGCTCTGTGTATTCTTTACAATCTATATTGGAGTTTCCTTTTTCTGTCGGACTTGTCTTCGCAATGAATATCTTCATGTCAGGACACACAAAAAGGTTGTGAACTTCGACTTATGAAGGTGGTTCTTGGATTCTCTACGTCAGTAGGCGAAGAAATTCTATGTGGATTTTCATTTATGAAGATATCTTTAAAATCTAGGTAGCTTTCTAAAGATTTTTTATTTTTTATTTTTTGAAAAAAAAAAAATTTAGTTGTTTTATTGTCTTATTCTTCTTCTTTTTTGGTTTCAGTGGGAATTGTGAAATTTATATCATTAACTATGTCGAATACTTTATCAATGAAATAATGAATGAAAGGCTAAAGACATTCAACAATTTGTGTTAGGCGAAATTCAGCTACTTAGTTGTATGTTTACGTCAAGAAGAAGTAAGATGAGAATTATGATATAGACAACAATCGGGTGTTAAAGTAAAGGCATGTGATATGTTGATAAGATGATATATGAAGATGTATGTGATGAGGCAAAGAAAACGTGTAAATGACATTGGAAAATGTTTGATATTAGATTATTCGTATAAAGTGATAAGCTACGTCGCTTTTCGTTTTTAGAAGTGACGTTCTCTGATTAAATTGGATAACTTGGCCATACTAACTTTTGTATTTTATCTCTGATAACAGTAATGGTGTTTAAACTTTTTTTTTTTTTTTTGACATTTTCATCTTAGTTTTTAGCTTATTGATAACTCTGTTTGTATTAACTTGGCTGAGCCGGTTTCCAGAAGACGGGTTCTCTGCTCAGACTAGTGCATGTTGGTAATTTATGCCTTTTTCTATGACATGAATGCTTACATGTTAGATTTAATAGTCAGTTCCTAAGTACTTGAAGAAAATTTACATTGAATCTCTTGGTGTTATTGTAATAATTTTTGCATCATATTGGTCAGTAGGAGATGAAGCATATCAGCTAAAGCGTGACAATTTTTTTGAACAGTGTAAATGAAGCCTGAGTTTTTGCACATCAGCTGATTTTTGCATCACATTATCTGAAGCCGGAGTTGTTGAGGAATGCACTTGTAAACGAAGGAACGACTAACAAGTAGGTCTATTCAAGTTTTCATGAAAAGGGATTGAATGGTCTATGAGTTTGAAAAAGTGACATAATACTTTTTAAGGGTGTTGAACTCCTTCAAAATTGACATGATACGCCAATTTTTAATATTTTTTTGATTAAAAAGTGACTTAATACTTTTTTTTAACAACGTTAAACTTTAGATCCTTCAAAAGTGATATGATATGTTTTAACAGTGTTAAACCTTAGCTAATTCAAAAATGACATTACATGTCACTATTTGTAGAAAAAAAAGAGATTTTCTACGTTTTGACATTGTTAAAATCTTAAATGTTTGAAAGTGACATAATATATCACTTTCAATTTAAAAACTTACAACATTGCTAGTACATTTATTTCAAAAGTTAAAATGATGTATAGTCTCTAATAATTATAGTAGCAAGAAATTGAAAACAAATATATATTAAACAATCAATTATCATAGGTTTTCCAACTTTCTTTTCTTTTGTGGTTTTTCTTAAAGTAGCTAGATTTGGCATAATCTTCAATTTTGTCTAACCTTTCCACATCTTTTATATTTTGTACTTTGAATTTTCTCTTTTTTTGATTGTATTCTTAATTCTTAAGGACATCCAAATTTTCTTTTGGATCGGAAATCAAGACTATTTTTACTTTTACCCATTCAGTACATTTCAGTCATTATGGCCTTCAAGCGAAAAAAAACTATCCCACTATATGTTTGACTTTTCACAATAACAGTGCAAATATTAATTTTATTTGTATCTATGAAAAAAAATACAAATAAAATAGTATGGCATTTTTTTTTTTTAAGAAAATGACAAAGTATGTCACTTTCAAACTTTACCACACATTAACGTATACAGGACAAATAAATTGAAACATTATATCACTTTTTAATGTAAAACAAAGTTTAAATTCATATTCATATTTAAATTTCACAAACACCTTGTCTACATCTTTATAATGGATCCAAAAATAATTTAAATGATATAGTCTTCGACTTTCTTTAAAAGAAGGTATATCAATTTCAAATTCTAACACCTTAATTCATATGAAAAAGACAAATAAAGTGTTACATCATGTTACTTTTTAATGTAAAGTAAATTTTGAATTCATATTTACATTTAAGTTTTCAGAAATATTTTATATACATCTTTGTAATTGACCCAAAAATAATTTAAATAAGATAGTATGCTATTTTCTTAAAAAGTGACAGGGCATGTGTTCATGAAGATATATTTCGAATTAAAACCAACGCAAGTGTACGATTCGTTAACAAGTAATAAAGTGAATTTTGAGTTCAAGTATCGTCTCGCGGAGATTGATTTAGTTCAATTTTAATTATAACGACCTTAATCGAAACGAGAATAATGTGATGTGTTTGTTTGTGACCAAATTATGAATAAAATAATCTTATAATCTACTTATGCAATGATTTGTAACTTAACTAACTTAAATGCAAATTATTCGAAATGTGGATTGATGTATTTAATAGATGACAAATATACTAGGATCCCGAATTTCCATGCAATAATCAGTTTTAACTTTAGTTTTACACCTTGGCAACACGATTGAATTTTGATGATTCAATGTGCACAATAATTGTGGAGAAAAAAATAAATCATATAAATCATTCAATATTCAAAAATGTTTTTTTAATGTCAAATATATAAAACTAAAGATAAAAACTCATATTACATAGTTCATCGTTCTCATAACACAAAGAAAACTAGTCTAGCACGTTATGCAAAAAGAAAACAAAAGAAATATTGAAGAATCAAAATCACCCAAATAAATAATACTTGAATTGAATCTTCGATTAATCTAAAAATGAAAATTTATATACACTAGAACTAAAAAAAAAAAATCTCAACAACATCAAATTCATAGTTACAAAAAAATTCTTGATTTCAGCAATTAAAAAAGTTCGTTAATTACCTGTTATCATGAGAAATTAACTTTTTTTTTTTTTTTTTTATCAAATAATCATAAAACCTAAACTTATTATTGAATAATCAAACAAAATATGAACTATTTGAATCAAAATTCTGAAATCACTAACAAGTGGAGTTTTGTTGATTATTTGCATATTTCGAGAAGAAAATACAAAATGTCCTTTAAAAAAAGTAGCTTAAGGAGCGTTGATTTCGTAATATTGATTTGTAGCAAGAATTTCTCTTCTGATTCGATTTTCGGTGATTGTTGGGTGGGTTTGGTTGTTCTTTCTTCCGCCTTTGTTTACTTTTTGGAGTTAATGTTAAAGTAATTTTATATTAATATTTCAAAATGACAATAATGTTAAGGGTAATTGTGTAAGTTGCCCTTAATTCATTGGGCTCTGACTGATTACTGAGTAAATCGGGCCAGAATAGGCGTTTTAAGATGTAGGCTGCACGACCAGGTTCTTCCTAGGTTGGATCTTGTTATCTATTTGGGCCTTGGCCCTAACAAGATTTTCAAGGTTATAGAAATGGGCTTATGGGGGTATTCATGTTCAGAGTTGTAAAGTGTAGCCATTTTCTCGTAGAGGCATGTCTATTCAAAGAAGCTAGGCGTGCAACCACGTGGAAGATAGTCAGCATATGGGTTAGCTTGTAGAATTTAATTGGGTCCTAACCATTTCATATATAAATTGGTCATTGCCGCTAAGGGAACGGTCCAATGATCAACTTGCTAGTTTTTTTTTTTTTAAATATTTGAATTGATTAATCATAAAATGACATGTTAATAATTTATTGGGTGGAGAGCAAAAATTGGAAATCGAATCTCAACTCACATTCGATAAGTTCAACTAAATGAATCATGTGACACTGCATTTAAGTGAATCTATCATTTGAGAATAATGCTATCGAATACCACCGAGGTTACAACATCTTTCTAGACAGAGCTAAGTGATAGACTCACTGAAATGTATAATTAAGTTATTCATTTAATAATATATCATATTTAATGTCGCATTAAGTTATACATTTGATAATACATCTTATTTAATGTCACATTAGTACCACCTACTATTTTAACATCAACGGTGCTAATAGCATTACTCATTATTTAATTTCATGCAATTACAATGATAATGATGCTCAACACTAGTGATGTTGAATAACATTACTCCAACAAGGGCCATGTTCATATATCGGGTTATGGCACAAGTTTGGCCACACATCAAAAGTAAGTGCACGAATTTTATGGTTAGTATTTGAAACAAGTGCATCTTAGTCGTATAAGTTTTGAACGAAAATTATATCTATATAATTTCCTACAAGATTATAAAAGAATTATAAATAATAACATGGAAGAATTTAGGTAGAGATGTCAACGAATCGAGTCAGCTCGCGAGCCAAAACTCGAACTCGACTTGAGTAAAAATGATTCAAACTTTTTTAGGCTCGAGTCGAGTCGAGCTTTTGCTAGAACAAATCTAACCAAAGCTCTGATACCACTTGTCGGAGACAGAACGAGGTTATACAACGTGATATGAAGTAACAATCATGAAAACAAAAACATAATAAACAAGAATTTAAATTCGCAGAGGGATCGAAGATTTTACTCAATTATAATGGAGAGAAACTACAACAATATTGTATTCATACACAATTCTAACTTACAGTGATGAATTATCTTGTAAAAAAGAGTCTATTATTTATAAGAGTACATATCAAACTCTAAAAATAGAAACTAGGTTAAAAAAATGTGTGGAATAAACAAAATAAGGAAAATCCAAAATGACGCGTCGCTCAAGCGTTGGCTTGCCACTCGAACGGTAGGTGGGCAGCAGTCGCTACTCAAAATTCCGTCTCTGTACTTGAGCGTCCAACTAACAGTAGGCTAAAGTTGTTAAGGCCCAACACAACAAACCGCACAACCCTAGATTAATTTTGATCCCAAACACTCCATATTTTTATTTAAAATAGAGTAAAAATATTTATTTGTCCATTTTATTTTTAAATAAACAAAACAAATAACATTGACAAGATATTACTATCAATAAAATGTTAAAAATAAGAACGCCATAATGTAAAAACTAAGATATAAGCTTTGTTTGACAACAATTATTTCAAAACTCTTAAATTCTCATACCCACTTTTAACCACACATTTACCCAATAAAATATTTTAAACTTAGATTCAAAAATTTTCCTTACTTTTTAACTGCACATTATCCAAAAAAACACTATTCAAAAAATTATTTTTTCAAAATAAAAAAAGTGCTAAGTGTAATAATGAATAAAGTTTAAATATTTTTAATGTAATTAAAATATGGTGTATTTATAAAAAAAAAAAAAATGTTGTGTGAATATAACAACCATTTTTCTGCAATCCATGATTTGTCTTATAGGAGTTTGCTTAAATTGTAAACCAGATGTCTAGATCCGATATATTTGCTCTAAACAACGGTCTACGACCCAATGACCACCCCCCCCACCCCCCCCCCCCCCCCCCCCCCCCCCCCCGTAAGTTGTCTTTGGGGTTTTAACATCCTTTTTTACCTTGTTAAATAAGACCGAAGGCACAAGGAAATGGGAAAAATTCAATATTCTTAATTAATTAATCATTTAATAATTCAACATTGCATGTGAGCTCATAAATACCAGGCGTGCTTGTCACGCGCCCTTCCTTTTTAATTAATTGAAATTTTCGACAATATTATTTAAACCATCTTTTAGTCAATTTTGTGCCCTTGAAATTTATCATGATTCGTCTGTGAAAATCATGCACGTATCAGATATTTAATAAAGAAAAATGTATCGTTCCCTTCCTAACCTCTAAGATAGTTTAATATTTGGCTAAAAAAAACGTTGATAACGATCATAAATAATCAAGTCTCACCCCATTATTCCTATGATTTTATATTTTCAAATCAAAAAACATCGTCAAACATGAGAAAATAAATTCACAGATAATTCATGCCAATTATGTGATTTGTCTGATTTCTAAGATTACAACATTAAATTGTTTAATCAATGTCTGTTAATTTATTACTACCTTTCCATGTGAAGGATGCTTAAATTACTTACGAAAATATTAAATAGATTAGAACTAATCATAGCTATGAATTACACATTGGGATCCTCATATCATAATAATTAAAAGGAAAAATAAATAAATAAATATAACATTTGACAGTAAAAGCATAGGGGAAATTGCAAACCCATTCACGATGAGTTGTTTGAGAACCAGCTTCGTCTATACTTTTTAAAAAAGTACAAATTGGTCTTCAATTTTTTTTTATTTTTTTTTCGTAATTGCGAAATCGTCTCCATTACATGAATATCAAATCCATAGTAAAGGAAATAAGTGCCAAGCTAGAGTCGATGGGATTACACTTTTATCTTTTCATTTTTATTTTACAAAGTACACCTTGTATATACGATGAATTACACTTTGTATATCGTATGTTATAAATTTACATTTTTCACGTTCTACATTTTGCATAGGGTTACAAAAAGCACAATTTCCTTAAAAAAATTACAAATGTCTTTATAATTAGTTGAGTAGACAAAAATATTCTTTACACCCAATATATTATCGTATGTAGCATTTTGCATACTATTTAGTATTTTCTAACTATTGATTTTTCAGTAAGTATTTTCTCTTTAAATGATGATTATTTTTTGTGCATTGTGGGATTTTATAATTTTTTTTTTTTTTTTTTTAACAAAACTCTTACATCAGAGCAATAAAATTTAATTTTAGTAAGCTAATAAAATATTGAAAAATGTAGAAAGCACTCAACTTGACTCTTCCACATTGTAAAAATAAATAAAAATTCTTAATGTTTTAATAGTATTTGTTCAATGAAATAAAAATGAAAAAAAAAATCAATTAAGATAATTTTTTATATTAGTTGTTATTTTGTAGGTATAAATCAATTTCTTATTTGTCTCAGGTTTATGTAGTTTGCAACTTAAAAAGACTAATAAAAATATGAAAGATTAAAATTAGCCGAATAGTTTAGACCCAAATACGGAATTAAACTAATTAAAAGCAACAAGTCACTTATTGTTAACATCCGACCTGAGACATAATTAAAATGATTGTTAATACACTCAATTTATCCTAATCTGAGATTGGCTTTATAAGGTCAGTTCGTAACGCCGTGGTTCAAGGGAATATAATGATTATAGATTCCTTACAGGCCGTTAAATCATCGAATCAAATTAGTTATTACATTCAGAGCTTACGTCAATGCCCACTTATTTCGCTAATCATATGATGTAGTTTCATCCACTCACTAGTTCATTAATTGCTAGGGACACACTTAAATGACGGTTTCATGATAAACTAATGAAATCTGCCTCAGTAACCAATGGAGATATGCCAATAATGTACTATTTCAGTTCGACACTAGTAATTGACAAAACATGAATATGAAAGTTACTGGATCTTCTTTTCCTAAAAAAGGGTATAAGGTATCTTTAAGAATGGGGGAGAACGCTTTCATATTTCAAATATTTCATTTGATGAAACTCTTGTAATTCAGAGGTGATTATCAATAAAAATCCTTATTTTCTCTTTATTTGCTCAAAAAGTTTACTTAAATTGATTCTTACACTTTTTATTGTCAACAGCTTGACGCTAGAAGGAAGACCCTAACTTGTATAATCAGCCCCACACGCTCCATAAAAATCCCTTACAAAAAACCCGTCATGGATGATATTTCGACATCAGGAAATCAATCTCATGCCTATCTTAAACAAGCCAATATTCCACAAAATATTGGAAGATAACGAGGTCAAAATGAAGCGGCGACCCTCACATGACCATCATGAGGAAAACTGTGATCCCGTTAGAGGTAGGAATTCCTTATATTGGAACAACAATGTACATCGAGGAGGGGAATGAGAAAGCTTTGCGTGGAGAGTTGGACCTAATAGAGGAAAGGAGGAATGAAACTAAAATCAAGAATGTTGTATACAAATAACGTAATGCAAAGTACTACAATCCAGAGGGTCAAGAAACAGGCATTTTAGGTCGGTACCCTGGTGCTAAAGAAAAGTTTCCTTACCACTAGAGAATCTAACTCTTGATCTTTAGGACCTAATGAAAGCCCAAGATTGGCTAACAAGTAGGGGGTGAATTAATTTTTAAAACTTTTTCGAAAAATTAATCTAAATTCAAGCGAGTGAAGACTAAATAGATTAATTCAAATAATAATCATAAATATAAAAAGCGATAAGTAAAATGGATAAATGATGCAAACGATATAATTGTGGATGTTCTATCCAAAGCAATGATCTACGTCATCTGTTACCAAGCTCTCTAGCACGAGCAAGACATTTTCACTATATTGATTGACATAAGGTGCAATTCGGCCCTTTATAACCGTTCCAATGAGTTACAAACAATGAGCACTGATCCTTATAAAATATTGAGCTTTACCGAACCTCAACATATCCTTATACAATGTTGAGTTTTAGAGAATGAAGTTAATATCTTTTGACAGTTTGAACTCACAGAAGATGTAGATGAAGAGGAAATTATGCCTTTCTGTTGGTTGTCCCAGGAATGAACCCTAGATTCGTCCGAACTCATGCAAGTGATCGAGGTGAAAATGCAGTAAAAAGAAATGTATTTTCTGTTAATGAGAATACCTGAGAATAGACTACCTCACATAGAAAATAAATAAGTCTCTATAGAAAAGTTGTGAAAGAAAACTTTTGCTTCTTAGGAGGAGAAATCGAGAGTAAAAAATGTGAAAGTGAAAGGTAAAAACGCATATAAAGCGATAGGAGATGAAGAGGCACATCCTGGATCGTTGGATGGAAAAATAGGAGGAAAAATCAATGGCTAGATCCCACTATACTTAAACGGTGTCGTTTTGGACAAAGCTTCCCAAGGAAGCCACTGTGGATGCACGACAACTCATCGAAAGCAAAAAATGACACATGTCCAATTTATTTAATGCTGTAATAAAATGAAACATGGAAAAGCGAGCCAATCACATCCAAGGTCACTCTGTCACCTAGGTAAGGACTGACCTGGGAGGTAACTGTTAACATCCGATATGCGACCTAATTAAAATTGATTGTTAAAAACACTCAGTTTATCCTAATATGAGATCGGCTTTATAAGGTCAGCTCATAACGCCGTAGTTCAAGAGAACATAATGATTATAGATTCTTTACATACTGTTAAAACATCCAATCAAATTAAATATTACATTCAGAACTTACGTCAGCGCCCACTTATTTCGCCAATCATATGATGTAGCTTCGCTCACTCACTAGATCATTAAATGTTAGGGACCCACTTAAAGGACGGTTTCATGATAAATGGACGAAGCCAACCTCAGTAACCAATGGAGATATGCCAGTAACGTACTTTTTCAGTTCGACACTGGTGATTGACAAGACAGAAATATGAAAAATACTAGATCTTCTTTTCCTATAAAAGGGTATAAGGTATCTTTAAGAAAGAGGGAGAACACTTTCATATTTCAAATATCTCATTTGATGAAACTCTTGTAATTCAGAGGTGATTATCAATAAAAATCCACATTTTCTCTTTATTTGCTAAAAAAGGTGACTTAAATTGATTCTTCCACTTTTTAATGTCAACACTTATTAATTATTTCTATATGATTAAGGTAATTAATTCAATTAATTCATATGGTTAAACAATCTCAAACATTTAGATTAAAGCAACAAATAAAATGATCATGTTGGAAAATCCTAACTAGATAACAAACCTCTGAGCAGACTTGTCACTAAAATCTACTAGAAAAGTTATTGTATAATTAGTCCATACACCACTACCAAGAAGTTCCGTTGGTTGTACGACCCTCAATCCCCAGCAACTTTGTGCTACTTTTCTCTCCGTGCGGATAATAAGAAGGAACCTTGGTCTTGAGCACTGGAACTCCAAGCGCCTCTTCCTAAAACTCCAGAACTCTGAAAGCTAATTGGTAGGGTTTTGTTCTGATGTTTGATCAAATGATCTTTTCATGTTTTTGATATGTTGATTGATGCATAAGATATTGGAATATGTATTTAATCTTCAAAGTTTATTATCTTCACTAAATAAAATGCTTAACCAATACTAGAACAATATTCGGAATTCAATATGAAGAATATATATAAGGTGGTCGAATCAAGAAATCTATTGAATTTGTGTTAGATCTTCAAGAATATAATCTCTATGATAAACTAATGATTCAACACACATTTAGACGTTCCATGGGTTGTATATTTCTAGTAGAAAGTGTGTGTGTGTGTGTGTGTGTGGGGGGGGGGGGGGGGGGCTATGAAATAGGACTAAAAAATGAGTCAAAATCGTGAAGGATTTGACAATGTAACAAGCAGCTCAAGCGCCATTGGGACACCAAGAGAGCGACAAGGTTCTGTTATGGGTGCTAGAGAACCAGCTAGGCGTCTAGTGAGCCCTCTCTAAGCAGTTGTCAGTATTTTGACTTTGATTACGACTCGATAAACTCCTAATATAATTCAAATGAAACATAATTTTGATTAAAAAAATTGTCAATTACAAATTTAGAAATTGTTAAATTGGACTTAAAAGAATGAATGCTTAATTTTATTGACATCTATTGGAGATGATCTTTTTTTTTTTTTTTTTTTTTTCTCTTAGAGAAAGTTTCATATGAGAAAAGAATATATAGAAATATAGTTAACTAAAACATGTTCTTTCATGTAAAATATGAAAACGAAGAAAAATTATGTAGTGAAAAGCCTCAAACAAATGTAAATTATGGAGTGATGCATGAATGAAAAAGAAAATTAAAATTTTAGGTGAAAATAAAATAATAATTGAACTTTTGAAGGGTAAAAAAATATTAAAGAAATTGATATGTAAAATGTTGCACAATGTAATATAAAGGGTGCATTGTAAATTTTGATATGAGTATTTTAGTTATTTGACTATTTTTAATGGCAAATATGTAAAGTTGTTAGCTGAAGTTATTTTTTATTACCATATTGTAAAATGTAATATGTAAAGTATAGATTTAAAAAATAAAGCATGTAAAGTCTAAACACTATCATTAACGCAGTTTAACCTTTTTCTTACTCCAAGATCTCAATAATTATTGCATTTACCAAAGGATACATTAATTAATGCGTCAACCTAAGATTAAACACAATTGACACCAAAATAATAAAAGAATAATAGATTTTTATTAGTTTTCTGTTTATAAATTACAAGAATTATGAATTACTCGAAAAAAAAGATTTTATATCAATTATGTAATCAAATTTTTGGGAAAACAATATAAAATTATCAAGAAAGAATATTATAAAAATCTTGTAATATCTTCGACGGTACTAACTATTCCAAAAATTCCACGAATATTCTACTGTCTTTACAAACAATGAGAAAAAGGATACACACCCTTAGATGGTGTTTGATAGAGATTAAAATCGGATTAAAATTGAAAAAATTAGTCGATATTGTTGACTTTTATTAGACGAGTCAGACCCAATAACGACTATATTTTCAATTTTAATTGAATTTTAATCTCTACCAAACACGTCCTAAGTTTTTAAACTTAACAAAATTCTTTAATCCTTAAAATTCATTTGAGCTATTTCCCTTGTACGGGGAAAACTCCCAGAATGCATACAAGCATCACTTTGTATGGTTTTTTCTTTTGAATTATGCTACACGTAGATAATCAATTGTATATAATAGTGTCCACATCCTCACATGGAGGGAGACTCACTTTAGGTAAAGTATAATATATTCGAAGTGGGTCCCCTCCATGTGAGGGTGTAGACACTATTATATACAATGAATTATCTACGTGTAGCAAAACCATTTTTGTTTCCCCTTTTTTTATTTTTATTTTTTAGCAAAGCTCAATTCATTTTGTTACAAGTTTGATTCAAGTTGATCTTAGTTTGAGTAACGGACATCATAAAGTGACTGTCTAGATATATTGGCCAACTAAATTTCTCCACATTTTTTGGTTAGTCGAAAAGGAATCCAATTGCACTATAAATCCTAACTACAAGAAGTTAAATCCTTGTTTGATTTTCATTTTTTTTAAAAATACATTTTATCTGTCTTATTTTCAACTACATATTTTTAATAAAATAATATTACACGTAAACAATTTTTTTTTTCCCTTTATTTTGAACCACACATTCTCCATAAATTTACTATTCTAGAACACATTTTTTTTAAGCTCTAAATTTTAGTTTCGGCTTGAAACAAAGTTTAAGTCTAGTAACTAGAGTGTTTAACTCCAAATAAGTTAGTTGACTTATTTAATCTATAATATTTTGAACTTAAAAGCTGCATTTAATAGTGCTATGACAGTGAAGAACTACTATGCTAACATGGGAGAAACAACAAGGAAGAATCCAAACAACACATTCTAGTTGTTGATGACACTTGTTCAGTCTGCATTTACTAGTTAGATCACAAGTGTACTCTTTCTTTTCCACTTCCACCGCTTTCCAGTCTCTCTCTCTCTTTCTTAAAGACTTCCCTCCATTCATGCAGATTTGAAGAAGGATTGAGTTTTTCAATACACTTCTAGAGAGAGAATTGTAGAGCGAGAAAGAGATGGAAACTAACTCAGTTTCCAAGGTAGTGATGAGTTTGTTGTTGTGTATTTTCTTGATAATGAGAGCTCAAGTGATTCAGTGCAGTGTCATCTATGATAAGAAAGCTATCATCATCAACGGACAAAGAAGAATCCTTCTCTCTGGTTCTATACATTATCCCAGAAGCACCCCTGATGTATGTACTTCTCTCTCTCTCTCTATATATGTTCTTATCTTAATGAAATTGATCTCCTGCCACGCCCCCAGTGGACACGATAATGTGGAAAGAGAATTTTACTCATGATTCTTGCCACGAGCAGTGATAAGTTTTTATTCTGCCCCGGAAATCAAGGCTGTTTATCTTAAAACCCAAATGCTTATTTGAACTCTAGACGGATCAATTGGTCGTTTGAACTTTTCGGGCTCTGATACATTCTTGAGTCTTTGAGTCCATCTCAAAAGCTCAACATTGTAAAAAAAATATATATATATTTCTATAGTGCATTTATATGGCAATAAAGATTTGAAATGATTCTGATGAACTGCAGATGTGGGAGGATCTTATACAAAAGGCTAAAAATGGAGGGCTGGATGTTATTGATACCTATGTATTTTGGAATATTCATGAGCCTTCCCCAGGCGATGTGAGTGTCCTAGATCTTCATTTTCGATTACTTCTTTTGTTGTCCAGTTTCTTGTACTAACTTGACATTTGTGTCTGATAGTACAATTTTGAAGGAAGATACGATCTTGTACGCTTTGTAAAGACAGTGCAAAAAGTTGGTCTTTATGTAATTATGTTCATCTTCGCATTGGACCTTATGTTTGTGCAGAATGGAATTTTGGGTAATTTCTTCCTTTGTAACTTGGAATAGTTCATTCAGTATTTTCTACTGTTCCAAATTGATAGGTAGATCTAGAATCTTGTTTCAACCCAATTGCATTTTTCATATACTAAAATAGCATTTATGAGTAGAATTGTAAATCGGGTAGGGGCGGGCCGACTCAGGCCATGCTTTTCACATGTCGGGCTGCTCTCCGAGACTGAACAACCCGTACATTTTGACTACTCTAATTTCAGTGATTGGAAGGCTTAACTAGCAAATATCTAATTTCTTACAATTTGACTGCAGAGGTTTTCCAGTATGGTTAAAATATGTTCCTAGTATCAGTTTCAGAACAGACAATGAGCCTTTCAAGGTGTTTACACTTTTTGCCTTTACTGTTTTATCTGTTTTCCTAAAATTTGTTGACAATTATTTGTACAATTTAGGGAAGAAATGAAAATTGACATGTTATGAGCATGTCCAGTTGAATTCACTGTTGCTATAAGTTCATTCTCTTAAACCGGCTTGTAAAAGGAGTGATCATAAGTCCACAAACCAAGCATTAGTTCTGTGATGTGTAACTCAATAAGATCATTGCAAAATCCTAATATTGTTTTAGATCTGTTGAGTAATGCACTTGTACTCACTGTAAGTTTCTGTAATTGTATCGGTGACAAGGCGGCTATGCAAAAATTCACCCAAACAATTGTTGACATGATGAAAAGTGAAAATCTGTTTGAATCCCAGGGAGGTCCCATCATTTTATCTCAGGTATGAATTATGTTGTTTTAATTATGAGTTTCACAGAATTCCCATTTTGTAAATTTATATTAGATATTTGATTCTTCTGGAGTAGATTGAGAATGAGTATGGGGCACAAAGAAGGGCACTTGGAGCAGCTGGCGATGCATACATGAATTGGGCAGCAAAAATGGCTGTTGGATTAAATACCGGAGTTCCGTGGATCATGTGCAAAGACGATAATGCCCCTGATCCTGTGGTGGGTTGTCCATTAATGTACCCATAGTTTTGATTGTTCTATTTATTTTTATCTTTTACCAAATGCAACAACTGAAGCATGAAAAGAGAAATAAAGCAACACGAATGGCCGCAACTTCACCTTTCGAGAAGTGTGAATGAACACATGAAGACACATATATAAGAATTGGTTGTAGTATGTATAAACAGACGTGAATACAATGTTCTTCTTGTATGTATCTGAACTTGTTCTTTTGTACCATTACAACAGATAAATGCATGCAATGGATTTTACTGTGATACCTTTTCTCCCAACAAGCCTTACAAGCCCACAATGTGGACCGAAGCTTGGAGTGGCTGGTAACCATATTTGCTCAAACCTTAAATCTATACTGCATTATGGGCTTCATCTTCAGCTATTTTACCTTATTCTTCTTCTTTTCTTCTTTCCCGGCTTCTAAACAATAAGGTTCAACGAGTTTGGAGGCACGATTCATCAGCGACCAGTTCAGGATCTAGCATTTGCAGTTGCTCGTTTTATACAAATGGGCGGCTCATATATTAATTATTACATGGTTAGTACAATGATGGATATAAACGCATATCAATTGTGACATGCTAGAACTTATTTCAGAAAACTAAGATCTGCATACTCTGTTTAGTACCATGGAGGAACAAATTTCGGGCGCACAGCTGGAGGTCCTTTTGTTACAACCAGCTATGATTATGATGCTCCAATAGATGAATATGGTGAGAAAACTAAGCTCAACAAGTTATGTTCATGCATTTCTCTCCAATCAATTGTTGTTGTGTGACTAATAACTCAAAATCAATTATGTCTTCTTTCAGGTCTGATAAGAGAACCAAAGTACAGTCACTTGAAGGAGCTCCATAAGGCTATTAAACTTTGCGAACGAGCTTTAGTTTCATCAGATCCTACCATTACTTCATTAGGAAATTCTCAGATGGTTAGGCTCTTTCAGGGATGCTTGCTGCATTTTTGAATGAACTGTGAAGAGAATATTGTTATACAGAGCATGTTTGGCTAAGCTTACACAAAAAGTAAATTTAGTTTTAAGTAACTTTGATAACTTACTTTTTTCTTAATTTAAGGGATAAAAATAGTTTCTTTTTTCTTAAGTAACTATCTCTTTCAGTTGAAGTAACTTAATTTTTTTTTCAACATTGACAAATAAAAGAAACCTCTCTTTTAAAAAACTTATTTACTGTAAGTTAACTTTTAATCATATGCGCTCTAAACGCAGTTCTTGATAAACTAGAGGTTGGCTACATGAATCCCTTTTCTTCAATTCGTTTAGTCTACACTAGATCTAGTGGGAGATTTAAAATTTAGATCCTTAACCAACTATAATAGGCCATGTTAGTTTTGGTCTGCTCCCCTCTTTCGACTTATTCTATCAAAATTGCATCACTCTTATGTATGAGAACCTCTTACCAAGAATATGGTTATACTAATCCAAATCCAAATTTCTTGCTTTCAGGCTCATGTATTCTCTGGAGGTGAAGGAATTTGTGCAGCTTTTATTTCGAACTTTAATAGGAATTATACTGCAAGAGTGATGTTCAACAACATGCACTACAATTTGCCTCCTTGGTCCATTAGCATACTTCCCGACTGTAGAAATGTAGTCTTTAACACTGCAATAGTAAGTCGAGTTATTAAGTTAGTGATGAACTATTCATTTTCCTCGTCTTCGATTTAGATATTAGTTCGTTTCTTCGACTAAAACTTATGACTCGCCTTTTTATCTTGTGATTACTTAGGCTGGAACACAAACTTCAAAATTTCAAATGTTACCCACGAATTCTCAGCTGCACTCATGGGAAACTTACGGAGAGGACATATCTTCTTTAGAAGAGAGTTCAACACTAACAGCTAATGGACTTCTAGAGCAGATAAGCATAACAAGGGATAGCAGTGATTATTTATGGTACATGACAAGGTAAGGCTTTTTCTGGCTTTCAAGCTATGTCATGGAGATAATTTTGGCTTTATACAAATCAGCTTATATTTGAGAGCACAACTCGTGTCCCACATTTGTTCATCCAAATCCAGCATTTATATTGGTTCGACGGAATCATTTACACTAAGAGGACAAAAGCCGACTCTATCTGTCAACTCAAGAGGCCATGCAATACATGTATTTGTCAACGGCCAGCTTTCAGGTATGAGCTCCTATTTCTTGCACGATCTTATCGACAAAATCCCTGTACTGGTCGATGATGCCAACTATAATGGAAAGCTTTCCATAGTTGGCGAGTGTCCCCCTCCCAATTTAGACATTTCTCTTGAATGCCATTTTCTATAATATGTGATTAAGTGCATGACTGAGGCAAAAAGAGTTAAACTGTTGACATCACATCTCTGTTATGGAAGTACAATGACAATGGCAGTGTCTCATAATATACCAATGCAGGATCTGCTTATGGAACCAGAGAGACTACAAGATTCACTTTCACTGGCCCTTTGAACCTGCATCCTGGAACAAATAAAATTGCTCTACTCAGCATAGCTGTTGGACTACCAGTAAGTTGTTTGTCTTTATGAGCATGTTTGGCCTGATTTAATGGGCAAGACTGGACAATATTAAGAAAGAGACTGAAAAAAATAGTTAACTGTCTTACACAGTATTGTCCATTCAAGATGAATTACTTCTTGAACCCATTTGATAATTAGATCCTCACAAGTAATGAATACGTTGGTGTTGAAGAACATTGGGATGCATTTTGAGAACTGGAATGTTGGAGTACTTGGATCAGTTCTGCTGGACGGGCTAGACCAGGGGAAAAGGGACTTATCTCTAGAAAAATGGTCCTATAAGGTGATAAAATGATTCATAGTTATCAGTTTTCCCCCTGTTGGCCATTCATAGTTATCTAATACAGCTTACCGAACAAGCACTTACAATGTACCATTCAAATAGGTTGGTTTGAAAGGAGAGGCAATGAATTTGATGTCTCCAGACGGAGTCTCCTCTGTCAAGTGGGTACGAGGATCATTAGTCACCCAAAGCGAGCAGCCTCTTCGATGGTACAAGGTAACACTACGACAATCAAGTCCAAACAAACTTGAGTTTGATATTATCTGAAAGAAACGTTCTTGTGTCATGGATCACTCGTAAGTATCCTATCGTTATATCATTCTTTTGAAACTTTGTAGGCATATTTTGATGCACCTGATGGAGAAGAACCTTTGGCTTTGGACATGAGAACTATGGGTAAGGGACAAGTATGGATCAATGGTCAAAGCACTGGCAGGTACTGGTTGGCTTATGCAAATGGTAATTGTAGCAATTGTGACTATAAAGGTACATTCCGAGAGTCAAAATGCCAACTAGGCTGTGGCGAACCGACTCAGAGATGGTAATATTCTGAAACATTTTATAAGCTTATTACAAACACGTGTTTAAGCTTAGAATTTACTTAAAGTCATGTATCAAAAACATACTTTTTTTAAGTCTTTACGTAAAGGTACTTTTTCTCTTTGGGGTCAGCCAACAGTGCTCATAGAACTTCATAGGTTGTTTTACGATAAAATAGCTCAAGAGGTTACTGATCACACTTTCTGACTTATCTCCTTCTAATACGCTTCCATCAGGTACCATGTTCCGAGATCTTGGTTGAAGCCAATAGGAAACTTGCTCGTACTTTTCGAAGAACTGGGTGGAGATGTGTCGAAGATATCTCTAGTTAAAAGAACAACAGCAAATATATGTGCTCACACATTTGAACACCACCCTGCAGTTGCAAATTACCGTAATGAAAACACCGGTGAAACAAAAATGCTTCGTCAGGCGAAGGTTCACTTACGGTGTGAACCTGGCCAGTCTATATCCATCATTAAGTTTGCCAGTTACGGGACTCCTTCAGGAACTTGTGGCAGTTTTCAGCAGGGAACTTGTCATGCACAGTACTCACGTGCCATCATAGAGAAGGCAAGTCTGCATCATTTATCTCAACTGGCACTGGAAAGTATTAAGAAAGAATGAGAAGTTAAACTTTTTTGTTTATTTGGATTCCAATCTTATCTAATACTGCATACCAAACGAGCATGAACTTGTTTACAATTCATGGATTATTTCTCAAGTCTAGAAATAACTTTTCAAACAAATCACGAAAAACTTTACTCTGATGAGTTCGTTTGTGAATATGCTGCAGATGTGCATTGGAAAGGAGAGTTGCAGGGTTACAGTTTCGAACAGCTTCTTTGGTACTGATCCATGCCCCAACGTATTGAAGACGTTGTCGGTTGAAGCTGTCTGTTCTAAGGCAGAAGCGATCGAGGCGAAACCGTGACAGAAACAGAAGTAGAGTAACTTTCCGATGGACCATCACTATCCTTTTATGACATGTCTGGTTGGTAGGGGAAGACTCGATAGTATTGGACAATATCATATACTATCCAATTGTATGCCACACCGAAGGCGCACATAAGAACAACGGGCTTTAGTTTTTGAGATTCACTCCCTAACTTTACCATCCAAAATGAGCAGAAACCACAAGAAATGAATCTGCGGAGAATAAATTTTAAATGTAAATTTGCTGTGGTCAAGAATTTTCTTCTTTGACGTTGTGAGTTCAAGATTTGTGATGATTTTGTTTCGATCTTTACCCCACTAACGTCACATTCGTTTCCTTGGCTGCGAACTCATGGCCAACGAGGGAGATTGACTGTGACGTTAATGAAGAGAGTAAAGGTCTGTATATTGCTAGCAATTAAAATTTAGATTTTAATTTAAACCAAATCAATATTTAATTTTAATCACGTATTTTAAAGAACCCACAATTTTTCAATTACACATTTCATCAACTTTATTAAAATTTGTTAAAAATCTGATTCTCCAAACTCTTTATAATTAAATACATTCAAAGTGTTTCAATTTTCACAGTAGGAAAATAATAAAATAATTTAAAGAAAAGCTAGTCAAAATAAAAAATAAAGAAAAATAATAAATATTTTTTGGGAGTAGTAAAATTAAGTGTTAAATATAAAAAGTTTGTTAGAGTATTTCGAAATTTTACCTCTCTAAATTTATAGATGCTCTACGAATGATAGAATATATACTTTAAAAAAAAAAAATAGAGAGCATGTTGGAAATGATCTAACATTTTTTTTTTGTCTGTCCAATTCTTTCAGCGTTATTCTTGAGACTTAAAAATCGCATTTGAGTCTTATAGGAAATTCGCGTATCCACGACTTCAGTTTACACTACAGACAACTTGACCAACAGAACTGCAGAGGAACCTCCTCTCCTACAAAAGCAGTTTCACATGGCAATTTTATTAATCTACAGTGTTTGGCTCTACACACACCAACACGCATAAAAATCAATCATTCATAGAATTAGTGTACGCAACCATTCTTGAAATAACATACAATCTAAATTTTTGGTTGACTTTTTGTGTACAAGTGAATATAAAGGTATATAATTTTTTGCTGATAATTAGAAGGGGGCACCGGAAAATGGATGTTGATCCACGACAATGGGAAAATATAGTTAGTCACTCTCGATTTTTTCTCGGACTATGATTTATGATTTTGATATGGGTTGAAAATATTTTCTCTAATTTTGCTTTTATTTTTTTTGTGGTTATGTTTTGAAGATTCCAATTTTAATTGTTAATTTAAGTTGGGTTTTCATTCTTTGTTTGCATTTGATAGATGCTTGGTTTGGAATATTGTTTTGTATAGATAAGGGCACCCATCATAAAAGAATGCACCAAGTTAGTATGAAACTGGAATATATACTTTTTAGATGTAATTGATTTTCGGAAGTTGTTTAGCTTTTTGGGTGGTTACTCTTTATGGTAAACAACTTTTTTAATTGTATTACTATTCAGATCTATTTCATGTTGCAGAACATATATATTCGGAGATTCTGTGTGCCACTTCTTTATGTAGTTATTATTTCTTTACAATTTCTACTTGCGTAGTGCAGGATAGGCTAATCACCAGGCTGCTTTGGAACGAGAGAATCTAGTTTAGAGAGCATGCGGTGCTCTAATAGTGGATTGGGGAGGGAGGGGGGGGGGGGGGGGGTTCTAAGTGAAGGCAGACCGCAATTAATATCCTTTTCTCATTAGATGGATGACCTACATATTGGAGGGCAGGCCTTTATGAATCTTACTGAGGAGTTTGTATTGTGTCTAATGAAGATGATTACGCTGGTTTTGGATTTGGAACGGTTGATATTGCATTCCAAGAAACCTATGTTAAGTTAGAGTTTGCTACTCCTTAGGATTTTATTTAAATGCAAAATATCACTTTGTTTCAACTTTTTCGGGTCCAGGTTTAAATTTCATTATTCATGTAGTTATCTAATTTCATCTGTAGTATCCATGTAACACCAGGTTGCATATTCTCATGGATTAAAATGGTGTTTTTCCTTTATATCATTTTCCCGTCAAGAAAGAAGCCTAATGGTAGTGGGCATGATATTCCTTTTGCCTCCGGTTTCTTCAAAACTTTATGGGATTTTTGATGCTGTTGTTTACTATATTCGCTTTACTATTTACTATAATTCATTAACAGTTTCTGCTGTGTACTGTTTTTATACTCTTTTGGTGCTTGACTCTGCATTTCACCCCCTGCAGTCTGTAAATGACAAAGATATCCACAAAATTGTCCTATCATATCTTGTGCATAACTGCTTTAAAGACACAATGGAGTCATTCGTCTCATCTGCTGGGATTGAGCAGTCTGCTGACCATCTCGAGGACATGGAGAAAAGGAAAAGTAAGGGAAACTCCCCACCCACACCCCCCCACCCTCCAAGAAAAAGGGACAAATAACTTATGTTTGGTCTTCCTTGTTCTGAGGCAATAAGAATTTATACTTGAAGCTTCTACGAGTTTATTGTTCCATAATTCATTTAAAGTTTGAAGGACAAATCTTAATTTGTCAATGCCCATAATGGTTAAATTATAATTGGGCAATGAGCAATAAGAACAAACATTAATTAAGATATTACATCCTCATTGTATAATTTCATGATATTTCTTGTATGAATGTACTTAAAATCTGTAATAGATGGTTGTATTTACCTATCTTACCCATACCGGTGCAGGATAAAAAGGGTGTGGGAAGGAGTTTGTTTAACAACTATGAAATAGTTTACAAGGGTAGTTTATTTAAACCTAGTAGCATTAATACTATTGAGAAACTTCAAAAGGAAAGTTATTTTGTTGATAAATGTCTAGAGGATATATTTTGAAAGTTCAGTGAGATGTAATTGTAATTTGAATTATTGAAAAGGGGAAAGGAATGCTATTTGTCCTCAAGGATAAATAATTGAACTTTGTGTTTAATTAAGTAGTTTTTATTGTAGACAACATAATTGGTATTGGATTTTCTATATTTTACACAGCTTGAGAAGTGGCTGAAGTTTTGAATGTCTCTTTCTAATGTTTTGTGCAGCCTGCCAAGACATAACAATAAGCTTTGTTTGTGTGGCAAACATACTGAGAATAGATTATAAGCCATGCTCTATAAAAGGCCAGATTCTTGTGTGGTTAATAGACATGATGACTACTTGTCAATAATTATCTGAGCACAATAATTAAACAATAAGTCAATAATATTTAAGATATTTTAAACAAAAAAATTTGATTGGAAATGAACACTGTCTTGTTAAAGTTACTATACTTGTCAATGGGGTTTTCTAATAAATCAATATTTTGTTCTGCATAATTTGACCATATTAGAACGGTGGAACTTTTGTTCACCAGATGTTCTTTACATGCTATGTAAGACTGCTGCAAGAGAGTTCTATTATTTGTATGACTGCTAAGATTATTATACTTTCTTATGCATGATAACAATAATGCCATTTACTTCCAGGAATTTTCCATGCTGCACTAGATGGGGATGCATTGAAGGCCATCGAATTGACTCTAGATTTCGCTCCTGACTTGTTAGAAAACAATAAGGATTTACATTTTGATCTTTTGAGCCTTCATTTTGCTGAACTAATCTGCTCGAGGAAATGGTGAGTGGATAATAGTGATATATTCGTAATTAAGGTAAATTTTTAATTTTTTTTTTTTTACTGTGGCAGCACTGAAGCTCTGGGATTCGCCCAAATGAAGTTGACTCCCTTTGGGAAGATGCAGAAATATGTTGAAAAAATTGAAGTATGTCCCTTCTCTGGTAAAATTATATTGTGCACATATGTTTGGTCCCAACAAAAGTTAACTTGGGCACTCTTATGCTCGGACTTTTCAAAATAGTTGGAGTACACGTGTCGATATGGGTATGAGTATGGGATATGTGTCGGATCTTTCAAGTTTCAACTGGACACTTCGTCGTTTTTGCTTCTCCTTCCTTCTTCTTCTTCTTTCTTCCTTTTTTTTCTTTTCCTTTTCTTCTTTCCTACTTTTGCTCCCTATAAACCCAACGTCGTCATCGATACCTTCTTTTTCTTCTTCTTTCATTTTTCTTTCCATTTTCTTCTTCTTCTTTTTTTCCTTCTCACTGTATAGGTGGTTTAGGGTTTTGTTTGTATAAAATGAAAATGGGTTCCGTATAGTGCTACTTAATGCTCCACTAAGTCAAAATTACAATTAATTTCCTCATTTTCTATTTTGTATAACATTTAGTAATTTCCATAATTGAAAACTAAACTCCAAAATTCTATTTTATTCGTCAACCCTTTATTAAACACTCATTTCCTTCATTGTGAATAAGTAATTTTGGTCTATTCAAATGGCATCTTGGATTAATAAAGAAATTGAAGTTTAAAAGATGTACCCACTTACCCGTGTCTGAAATTTGGACTATTTTTAACCTTATCCTCATATCCCACATTGTAGAAAATAAAAGATCCGACACTTAGATATGTATCCGTACCCGAGTCCGAGTATCATAGCTTGGGCTTTCTAACTTAAATTTCGGTTTATTTTTTCATCAAATGATGGACATATTTTTTCCTGCAGGATTTCATGTCTCTGCTAGCTTATGAGGAACCAGAAAAATGCCCCATGTTTCGTCTTTTAAGCTTGGAGTACAGACACAGTGTTGCAGACAATTTAAACAAGGCAATTCTTGGTATTGGTTTCTTAAAATTGTAGCAATTCATGATAATATTTTCCTCGTATTCTCCTTTTATTATCATGATGATGATGATTGTGGTCTTTCAAATTTGTCTTCATTGTTAATCATTTCCTCTTATCACGTGACTCATGGTCGCAGCACATGCTAACCTGCCGAAATATTCAGCAGTGGAAAGGCTAATACAACAGGCAACAGTTGTTAGGCAATCGTTGAATCAAGAATTTGGCAAGGTTTGACAATGGCTATTAATCTGCTGGGGAATAATTGTTTCCTGGACTCCTGAGTTTTGATTTTGTAATGAATGCTAGAAGTACGGGTAAAATGCACTTTAAACTGTGTTTGTATGAGTTGCATTTTAGCTTTGTATTGGTCCCATTCCCATGACATGTTTGGTGAAGTGGATTTAATAAAACTGGACAATATTGAGGAAAATGTTAAAATTTTATTCATTGTATTGTTTAGCCCCTGTTTGAGCCACATTATTTTTTTTCATTCTCATTCTTCTACTCATTTTCAACCACAAATTCTTCAATAAAAAAATATTTTCCATCACATCAATATCTTTTCCTTCTTTTTCAACCACATATTCCCTATCATATCAACCAAAAAAATGCATTATTTCCATTTTAATGTGCATCAAACAGGGGCTAAAGTCGTGTCTATTACAAGTGCCATACATACTCCTAGGGGTCGTGGTTGAGAGTGAATTCTTTTGGTTTTAATACTATTCAAGGTTTAGTAGCCTATTCGAAGACTAGAAAAGGGGTGGGGTGGGGAGATAGAATTCAATTCATTTTGCAACAAAACACAAGGGTATACTAATGTATTCTACCACAAAAAGTACAAAGAAAATAGAAATTCTTCTATTCTTGCTTGAGATCTCTGTCATCATTATATTCTATGTGCTGCTTTTTATTGTTTCTTCTTTCTATACTTGCTACAGAGTGAAAATCACATATATAGGTTGTTCTTTAATTTGATGAAGTGTCATCACATAATTGATGTGAACTTTGAAATGATTTCTTATGGCTGTTATATTTCATATATGATTTAACAAGAGAAAAGTGAAGTTATATTAACATGAACAAGCACGTGATTGTTGATGCCAAATAGTTAGGAAAAGAGTTTTATTCCTCTAGCTGTTATTTTTTAACATGTTGCTAAATTACTTTTTACCGTATTGTCATATTGTAGGATGGAAATCAACTATTCTCTTTGAAGGATTTCCTTGAGAGGTAGATCGGTGAAGGCTTTGAAACCGTTTCTGGTAGCATATGTGGCAAATGATGACTTGAGGTGGCATTGTCTTTTCAGAGGATACAATGCCATCTACAGTTCTTTAATACACTTCAAAGCTCCTGGTGCTTGCATTTCTTCTACACGTTCTTTTCCAATTGTCGGGTTTCAACTGGTCCTTGTTTGAGTTGCAAATCGTTCACACGTGCTTCTATGTACAAGTGAAAGAAATGGTTGGTGGGTGGGGTGTTCCTCATGTCCTTCAATTTCATTGAGTGAACAGTTCATTTAACTACCCATAGGATACATTGCAATGGAAAGGTTATGAATGGAAGAATCTCAAGCTTCGAGAAGAAACAAGTTCAAATAAGAAGTCACATATCAAGATACATTTGGTGAAAACAGATTTGAGGACAAGCTCTCATTTTCCTTCATCTTTTATGATATTAAGGCTTTTTGGCTATGGATTGAGTTGATTTTATCCCAACGAACACAACATAACATAGTGGGATTCACGTATTTGATTCTAAATTTAACAGAAATAATGTTTAATTTGTTCTTGTTATTAGGGATGTGTACGCTGGTTGGGTTGGTACATCTACATATGCTGCAAGGCTCGGAGGCTAAATGGACTGAGTTGAGTACGAGCTGACCCCTTTTCTAAAAAATTCGACTCGGCCCTGCCCACCCCCACCAACTCTCCCCTTGGTAGGGCTAGTTGAGCTGCTTGCGGCATGTGCATTTTTTTATAACTAAATTTGCATTTTCACTCTTCGAAGTATATTGAAGATGTGAATTCATAATAAAATGGTGAACGTAAAAAATTTATTTATACTCCTTTGTTCTGGTTTAGGATTGGCTATAATGTTTAGGCGGAGTTAAAAATTTATACACGAAAAAACAAATGAAATGACAACGTACAATAATAAATATAAACTATTGTACAAAAAAATCCATAAAAATTATAATTACTGAAAACCTTCAGCAATTATAATAGTCGTCTTGTTGTGTATCATGTGGTTTGCATCTTATTAGTTATTCAAGCACATTAGAGTCTCAAATGCGTTTTCTTTCAACCTAATTTTTTCATCCCTACAACCTGCACAAAATGCATCCTCTAATGTTACAATGGACACCAAAAGTATTAATAGATCATGTGTTATCAAAGATAAAATCAGATGTTATTTTTCATTTGTTGATCATCATCCAAGAAGATCAAAATTAGTGATCTCTTCTTAGTTTAACAATAAGAATATGGTATGAAAAATAATTAAACTCAACAGGGATTTCATTTTGTTTGGTACTAGTATTAGTTCGAATCGAAGCGAACCGAACTAAAATTTTTGGGTATTTAATAAATGGAATCGTTGGGTCCAAATATAATTATGGAACCGTTCGGTTTCGGTTTCGGTTCCGTTCGGTTTAGTTCAGTTTGGTTCTGTACCATAATTTTTTTTAACATTTACAGCAATACCACATAAATACAACTAATAACATGTTCATTCGTAACTTCGATGGCAGTTGGAGATGGGAAGTCAGATTCGATAGTCAGCGGCTTCGATTTGGGCATGTAGATGTAGGTTCTCAATTTATTAAATGATTTAAGGTTAGTGGATCTGTACTTATCGAATGAAAGTATGAAATTGGAAATGGAATGATAAAAACTTAAAAAGACCTAGATATTGAGTTAACAATGAAATCAATAATATGTAAATTACTCAATTCCCTACTTTTCAATATTCATTTTCCAAAATCAGATTTCAAGTTTTAATTTTCAAAAATCAGATATTTTTAATTAGATACAGATTATATATATATACAAATTATATTTTAATTTCATCCCATATCAAACCCTAAATTCATTTCTTCTCTCTCGTCTCTCACTTCCACTACAACAAAATTGTGATTTCGCAACAAATTTTTTCGAGACATACGAAAAGTTGTTGCAATAAGTGATTTAACGCGACACATTTTTAAAGTTTGTTGGGAAAATTGTGATAAAAAAAATAATTACCAAAAAATATAAGGCGACATAAAAAGTTGCCGTGAAATGTGAGAATCCACGACAAATAATGAAGAATGTCGCCAAAAATATGAGGGAAGCAAAGTGTCAAAATATTTTTGGTGGGAAATTTATGGCGACAAAACTTTTATTTTTTACACCAAAGCGTGTGTGATGCAATAAGGTCTATTTTTTGCGATAAGAAATACATGTCGCCAAAAATTCTCTACTCCGAGGAAAAATTCGTTACAAGAAAAAACTATTTTTTGCAACGGACAAAAAATGTTGCAGTAGATTTTTTACAATGCTATTAAACATTTTTAAATATCTATTAAACATTTTTCTATGGAAAAGTCTGTTGGTAATTTTAACAAAAAATTATATATAATAAATAAAATTTATAGACAAGATATATTCTAATAATAATGTCTTAAATATTATTTAATGTACTTATCAAGCTTTAAAATATTTAAAATAAATTAATTAAAATTTACAAACAAAATATATTTCATATGTAACTTTTTTAAATTTTTGAAAAGTAATTATCAAGCTTCAAAAAATTCAAAATATATCATTTTGAACTACCAATTTTTATCCTCATTTATTTTTCCCTCCCAATGAAATTTTCACCTCTCCCTAAAATTTTCAATTTTCACTTTTAACATTTTCCACTCCCACTTTCTTTTTTTAAAACGTCTCTCCTTTCCACATATTTCATTTTCCCCTTTTTTCTAAAATTTTCAAAGCCCTAATCCCATTTAATTGCCCCCTCTCCCTCTCTATATTCAAAAACCCCAAGCCCGGTCCCTTGTCGAGGCGGAAGAAAAGGGAAAATCTCTTTTCATTCTTACCTTACCTCCATCTCTGCTATGCTCGACCAGTCGACTGTTGACCTCGGCACCGTCACGCAGAAGAACTCTTTAATCGTTACCCTTGAAAGCAGAGGAATCCGATTCAGGGATCGGAGGTCTGCTGACTTCCGTTTGTACAGGTTAAGTCTCAGCCACTTCTCTCTGTTCTCTTCTTTTGCATCTTAAAAAAAAAAAAAGATAAACATCAACCCCTAAACCCAAAAAACCCATTTCCCCGCACATCTTACACGGTTTATTTTTCCATTTCTTGAAATCCAACCAATTTTTTGAGCTTTGATTCTTGTCTTCCCTCGTAGCCATGTTTCGGGTTGTAATATGCTTTATTGTTTATTAATTAGGGTTAGAATGAAGGGATTGAAGCCAAATAATCTCTGATTTGGGCAGCAGGTTCATTTTCTAAATACTGGGATCGTACTTGTACATCAGATTTTCTCTTTTTACCACAGTTGTTCATACCTAAATGTGCAACGATAGAGGAGCAAACCTGTTAAGTGTGAACTCAGAAGCAATTGACAAATGTTGTAGTCGCCATATCGGAAAATATATTGGTAAGGTTATTAATAGTTACTGTATAAGCCACTTGTTGTTATTTTTATTAACTTTTACTTTCACAACGTCCATACGTTTGAAATTATTTATTTTCTTGATACAAGATTCATCATGGATTAATTATTTAGTCTGAGTGTAATATTGTACTTAAGGGGATTGGTTCATTTTGTGTTTTGGATTATATGTAGCAATAGATGTCGACTTTATGTAATTCTTGTTTCTTTTAATAGTTAAAGTAGAAAGAAAAATAAGTTTGGACAAATATGAAAGAGCTTTTTTTTTCTCTTTCTTATTGAATGATGCTTACTTACCAGGGAGTCAGGGACTTTAGTACATTTAGCTATAGTGATGGCCTGGGGCTTGGTTTTTGTGATGGTGCTTGTGTTTTTAAATATTGACTTGGTTCTACAATGTTGAGGCTCATTGTCAAGTTTGTTTGTGGATTGACACGGGAAGCCCGAGGATAGGATTTTAGGGGGTAAATAGAAGAACAATCCATTTCTCTACTGCCACGGGTGCAATCTTTTGCCTTCATAGCTTTGTTTGCTGGGATTTGTTTTGCTTTGCTGTATTGTTCCCATCTTCTATATAAACTCACAAATTAAGAGATTTATTGCATTTGATTTTTTGATTCTATACGTGTATTTATATAGGTAGAGAAGTTTAGCTTCAGGGAAAGGTGCAAACCTTCTGATTAGTTTGACTATGTCCTCAGGTACAAGCATAATTTAATTTGAAGTTTTGAATCTCTGCTGCTTCACACTTTCACTTTTACTGTGGGATTTTACCTGTCATTGTTTGTTTTTCATTTATTTTTGATTTGTTTGTGGGTAGCAACTCGTTGCTTAATATCTAGTTCTTATTCTAAATCCTGATATGTTAGTATCTTCCCCGAGTCTAATATTTAGTAATGAAAGTTGCTCTGCTTTGGTGGTTATCCAATACATAGTTGTAAATAACAAATAAAGTAAATTGATAACCCCTGTAATCAATATCATTTGCTTCATTTATAGCTAAGAAGGTTTAGATGCCAGTTAAGCTTAAGGAAAATGCGACTATTCATGGTTTGGTATAGAACTTAGATTTGTTGAGAATGCTTTTGATCTTGTTTCTCGGTGGTTGTGCTTGAGGTGCAGATTACGAAAAGCTCATGCTAGTACTTCACGTGCTTGTGGTGGTGGTGGTTCTACAGCAGATGGGAGTGGTCTCTTTAATCATTTTTATGGAAGTTACGATTGATGTACCTTATTTATTTTTGTTTGTAGAAGATAGAGCCTTCAATAGTCTGAATAAATATTTATATAACATTTTTTATTTTGTTTCGAACTCTAAAATTAAGGAATTGAATGAATTTATTTTCAATTTCTATGAATGTTAGTTTGTACATTTTAATTTTAATTGTTGCATTTTTTATTTCTGGGTTTAGATTGTAATAAATTAAGTTCTCAAAAAAATAATTATTCAAATAAAATCATTTTTTAAAAAATTTTAATTCATAATAGCGACGGAAATTCGTTGGTAATCATCAACGGACATAATTTGCATCAAATAAATAGTGTTGCTATTTCGTATTTTTTGCGGCAAATAAATAGTGTTGCAATTTTGTTAACATGATGAATGGTCGAAAGTTGTCACAAAATACATTTGGTGACTTAACATTCGCAACAAACAAATTTCTTGTAAAAACTTTATTGGAATATTCGTTGCGACAAACTGACTTGTCGTCCTTTAAATTTTTCGTGACACATTCATTGCAACGACATTATGGCTACAGATATTTTGTCGTCATTTCATATTTTCTGCGTCAAACAAATAGTGTCGCGATTTTGTTATTGCGATGAATGATCGAAAGTTGTCACATAACATATTTCGTGACTCATATAGTGCGACAATCCTTGCAACAAACGTATTGTCGTCGCTAAATTACTTTTGCAACAAAATTTCAATTTTTGCGACAATATTTTTTTGTCGCGAAATCACAGTTTTCCCTCTCTCTTCCTCACTCTCCCGTCTCTCTCCTTGGGAGCATGCCATCACCATCGCCAGAGCACCACTACCCGCAACCCTGAGTGAATCTAGTCATCCTTGTTATCAGTCCGCCACGTGACCCACCACCTAAAATCACAGACCCGCCGCTTGATATAGCAGCCGCAGTCAATAAATCGGCACCGCCTCAAAGACGAGCCTCAGTTGGTGTGTCTTGGTTTAGGTAATTGATTTATTAGGCCTCCATTTTCTATTGTCTAAGCAGATCTCCTTGTGGATGGTGGATCTGAAAATGAAGCGGCGTTCATAGCGATGCCTCTCCCTCGCTGTTATCTCATCTCTCTTCGTCGCTAGTGATTGTTGGTTAGTGATGCCGGAGGCGGTGTTGGTGATTGTGGTTTGGGATTTTACACTGATTATTGATCTGTGATTTTTGTGGTTGGTGATTGTGCTGTGTTGGTGATTGTGGATCTGTTTGTGGTTGGTGGTGGAGGTGGAGGTGGAGGTGGTTTTTGGGATTTTTTTTGTTGGCGGTGGTGCAGGTAGATTTGGTGACGTTGGTGGTGGATATTGGCGGCGGTAAGGTAGTTTTGCGGTGGATGATTTGTGTGGTTGTTTGGCGATGGTGGTGTTGTTGGTTTTGGCGACAACGGCAGTGATGGTCATGGGGGTGGTCACAGAAGTCGCTGGTGGTCTCAAGGGTGGTCACAAAAAAAAATCTAACCGTGACCTTAAAATTGTGACTAAACATTAATCTGTGACCAATAAATTTGAAAATATATGATTGATAAAAATCTGTGACCAACACTTTTGTTATCCGTGACCTAAGAATTATATAATTTGTGACTGTGAAAAATCTGTGACCGTGTAACATATAAATTTTGATATGTGACAAACTAATTAATTGTGACTTACAAAATTTTTAAACTGTGGCAGTAAAATAATCCATGACGTATAAAAATTATTATTTGTGACTGAAAAATAATATGTAACTAACTAAATTTTGAATCTATGACCATATTAAATCTGAATCGGAGAAGTCGTCGAAACGGTTATCGGAATCGAAGCAATAGCCGGACGGTAGTCGGAATAGTAGTTGGAATCGGAGAATTCGCCGGAATGATCACCGGAATAGTCGTCAGAATGATTGCCGGAGCGGTGGGGTGGTGGAGGTGGGGTGTGTTAACTATAATATATATATATATATATATATATAGTTAAAGTAGGAGAAATGAATTTTTCCCATCAATAATTGTGTCAAAAAGTTGAATTTAGAAATTGGGTTGAGCTGAGCTAACTAGACATGAACTTGGCTTGAAGTTGGAGCATTAATCACTAAATTAGTTAATTTATTAATTTGCTTAGAAAAATTTAAAATAATTTAACTAATTCAATATAAAAAATTATTTAGATTCTGTTATTTGGTTTTTGGTTTAGAACTGAGAACTGAACAAAACTCATCGGTTCTCGATTCAAATATATGTTCGGGTATTTAACTTATGAAGAAACGCTCGATTCGGGAGTTTTGTCCAGCCCTAAGTATTAGAAGAAAAATGAGAAGGTGATAAACTTCTTGCAATAGTACTTAAATTGGTCTATACATCATCATTAGGGAATGACGATACTGTAGAAGGTGGTGGTGGATTATTATTTCTTCCTTGTATGGCTACATATTAATATATAAATTACAAAAAGTACTCTATATATCACAATGTTTAATGTGGCTATCAAATGTTAAATGCGAAGAATTTTTTTTGTTAATACATTTACCACCTTGTAAGTTAATATCATAGTCCATAATCAGATATAGACCCAGCACCCGACAAGGGGGTACGACCGCACGTACTGAGCTCCGCAAGACAGCCGAGTGACTGAGTCATCGCCAACTACCTGTGTGGCTCTGCCGGAAACTAATGGTCAGCATATTGTCACGGCTTCATCTTCCGATAATTCGATCTGTATTCACGATGCCCTTTTGCCTTCGAACGCTCCTAAAATTCTTCAAAATCATTGCGAAGGTGTCACTGCCTTGGCAATTAGCCCTAATTCCACCTGCCTTGCTTCTGGATCTGTTGACCATTCTATCGAGCTCTACAAATTCCCTAGTAATTTTTAAGTTAGAATTTTTGTGTTTCATTTTTTGACAAACTGTTTTTTAGGCTTTTGTGGTTTTATTTTTCTGAATCTTTCCATGATGTAGATTTTTGGGGGTTGAATTTAAGCTCGATTTGCTTCCATTAAAGCTCAAAATCGAAGAAAAGAGGAAAATAAAGATACCGTGGAACAAAGAAAACTAATATTATGCAATACTGATATACCAAAACTTTGATCAAATTTCAGAAATTGTACTAAAATTGATTTCTTTGTGTAAAATTATTTGGGATTCTTAGACTATAAGAAGTTTTAAAATTAGTATCCACCCCTGTTTAAGGAAATGATTTTAATTTGTTTATGTACATTTACGTCTTCATTACGGGTTCTTCAGCTCGTAGCTAAATTTCTATTGATTTGTTGCCATAATATTAGGAATTTATCCCCTTATACTTCATGGCACATTTGTTGATATTTGGTTGTATTTTGTGGGCATTTTCTTCGGCATGGGTTCTGAATTTTCCCCCGATGCATATTTAGCGGTTTGAATCTAAGCTCAAATTTGCGACCATGAAAGTTTAAAATCGTGGAAAAGAAGAAATAAATATTACATGGACTGGAGAAAATTGATATTACGCAATTAGGATATACCAAAAACAATGGCAAGTTTGCAACAGCTTCTGAGCTCCACAATTAGGATACCAAAAGATGACCGGTCAACGATCGCTGATTGTCGACGTTGATCGGTCAACGTTCGCTCGGGTTAGGATAATTTGTTGGGTCCGTCCCTATCCATAATGATAACTAGAGGGAATAATATAAGCAAATCTTCGTAGTATATTGGAATTTCATCTTAAGGGTAGCATAATGTCATGAAAATGAACAATATTTTCTAAATTTTTGCAATATTAAAAAATATTTAGAACAATAGGAGTAGTGAGATAGTAGGTGTCCGCCCACATAGTGGTGGCAATCGAGTCGAGCGGCTCGTCAGCTCGGCTCGTATTGTAGCGACCCACGAGTTGCTCGGACTCGTCAAAAAACGAGCCCGAGCACGAGCCGAGTCTGCTCGGCTCATTTTTGACTAGCGGCTCGTCTATTTTATTTTATTTTATTTTTATTATTTATTTTAGAATGATAGTTAAAAAAATAAAAAAATTCAAAAAAGGCGAGCCACGAGCCGAGCAGCTCGGCTCGGCTCGTGAGAGACAAGCTCGTAGGTCGAGCCGAGCTTGCCCACGAGCAACGAGCCGAGTAGAAGCTCAGCTCATTTTATAACGAGCCACGAGCCGAGCTCGTGGGTAACGAAACGAGCCGGCTCTGCTCTGCTTGTTTGCCACCCTTACGCCCACACATTGATCGTATCAAAGAAATCTTAAAAATGTCATAACCTCAAAAGTAATTAACTTATCATTAGAATTTATTTTCTTTCTTTCCTTTATCAACTCCTGATGATGCTACTCTTCACCTACATAGTAACATTTTTGGGTATCCTCATTCCAGTTCCTATCATCATTGTCGCAACTTGCAAGTTTGAGAAGGATAAGGTCGATTTGATGGAGCCGATCTATTCCCACTCTGAACCTCTTGGCTCACCTAGGATATTCGAAAGTAATTAACTTATTATTAGAATTTATATTATTATCATAATCACATGACTATCGTTATGAATTAATAATAATCATATTATAATTAACAACAAATTGTAGAATAATATATAGTATGCACACTCACTCGCAAATACTTATTTGTGAGATGGAAAGACATAAATAAAAGTAATAGCCTGTCTATTTTTATGTCAACTGTTGTGCAATATACTTAAAATCATCTTGCACATTCAAATTAAAAATATGTCAAATACAACATGAAAAAGCTTCGCAACAAAATTCAGACGGAGTTGATGAATTAATTATTCAGTAGCGTTAGTGTTAATATTAACAGTATCAAAAGTGACACTGTGAACTTTCCCTCCACAAGAAAATTCTCGAAATTCGCCCATTAAAAACATTGAAAATAGAATGTGCACTGTGTAGAAATTTAATGACGGTAAGTGCAATGATTTTTTATACATGTTCCAAAACTTATCAATATGGCTTTGACACAAATATTCTTCATGATCTTTCTGTTATCAAATCAAACAGTAAAATACAGTAATGGAAGAAGATGATAAAAAAATATATGGCAAAGGCCTGAACACAAATATAATATCGTTGTCCTGTCTCCTCTACAATGCTTTTAAGGATTTAACAGCAAATAGTTTGTAGGATTAAACAAGCCTTATGAAGATCACCAAAATAAAAAATGAATCTTCAAAAGAACAAGTGAAAAAATGAGGAATAATTTGATTATGTAAATGGACAAAAATTTCTCTCAAAATCTTGGTTGAATAATCAATGTTTAATTTGATGTGCACAACAAATATTTATAGGTTTCAACCATCACATATGAAGTGGTTCCAAGCTCAAAACAAAAGGTGCAATGCTTCATTTACCAACCACCAGAAAAATCGAAAAAATCAAGCCTAACGGTCGGATTTTTCTACTATGCGACCGCATAGGCTATAACTATGCGACAACTATGCGGTCACATAGTTATAGCAATTGACACCTTTGATTTCCCTGAAGGCGCCAATATGGCCGCATGCCTTTAAGGCCTATACGGTCACATATGCCATTTCGAAGGAGACAACTATTTTTTTTTTTTTTCAAATACATCTATAATCCTTTTAATTCATCTAACCACGATTTTGAACAACAAATTTTCAACATTCCCCCACTTGTTCAAAATCAACTTTGATCACATAATCAAATATCAACACTTATGCATAAGAATTAAATATCTTTCAATTTGAATCTAACCATAATGTAAATCTCATAAAATATTATCGAAATTTCAGGTAACTAGAATGCTTTGAACCAATTATTCATTGTGACAATACCGATGAAATCACACACACAAGTGTTAAATTTCCACAAGTTCCTCTAACTCCTTTAGTGCTATTATGACCTTGCACTTGTCCTATTTCGTTTATCTTTTAAAGAGAGACAATCCCAACTCTCTAATGAGGTGACACAACCTCGAAGTCCACATATGTGAAGTTCTTCCAATATTTTTGTTATTTTAGAAATACTTGTATTCCGCATTGAATCTCATTAAGAGTTTTTAGTTATAACTCATCACTCCAACGATAACAACCAACACTATTTACTAAATATAGGGTTTAATAAATTTAATAGTGTTGAGATCCATCCACTTATTGAATGCCTTGTTATTACCCTTGAACCTAAATATACTTGTTTAGTATATTTTGGTAGGGTTGCTATCATTGGTGGATTTAATTAAGGAGTTTAAACCACATCCTACTTGATGTTAATCTTACTAACTCTATCGTGAGAGTTTAGTAAATGGATCCGCTAAGTTCTTACTAAACTTAACAAATGTAAGAGAAATTATTTCATGCTTTATTAACTTCCTTACATACTCATGTCTTAGATTTATATGTCTAGACTTTCAATTATATACTTTGTTATAAGCTCGACCAAAAGTAGTTTGACTATCACACAAGATAGGTATTGAAGAAATATCATTTATATCTAAAGGTATTTCATATAATAAATCTCTTAGCCACTCATCTTCTTTTTCGATTTTGGCCAATGCTACTAACTCCGACTCCATTGTTGAGTGAGCAATGCAAGTTTGTTTCTTAGATTTTCAAGAAACTGCACATCCTCCAAGAGTAAATATCCAACCTGAAGTGAACTTATTTTCTCTTACGCTTGATATCCAACTTGTGTCTGTATATCCTTCCAAGACTTTAAGGAATCTTTTATATTGTAGTACAAGGTTTTTGGTTTTCTTTAAATAACCAAGAGCTCTACCAATGGCCTTCAAATGTTCGGAACCTAGATTGCTAGTAAACCTACTTAATTTACCCATGGCAAATGTTGTGTTATGTACATAAGACTTCCAATTGCACTTGGATATTCTATTTGAGCTATTGATCTACCATCGTTCTTTATCAATTTGATACTTGGATCTAACGGGGTATTAGCCTCTTTAATATTCAATTGTTTGAATTTATTTATCACATTTTCAACATAATGTGATTGGCTCAATGTAAAATCCCCACTATCCCTTTAATTCTGATACCATGAATGGTATCCACTTGTCTAAGATCTTTAATTTTGAACATTGAGGATAGAAACCTCTTCGTTTCTTTGATTCCATTTATATTGTTGCTAATGATCAACATATAGACATATTAATGTAATTACACTATCATTTATTTTAGTGTAAAGACATTTGTCTACCGATTTATGATTAAAACCATCTGACATAGGTTTAAAGTCAAATATCTCGTGCCACATTTTAGGGGCTTGTTTTAATCCATAGAAGGATTTAATTAATTTGAATACCTTATTCATTTTCCAGTCGAACAAACCCTTCTGATTGTTCCATATAGACTTCCTATTCGAGATCTTCATTTAAGAATGCTGTCTAGACATTCATTTGATAAACATGTAAATCATATATAGATGTTAGTGTGAACAATAGCCTTATTGAAGTTGTTCTTGCTGCAGGTGCATATTTGTCAAAGTAATATATTCCTTCCTTTTGACGATACCCTTTATCTACTAATCTAGCTTTATAAGTATTTAGTGTTCCATCAGAATCATATTTCCTTCTAAACACTCATTTGCAACCAATGGGTTTAGAACTCTTTGGTAAGTCAACTATTTCTCAAGTGTTATTTGAAATAATAGAATCAATTTCATTGTTTATTACTTCTTTCCAAAATATGCAATCTCTAGAAGACATTGTTTCTTTATAGGTTTTAGGATCACTTTCGACTTGAAGAACGACAAGAATTATTCTTGCAACATCCTTCCTATCTCTCTTTACTAGGTAGAATGAAATAAGTTGGAAATCCAATTCATCCGATCCTAGATTTTTTTCTTTTTCTAATTCTCTTACTTTTTCGAGATTCACTTTCAACATCTCTTGTAGGTGTATCTCCTTGTGATTCTCTAGAAGTCAAAATGTCTAAACAAGTTTCATTTTGAGAATTTCTTGTTGTCAATACATTCTTAAAGAACTCCACATCCCTTGATTCTAAGTTTAGTAACATATAGGCCTTGCTATTTAAAGAATATGCCACAAAACCACATTTAATATCTATTGGACCAAATTTATTTCTTTTAGGATCCGTATTCCTGTAATAAGCAAGATACCCCCACACTTTGAAATAATTTATATTCTATTTCCTACCTTTCCATATTTCATATAAAGAATTCTTATTCTTTTTCAAATGAATCCTATTTACTATATGACAAGTACTAAGTAAGGCTTCACTCCACAAGTTATTAGTAATTCAGAATTCAATAACATGGCATTTATCATTTCTAATAATGTCATATTCTTTCTTTCTGCTAGACCATTTTGTTCTGGTGTTCGTGGTGCAGAACATTGATGTATTATACATTATTGTTCACAAAACAAATCGAATTCAGTAGAGAAATATTCTCCACCTCTATCACTTCTTAAAGTTTTAAGTTTCCTTCCTAATTGATTTTCAATTTCAATTTTATATGTGCTAAAAACACTAAAAGCTTCATCTTTATGCTTTAACAAATACACATGGTATAACTAGAACAATCATTAATAAAAGTAACAAAATATTTATTATCACCTCTTGTTAGCATGTAGTCATTCAATTCACATATATCAAAATGAGTTCAAGTATGTTGATCTTACTATATTATGAAATAACTTTTTAATAATCTTAGATTTAATACAAGTTTCACATTTTTCTAAATTATCAATTTCACATTGTATCAATCCACATTTAATCATTCTTTTCATAATACTAACTCATAAATGTATTAATCTACCATGCCATAACATAAATGACTTGGTAACATATGCAAATGATTATTATTATTATTATTATTATTATTATTATTATTATTATTCTCGAAAGTACAAAGTTTGACAATTCCATCAGTAGAATACCCATTTCCAAGAAAATACTCATTATAAATTAGTACAAGTTTTCCGGATTCAAAATAGATTTAATTCCTGGTTTTTTCAATAAAACTCTACTTGCTAGGTTTCTATTCATTTCTGGTACTCAAAGAACATTTGTCAAAGTGATCTTCTTTCCCGAGGTGAAAATGAGTTCTACAATGCTTTTGCCAATTACTTTAGATCTTCCTTCATTTTCCATTTGAATCTCTTGACCATATTCAATGTCATGATAAGTTTTTGAAATGAGACTTTTCATAACAAACATGGATGGTTGTACATGTGTCATATCACCAAATCGGGACTTTCCATTGGATTGCATTGATTTCGCTTAACGTAGCGATATCTCATCAATGGAATTCACCTGTCATTCTTTCTTTTGTTGTTTCCTATGCCTGTAATCTCTTTCATAGTGACCTGACTTTCCACAAACATACAAGGTCCCTTGGATTTGTTTTTGAACTTCCCTTAATCCTTTTTGGGACCAAGAGGTTTCCCTTTCTTCTTGTATTTGTTGGAGTTATCAACATTGTCCACGACATTAACTTTCGAAGAGCCATCACAAGAACTTTTCGCCTTAACTCTTGCCATCGATTCTTCCTCTATGCCAAGATGTTTTTGTATTTGTTTCAAAGAGAAGTCTTCGAAATTCTGAAGAATCTTCTTCCTATATCATTTTCAAGATCCCATAAGTTTAGCAATATTTGCTCACTTGAAAAGTTTTGGGAAGTTCTATCTTCACCGCTTTCAGTTTGTTGACAATGACTTGCAACTCATGTACTTGAGGAAACAAAGGAATGTTATCAAGCATTTTGAAATCAAAATATTTAGAAATTTAGAATTTCTTCGCACCTTCCTATTCGGCCTTATATTTACTTTCAAGTACATACCGAATTTCTTTTGCCGAAGTAGTGTTGGTGTAGAGATCATACAAACGGTTTGATATTGCATTTAGCATATGGTTGCGACATATTAATTCGTCATCTTCTCGTTTCTTTATTTCTACACGAATTTCATCATTATCTTCTTCGGTTGCATCGGGAATAGGCTCCAATTCTGGATCAAGCACATAAAAGATCTCAACGTCGTAAGAAAGAATTTTAGTTTGTCTTGCCACCTAGTGAAGTTTACACCATCAAATCTATCCAAACGTACTAAGTTTTGATTCATCATCTTGATAATAGTGAGTGTAGATTCTGTATCCATCGCAGTAAAATGAGGAAATTATAGTTTGAGAATATTATCAAAACAAACAATAAAATATAGTAATGAAGAAAAAAAGTAAGAAGATGATAAAAAAATATCTCGCAAAGGATGAACATGAATATAAGAACTATATTTACCTCATATACAATGCTTTTAAGGATTTAATAGCAAATAATTCGTAGGATTAAACAAGCCTTATGAAGATCACCAAAAACAAAAATGAATCTTCAAAAGAGCAGGTGAAAGAAGGAGGAATAATTTGATTATGTAAATGGACAAAATTTCTCTCAAAATTTTGGATGAATAATCAATGTTTAATTTGATGTGTACAACAAATATTTGTAGGTTTCAACCATCCCATGCGAAGTGGTTCCAAGCTCAAATCAAAAGGATCAATGCTTCATTTATAAACCACCAAAAAATTCAAAAAAATAAAAAAAATCAGCCTAACGGTCGGATTTTTCTACTATGCGACCACATACGCTATAACTATGCGATCACATAGTTATAACAATTGTCGCCTCTGATTTCCCTGAAGGAGCCAATGCGGCGGCATGCCTTTAAGGCCTATGCGGTCGCATATGCCATTTTGAAAGAGCCAAAAATAATTTTTATTTTTATTTTTTCAAATTCATCCATAATCCTTTTAATTCATCCAACCACGATTTTGAACAACAAGTTTTCAACACTTTCTTGGACCATATATCTATAATATATGAAAGGACACCGCTATAATTTTTTAAATCATCAATAATTTGTGTTTTCTAGAGCCGTATAAATTTATGGTTGTGCTTCATTAATAAAGAATAGAGATAGAGAGGGAAAAAATTTTAAAAAATGGTTTGGTCAGATATGGGTGGATAATCTTACGAAATGTACACAGAAAAGGGACAAGTATCAAGAACATTTTCATTCCTTCGCTCATTCGTTGTAACTGTAACTCGGTCATGGGTTTTCAAATTTTCAGCAAATAATCCAATAAAAATAATGCATCGCAGATAGTGATACATATTTGTTTATCAATAGATGATGTGATGAGATTTGATGGGTCAAAATCTTATCAACCAAATTTAAAAAAATAAAATAAAAAAATCTTCAACTTTTTTTTTGATACCTTGTCAATCTATAAAAGATTATGTAAACGATGATATATAACAAGCATTTTTCATAAATTTATAACATCTTGACACGGTTAAAAAAAAAAAAAAAAAACTTGTGTCGTCGGAGTATTATGTCCTAGTATGTCAATCTTGATCTAGGTTGAGAAATATGTTACTCATATAAAAATAATTGTAAAACAAATGCACCACAGGGCAAACTAACAAGCTTACATATAACCTAGGTGCGCGGACGACCCGGTTCTATAGGCGCTGAGGTGAACCCAGCCTGATGACTACTTATCCGACCCCCTTTTTATAAGGGTCCCCAATAGCCCACCTCTGACGAGACAATTGGTCAGCTAACGGCAGACTCTGTGAAATGATTGACAAGACAATGCGTGGCAGGGATATGGAGATCTCAGCATTAAATGTTATGATTGATTGATTGATATTAATAGGGACCAATGGATCTGGCATGCACAGGTGCTTGGTCATCCGACGTATTTCACTCATCTCGCAAAAAGTATAAAAAGCCACGCTTAGCGTCCTTGGGAGACAATGCTACACATTAAGGAAGAAACCTTGATTCTCTCTACTACATTCAATGGCCGAGCCCCTTTTATGCACAAAATAATTATAACAGAAACCTACTAAATGTTGTAGACCATTCCCTTCATTTATATAACTAGTAGTTTGATTTGAGCATATTGCGATTCGATTAACTATGACGTTATTTTTCTAATTTTTTGTTGGCCACGTCACATGACCATTTTTTGGGGTCAACAGATTGGCACCATATGTGGGAAACTTTGATATCATAACCACGTATATCCTAGTGGTAAAAGTCGTTGGTGAAAAAGCCTTGTAGAAAGATCTTGCTTCTTAAACAAAGAACCATCGTGAAAAGTTGATCTGAGGAACTCGATGAGGTCAAGTCACCAGGGAATGCATGGTAGGAATGGGTAGCGGACGCCTCTGAAGAAGAGGTTCTCCGCACGAATGTAAACATGCATCGTCCCTACCACCGCTATATAAGAGGTGGTACCACTGCACGTTTGGCACGGGAAGTTGGAGAGATGGCCGCCAACATGAGAAATATAGTCCAACAAAATGCCACCATGCAGCAGCTGCTAATGCAGATGCAGTAACAAGCTGGGTCCCGAGCGCTTCAGTATAGAACTTTTCACCAAGAGGGTGAAGAAAATAATACCACGACATATCCACAAATGCACGGAACAAACGACCCAGTGGAAAGAGAAGCAGGAGTTAACACTTCTACCAACTATGTCATGAGCCACCATGATGGTGATGTCCCTATGGGAGAGAATTTTTCCCCAAAATACCCCAAAGAACACGAGCCTCAAAGGTTCGCCAGTGTCTTTGATAGGATTGGACCCACAAGACCTAAAAATATGCCTCAGCTACCTCTCCCAAATCAGGAAGAACGAGAACAACATCGATGATACAAGCTTCAATGGGTGCTACCATCACCTAGAAATAGGAGGGAAAAAAAAGATGCAATAAATGCAAGAAATCAAGTGGGAACATCACAGCCCCGTTATCAAGTAGATGAGGACTATTCTAACGGTCCTTGCAGGTCGTTCGAACTAGATGACGATGATGAAAGTTTACCATTCTCCCAAGAACTAAGGAGGGCCACGGTCTCCAGCCACTTTGTACCACCAAAGATACCTAAATACGAAGGAATGAGTGACCTTGTAAAACACCCCAACAACTATAAAGCTCAAATGTCCTAGCGAGGAGCCTCACCAGCACTGAAATGTCGAGCTTTTCACTTCACACTAACAGGGACTGCTGAAATCTGGTACAATCCTATCCCAGCTGGCAGTATCATGAGTTGGCCAGATCTAAATAAAGCCTTTCTAAACCAGTACTTGTCAAGCAAAGAGGGAGAAGCCCTTATCCAGAGGCAGCAAGCACGAGAAACCCTAAAAAGTTACTTGGCTCACTTTACAGATGAAATGACTTACTGCGAATAGGTCACTAATAGAGAAGCCCTTTCCGCAATGGGAGAGGCTCAACATGAATACCCTGTTTTGGAGGAATGTGCGAAACAAGAATCCCACCACCTACGATGCCTTAGTGGAAATGGTGAGGAGTGAAATCGCCAATGAAGAGTTGATTGATCATCGAAACTGAACCTCACTGGGGCTCCATTATACCAAAGGCAACGAAGAGGTCATGTATCCCATTTACTGGACCAACAATGGATCAAGCAGGACACACCATAGCCCTCACCTCGGGGCAAGCGCTGGCTACTTCCACGTTAAACGTTGTGCCCTCTTTGGCGTATGAAAAGGTTAGACCTGATACCCACAGGCAGCCGAACCTACCCAGAGGAAGAGGTTGAGGCAGATGAAGAGAACCTAGAGATAGGCAATATTATACATACCACCGAACCAATGGCCACAACACTGAGAATTGCATGTCTAGGCCATACTATGGAGAGCCCGCTAGTGCTCCTGCTGAAGATAGAAATATCCATCACAGGCAAACAAGTGCCACTTCGTTTAGGCAAGGACCTCAATACAATGGATAATGGAGAAATCGTCAAAACAAATTGTTCAAGAGGGAACATGAGGAGGACAGAAATAGGACAAGGGGTCAGAGGCCTATAAGAGAGCCCACAGCCAGTACTGACAATGCAGCATTAGGAAAATTGACGCCATAATTGGCGATCCACATATAGGAGAAAATTCCAAAAACGTTCTAAGAAATTATGCAAGGGAAGCACAAGACCCCCTGTTGACAAGTTACCTAATCAACAAACCGGTAGGCGTGCCGAAAGCACCCCACCAATCACCTTTTCCCAGGAGGATGCCACGAGGGTTCATTACCCCCACTGCGATGCACTGGTAGTTTGAGTTGTTGTAGCCAGAAATGGTTTACAGCGCATGCTGGTTGATAATGGTAGCTCTGTTAACATCTTCTTCGGGACCACTTTCGATAAGATGACTGTGGACCATGAGCTCGTCCCCATGACTGCCCCTCTATATGAATTTACTAGAGATATCATCATATTTAGAGGAAGAATCACATTAGCAATAGAAATGGGAGAATTCTTATTCAGAGCCCAACATTTTATGGAATTCTTAATAGTAGACCATCGCTCCGCTTACCACGGAGTTTTGGGATAACTACCCTAAAGGAATTTGAGGTAGTAACATCTATCACCTCTGCATGAAATTTCCTACCAAGGAAGGAATGGCCACAGTGAGAGGCGATCAGATGGGTTTAAGAGAATGCTACCATAGTTCCCTGAGGAAGTCGGGACCCCAGAGCGTGAACATGGTTCTTTCAGATATCGAAATGGTTGATATGCCTGAAGAAGGTCTAACCCCTGAACAATGGGATACATCAACATGATAGACACTCCTGAAGAAGGGGTCATCGAAGTAGATTTGATCTACGGGTCATGGAATCAAACTCACAGGTGACCCCAGTGGAAGAACTTGAGCCTTTCTCTGTAAGTTTGAACGACCCAACAATGTCACTACTTGTTGGGAAAGAGCTCGAACCAGAAGTAAAATCCAAGCTCAAAAGTTTCCTACCTGATAACCTGGATGTATTCGATTGAAACATGATGACATGGTGGACATTGATTTGGCTCAATGTGGATCCAAAGTCCACCCCTCACAAACAAAAAAAGGAGAGCCCTAAATTCGGAGTGGTATACCGCACTGAAAGAAGAAGTATAGAGCCTCATATCCAATGGATTAATAAGGGAAACATCATACCCAAAGTAGATATCTAATCCAATGTTAGTGAAGAAGGCTAATGGTAAATGGAGGGTCTGCATATACTTCTCCAATCTCAACCAGACATGTCCAAAGGATAGCTTCTCGCTCCCAAGGATCGACCAATTAGTCGACTCCACCGCGGGTCATGAACTGTTGAGCTTCATGGATGATTATTTAGGGTATAATCAGATCCCCATGCACCCTGTGGATGAAGAGCACACCTCTTTTATCACGGATCAAGAATTATATTATTACAAAGTTATGCCTTTTGGTTTGAATGTTGGGGTGACCTATCAACGGCTAGTCAATAGGATGTTCTCTGATTTATTGGGCGAAATAATGGAAGTGTATGTCGATGACATGCTGGTAAAAAGCCTCAGGTCAACAGACCATGTGGAGCATTTATGAGCCACTTTCGACATCCTAAGGAGGTAGCGCATGAAACTGAACCCATTAAAATGTGCATTTGGAATTGCTTCTGGAAAATTCCTAGGCTACATGATGAACCAACGAGGCATTGAGGTGAACTCTGAGAAAATTAAGGCATTTCTAAACATGAAGTCTCCTAGTAAGCCAAAGGAAGTGTAATGCTTAACGGTGCACCTTGCGGCATTGAACCAGTTCATTTCTAAGGCAAGTGATAGATGTCTCCCCTTCTTCAAAGTTTTAAAAGGAGGAAAAATGTTTCATTGGAGTGAAGAATGTGAAGAGGCGTTCCAAAGGCTGAATAAGCACCTAGGGCAAGCCCCCTTCTTTCGAAGACCAGAGAAGGGGAAACATTGTTATTATATTTGGCTGTGAGCGCCAACACAGTAAGCTCGGTACTTGTTTGGGAGGAAGGTAACGCTCAGCTACTCATGTACTATGTTAGCAAAGCCCTCATACCAATGGAGACCCATTATGCGGATGTGGAGAAGCTCGCTTTGTCCTTCATGGTCGCTTCCAGGAAGCTAGGGCCTTACTTTTAAGCCCACGACATACAAGTTTTAACTAGCCTCTCCCTTGGATAAGTGCTCCAAAAACCAGACTTGTTTGGGAGACTTATGAAATAGGCTGTGGAATTGAGTGAGTTCAACATTTCATATTAATCTAGGACCGCAATAAGGGACAAACAGTGACAGACTTTGTCGCCGAGTTCACAAAAGCAAAAAACCTCAATATCGAGAGGAAACCAACACATTCTCCAAACTAGACGCCATATGTGTATGGGTCTGCTGGTAAAATTGGCTCGAGGGCCGAAGTGCTACTAGAAATCCCGAAAGGCCACAAGCTCAATTGTGCAATGCGGTTCGGTTTCAAAACTTCCAACAATGCTGTTGAATATAAAGCACTCTTAGTAGGCCTCCGGTTGGCTAAAGAGATGCAAGTGAGAAGTTTGGTGGTTCGAAGTGATTCACAACTTGTCATAAGCCAAGTCAATGGCAGTTTAATCCCTTGCTTCGACAAGTTCGAACTAACCCAAGTTCCGAGGGCCAAAAACCTCATGTGAATGCCCTATCAAAACGGCAAGCAGCAAAGACTCGGAGTTGCTCAAATTTGTGCCTGTGGAGTACCTTCCCAGGCCCTCCACAACTAAAACGGAGGAAGTGATGTGGCTCAGAGAAGCTTTCAATCGATGCGACCCATCAAAGTATATCTCTAGGATCACATCTTACCAAAAAATAAAGAAGATGCCCGTAAGCTTAGGAGAAAGACCGCCCATTATGTGCTCAAAGACGAAGTCCTATATAAAAGAGGATTCTCATCACCCCTTCTAAGATGCACTGGGAGAGACAAGGTGGATTATGTACTCGGAGAAATCCATGAAGGGATATGTGGCGACCACATCGGGGGCCTAGCATCGACCCACAAAGTGCCGAGACAAGGTTACTATTGGCCAACATTAAAGAAAGTTGTCTCGCAATTCGTCAAAAAACGTGACGAGTGCTAACGCTTCTCCTCCATTTAGAGGCAACCATCACAAGAACTAACCAGCCCATGGCCCTTTGCAAAATGAAGGGGTTGATTTAGTAGGGCCTATGCCGAAAAGAAAGGGAGGTTCGAGTTATACGATTGTCGCCGTCGACTACTTCACTAAATGGGTCGAAGTTGAACCCTTGGCCAAAATCACCGAGGCACATACATCAAAATTCCTATAGAAGAAATATGTCGGTTCAGAATTCCCCATTCAATAGTCACAGATAATGGGCGACAGTTCGACAACAAGAAGCTCCAAGACCTTTGTGACAAACTAGGTATCAAAAAACATTTCTCGTCCCCCATCACCCTCAAGCAAATGGTTAGGTCGAAGCAGTCAACAAGACTATAAAACACCTCCTAAAGAAGAAATTGGATGAATCTAAAGGAGCATGGGTAGACGAGCTCCCACACGTGCTATGGACAATACGCACTACTAGCCACACAACAACTAGAGAAACCCCTTTCTCCATGGCCTATGGAATAGAGGTAATGAGCCCTGTTGAAGTAGGCCTGCCATCACCCTAACGCTTGCATTTTAATGAGATCTCGAATGAGGAAATAAGGCGACGCGAGCTTGACTTCCTTGAAGAAAAGAGAGAGGCATCACATGTCAGATTGGCCATTTACCAAAGGAAAATGACATGATATTACAATGCTAAGGTCAAATGTAGGACATTCAGAAGAGGCAACTTAGTGCTCAGAAGGGTGTTTTTATCTTCAAAGGAGCCTGGAGTAGGAACATTGGGTCCAAACTAGGAAGGTCCATTTCACATAGTAATGGAGGTCAACCAGGGACCTTTTTGATTGAAATTTTGGATGGGAAAGCACAATCCCACCCATAGAATGTGGAACATCTCCGAGTCTATTATTAGTAAGTCCTCGTTATGTACATATACCGTTTTATGGTTAATGAATAAATCTCCCATGTTGCTAAAATTGCTAAAGTATGACAAGCTCATACACTTCTCCATCAGCGGTTAAATATGTGGCGAGCCCATATCTCCATCAACTTATTAATTATAGCAAGTTCATGAAAGTTTGTTTAAGTATAACAAGCTCATACACTTCTCCATCAGGAGTTAAATATGTGGCGAGCCCATATCTCCATCAACTTATTACTTATAGCAAGTTCACAGAAAATTGCTTAAGTATGACATGCTCATACACTTCTCCATCAGCGGTTAAATATGTGGCGAGCCCATATCTCCATCAACTTATTAATTATAGCAAGTTCATGAAAAATTGCTTAAGTATGACAAGCTCATACACTTCTCCATCAGCGGTTAAATATGTGGCAAAACCATATCTCCATCAACTTATTAATAATAGCAACTTCATGGAAAATTGCTTAAGTATGACAAGCTCATACACTTCTCCATCCACGGTTAAATATGTGGCGAACCCATATCTCCATCAACTTATTAATTATAGCAAGTTCATGAAAAATTTCTTGAGTATGACAAGTACATACACTTCTCCATTAGCGGTTAAAAATACAGCGAACCCCTATCTCCTTCAAGTTTGTTAAACTGAAATAAGCCCATAAAACAAACTAACTTATTGGTCAAACCGGTTTTACTACCAGTACTCGCGAGCTCAATTAAGGTCACAAGATTTATAGAGGGCTCTTCATCATAGCAAGCTCGCAAATTGTATGACAAGCTTGTACATTCTAAAAACGTTTTAAGTAAAACTCGGCTTAATTTAAACATGGTGAACCTATGACTGTTGCCAATGTTCAACCTCATAGAGACCCATAAAGGGACTAAAATTTAGTCAAATGGTAAGGCCATTAGCAATGGATTTGTTATTTAAAGGTAACATGCTCGTTATGAATGCAAAAATGGTAAATCTATAAAATCATCAAAGTTAAAAATTAAGAAAGTTCGTTTATAAACAAAATAAGTTCATTATAGAGGGGCCATTACAAAAGAAGGAGGGGGGCTATCCTAAGGGAGAACGGTGTCCTGTTGAGGCTCATCAAGTACATCCACCACCTCCACATGATTTTTAGCTTCGTTGGCTAGGGTAGATGGTTCGGCAGGGATAAATTTATCTTTCACTGCATCCAAGTCTAATTGGGGATGAAGCTCTGCAGGCCCCGAGAATACTTCGCCATACGGAACACCTCTCCAATAGATGTCGAGGCCATCATACTCAGTTGTTTCATGAAATTGAGTAATGTATTAGTTAACTGCCACCGCCGCCCCAGCCTCGCTCAGCTGTTGCTTCAAATTCTTAACTTCAAGAGTTAGTCCTTCGACCGGGACTTCAACTTCCTTTTTTCCTTGTTGGCTGCCTCCAAAGTGAATGAAGTGATCTTTTGCAAGTTATTTGAATTCTCAATTCGCTTCGTTAAAGCATTGACCTCAGCCTTAAAGAGATGGGTTTCCTTTTTCAGCCTTTCATTTTCCATAGAAAGCACCTCCACCTTCTATTCAACCTCGGCTTACTTTAGCTTGGAGGCCTCGACATTTTTATTAGCGGAAGAGGCCTCAGCATTGGCCTTAATCAGGTCAAACTCCGCGTCCTCGGCCCATTGGAAATAACCCTTATTGAGCTCATATAGCCGCTTCACTTCCATCTGTACGTTAAGGAAAAAGCCTCGGAGTGAGCCTACATAACAAGTCTGGCCTCCACAAAATCCACCGCATTTCAAGTCTCGGCATACATGGCAAATCTTTCAGTCCAATGCTTATGCTGAGTCTTTACAGCCTTTTGAACCTTGATAGGAAGTATCTTTAGCACCGTCGATGAAATCTCGTCCGACCTCCCCCCAAGAAAATTCTAGGCCTTTCCATCCAAAGGCTCACTCTCATGTCCTTTTCCCTTCCTCCTCTTTATCAGGCTCACCTCTTATTCGGTGGTTTCATCCACATCGATAATTTTTATCAAAAAAATAGGCTCAACCACGATAGGATGATTCAAAGACTTGCCAAGTATAGTCTGGCATTTAGGAGGAGACGGTGGCCAAGCATTCTTGGTAAGAACCAACTTTCTCTTTGGAGGCCTCTCCGAAGAAGTTCCTCCTTCGACATCATCTTTCCCTTTCTTTATCTTTCGCCTTCATTGGGAGAGGTAGTTGATTCACTTTAGACAAACAGGATAGCTTGTCCCGCTGATTCTTGTAAGTGGCCGAGCTGCCACTCAATGGCTTTTTCTTATAGGTCTCGCTTAGACTCCTCAGCTAGAGCAAGTTGGGTTTCACATATTCTTTCTTGTCATGTTGCCCTACAAAAGTAAGAGACAATGACTAAGAAAACATTATGAAACTAAGAGTAAGAATTCAAATTTGGGAGCTCACCCTTCGTCGCCATCAGTGAGTGTGTAACGAATAAGTTCCTTTTGGTGATAGCGTTTTTGAATAACTTCCTCTTCGCATGAAGCTTGTAAATGGCTCGGATGATGGCTCACTTTGACGGTTCAAGCTCAAAGCGATTAATTGCAATTGCATATAGTCCACGATCAGTTCGCAGGCAAGAAAAAGTAAATATACATAATAACAAGAAAAAAGGCTCGACTCACTATACTCATGGTATTGAGTTAGCATAGTAATTTTCGGGACCACGTCTCCTTCCATCGTTTGCCAACGACCCCTGACCCAAAACTAAGAGGATTTCCCATTTTTTATAGAGGAATGGGTCCTCCAGATGAAAGGAGAATATGAACCCCAAGGGTTCATACAATACACTCCCTTTAACAATCAACCCCCTGGCTAGGGCTCTAGGTTGGAAGAGGGTATAAAAGACATGGGGAGGCATATCCTCACCAAGGGTAACCTCCTTCTAGAGAAGGAAGGCCCTTGCTAGTTGTCTCCATACATTGGGGACTAGATGGATAGGAGTCTAATTTTATTGCCTAAGAATATATCTAGAAAATGGGTGCAAGGGTAATCTTAACCCCCCCCAGCGAGAATCGCCTCGCTTATCGCAACACAGCCCTTCCTAGGAAATCACGCTCTCTCCTCAGAGGTCGGCACAAACATCTCTATGTTACTTGGTATCATGTACCTCTCTTGATAGGTTTCTAACTCACTTTCCTTTATGTCGGTGGGCCACAAAGAGGCCCCCACCTAATACTACGGTTGATGGGACCTTTCTGCATCATCCACACACTATGATGGGACCCCATTACCTCCATAATCCTTTCAGTGGGGATAACCGGGAGAATACTCACCTCAGCACAAATTAATGCCATATCTACCCTAGAAGACACCCCACTCCCATTTTTCTTCAACACATGACCCATTGAGATTCATAAAAATGAAAGAAACGCTTCGGTAAAGGGAGAAACTTACGCAAGACACGAAAAACCCAAGTCTCGGAAAATCTCAAAATCAAAGAAAATGATTGATCGCTGACAGCAGCATGAAAAGGTTGGGTTCAGAAGGGAGTATCCTTGCACTTGATTTTTCAAACTTTCGAAAAAGTGAAAAATGGATGGAGAGAGGTTTCATGCCTCTTATATGGGCTTACCTGATAAACCCTCACCGTCAGATATCCTTATAATTTAATCCTTGTATATTCCATGGAGGTGGATGAACATTGTCAGTTATCATTCCCAATGGACTTAGTACACCGCAAGGAAGATGGAAGCTAACCATGATAAATCCGAGCTAAATAAGAAAACATTGAGTTGAGTCAAAGACAATAAACAAAGACGCTGCTTGGGAGGCAACCCAAGGGAAGTTCGTTCCTTTTTATTTTTATTTTTCACATTCCATTTTTTTTTATTTTAGTTATATTTGTCATTTTCTTTGCATTGGACCTTACATTGGAGACAATATAAGTTTTAAGTGTGAGGAATGGAATTTAGACTTATGGCATTTCAATTTTGAGTGAGTTTAATTTCAATACTTTTTGCATGATTTTTCAGGAAAATGAGTTGAGAATTAAATGCTTGTTTTTGGTTATGTATGCTATTTGCTAGAATTAATTATGCTTTTAAAGAACTCATAACATGATTGAATGAATAATCCTCATACTTAGAGTTGATTAGTGGAGTTATTTTCTTTAAGGATGGTAGTAACTAAATTCTATATACAAAAGTCGATGAGATTTTTGAGTCTTTAGACTGATACATCCATAACAGTCTCATTTTTCTTTTTCATGTGTGATATTCTTCCATGATTTTGTTTCTTTAGAACTTGCCTTGATTCTCTTCAAGATCACATTGACACATGTATGTACGAACATGATTAAGGCTATCTTTGTTACATAAATGAGCTTCATTAGCCAAATAGCCGATCCTGTAATTGAATTTTTCATTGTTGGGCCCCTTTGAGCCTTATTGCATTTTCTTTGTATAAACTCACATTACAAGCTTTAAACTGGAAAAACAATGTCTTTACCCAAGCCTTAGAGTTAGTGAAGTATTGTTGAATGTCATGAGAAGTGTGGGTATGCAAGAAAATAAGTGTGGAAGTATCAAGATTTATGGTAGTGCTATTATTGGTAAATTGGAACAAATTTTCTATATCAATTTAGGGAGTTCCATTATTGGTATATAATTTGAAATTTAAATTGTGGAAGAAAACGCAAGAAGAATAAGAAAAAAATGAATGATTGAAGAAAAAAATAAAAAAAGTGATGAAAGAGAGTGATTTTAATGTGAAAAAGATCTATATTTATATTTTTTTCCTACATCTCAAGAAAGAGTTCGATTTGTGTGTGATAGATGTAAAATTGATGAAGCTATCATGTGAAGTGGTTGATTTACATGTCTTATGTATATGTTTGAGTTAAGTCTATTTATCTTTACTCCACTAGTTTACATGGCTCTTGAGTCACATACCCAAATACCACATTGACCATAAGCTACATTACAACCTTTGAAAAGTCCTTATGATTCTTGTAAAGCATGTGATCTAAGTGGTGGCAAATGAGAAGATATGCAAGTACATGATAGAACATCTCCATTGGAATAAATTTGGGCGAAACACTTGCCCTTTTAAACACATGAGAGTTGAGTGCTTATATCCGTGAGGGTCTACATGTTTAGTTTACTCCATTTTCATATGAAAATGTTTGCTAATTGATTATGAGTTGTGTGGAATGTTTATTCATGATATTTTATGTGTTTTGAAAAATCTTGATGGTTCTATGTTCTTGGCATTATGACCTGGTATTTTTAGGGAATTAAATTTGAGTTTTGCCCGAAGACGAGCAAAAGCTAAGTGTGAGTGAATTTGATAGGAATGTAAAATATGCATTTTGCATCTTTATTTAATGCGGTCATATGACTATTTTATGCCTAAATGTACTTAATATTCTCATATTTTGGTTTAGGTGGCAATTCGATGGATATAGCGTAATTTGGAAGAAATAAGGGGAAAATGATCAAAATGGAAGAAAATAAAAGTTCAGGGACTAAAGAGCAAATATTATAAACTTGTTTCCAACTTTGTGATGAATATTCGAGAGTGTTAGAGATCAATTAGATGAAGAAAGGAGTCAAATGGATGAAATATAGTTAAGACATTATCAAACATCAACTTTCAAGCTGGAGAGTTTTGCACCGATTTTTAGCCTTATATTGAGACCCATTTTCTACATGGAAAATGATCTAATTGGATGATTATATCTAAATCAAAATTGTATCCCTTTGAGTTATCTTTTCAGCGCATCTTGAATAACCTCAATTAGACATCAAGAGAGGAAGATATGGTCAAAACACTAAAAGCTATTCGACATGAAAATTTTGAACTATGCGTACACACAAGCTTGCAGGACGTGAGTACGCGAGATGCCAAAAAATAATTGTTGAGGTTATTTTTAGTGCACTATGCGTACACAAAAATCTAACTATGCATACGCATGGTTCATTCTGGACCCGAAATTTCACTTTCTTTCTACGACTCAAACTCCTTTGGTAATATATCTTGCACGACTTATCAACCCTAGAACAGACGAAATGACACTAGAACGCCTCCAAGCTATTTTCTCTCTATTTTTCTTAGTTTTATCGTATGTAACTAACTCTTGGTGCTTGATTAAAGGACATCGAAGCCTTGGAAAACATTATAACTGTGAGATCCACTTATTTTCATTGTTTAATTTATATTTTCAGTATTGAATATTCTTCTATACATAATTTTATGATTGCCATGTTTGATTTCTAAGAGTTCTATTAGTTTTTCATATATTGCAATCTATAACTAAGTTAAATCTCAAATCCGTAATTGTTTGAATCATTTAACTTGTGAAGTACTAGGATTTGAATTTTAAGAAGAATGTTTAAATAGATTGAATGCAATCGCTGGTGTTTGTATTATTTGGTTCATCGATTTCTCTATTGTTTAAAATTGTTATTAAATTGAATCTTTAGTGTTGATATGAGATTATTTGATAATTATGGTTAATTAGAATGCTGGTTTCTGATTAACTAAAATTAAGGAGAAATAAGAATTTATTCCAACGATGAATATTGTGAATGTGAATTGATTATTCTTTGTGATAAATGGTTATAAATCTCCAATGGTGGAAGTTAACTTTGATCAAGACTCGTTTCATTGATTTAATACAACTCGTTAATTTACATTGTTATTTGTTATAAGATTGATTTCATTATAAACAAAACACCTCAATCGTTATACGAAACATAAATTGTTGAATTGCACACTATTCGTGGGATCGACCATTACTTCCCTTGCTACATTAGTTTTAGATGTTTAAGGACTATTTTTGGGCGCCTATGACAGCACACCATATTGTTCCTATGAGAATTATATACTTAATCTCGTTTTCAATTAACACTAGTTTTAGTCGAATATCAACATTTCAAGTGTACACGTACCATTTTGAATCAATAGTATTCAGGGAGATAAGATTTATCTTCACATCGAGAACATGCCTTACAACATCAAGTGTTCTAATAATCAAATCAAACATCTTAATTCTGACCTTCTAATACCAACTATCCTATAAGGTGAATTATTTTCCATTACCATGACACATTTGGAAATTGTTTCATATGTTGAGAACAAATCCTAATTAGGACACAAATGAAAAATGCAACTTGTATCGGGAATTCAATCCTCATCGGTTTGGAGTCGCAGCCAGAAGTGAGCAAAGGTTCTCTATCATTATACCTATCTTTTGTAATACTAACTTCACATGAAGATTCTGATTGTTTTTCCTTCTGATTTGCAACACTTAAATTTTCCTTGTTCTGCAACTTATATCAATTTTTTCTAATGTATTCTCGTCTCTTGCAATAATTATAGACTTTATTATAGTAAGTAAACCTTAATCTACTCCTCACATAATCACCATTAACAACAAGACCATCTCCGTAAACCTCAAATCCAACAAGATGTTTCTTCTTTCCCTTTGAAAATATAGCATCATAAACGTTTTCAATGGTGAGAGTATCACGAATGTATAAGATCGTGTCTCTAAACAACATGTATTAAGCGGGCAACGAATACAATAATATTAACCATAAATCTTCTTCATCATATTTGACCTCCAAGGTCTCAAAATCAGTGATAATTTTCTTGAAAGTATCTAGGTGATCTTTTAGTGACATATACATCTTCTGTCAAATGATGAGAATTAAGACGTTTCTTTAATTGCGATTTGTTGGTTTGACTTTTCGTCATACATAATTACTCCAGTTTTAACCATAACATAGCTGCGGTTTTCTCTTTCAAAACATCCTGAACAATATTATTTGAAAGATGAAAATGTGTTTGTAATAGGGTATTTCGATCCTACGCTGTCTCTCCTACATAGACCAAGTTGACGACATCTTGTCAAATCTCAACAATGCATCATCCAAATCTATTTAAGTGAGCATTGCTCGTATCTTTACATGTCAAAGCAAAAATCTTGTGTTGCAATCGAGCAACGAAATATCATACTTCATAATTGCTATCACAAAAATCAAATATCGAACTAAGTTGATTGAACATCGCTCTTATACCACTTGTTAACAATCTAATTCATTAGGTACTCGTGTTGATTACACTTGTTGAGAAATAAAGTAATACCAATTTTCTGTGATACCATTTGTTAGAAATGAAGTGATTATAATTTTCTCTAATACCACTTCTAATGATCAAAGCGAGTATTATTATGTGGCAATATGAAAATTTGATCAAACAAGAATACATGATTGACATGGTAAAAATATATTTGATAACTGTATGTTATATACTTATTTGAAAATTATAGACATTTAATAGTTCGTTTGAACAATTATAGCCTAATTTATTGTATATTTCGTTTAATATGTGAAACTCGATGAAATGAAGTAGAATTGAAAGAAAGATGCGAAAATGGCAAGATCCAAAGTTTGGGGATTAAAGTGTAAATACTCAAAAATTGTGTCGAACCTTACGATGAAGATTCAAGAACGTTAGGGTCAACTAGATGCAATCAGAAGTAAAAAATGAGTGAAATATGATCAATATATTTTTACAAATCAATTTTCAACCGCACAAGCATGTTTCAGATTTCTAGTCGGAGATTGAAACCCATTTTTGATATAGTAAAATTTCTAATTGGAATAAAAATATCTATAGCAAAGTTGTAGCTCTTTAAGTTATCTTTCCGATGCACTTTGAATCGTCTTAATCAGATATTGAAAGATAAAGTCATGACAAAAATACTAAACAATGTGCAAAGCTGGAGCAGCAGGTGGCGCTGAAGTGCCCACTCTCAGGAAAAAGGGCAGATTCGTTGGGCCGTGGCGGTACTACATGGTTCTTAGGCGCCACCCACCATCAAATAGGATGTTCAAGTGCAATTCATATTTTCAAAAGTCCAATTCAACTAAAACTCTTCCAAGACTTGAAGAATACATAAATACAACTCTAGAAAACACAATTTTAAGAGAGAAAAATACATAATTATCATGACCAAAGAGCAAAAGGTAGGGTTTGAAGACTTTTAAAATTGAAAAAAATTCTTGGTTAAAATCCAATTCTTTCCATGATCAAGATTTCAAAACATAATTATGAAATATATACTTATTGTTTTTTTTTCATTATTATGAGTAGTTAAATTCATATTTAAGGCGAATAATGTAATTTACGTGTAATCCTTTATTTCTTTTATTCAAGATTTTAGTTCTTTAATTGAATGTGTTGATTATTCATGAATTTAATGTTTTTTGGATTTTTTGGCAAATTATTCAATGATTTTTTTGAATTTGTTACGAATCGAGATGTGAGTTTTAGATTTAGACCACATAGGAAAATTCGATAATTTAGTATAAAATGTAGAGATACTTATGCTAGTTAAAGAGGCCGTTACATGGATTCTTAGAACATAATTACGTTTAACTAAAATTAATTCACATAGAGATATAAAATTGAATTAGTTAAATAGATTCAATGAGAACTCGAGATGGGTAAATTGAATACTTTAGAAGAATTCAATCGAATACTACAATAGTAATGAATCTTGATTGACGAATTAAATGAGATCCATAGGTAATTTTGTAAATCCTGACATCCACATTCGTACTTTTAAAACTCAAATTCGATAAATTGTGTACGATAAATAATTTAATTTAGTTGGGATAATTTAGACATCAATCACAGATCTTATTATTTGTTTTTAATCAAATTAAAGGTAGGAATAATTTAACCAATTGTTAGATAGTAGTTCTCGTGAGAACGATTTCCCAACTCATCGGTCCACTATATTACTTGTTATGATCCGTACAATTGCAAGATATAAAAATCGACAACAAATTTTTGGTGTCGTTGCCAAGGACTATTTTTATTTAATATTGGTTTGATTATTTCTTGTTTTTATTTGATTTTTTTTCTTTCTTTTGTTAATTGATCTACTTGATTTTCTTTACTCCATTGACAGTGAATGAAAAGAAACAAAAGGTCAAAATTCACAATCATTGATCCTGACTTAAATGAAAGTGACATGATCTTTGAAGATTCCTCCTCAGACAATAACTTAAAAGGTGAGGATACAATTAACCTATTGTATTTGATGAGGATGGCTTCCAAGATGGACTAAATATCAAAGCATTGCATTATACTAAAAATCACTTGTTATTGGTAACTTCAGAGGAAGTCAAGAAATTTATCTTCGATTGTCCATATTAAGAACAATATGATGACGGTGAGATAGTTACGGGAGACATTACAATGCAAAAATATAAAAAGAATGAAGATTAAGCAATTTCAAATGATGAGCTAAATAACATGCCAATGGAGGATCTTTTTATTCAAGCCAAAGAACAAACTAAAGAAGAAGAATATGTAGAAACGAATAAATTAATCACGAAGGAGCCAAATGAATTAGTGGCATTAAAAGAAGATGGGATTATCATGCAAACCTCTAACTTTATTAATTTTTTGATTAAAGTCGATGAAGAAATTGAAGTATTCAAAAGGGCAAAGTACAATTTTGGAGGACGTGTGAAATATGGAACAAAGTCAAATTGAGTGAGCTAAGTAAGACCTTCAAAGCCATTTCAAAGTTCTATGAAACACTCATGCTAAAGTCTAGCTAAAGACTTTAAATTAAGAGCGTATTGGGAGGCAATCCAATTTCTTCTCCTTTTATTTATTATGCTTTCTGTATTTACATTGCATATATTTTATTAAGGTGCATTAGTTTTGGACATGTTTTTATTTCAATAAAGAGGGTTATCATATCAATATTAAGCCTATTAAAAGAGAGTAATATATTTGAGTAAAAAATAATAGGAAAGATATGTGACACATTTTTTCAAAGTTCCTGGAACGTAAAAAAAATGGTTATCATACACACCAAATTATTGCTTTTAAATTGTCGCACAACTCTTATATTCGTTTTCTTTCATTTTTCAAAGGTACATGGATATCAAGGAGGTAGCTTAAAAAGAATGGAATGAAATGATCCAACAAGCTAACTCAAATATGAGATAGAACATTTAGGGAATGCCTTCTTCATTTCTTCCCCACCCCTATATGTGTTATACTAGACCTTAAGATATTGAGGGTAATGTCCACTTTAAGTTTGTGGGTGAAAAATATTGAGTTTTTAGTTTTTATGTGTGATTGTACATTTGTCACTTTATTAAAATACAAAAAAAAATTGAAAATTCAAAAAATAACAAAACAAAAAGATTTTTTTTGTTTATTGTGTACTTGTGTGTGTTAGATAGCATTGTGGCGAATATATATGGAATTACGTATTAATTTATGAACCATGGATATGTTAAATATTTAGATTAAGTGATTCTTATCCATATAAAATTGGATATTATTTACGCACATGGATTAAGTTTAATATCATAAAGTAATGGGTCGATTCATATGTTTGATATGTTGAAATAGTAGAACTTAGATGCTAAACCCAAAAATTAGTACAATATACATCATTCGACCAAATTTAGATTAGTTTGGGGTGATTTTACTGTTGTAAAAAAATATGGATATGAATGGAGATTCCATGTATGTAAATTCTTGTGTGAATTGTCTAACATAAATATGAAGAGAATTGGGTGAAAATATTAGGTTATGGGGTGATTTTTGAGAATGAGGGGCATTACACTATTCTTGAAAAAAAGAGAGGAAAAAACTATATCAGTGTGAAATGTTTCTTCGTAACATTTATGACTCGAGTGATTAACCCTGCAAGGGTATCTAAAAATTTGGTGCCCTATAATCATTTGACTTGAGAGTTATCGGCCTAAAACTCGCTACATGGATTATTTAGAAAACTTAATGGAGAGAAGTCTACACATTAGATGGTGATAATAATAATAATAATAATAATAATAATAATGTATTTACGTATTACTTGCCTTGATTAAGTCTCAAACACTTATTTGAGATAGCTAGATCTTTGACAATGGATTATTAGCCTAGTTAAGTCATGGAGGTTGACGTAATCAAAATTTGGAGATCCTTATTTGTTGAAGTATCAACTTGATATTAGTAAGATCCATCTAAATTAAAGAGGGTGAGAGTTGGTATAAAGATTCAGCATTAGCACACATTGGAAAAATAATAAAAAATAATAAGCTTTGAGGTGTGTGAATTTTACGAGTGATAAAAGTAAAAATTTGACCATCGAGGGTTGGGAATTGAAAAAACTCGTGAATTTATAGTGTTTTACTTAATTCCACACACACACACACACACACACACACACACACACACACACACATCAATTTCGTATTGAAAAAGTAGATATTAATTTTGATAATGCAACCTTGAAATTGTTTATAAATTTAATATAATGATTCCAATTCTAAGACAAAATGGTAGGTTATTTAATCAAAATCTTTTGCATGTTTATGTGTTTCTTAAGATATGTTATGATTTTGTTCGAGGACAAACAAATATTTAAGTTTGGGAGTGTTTGATAAGTGTATTTTATATACATATCTGAACCTAAAAATATATACATTTAATAGTTATTTTGAATAATTATAGCCTAATTTATTGTATATTTCGTTTATTAGGTGAAATAGGATGAAAGGAAGTGGAATTAAAGGAATAAGTGAAAATGGTAAGCTCCAAAGTTTGGGGATTAAAGTGTAAATACTAAAACTTGTGTCGAACCTCACGATGAACATTCAATAATGGTAGAGTCAAAAAGGAGTGAAATATAATCAAAATATTTTCATAAATCAATTTTCAATTACACAAACATGTTCCAGATTTTTAGTCGGAGGTTGAGACCCATTTTTAACATAGTAAGCGTTCGAATTGAAATAAAGCTATCTCTAGCTAAGTTGTAGCCATTTGAGTTAAATTTTCAACGCATTTTGAATCGCCTTAATCGAATATCATAAAAAAGTTATAACAAAAATACTGAAAAATACACAGAGTTGAACGATGCTACCAAATGGGCACCAAGGCACCAGCTCCCGAGAAAAAAAGGGCAGATTTGTGGCGTCGCTGCGCCACTAAATGGCGCCTAGTTGCTGCCTGCCATCGTAGGACTTACAAATGCAATTCATCTCTTTTAAAAGCCCCATTCAACTAAAATTCTTCCAAGATTTGAAGAAGACATAAGGGTCCGTTTAATTGCAAGGATGGAAAATTGTTGGAAAGAAAATGAATTCCAGAAAAAGTTATTGCCTAGAAATTATTTTTCAGGAAAATGTTAATTAAGTGTGTTTGATTGGTATAATTTTTCACCAGGAAAATTTTAAAATTTTGTGTTCATTTGACTTTGTTTTACATGAAAAATGTCCATTAAAGTGATCATTTTTTTTTACAATTGGTTATAAAATTTGTTTCTATTGCCAAAAAGTAAACAAAAAAATAAAAATTCCTACAAAATCATTTCTTTTTATCAAAATTTAGTGTTCATTTGACTTTATTTTACATGAAAATTGTCCATTAAAGTGATTTTTTTTTTTTTACAATTGGTTATGAAATTTGTTTCCATCACCAAAAAAAAATGGAAAATCATTTACCACAAAAAACATGGGAAAGTGTTTTCCTTAAAAAGTTGAAAAAGAAGGCACGTGAGGCCACTTTTGGAAAACAATTTCTAGGCCAAATTAATGCTATCAAACATGACTTTTGCAGGGAATTGGAAATGCTTTTCCATTTTCCAAGGAATTGGGAGTCCATCAAACATGGCCTAAATACAACTCTAGAGAACACAATTTGGTATCATGATCAAAGAGTAAAAAGTAGGGTTTGAAGATTTTTGAGATTGAAGAATATTCTTGGTGCAAAATCAAATTATTTCCATGATCAAGATTTCAAAACCCAATTATGAACACTAATTGTTTTTCTTTCATTATTATGAGTAGCTAAATTCATAGTTAGGGTGAACGATGTAATTTATGTGTGACCATTTATTTCTTTTATGCAAAATCCTAGTTTTTTAAATTCAAAACGTGTTGATTTTATTCATGAATTTAATGTTTTGAATTCGTTGGCCAATTATTCAATGATTTTGTGAAATCTATTACGAATCGAGATGTGGGTTTTAGATTTAAACCACATAATAAAATTCTATAATTTAGTATAAAACGTAGAGATACTTATGCTAGTTAATGTGGTCGTTACATGGATTCGTAAAACATAATTGTATTTAACTAAAATTGTTTCAAATAGATATATGAAATTGAATTAGTTAAATAGATTCAATGAGAACTCAAGAATGGTAAATTGAATACTTTGGAAGAATTCGACTGAATGCTACAATAGTAGTGAATCTTGATTGGCGAATTAAAAGAGATTCATAGGTAAAATTATAAGTCATAGCATCCACATTCATACTTTTAAAACTCAAACTCGATACATTGTCTACGATAAATAATTTAGTTTAGGTAGAATAATTTAGACATCAATCAAAAACCTTATTATTTATTTTTGATCAAATTAAAGTTAGAAATAATTTAACGAATTGGTAGTTCTCGTGAGAACGATTTTCAGACTCATTAATCTACTATATTACTTATTACAATTCATACACTTGTGGGATATAAAAATCTATAACATATTTTTGGCCTCGTTGTCGGAGACTATTTTTATTTAATATTGATTTTAATTATTTCTTGCTTTCTATTTTCAATTGATCTACTTGTTTTTCTTTGCTTCATTGCCTGAGAATGAAAAGAAGCAACATGTAAAAAACTCACAACAATTGATCCCGACTTAAATGAAGTGACATGTTCTTTGGAGAATTCCTCTTCAGACAAGAAGTTAAAAAGTAGGGATACAATCAATCTATTGTACTTGATAATGACGGTTTCCAGGAGGGACTAAATATCAAATCTATTGTTTATAGAAAGATTAGAGCGACTTGTGAATATTGTGGGGGCATTGCATTATACTAAAAATTGCTTGTTATTGGCAACTCCAAAGGAAGTAAGAAAAACTATCTTCCAGGGTCCATATGAAGAACAATATGATGACGGTGAAATAGTTACGGGAGATATCATCATGCAAAAATATAAAAGGAATGAATATCAAGTAATTTCAGATAAGCTAAATAACAAGCCATTATTCAACCAGAATAACCAACTAAAAAAGAACATGTAAAAACGAATAAATTAATCACGAATGAGCCTAATGAATTATTGGAATTCAAAGAATATGGGATTAGCATGCAAACCTCCAATTTCATTGATTTTGTGATTAAAGTTGATGAAAAAATTGAAATATTTTTAGTTGAGTTCGAATTGAGCAATTTAGGCAAGTCATATCGTATTCAAAAGGACAACGTACGATTTTGAAGGACGTGTGAAATATGGAATTCAGTCAAATTGAGCAAGCTAAACAAGACCTCCCAGGCCATATTCAAAATGGCATGAAATGTTTAAGTTAAAATCTAGCTAAATACTTTAAATTAAGCGTTTATTGAGAGATAACCCAATTTTTTACATTTTTGTTTATTGTACTTTCTGTATTTACATTGCATATAATCTATTAGGTGATCGCACCCCAAAGTATCATGTATGATCACAGGAGTTACTGAACTTCATTCTATCCATTTTGGCCTCCAATCACAGTTTTGGTTCTTTTCATGTCCTCAAATATTGCATAGAAGGTTCTCCAACTTTAATTCTTCACAATTTAGTCATCCACATTCCAAAATCACTAATAATCAAATCGATGTAAATTTTGAAAGTTTGCAATTAGGTACTCACACTTTCTAAAAGTTGAATTTAGCTCCTTAAATTTGTGAAATTCATTTGATTACTCCCTTAAACTTCTGATTGAGCACTTACAATTCATTTGATCTTCTGAATGAGCTTCAATTATACTCCAATTTTACCTATTTCACACCAATTTCATCCAACTTGCATCCGAATTTGGGATTTCCCGCCAGTTAACATATTTTACACTAAATTAAGGAATATCCACTCATGTAGTCATAAATAATTAAAGAAACCTTAAATAAGTGCATAAATATCAACAAGCAATATATATCATGAAATAAAATGATTTTTAGAAAGGTAACATTTGCCCAAGTTAAGTTTGGAGGTAGAGCTAGAACAACACCTTAAATTGAAAAGGATCTTAAGAAATGTAGCATATGGTAACCCTTCACCATTAGGAAGGATAATGATGTGTTTGAGCCACATTATTTTAGAAAATTGTATTCTGGAATAATAGATTGAAGGAGAATGTGTGGTGGAAAAAAAAAGGAAAAATTATTGATGCGATAGAAAATATTATTTTATTGAAAAATATGTGGTTGAAAATGAGTAAAAGAATGAAAATGAAAATTTAGGGTCCATTTGATTGCAAAAGTGGAAAATAAGTTGAAAGAAAATGAATTCCAGAGAATTGAATTGCCTAGAAATTGTTTTACTATGAATTGTAATTAATTGTGTTTGATTAGTATAATTTTTCACCTGAAAAATGTTGAAAACTTGATGTTAGTTTGACTTTTTTTTTTTATGAAAATTATCCATGAAAGTGATAATTTTTTCTGCCATTAGGTCTAGAATTTGTTCCAATTGCGAAAAACAAAAATAAAAAAAAAACTATCATATCGAATATCGTTCGTTTGACTTTATTATGCATGAAAATTGTCCATTAAAGGAAAATTTGTTTTTACCATTGTTGATAGAATTTTTTTTAATTGCAAAAAAAATAAAATATGAACTTGAAAAATTAATTCCAACCAAGACAAGTAAAAACGTTTTTCCTCCAAAAGCTGAAAAATGTGGAAATGTGAAAAAAGAAAAAAAAATAAATAAATAAAAAAATTTGCCATCAAACATTGCCATAAAGTAATCTTAACCTTAGCCAAACATGCTATGTGCTTAAAAGATTCTCATAAGCCCTTGTTTAATTTCTCATTATTTTCAAGATATGTTTCTATTTTTCTTTTCAATCACTCATTTTTCAACAAAATAATATTACACGTAAATCCAAAATTCTTTCATATTTTTTTAATACACATTCTTCATCAATCTATCATTCCAAAATGCAATCTTAACGGAAAAAAATGAGGCTCAAACATGCTGTAAATATACTCAAGCTCAATTCAATTTCACTTCATGACATGGCCTTGTTACATGTATGAACATCTTTTCATTTTCTTGATTTCTATTACTTCTCAAAGATCTCTATAATAAATGAGTGAGAGGAAAAAATCGAATCTATACGGAAAGAATTCCAACAAATTAATGAATGATTTTTTTTTTTTTGCCTTTTTTTTTTTTTTTTTATCATGAACAACAATATGTTTCATCATATTTTCCAGCGCATAATTTGCACGTTAATTTGTGACCAAATTCTTATCTATCAAATATCAAGAAAATTAATCATCAACTACTGATAAAAAATCAGGATCCAATTGAGATTATCGATTAGAAAAAATAAAAATAAAAATTCTCTAGTAAATAATTGAGGTTGCAAAAATTAAAAATAAATCCCAAATAAGTATGGAGTCATTAAATTATTTTGTATCTTAATGTTTGGCTAATTTAAAAATAGAAGTAAAGTTACTTTTAAGTAAAATTCTCTTCTGAATATATTTAAATAATTTGTTTTTTTCTTTCTTTTACATAAAAAAGTCTTTTTATAAAAAAATATTTATTTTCAATAAGGCCCATTTAGCACGACTAGTCGAAAGGAGATTTCGATACCCAAAAATTGTTTTGGATTCATTTGACTAATTTTATGAATGTATATTTTTTTAGTTAAAAGAACTTTTAGAGGAAGCTGGTACCATATGACTTCCTATAAAAACACTTATGGAAAAAATAAAAAACTCTTTTAAAAATTAGTTTTCAAACAAAAACTAAAGTAGCTTTTACATGAACTAAAAGTAAAGTAAAAGTCATATCAAACGAGCCCTTAAATTAGTAACTTGCCATGTTTGACTCCCTTAAAAATAAAATAATTTATTTCTCATATTTATTTTAATCACACATACACACAATAAAATATTTTATACGTTAATTCAAAATTTTTCTCTTTTTTTTAATATATAAGCTTCGAAAAACTATTATTCAAAATATTATTTTTACGTAACGATGACAAAAAAAATTCGTTAAACCCGATACATGCATAACCCCGCCCCAAATGGGCCAAAGATTACTTGCCTAACCCGATAAATGGGTTGAGGATGGAGCGAGGATTAGTGCCCCAAAACGGGTATGAGAAACAGTCCTAATCTCACTATTCTCCTCATTTAAAGTTAATTTCAAATTTATGTTTTTTATCGAACAAAAAAAAAAAAACAAAAAAGATTTATCTTCATTTTTAAAGAAGAATAAGTTGTTCTTGACAAATTGAAAAAAAAAAAATAATAATATTTACTAATTAAATATATAAATAAAAAAGAAAAAAATAAATTGGAGGATAAATGAGATATGAAATTTGTCCTTTCTTACTTCGATCCCATCCCCGAACTCGTCCCACTTTATTCGGGTACGTAAACAAGACAAGGCGATAAAAATACTAGAATGAGAGTGAAAATGACTCACCCATCTCGCACGGGTCCCATTGTCATCTCTATTTTTACAAAACAAATGGGGGCATCTTTCATTAATAAACATTTAAGAAAAAATCTATTTGTAAATAATGGGGGCGTCCCCAATAAGAGATCACCACTTGTCAATTCCACTTGTCAATTATGTAATCCCTTGACTAAATAATTAGGCAAGTCTAGCATAACCCAACATTTAAAGCTTAGCGAAGCAAGTTAGCTGGTTTGTGCAGGTTATCGGATAGTAACTGTGACGTTCGAAATTGCTCCACCCAAATAAAGTTCACCGGAGTGACACTACTGAGTAGCACCGCCACCGCCTCCCACACACACATACCTAAGCACCGCAAGAGAAGGAAAATGCTATTTTTGGCTCCTCCACATTGTTCGCTATCATTTATCAACGCCAATTTTGAGAAAGAGTCGTGGGCTGCTCTCTCTGCTTTCACTTCGCAACCTACTCTTCCACAAAGGTATATATGTTCGATAATATATAAAACCTAATAATTCCTCGATTTCTAGTTCCCGTTTAAATTTATTATTTTATTTTCTCTCCATTATTACTAGCAAAATATTTGAAAAAGTAAATAGCTGCTTACTGAAATATGAAATTGTTCGTTTTTCATTGGGTTAAAGAGTTTTCTAGTTATAATTTGGTCTTTTTTTTAACAACCTCAATTCGCTGATATATGCCGGTATTTGCACGTGTTATGTACTTTGACTTCATACTGTGAAGAAAAATTGATTTGATGCCAACCTTAACTTTTGATGTCTAACGTTGCATCACTTCATTGTTATTGTCCACATTCTCTATATGTGTTTGCAACTTGAATTTCATAGTTATTGCTTATATTGCATATCTTCTTACAGTTTTCATAGGAAAAGGAACACTAGTAGAAATTTTCGATGCTACTCGCTGAAGAGTGCACTTTCTAAGGTGAAAAGTCCTCCGTCTCCAACCCCCGAGACATTAGAAAAGGAACCCCATAAATATTTTGATCAGGTGGTGATCACTGTCCGTGCTGGAGATGGAGGTCATGGTGCCATCCTTAGTATGCCTACTCAGAGGGCTCCTTCTAACTCACGAGGAAAATTTGGAAAGAAGAAGATAAAGGAAAAGAGTTCATATAAAAGAGATTTTGATGGCTCACTCGTTCTTCCTATGGGTGGACATGGTGGTGACGTTGTGATATATGCAGATGAGAGCGAAGATTCGTTATTGGAGTTCCACAAGAAAAGTCGATACAATGCGAAACGTGGAGGAAATGCTGATGCAATGGGTGTTCTGACATCACAACTACGTGATGGACTTGCCGCTCCTTCTTTGCGTATTCCAGTACCTCCAGGTTTGTGGAGCACATTTTTGAATTCATTTATCTTTATTCTCTTTTGCAACTAATCACAGTTGAAAAAGCTGATCAATGCGTGTTGGTTATTACTTATTTATTATTATGATTTAGCCCTTCTTTTGCCAATAGATGAATATAGTTAATAAAACTAAGCCCACTTTGTTGAACCCATACTATATTTTTGCCACATATGACAGGTACTGTTGTAAAACATAAAAGAGGAAAGCTTCTGGCTGATTTAGCTCGTCCAGGTGATGAAATGCTTGTAGCCAGGGGTGGACAAGGAGGGGTGAGAATCTGCATTCTTAAATTTTAGCTAGATGCTTATATCATGACTGAAGCTTTAAGGTTGGTCCGAAAATGCTATCCTCGACAATAGAGAAGGCAAGGGAAAGAGAGAACAAACAAAAAACTGTTCCTTAAACATTGAAAAATGATAATTAAGACAGCATTTAAATGAAAATTACGGATTGAATTAATTGTTTCGTTTTTACTTGGAGGCATTCTTCTCTATATTATATATGTCAGTGGCTGTAGCAAAGACTTGTTAAGCATGTTTTGAAACTGCATGCATCATCAATGAGTCTGTTCCTTATTTGCTTTTGGCAGATTAGCTTGTTAGAAGTCCCTGAGCATAAAAGAAAGAGAACGACAGCTTTAACAAGTAATGTGATGAGAGATGACAGTGATAAGGTAAGGCCCTACATTGTTCACGATCTTCTGTTAGACATATTTTCCTGTATCTGTCTTCTCTGAGTTCTAATTTTGGAGAATTTACGCTGGGTAGAGATATTGCATATAATTCCTATTTTGTTGTTTGCATCTATGGCAAATTACCTCCATACTATATGTCAATAATTATGTACAACCGAAGGAATCTCCATACTATATGTCAATAATTATGTTCACTTCTCTGTTCATTTACTGCCCTTTGTCATGATAATCACAGAGAGATATTTGAATTTTCGATAGCATGTTTATCCTTGACTGACTTAGTTATAACCTGCTCCATGACATATTTCAACTAGCAAAATACATTTCTCGTTCTGCAGATGTTGATTTTAACTTTTGGTGTTTCATTTCTTTCAAATTATCAATGCATCAAGCTGCAATTTTTATATTGCTGTATTCTGATATGAATGTTGAGAAATCTTGTTCGATTACCGCATCTGCAAAACAATAGTTATTATCATAATCATGATGCAATTTTTATACCATCCCCATTCTCCAGAACCTCTGTTATATATATATATATATATGCAAATGTCTACACCTATGCATGAGTTTTGGATATAAGTTATCTGCAATAGCTACCCATTCGATTTAAGAGATTCCACTAAAAAAGTCAAATTTTTTTTTTTTTTTTTTTTTTTTTGATATTAAAAAATAGTAAGTATAAAAACAAAGATGCAATATGAAAATGTAAATAAATTATTTTGATATGTATATGTCCCATTTTTCTAAAAAAAAAAGTGTCGATGTGTGCATGTCATGTCGCCTGTAAGTGTCCGTGTTTTGTTTCTTAGGATATAGTTTGCAGCATGCCCATGCCCAAACATGATGGAAAAAGCTTTGTGTACAAAAGAATAGAGTAGCATAATGTGTTTGCCGGAGATCCTCCAGTTCTCACTTGAAAATCCTCTTTTTCTTTACCTTTGTCAACTAAGATTTGCCTTCCTTTAGATATTTATATGCTCAACATAACTAAATACAATAGCAAGTATTGAAATATTTAAAATGACATTTGGCTGTTAAAAATATCATCCTGTTAGTTAATAAAGTACATAAACTGGATGGGAAAAAATAGACCGAGGGATAAGTAATTCGACCCATTCACATCCATATCATGAATGTTTGGATGGAAGGGATTGTGGAAGTAAAGCTTGAGAGAGATCCAAAATCTTAAATTTAGCAACAATATATTTTAGCTATTTACTAAGAAATAAGTAATCTAACAAACAATTCAAATTCAGTCCTCTTCATTGTAAATTGTAATCATATGTAAAGTTATTTTGGTTGTGTATGAGTAGCTCAAAGCCAAACACACGCACTAGAATAACATTTCAGCTGAAGGCACCTAAGCCATGAAGTTCAATTAAGCCCTTGTTTGCCATCCATTTTCTCAAACATTGTTTGCTGCTACAGTGAACAATCTCCACCACATATTTACTCAATAAAATATTCTACACACAAACCAATAAAATTACTTTACTTTTCAATCACACATTCTCCAAAATAATGGGAGACAAACAGGCCCTAAGATTCAATTCTTGTGAGCGATATTGCAACTAAGCAATTTTTTAGGTTATCCAGTCAAATGAGAGAAGGGCTGTAAAAGGTGAATAGTAAGTGGTGGTACAACATCGATGCATCAACAAACGAGAAATTGACTGTTAAAAGTGGAGAGTAAGTGGTAGATAGGGCCACATAACAACCATAAAATTCCACTAAAGATTGGCAAAAGTTTCAAGACTAAGAAGAAAGAAAAATTGTGAGGAAGAAACATATTGTATTTTTTTAGAAGAAGACATTGTTAACACATCCGTATTAGACTTAGTTTATCTTTAATGTTATTGATTGTGGATGACCACGTGAAGATTTCTGACTATGGAAAAGGATTGCTCCATTATGTGCCACTGCATCCTTGTAAGAAAAACACCATGGCATTTATTTACTTGGAGAAGCTTATGGTATTCTATCCATTACGTTATATCTTCATAGAATGGAAAAGAAGTCTAACCTGACAACTATGACGTGTATTTACTCTGTGTTAGAATCTTTCACCTCCTAACGAACAATGATACTTGATAACAACGCTTGAAATTGAATAAAGACCTGGTATATACCTTAGGCATGCAATGCGATGTCTTTTCACAGGATGACACTTAATAATTCTCTATATGTTTCAGGTTTTGGTTCTTGGTCAGTCTGGTGAAGAGGTTAGTTTGCAGTTGATACTTAGAGTTGTTGCAGATATTGGTCTCATTGTAAGTATTGAGTATATACTCTTTTCTGTTTCATCGCATGGTTGTATGCATATAATTGTATCCACTTCATATGAGCATTGCATGGAAATTTTGATGTATGCACGTTCTGTTTTAAGTGTATTTGTACATACCATGCATGCTTATATAGACACAAGTGCATAGACATGCACATGTTGATATTTTGTTGAGATAAACGGGAAGTGAAATTCTTCATTTGCAGTTAGTTGTTGCTAAATTTTGTCCCATCTAATTTTCAGCCAGTTTTACCTTCTCTTTAACAAGATCTTTTTCTAGATAGTTCATGGGTTAGAAAAACTAGATCTTGTCCATTCAAGTCCAGAAATGCAACTATATCACAGAGTCTATTGGCTCGTCTGATTGAGTAGGAAGTTTGGCTCCTAAACTAGAATAACGTATCCTAATTAAACTGGAAGTGCTTACCTTCTATTTTTCTATTAGGAAATCCACAATTTTACTTATTGGGAAAATGCATTTGTAAGTGTTTTGGCATTTATTCATACTTTAATATTTGCTTTGTGTGATTGTTTACATTTTCATCTTCAAGCATTCACAAATATTCTAGTGTTTAAGTACCCTAGGTGTGTACACTTTGTTGGATGTTGAAATAGTTTCCAAATGATTATTACATTTTGATATTATGTTCCTAATGACCCAAACAACCAAGTTACATGACCTTACCCACTTTCCCCTGTCCATCTGTTCTTTGTTGTGACTGTTTGACTGGGTCTGTAGATTGCAAGCCATATTGAGCGTCATAGTTATGATAGGGTTCCCTGTTGTTTCATTTATTTGAAATTGTTTGATATGAAGTCATGACTTAATCCTGCATACCAGTCCGTCAATGTTTAGAACCTAACCATTATCCATTAATTTTCAGGGACTCCCAAATGCTGGAAAATCTACCCTATTGGCAGCCATTACACTTGCGAAGCCTGATATAGCTGATTATCCATTCACAACCTTGATGCCAAACTTGGGACGCCTTGATGGTGACCCTAGCTTAGGGGCAGGAAAATTTTTATCCGAGGCAACTTTAGCAGATTTGCCTGGTCTCATTGAAGGAGCTCATCTGGGGAAGGTATTACAGATTATGATTTATTCAAAAAATCTTATGTCAATTACTTTTAAGCAAGCTTCTTCTTCAGTGGTCTTGTTGTTTTTAGTTATTGTTTTCATTTTGAACTCTAATTCATGCATGACCGTGCCACTTTACAGGGTCTCGGTCGCAATTTTTTAAGGCATTTGAGGAGGACTCGGCTGCTGGTCCATGTTGTTGATGCGGGTGCTGAGGACCCTGTCAGTGATTACAGAACAGTGAAAGAAGTATGCCTGCTTACTTCAGTTTTGAACTTTGTTACTGAATGATCGATCATGTTGATAATTCATTAGCATATATAGACGCTGATGAATGAAAGTCTACTGGCTGAATTCTGATTTCAAACTCTTTGTTTCCTGTGTTACTACTTTTTTTTCCATTTTTCCTTCAGTCTCTCTCTCTCTCTCTCTCTCTCTCTCTGTGTGGGTGCACGGTATGCCTTTTCTGTTTTCCATAATTTTCTTTTCTGATTACCTCTTTAATCTGCTTCCACTACTTTTTGCATATATAAATATGTTTAGGTTTGCATCTTTCTATCTACATACTTGTGTTCTTTTCTGCTAATTTCCCCTAACAAAATTACTTGATAACTTGAGAGAGAGTTGGGACTCATTGGTCTTAGTTCATTTCAATTTTTAAGTAAATTTCATTATTCCTTCATCTTTTAATGTATACTATGGTTTATGTACAATGATCCTGCAGGAATTGCGGATGTACAATCCTAATTACCTTGAACGACCATACATTGTGGTGCTAAATAAAATTGACATTCCGAAGGTATGTGTTCTAAATTCTTTGTTTTCCAAGTAGAATGTCTCTTCATAGATAATAAGTGAAGTTTTGACCTCACACGTTCTCCTGTGTTAGTTAATCTGCAAGTTTAATCGTAGTTGTTGCCTTTGTAGGCAATGGACAGGCTTCCATCTTTGAAGGAAGAAATATGGAGAATCGGAAGTGACAAGATAGATTTGCAGACTGATGCAATCTCCAAAACTGCTGCTTTTTCCATGTCAAATGACGAGGACCAAGCTGTTGATCAGAAGGTGAAGGAAATTGAAGCTTATCCACGACCTCTTGCTGTTGTGGGCGTTAGTGTTCTGTAAGTTTGTTAGTGTTTTCTTTTCCATTCCCAATGCATTTAGATTGTATACCTTTCCTTGAATCCTGAATCTTAATAAATTCCGTATGCCAGGCTTTCCCAACTTCAGTATCTTGAACTAGTTTTAACACGTGCTGTTCAACCATCATTGATGATTCTTAAAGCTCCATTTCTTATTCCGAACGAATGTCCTTTAATATCTATTTCTACTGGTTTTTTCTTTTAAGCCTGTGCATATTGAAAAATTAGTGGGGTTACTGGGGTATCTGATAAGGCAGTTTGATGGAGAAGAAACCTCTCAGAAAACTGCATTTTTATGCATGGTGGTTCACATTGGTGTATGTATATGCACTAGAACAGTTTTGTTTTCTATTCAACCATTTCTGCACTTAATTTTCAGCCACGACAGTTGATATCCTGCGGAATAAACCTTAGGTTTATGGTTATTATGGAAGTAAAATAAATGACTTATGTCTTCCCAATATATAGGAGCGACGTGTGGGTAGATATTTTGTGCTAAACAAATGTTTTTCTGCTAGTCATGAGGAGCGCTCTCCCCTTCTTTGTTTTCTAGTTTATGCAAAATTTGGTGCACTTTATTTATCAAATCACTTAGTTTCTTCTGCTTCTAGGATTATGATAATGTTGAAGACACCATTTTAATAAAAAATTGTCCTTACCCGAACAGCTTAAACTATAGATGAGTTGGTTAAAGCCTTATCAGAGCTTCGCAAAGTAGCTGAGTTCAAGTCTCGCTATCTCTCATTTATGAATTGTCTTGTGTCAGGCTTGGCCATATAAGTTAAGCTTGCACGTGAAAGGCCACATTTAAATAAATAAATGTCTCTATCTACCAAATGGTTAACAGATAGCGGTTGATTTTCCCCATAAATTTTCGATGTTATATGCGTATTCTAATGTGTCAGTGGTAAAAGTTCTTTTATGCCTTGAACGGCAGGAGACGTATAAACATCAATGAAATGGTGGAGGCCATAAGGGCAGCTTTGCGCCATTGTCAAGATATTACCGGCTTACTGGGAACATCTGCAGGACCATGACGAAGTCTGGTGATCGCCCGTAATTTTCAGGTGGCTGATGTCAAATTGTAATAGTCTGATACTTGATTTTGGACGAACTCGACCGGCGTGCTTCAAGTAAAAAATCATGATCTGTGTAGTGGCTATCTCATGCCTGAAATGAGCCATCATGTACAGATTCTAGCAATCGAACTGTTAATTCATCAAGCACCTTGGAGTTCCCCAGATTTGGTTAGTATGGGCAGCTTGTGTTTTGCATGGACATCTTTTCCAATTTTTTTCCTGTTAAAAAGTTTGGTTTTGATGTAACAATAAGGTTGCAGATATCTGAATATGTTGCTGAATTGATGGGCTAGCATGGTAATCCAGATGACATTTTATGCAATTATTAGCCCTTATATCTCAAATTTTGAACCCAACAGAGTGGCGTAGTTGACCCTAAATTTATTAAGAATAGTTTGTTGTTGACTTGCTTATTAACTTGCTTGGAATGGAATTAGATTAAGCCCTGTTTGTTTCCCATTAATTTCTCATTTGTAGAAGAAATCAAATCGTTAGTGGATCTCATCCAGCCGCAACATTTGACTTGTTCGTCGCATATTTTCAATGGCAACGACCACTTTTCAAAGGTAACGCTAACATTTTTTCTACTTTTGCACAGAAAATAGGAAACAAACAGGTAGTTATAGATATGGATGGTTCAGTCTAAATTCGTTAAGATAGGGCATAAAATTTCTAATAAATTAAGCAACCCATTAATATTGGTAACATATAACATATAAATAACCATATGGGATTTGCATGCTTAGACCCCCAACCCACCCCACCCCCCTCAAGGAAACTTTCATACATACACACTTCAAGCCATTCTACATAAGCATAATTGAACTGATCAGCGTTTTCTTTTCCAGCAAAGACTGCAAGTTAAAATTTGGACTTTTTTGCGGGTCAAGCATTTTCCGTTGACTGAGATATCAGTGGCTGAGCTAGGGAGGACTTGATTTGATTGGTTATTGTTCGGTTGCTCCCGTGGTCCGCATCTGACAGAATCGCAGCCTTCGGCATTGAGAATTTACTTTCTTCGTTTTTGCCCCACAGGACAAGGTATAACCCTACTATGATCAACACTGCTCCAATTATCCTGTGCAATCGCAACCACATGTAAATCATTAAAACTGACCACTAGAAAGATCAAAGTAGTGAGAAAAGTCAAAATTAAATTGAAATTCGTTAAAAATAAATAAAATTCCAATGAGAACTCTTGTTTCTTCGAAAGAGTTTTTGCTTGTTCCTGGGTTGGAAAGATAGATTTCCCTTTTTTGATCGGGTCTAGGGGCGAACGAAAGAGAAGTGTAGTATAAGGCATTTGAGGTGTTGAACAGACATATCTGAATATGAATCGTAATTGAGAGGAATATATACTCATTGAAAGCTAGCCGACCTACTTTTGCAAAGGTCGTCATCTAGAATGATTGAAAAAAGGTTAAAGATGTTCAATTTCTATTCAAAATATTTGTTAGCATGTCTCTATCAAGCTCTAATTTTCATAAACTCATTTTTTAGATAAACCAAACAAGGGCTATATATATAAGACTAATCGAGACTATTTAGAAACCCGTGTAGTCAAGTAAGTATTGCAATGAGTCAATGATCCAACTCTTTGATTTAAAGATTGTTTAATAAGGATAAGAAAGACATCTTATCGAATTTTCAATAGAAGAAAGGATAATTTTGGCATTTAGACGTTTGTAAAAAAGGGACCTTTCAACAAGTTCCCGAGCGGAGTGTATAAATTACCGTGGACGATTATTTGTTGAAAAGTTACTTTTAAATACTATTTTCCTCTCTCTCTCTCTTCAGGTTTAGATAGACTTGCTCCTACACGTTAAAAGTTACTTATTTGAACATCAAAACAGAGATTATGCTTAAATTTTTGTTCTTATCTTAATAAAAAAATAAGATGGATAAAAAGATGGGGAGTATATCATACCCTCCCAAGTAGAATTCCTCTCCCAGTGCAGCAGAGGCCATAAGGGCGACTACAAGTGTCTGAACCGGCTGATACACCGCAACGAAAACCGGGCCGCCCCTGTCAATGCACCATATTTGTACAGCAAATGCAATCCCTGATGCCACTATTCCCTGCGAGCTCACGTTAACAATTAAATTTTATTTATATATATTTTTTAAAAGCTCTTTCAAACTTGTAGCGTAGCTGTCTGCAACCATGATGCAAAATAATAAATATATGCATGTTAACTTACTGCATAGAAAACACTGAAGAGCTCTCCTCCAGAGTGAACAAGCCAAGCCTGAAGGTTTCTTTCCATAAAAACAGCAATAACAAGAAACTGTATAACTCCAAAGAAACATTGATAAGAAGTAAATGAGAGCCTTGCAGGGTATTTTTTGAGTATTGGAGCCTGCAGCACGAGCCATGCGGACCACGACAGACAATGACCAATCAAGAAAATGCACCCCAGTGTCCAGCTCTTGCCATCAGCATTTCCTAAGTTACCCAACATTGGAGCAATTCCTTGTACTGTTGATGGAGAAGGACTGTAAATGGTTGGACCTGTTAAATGAATACGTGAGGCGCCTCTTTATCGGATTAAGTTTTTAGATGAGATAATTATTAAATGGTATCCGATGAGGCAAGAGACGATTCTCGTCCCTGTCTATATGAAAATTGTTCGTGTGTTAGATTTTTGATCGAAAAAAATTATATGGTCTACACATGAAAAGACTTATTGAAGACAAGATTTAAATGAATACATCTTAACATCAATCTCTTCATTGACTTAAGCTGTACCTTTGTACAATGTAATTACAGAAGCTCCCGCGACACAAAAGAGTGTCCCAACAACTTTTGAGATACCATCTTTTCGATCCAATCGTACCTTTTCAATCCTGAATGTGATCAAGACGAAACATTAGAATTGGATCAATTTTATTTTAGATTCAGGTTTCGTCGCCATATGCTTATAAAAATTGTACACATTATACCTTTTGGTTATGACACCAAATGATAAAAGAAACCAAAATTCTCTTTGGACCTAACGGGGAGAGAGAGAGAGAGAGACCCTAGCTAGTAAAAGTATAATGAGATTGTATTCTCAAGTAAACGAAAAGTGCTCATTTAACCTCTAACTCATCGAATTTTGGCCAAAATCACTCCCTTCCGAAATCTTTGTCATGAGTTTTGTTGCCAAACCATGTACAAACTTGGTCAAAATCGACCTTAATTAAAATATTGAAGGCTTGTGATCATCTCTACCATCTACAAATACTCACAGAATGCAACAATTAATGCATATAATCAAGTATATTATATTCTTAAATAGCTTGCCTGAGTATTACAGCCATGACAAATGTAATGGCTGGCACAGAATTTTGTATTGCAGAAGCAAAAGTTGGTGATGTGTTGTCCAATCCCAACAAGTAGAATCCTTGATTTGCAGTAATCCTGTCATTTTTCATGGTAATAAATCTCTTCACTACAATAATTTAAAAAATTATGACGTCTTGCTAGGTTAATCGGACACAACAATATTAAAGAAGAAAAAGTTGAAATCTTATTTATTATAGTATTCAATATTGTATATCAAACATGGTTTTAGTATTTTTCGCGAGCATACCCAACAATTGCGAGGAGGAAGAATTGAAGGGCGAATGACCAAGTAAGAGGTGGCCTCTCTTTCCTGAGTAATCAAACGAGAAAAGACATGCATGGTCAGGACATATATTAAAGAGAAATTTGACGCACATATGTATATGCTATTGATAATAAAGGCGTACTTTTCTAGAAAATAAGCAAAGGGCAAGAGGAGAAGCAAGGCAAGAATGTTCCTATAAACTGGAAACACAATCTTGCTAATGCCCATGTTAAGGGCAGCTCTTGACACCACATGGAAACCAGCATAACCAAATTGCAAGGCCAACATGGCCAAGTGAAGTTGAAACTTTTCTGGTATTGAACACATTCTGATCTTATCAGTGAGTGAACCTGCAGGTGTATCTGCCATTGGAGAAGCAGAAAACAAAGGAAATGTAAAATTAAATTGAGAGAGTGAGTATTAAAAAATTGTGATGATTTTAGGGTAGAGTTTAGGGTGATATAAATATAGCTAGAAGTGTGGGGTAGTGTATTGTGGGGGAAATGTCGATGTGCTACGTAATGTTGAACTGAATAGCATGATAAACAAGATTTTAACTTTTTTTTTTCTTCAAATTGTAAGAGTAACGGAAGACCCTTTACAGGACCTTAAAAGATGTACTCATAGCAGGGTTCTTTCGTATTTTTGCCAAAAATCTGAAATGCATCAATCATGTCCTTGTGTGTATTTTCCCTCCTCTAATCTTTCAATCATTTCCCTTCATTTCAAATTCCTATATATTTTCTGTGAAAAATCCTATACTCGTAGCAGGGTTCTTTCGTTAAGAAAATTTCCTTTAGTATAAGAATTTTTGCCAGAAATTTGAAATGCATCAATCCTGTCAGTGTGTGTGTATTTTCCTTCCTCCAAACTTTCAATCATTTCCCTTCATTTCAAATTCTTGTATGTTTTCTGTGAAAAATGTACTCATAGAAGGGTTCTTTCGTTAAGGAAAATTCCTTAAGTATAGGAATTTTTGCCAGAAATTTGAAATGCATCAATCATGTCCATGTGTGTATTTTCCCTCTTCCAATATTTCAATCATTTCCCTTCATTTCAAATTCCTGTATGTTTTCTGTGAAAAAATCTTGTACTCATGGCAGGTTCTTTCGTTAAATGTTCTTCATCAAATGTTTTTGGTTGTTTCCCACATTCTTCTCTTTTTTCTATAGCTGACAAGACAACCGCATTGTACTACAAAAAGAAAAAGAGAAAACACAGACACACAATGAGAGATGGGGGGTTGTGAGGAGGCTCCTATCCTCTGTGTGTATTATATGTATAATATGTTATGTATTGGAAGCATGCCATTAATTATGATAATTGAGAAGACCATGGTGGTGGTAACCCGCCATTAATAGATAGAGCACACGAGGGGAGGCAACCAGTACACCATTGGTGCCCCCACCAATTGGACTAAGGACGAACCTCTTTAATTTTTAGGTGAATTGGACCTAGCTTTGCTGGTGGTGGGCAGGTCGCACCCAGTGTTGGTTCCGTGATTTTCGGTGCCTGAGGCAAATTTCATAAATTAGGGGATGTTTGAGCTACATTATTTTGGAAGAATGTACTGTGGAATAGTAGATTGATGGATAATATGTAGTTAAAAAAAAAGTTATTAATATGATGAAAAATATTATATTTTATTGAATAATGTGAGGTTAAAAATGAGTAGAAGAATGATAATGAGATTTTTAATGTGGCTCAAATAGGGACTTAGGCCCCAAAATTGGTGTATGCATGCAAAATCTATACGTGTGTTATGGATTCAATATTTAACTTGTTAATTTAAATAATTAACAATAAAATAACAAATAAAATGTATTATACAAAATATTTATATTATAATCAAATAACAAAGTTGACAATATTCCAAACATTTTATGGACGAGAAAAGGGAAGAATGAAATATGCTAAAATCTAATGCACCTCCAATGTTGGGCTCGAGGCGCGAGCCTCACTCACCTCTACGCAAAACCGGCCCTGGTCGTATCAATCATATGAACTTTTGCCATTGTTTAGTACGGATTAAAATTTAAATTCTAATTTAAGTCAAGGTTAACAATTAATTTCAATTACATATATTGATGGATCCCACAACTTTTTAACCACATACCGAAAATCTCGTCTTCTCGTCCCCATTTTATGGACATTTTAGCTTAAAATTCTTACACCCCTATTTGGTAGGGATTAAAATTTTAATTTAAGTCGACAATTAATTTTAACCACATATTTAATTGGATCGACAACACTTTACAGCTTTGATCAAAAGCTACTGTAAATCTTCCTTTTTATGAGAAAGAACCTTAATTAGTCCACAATTTAGGTGCTTGATTGATTAAGATTATCCACCAATAACCCGCTCTCAAAGCCTGCTGTCTGGTGTGGGAAGTCTTGTAATAACAACTCCTTTACGTTAGGAGACATTGTGTCCCCACTCAATTGAGAGTCGAGACCCGTACTATGTAAGACACGCTTTACATCATTTTATATAATTCAAATTTTTGATTAAAGGTCTTTTCTTTTGAGGAATATTTTGAAACCTAAGATTATTTTTTTAAATAAATGTTGCTACGAATTAAAAAAGGTTGAATTTATTTTTTATTTGTGAAGTTTAAAGAAAGCAATAGGTATTTTATAAAAAAGTTGCTATAAAATAATTTATTTAAATATTCTCTTCATACACTTACTCATGCACAAGCCTAATTTTATTTTACATCAACCGTGAGGAGAAGATCAAAGATCCCCAATTCATATCATACCAATAACTTGATATTGACTTGATGAAACACTTGGTTTAGAGATTGAGTTTCTTACTCTAATCTTCTCGAATGATATGCTATTAGAATATTTTTTAAACCGTTATCGATCTTCTATGAAATTAGAAATTGCGATGTATGCTTGCTCTCGTAATACTTATGTTTCTATCTAAAAATCAATAAAATCTAAAGAACTAGATTTATTTTTTCAAATTTTATTTTCAACGTAAAGTACTGAAACTAGACGCTACATATCTACCAACACACTTTGCAGACATTTGAGTTTCTCCGAGTGTACTTCATGTTTACTAAAGCCAACATTCAATAAATGACTATTGCTCATTCTCATAAACCAAAATGGAGCTATAGCATTCTTCCATCTCATTTCAACATAAAATTGCACTATTGGTTTCAACTAGTTATATTAATAGCAAGAAAGCATTATAAAATACCAAAGAGAAAGGTCTCAACTTCTATTGAGTCTCATACCCTTCATAGGAGCGTTAATTTGAAATTCTTAACCTCATATTCAATTAATTACTCATAATTACTTCAACACGTACGTACAAATTGAAATAGTTAATGTTCGAAAAAGTTAACGTGAATTCTAACGTGAACATGAACCGGTCGGCGACAGCGGACTGTTCAGGCTGCAAACTTGATTGCTGTATAAACATCTTCATTTTCTTTCGGGACACAACCTTGTTTGCACCGCTGCTGTCCAATCATTTATTACACATTGTGTTACACATTTTGCCACCCTTTACTTGTAACATTTTTTGTTACACCACCAGCGTGACTTGTAACATCTATTATTACATCACTAGCGCCAAACAACCATTACCACCTTAGCCATTGTTGCCGCCATCCCCACCATCGAAAAAGCATAGCATTCTCCTGATCTGCAACGCACCACCACTAAAAAACCCACCATCTATGGTCGAACTCTACACATCCGTCTCCATCTCCAGCATCAACATTTACATTCCCAAAAGCACCACTACATTCGATCACCAAATCTACACTTAGTAGAATTCGTGCACAAAACCCAAAAAAAAAGTGAGAAACTTCAGCTTATTTCACAACTGTTGCGCCACCATAACACAAACTCAAAATGCTCGAACAACAGCAAGAAATGCTATCGAACCATGGATAAGACGAGATTTTCCGCCGATATTTTGACTGCCATTGTTGGCAGTGGAGCTTGAATTGAGATCGTGATGAGGTTGTTATCGTGGTGACGATGGTCAAGATAGGTGGTGGTTGGCAGAGGCGACTATGATTGTTGGTGATGGTGAGTGTAGAGATGGTGGTCAGTGTCAACAGTGGATAACTGTGGTGGGTGGAGGAGGATATTATGCCGGATTAATCTTTTTGTATTATGTTTACGTTGGAATGAGACTCTGATATGGACATTGGTTTGAAAACAAGTAATTGATAAGCAAATCAATATTATGAGAATAAAAGAGGAGTAAAATTAGAATTTCAAAACTAAACAGGGTAATAATTTAGAGTAATTTTCCCTTATTTTATTCGAGCAAGCAAACCATAAAATGACAATGAATATCTTCAATAGAAATTTAACTATCTAAGGAGTAAAACATCACATTGAAGGTCAAGTTTGTACGATCTCTTCAAAATTCCAGTATTTTCAGTGCCGAAAAAATGAGATTCGAAATCGGGACAAAATGCACAAATAAATAGTACTAAAAGTTTAAAATGCTTTAAAAAAAAAGTCGAACGTGTAAATTTTGGCCTTAATATATCACGACCGTACAATAAATACAATCATAAAAATTATAAATTTCATTTCCAAAATAAAATATCATAGTAACCCCTAATAGTATGGACGTGAATTTTTTAAAATGCAATTACAATAATTGAAATAAAAAGATAAAATTTTCGTCCAAAAGAGCACAAGGGTCTACATGCAGTAGTCGATAGTAACCATTAGAATGACATGTCATAATCTAGAAGGGCACGTATGTCCCTCTGTGTGATAGATCATAGATGTTGTTCATTAAAATCTTAACGATTTCTAAAATAACAAGATCTCAACATTGAAAAATCACAGATTTCTCGAGTGAGAATGTCAATTATATCCTAATTGAAAAGACCTAATCAACCAACTCGATTGTAACTCAGCCAAGTCAAGCCAACTAACATTCCAAGAACCAACTCAATGTCATTGATTGACAACGGCAATATTACTAGGCTGTAATACCAGTCGAGTTTGTTTACGTTTACACTTTAAGATGACCATGCAAGTTTATGGATCCATATCAACACTAGAACTTGAGTCTAGAATCTTGGATTTTTTTTTTATTGAAACCCACCGAGAAGTCTCAATCTCACCAATATAGTCTCAGACACACACACACACACACACTTCTTTTTCTTTCATCAGTTATCCATTCTTGACTTCCATTCATGGGGGACAAAAAGTCTCCATTAACAGTCCCTTTAGAACGCACAGGATATGGAAACAAGGGTCCCATTACTGGGTACCCCCTAAACACCAATGCCAAATAAAGTTCCACTCAAGCACATTTGAGATGGTGGTGATATTATCTTGTCCAAAGATGCTGTAAAATCTTCCAACAGAAACAAAGATCATTCCTAGTTGGTCGTGTTCATGATCCTCATCATGATTCGCGTGGATTCGTAGGGATTAAATCTTAATCCCTTCTTATGAAAACAAAACTAAGCAGAACAAAAATCGAAAACAAGAAAAGCAATCATACTTGCAGTCACTAGTTTATTTGGCTGTAACAGAGAAGAAAAGAACCAAGTTTTTTTTTTTCTCAACTTCCATATCTTTATATTAGGGATATTAGAGTGGCCTAATACAGGTACAGAATCTACAATTTATCCCTGAAGAATTCGCCAAAATGGGTTGAGTACTCGAGTTCATGCAAAGCTATCTCAAAATAAGTGTGGGAAAAAAAAAAAAAAATACCAAAAGTAGATATATTAAACAAGTGCATATAACTATATGCTTCTTCAACATTATCTACTCTCTTATTGACTTTAACAAGGATGGTAAACATCTGCACATTTAAAATCGTTAAAGGATGGGTTGGGTGCTATTGCTGTATTGCAGACTCATTTTCTTAATTAACTGTAATCCTCTTAAACCACAATTTGATATACAGTCGAAGATAGACATTATTCAGCACCTGTATCCTCAACAGTTTTCTTATATTCTGGCTTGAGCTCGTACGTTCCTTGGTTAGTTCCCCTTTTATTATAAACGCATAGCTCATTCAATATCTCTTTCAAAAATTGCTGCAAAAAGAAATAAAATACATTAATACATGAGCAGTAAATTCTAGGAAAATGCGAAACAAGTGGAAAAAGAGACATCACATCATGTGACCTTGTATCATGAAAAATTAGGAGCATAAATTACGAAAGATAAGAAATGACTGCTTCATTTTCTTGAAGGAAATGTACTAAAATTATGTAGAGCAGCATTATATTTGACAAAGACATTGGAACTGACACTAGTTCTTTGATTCACTAGAAAGCAGCGAGTAATGCAAAATAAGTGCATGTTTGATACAATCCTATTGGACAGTATAATAGACAATTTTAACTTCTTTTCGTATTTATAATGTCCACATCTATCTAATCCATCTTATTATATATACCACAACGGAGCACAAGTATAAAAAATCATACCGCAGGTTGATCAGTCTCTTGGACTAGCTGCTTCAAGGTCCAATTAGGTTGCCTCTCGAAAAGCTTAAACATGATATCTTCCAACTCCCCACGGTCCCTTCTAGTTCTTTTCACGTCGGGTCCCTTAACCGGAGCTATTTTCTTCTTATCCTGCACAAATGCGATTAATTTTAAGAATATGATTCCTGTTATTTGACAACATAATACAGAATAATTTTGCAGGGGATATATGGACCTTTCAATTGATGAGAATATATACGAAGATAACAAAGTTGTTCACCACACAATAGATATATTTATGTAACATTAGATGGCATCAAAACCATATTAAATCAAACAGTCAAATGTGGTGTTATGCCCACACCAAGATCATGCGCATTTGCATTTGTTTTTCTTAAATTCAAAAAATGTTTAGGCCAAGTCAATGCTAACTAATTGGATCTGCTCTATTCACTATTCAGCAAATATAGTGAAAATGCCACCTGTCATGTTGCGATGGATCAGCTCCCCTTGCAACCTCTCAAAGCATGCATATTTGTATAGCACTATAAATAGCTCTAGCAGAGTTCCATATAGACCACCTCATACTGCATCCACCAACCTTTAAACATTTATGATCTTTGCAAGCATTGTTTCTATAACGCAGTCTTTTTGAAGTTATTTCGGGGGAAAAACCTACTAGTTTAAGTCATTTACTTTATTTAAATAGTACGTTTTTATAGAACCTATTATTACATTGTTATTTATTCGTACTCGAATGCTTTGGTGACAATCATAAACAAAGTTCATAAAATCAATAGTCTGAAACCCACTGCCACTCACATATTAAGTGACTAGAAAAATATTAGCCAGGTAATAAAATGTGATGGCCAAACGTATTAAACTCAAAAAAGGACTGATACACAGGTGTATATAAACTTTGACTATTCTCAATTATGCCTCTTGTTCAAGCAGAGGATAAGATATCTAAAACAAATTTCTTGAAAACAAAATTTCACAAGCAATACTTCAAATACCTAATACTCCCTCAATTTTAAAATAAATGGTTTCCTTTCCTGATTGGGATGTTCCCAAATAATGCACACTTACCCCAAGTAAACCTACCTTGTAACCAATGGCGGACCCAGCACCCAGCGAGCCCCAGCGGCCTCACGTGTTGGATCCGTCGGAAAAGTTTTTTTTTTTTTTAACAATGAATAACCGTTTCAGATTATATACCTGGTAAGTTCTTTTGTTTCCATAAATTTCCTGTAGCTCAGTTGGCTAGAACTTGTATATTCACATGAGAGGTCCTAGTTTCGAATCCCTTTGCCAACAAGTTTATTGTAAAATATGTTTAATTCTACAATTTTTGCCAAAATTAAATAGAATAAGGGAGGGGATTCGAACCCGTGTCCCCTCCGTAAGATATTGAACACTTGACCGTTGTGGCAGTCATGAAATTTGATATTAAATTTACCAATATAATATGTGTTATATATTAGCAGTTTTAATACAATTGTAAAAATTCGAACCGTGCTCTTCCTTTGAATTATACAAAACTTGAGCACAATATCATTTGATGAATATTATTAATTTTTACAACAAAATTATATATGTTCAATTTGAACAAAATAATTGTTATATTTAAATTATAGACCTCATTTAATTCCACTTTTTTTCAAAATGCATTTTTCTCTTTTCTTTCACCGCACATTTTTTAATAAAATAATATTACATGCAAATTCAAAACTTTTACGTACTTTTAACCACACATTCTCTATCAAATCACTATTCTAAAATGCATTTTTTGCAAAAAAAATAAAAAAAATAAATGAGCATCAAATGGGGCTTTTAATATTTTATTGTTGACAATGGTCGACGATGGACGATCGCTCGTGCTGACTTAAAATCCTGGGTCCGCCACTGCTTATAACCATCTCTTACTTCTAAAATTTCCCCAACTATACAAATGCCTTCTTTGGTAAAAAATCATCAATATTACTATCTTCTCATATTCTCTTTTGAGCCTTTCTGTGTGCCACACCGTCGCTTATCCTAAATGATGATATTTTACTATTTTTTTTTTTTTGGATAAAATACTATCCAACTTGTGTTATATTGTATTTTGTAGGTAAAACTCGATTTTTAATAAAGAATTGGAGAAAAGAATGCAAAAATAGTGAAACATGGCGAAATCCCAAAGTCGGGGACTAAGTTGCGAACAATCCATATATGAGACTGGCAACAAAATAAAGATCGAAGATGTCGAGGATTTAATTGGATACAATTAGAAGATAAAGAACAAGATTACAAGGGAAAATGGTTGAAACGAAGCAAATTCAAAGTTCCGGGGCTAAAGTGCAAACACTCAAAATTTGTGTTGAGTCTCACGATGAAGATTCGAGAGTGTTAGAGTATCTCCAATAGGTTCTCTATTTTTAAAGAGTATATTCTATCATTTGAAGAGCATCTATAAATTTAGAGAGTTCAAATATTTAAGTACTCCAACAAAATCTTTATATTTAACACTTAATTATACTACTCTCAAAAAATATTTATTATTTTTCTTTATCTTTTATTTTAACTAACTTTTCTTTAAATTATTTTATTGTTTTCCTCATTGAAAATTGAAACTTTTTGAATGCATTTAATTATAGAGAGTGAGTTTGGCTCTCTCTCTAAATTAAAATGTTAATTTAAAAAATCTCTTGAAACATGATTTTAAATATTGACTCTTTAAAATAGAGATCATCTCATATTTAAAGAGTCTATTGGAGATGCTATTAGGGGTCAATTGGATGAAGAAAGAAGTCAAATGGATGAAATATATTCAAAACATTATCACATATCAACTTCCAGGTGAAAAGTTATGGTCCGAAATTTTCAGTCTCAGTTTGAAATCCATTTTTGACATGGCAAAATTGAAAAAATAATATTTCTGAAAGAATTGTAACCCTTTGAATTAACTTTCCCACACACTATAAATCTCTTCAATCGGATATCGAAAGAGAGAGATAACAAAAATACTGAAAGTTATCTGACGGGAAAAAATTATACCTATGCCGCCTATCTATGCCTCCAAGGCTCCTGGGTCCAACTATGATTTCTTCTATGTGGCCGCATAGTATTTTTCGAATGTGAGATTTTGTTTTCTTTTTCAATTGAAACTATATTTTGTTAACGATCTCTTAGGCGTCCTTTAAATACCATAATCCGTCTAGAATGTAGCTAGACCTCCCTAAACCTAAAATTCATGTGTTCTACATATTTTGGAGGCGAAGAAAGAAGCCAATTCATCAATCAAAAGCGGATTTTCACAAGACTATTGAAAATTTATCCTCCTCTTTTAAGATTTCATTCAATAAGGTGGATTTCTCCACTTTCGTCCATCATTTCTTGATCTGGGTGATGTTATTCTATATTTTCTTGTCTAATTCAATATTTAGGATGATTAGCTAAGTTTTTCAATTGTATTGAATGATTGAGGAACCATATTTTTGTTTATTTCAACTCAAGACAATTTATTTAGGGTATTTCTTGTTATTTATTGATTGATTTTGCATTCCTTTGCACTATTTAATTATTTGGCTATCAATTGAATAGTTAGTTACTTGTAATGTAGGAATGCTCACAATAACTTTAGAACACAGTCAAATCAAACATTGACAATAGGTATTAAGAATAATATCTATAGCATATGCAATCATGTAGATAACATAAACTAAATGCATGATTTTCATATGAATTCAGACTACAAATATGATCAGGTCGTGTCAATCATAGATTGGTGTATCTTGGAAAAGAGCATTTAACATATTAGCATTGTCAGTTGTCAAAAATGCATGAAATTAACTAGCTTATTAATTGATAATTGAAATAGATAGAAATAGAGGGAATTATGAATCCAATACAAGTATTCGCGTTCGATAAAACCACAATTTACTTGCTTTATTAGTATAGATTAGTAGTACAAACAACCAAAAAATCATTCTTTTGCTGTCACTACTCATTCAAATTTAATACCAACTATTGAACTACATTTTAAACATTATTTTTCGTGGGAATGATAAACTCGAAACTCAATATTTATATTACTTGTACAACAATCCCAAACGCTTACGGGTTTCAACGTAACATGTTAGTATTGATAGCAACACGTAATTTTCGGAGTTATGTTGTGGTACAGTGGTGGTGGTTTGGGAGGTTTAAGGTAATTAATGATAGTTAAAGGCCGGGATAACATGAGCTGCTCTGAAACATTTTGCAGTGATTATTGCTGGTGGGAGGTGATAGACATGTAGGAGATTAAAGGAAAGAAGGATCGGCTATATGGTATATCAAGATTCAAAGGGAAAACCCGTTGAATTGAGGGTGAAAATGGGAAAAATGGGAAGTCAAATCTGAACCTAAAAGACTTCTTCAAGTCCAACCATTCTATTTATTTTGAAGCCCAGAAAGTAATCAATATCTATTTGATACCTAGAACCAAACATTAGTTTTTATATTATCCACGTGCTGAGCAGAACAAATCGAAATAATATCCATCGTATAAAAGTTACAATCACTCAAGTTATTTCTCCACAATTTGCATGTATTGGATGGAACTAATTAAAATAGCATCAGAATCCAAAAGTTTGAAATCATTAGATATCTTATTCTTTTAAATGACATTATAAAAACTGAAAGTTTAGATTGCATGAATCTTGAGTATGGACTAGATTCATAAGCACTGATGACAACAAGAATTGTGGACGAAAATCAATCTATGTTCTTATTTAATAGGGATTTAAATAGAAATTGAGTAGTCAATATGGTCATGTCCAATCTCAGAGTTTACTGTGTCAAGAGGACAGATTTAAAATCTGCTAGCCCAGCTAGGCAGGTATTGTTGCATCGGAATTATAGACGTTTTGAGGAAAAAAAAAAACAACTGATCACAAATTTGGTTACAATATCTTCTGAGAGCCATTTACTCCTGTCACCTCATTGATTTTTCTCCTTTTTTTCCCCTTTTTGTGTGTGTGTTGTGGTACGTTCAGGATGTATAAGGTCATAAGGTACAAAGAATACAAATACCTTGGAAGTGGACGTAGTCATGCCCAGCATTCCAGGCATAGGCCTCATGTGTACTCCACGATCATTATCGATCACCTATAAATAAACGAACAAACCGAAAAGGTAATTTCATAAAAAGATATCATACAAGAACTGGTTTCAGCAATATAACATGCAAAGAAATAAACTGTGATGTGTATAACCTGTATTTGTCTATTCTTGATCATGGCTTTGTTTGTCCTTTCACGACACAATTTCCTATACTCATCAATATTCGCATGATGGGGCTTCATGTCAAATTTATGTTCAACTTTCCCTTCCACGGCAACCCCTCCTAACGAAAAGAAAACATAATAAAGTTATTGCAAAAGGACAAACAGAAACAGATGACCGGTGTTTCCTCCCAAGTTGATTTGGAAACAACTAACTTTCAAGAGAATGGCTTAAAGTGTAGGACAAAAGTTACGTGATCACAAAGTAGAGCAGCTAATACATCAGGACAGCATGATTTGAAAGAAAGCAATGAATGAACTGAATGACCCAGTAAAACAGCCCAAGATTTCATCTTGAGAATCTTGATTCTAAACACCATTCCAAATATGAGTCACAAATACTGGATGCTGTAAACTGGAAGTCCTCTACAGCCCATTGTTTCATAAATGTATTATAGCATGATACTGTAAATTATACCATATATTTATGATTTGGATCAGGTTACCTATGGCCGTATACTACAGGATGTAACTTTTGAGATACGTGCATATTTATGAGAGAAAATCCTTTAAGCTACAAATGAATGCTTACGTGTCCATCTAACTCGTTAACTTTCCAACTAAATAAACAAAACTCATTCTCTGCCTTTATCTTATTTCCAGAATTACGTTAGTTATCTTGCACATAATAGTAATATTCAATTACCTTACGACATTAAGAAAGATGAACAAAAAGCCCTCCATCTAAAAGAGCAATGAAATAATGATTCTGAGAACAAATCTCAAAAGAAGCTTTCTTCTCTCTGCCGATCCCAGATTCTATGAGCGGAAGCATAGTTTGAAAGTTTTGTCACCCAAACCAAGCTAAGAATTGTGCTGAACCTTTCTTTGGCTGGCCTTTTTTTTTTTAAGGGGGAGCCTTGGGAATATGACTTGAGCCTGAAGGCTTTACTCACAAGATAAGCTTTTAGGCTTCAATTTCGATACAGCTTTCCTTCTCGTAATTACAGGTAATGTATCAGAATGTCCAAAAGTTTAAGGAAGATAATGTACTACATCAATAGATATACTGCATTACTTGTTCACTAAGTCGAAATATATTATTATAGGAAATACAAGTACAATCAAAATCTAGAGCAAAATAGAAGTTTATCAGTTGTAAGATTAACTTGTACACATTTGTAAACGAACTAAAGACAAGTAACCTATCCAACGTAAAAAAGAACATTTATAAGATGTCAAAAAATCCAGTACACAAACATATAAACTTTACAATTTATGGAATTATTTGTAAAAGGAAAGGTATTCATCAAAAAATTTATAAAAATAGAAAAAACAAAGGGTTGGTCAAAATTTTCACCTTGATCCGCTTCCGAGAAAATACACATGGGAACGATATCCTTGGACATATTGAGAGAGTAACTTTTAGGAACATTCACAACCTCACTGCTAGCCATCTCCATGGCAAACTGATATCAAACAAAATAATCACTCCGAAAATCAACAATGCAAAGTTCAAAAAAGCAAAATCATCAAACCCATTTAAACACACAAGCACATGCTTATACACATATTAAAACAAAGGCACGGTTAATTGTACTTGAAGTTCGGAGGGTTCTTCGGAGCTAAGGAGATCGAGTGAGACAACGACTTTGGCGACCGGCGGCGAGTCGGCGGAGGTGGCGGCAGACTGCCATGCCTTGGATACTACCGGCGGACACTTCATCAGCCACACCGATCTCTCGGCTTTCGCCGTATCGACGGCGGTGCTACTGTCACTATGAGAATCCTCCATGTTTTGTTTTCTGAGGTTATTTTCTGTCCGGTGAAGATGGGGATCTGTCTGAAGGAGAACTCGTGACTGAATAAGGACTAGGTTGTCCGACTCGGATCGGGTCAAATAATTTTTTTCCTTTTAATTAATAAGAATTAAGATGTGAAATTGTTGATAGTGTTATTTTTTTATGTTTTAAATCTAAATATTAAGTAAATTGTGATATAGATTAAAAGTTGATAAAAATAATTTTTTTTTCTTTTTCATTAATAAGAATTGAATTAAGTGTGAAATTGTTGACGGTGTTATTTTTTATGTTGTAAATTTAAATATTAAGTAAATTGTGATATAGACTAAAAGTTGATAAAAATAAATTTTTTTCTTTTTAATTAATAAGAATTCAATTAAGATGTGAAATTGTTGATAGTGTTATTTTTTATGTTGTAAATTTAAATATTAAGTAAATTGTGATATAGATTAAAAGTTGATAAGAATAATTTTTTTGATAGGGAGGGAATTCCATGAAAAATGGAATTTGTTTTCCATTTTCCCAATTTTCTTGTGTTTGATAGGTTTTTTTCTAGGCAAATGATTTTCCAATTTTTTTCTCACACGCTCATATTTTCTTGTTTTTCTTTGAAATCATTTTCCCACCAAAGTGGTGGGAAAACATTTTTATTTTTATTTTTTGTAATTGGAAAAAATTTAGATATAATGGTAAAAAAAAAATTATCACTTTTATTGACAATTTCTATGCAAAATAAAGCCAAACGAATAGTATTCGGTATAGTAAAAAAATTGTAATTTTTAAAAAAAAATTCTTTTTTTGACAATTGGAACAAATTCTAAACTCAATGGTAAAAAAAATAGCAGCTTAATGGACAATTTCTATGAAAAATAAAGTCAAACGGATACCAATCTTTCATCATTTTTCAAGTGAAAAATTATATCAATCAAACACAATTAATTACAATTCCCAATAAAACAAATTCTAAGCAATTCAATTCCATGGAATTCATTTTCTTTCCACCCAAATTCCATCTTTGTAATCAAAGGGGCCCTAATAAGAATTGAATTCAGATGTGAAATTGTTGATAGTGTTATTTATGTTTTAAATATTAAGTTAATTGTGATGTAGATTAAACAAAAATTAAAAGTTAAAATCAATAAATAATTTGAGTAGTGTTACTCATCCAGGGAAAATGTGTCCCAACTCAAAAACAGATACACGTGAAAAGCACTGTTTAGACAATAAAAAGACTTAAATATCATTCCTTTATTTTCTTGTTTTAAATCAAAGTTTTATATACCTAATATAGGATTATTTTGGTTTATTTCTCCTAATAATGGAAAAGTCAATTATGCTCGTATTTATATATATATATATATATATATATCTTTTATCAAAATAATCGTTTATTGTTCTAATTTTATCTTCTAATTTATTAATTTCTCTATTAATTCTGACTATGTTTTCTTTTATAGGCACAAATATATCTCTATTATTTTTCAGAAAATAATCAAGCACAGTATAAAATGATTTAGTTTTTTCACTTTTTCTTTCGCAATCAATTTCTAATTTTCAAATAAAAATAACTAAAACTTCATAAATAGCAGGGATGCAAATATTAATGCAAGTAACTGACATAAATAAAAAAGATCTTACAGTATTGAAGTAGAAGATAAATGTAGATTAATATCGATGAGATTTTCATCAAGCTTACTCTCATATGCTCGTATACTCAAATATAAACGATCGGTGTTGTTTTTAGTTTAAGAAAATGGGTTATGGTCCAATACGACTTCCGCACTCTTATTGATTTTATCTTTAACTATTTTGCATATCTCGTAATGGATCACACGGAATCACAGTTTTCCTTTCAACTTCTAGTTATAACATCGCCTTGAATGGTAACAGGATTTTCATGGCTTTCTCTAACAACGCCTAAAACGCCTACACACGACAACACGGCAACAAGATACTTGCACTAACCCTTAATGTTTTCATCGTTGGAGTATAAGTAAGATAACTTTTGAAAATATAATAAGGATAAAAGGATAGTGTCTTCAAACAACATTGATTTCATAAACACATCGTACTAATATCTCTTATATAAGAGTATACATACATATTTTGGCTACACTCTTTGCACTTTCTCTAAAAAGATTAGAACTCCTTAGAGATTACCTTATTACAAGGTTCATCGGAAAGAAAGAAATTGAAAATGTTTACAAGATTCGGAATGCTAGGTAGAGAGATAAATTTTTTGCTTAAGAATTACTTTCTTTTTCTGAGAATTAGTCTTCAATTTATAGACTTGAAAAGCTCATCCACTATCCTTCATTATTGATGCTTTTACTGTATAAAATAATGAGAATCTTACTGTGGCCTAAAGTTCTTTGTCTTAACATGGAAAATAATTAAGTTGAAATCCACATTTTTTCTTTATCAAAGTGACTTTGATAAAGTAGTGATAAAGGGGTCCATTACTTTTCCATATGAGACTCAAACCATTCATTCGAAAATTATGTCGGATCAAGAGATATTGATGAGTCATCCTCTTCAGTGCTACAGAATTCGCACTTGTGATTTGGATAACGCCAATACTGTTTGCACAGCTCTTCTTTTGCTTTATGTGATCCACTGGCGCGTCCTTCAAAAATATGGTCGCACCATGTATCAAGATAGTGACAATCTTCTTGCTTAGTGGGTGTCACAACCTTGCTGTAAATTAAATGGTCTTGTGACTCATACACTCATATTTTTTGTTTTTCTTCAATAACTTTCTGAATATGCTCAAATTACTCCTTATATCCTTTGGCTCTACGAAAGGCTGTCATTTTGATGACATCTTCTGGTGTAGTTTCATAGACTTCACTCTTTTCAGGCTGAAGATGCTTGGAAGTAATGACAATCCTTATGACATGGCTAACTAGAAGCAGCCTATTTTATTCATTATCCCATTCGGGACTTGCGTAGAAAAATCTGATATATATATATATATATATATGTATGTTCTTATGTTTAAGAACTTGACAATATATTTCAATAGCTCGGACCACGTCCTTTGGTAACATAGAAATTTCTTTTAAAAATTTAGATGGATAGATACAAATTATATTCTCAATTTCATAGAGAGCACGAACCCAATAAGCTGGGGCTCCCGAATAAAGATTAACTTTGTTATATGTTCTATATATTAGAGTTTTCATCCATCCTCTTATACTGGTGAACCAGCAGCAGGCTAGATTGAACAATACATATGCAAGAATAAAATCATTTTTATTTTTGATATCCATAACACCAGGGGTGTTACAGGCCTTGATAATTTTTAAGCAATCAAGCTCTTGTGAGGAAAGACTTCCTTTGTAAATTTTCTCTCATGTGCGGGAGACAAAATAATATTCTCCTTGACTGAAAGTTTATGAAACTTTAATACTTCTTGTTCAATATTGGCGCAAAAGCCTTCAGATTTATTAGCACTAGGACCTTTAGATAATATAGTCTGACTGACTTTCTGAGATATTGGCTCGGCAGCAGCTATTTCCATCAAAATTATCTTGGGTTCTATTGCAACAATCTTTATGTTCATCTCAAACTTCAATACTTCTAGCTTCTTCTTGATTTGCTCCATTCTTTGTTAAAAAATTTGGAATAAAATTGTATTTTCCTTTAATATGGACAATATCAAATTGAAATGATGCAAACCACATTTGCATTATAATAAGTGATCTTTTAGCGGCACTCGTTCCAAGTTTATTTGTTAATAATGGTTTTACTTGAGTGTTATCTATTATAATAAGAAATTTCTTAGGTAGCAACTAAGGTTCAAATTTTGCTACTCATTTCTTAATGGCTAAACATTCTTTACGATTGATATCATACCTAGTTTCGGCATCTTTGAATGTGCACGAAGTATAAGCAACAAACTCTTCTGGACATTTACACAATGGATTATAAAGAAATTCTTTTTTATCTTCTTCACTATAAGGAAATTGTTTTCATGAAATTTTAATATCTGGGTCTTTTAGTTCAATAGTTGTCATATGTTTATCTTTGTCACATTTGGCCAATGGATGTTCATGATAATATTTTTTTAGTTCTAATTTAATACTTTCTAATTATTCTTCTAAATTACTAATTCCTAATACTGAATTTTTTTTTTGTTTTTGATTAATTTTTGTATGACATCTACCACGATTACTTGCAGAACTCTGATGTCTTGGTTTATGGTGAATGGGTTGATGTGCAATTCCAATAGCTTTATAGATTTTGGGTGTCTTAATTTTGTGATTACAAGGTGTTGTAAATTCAAAACTATCTTTATATTGTATAAAAGAGCTATATGTGTAGATAAGATTTTCTCCTAAAAGGATATCACATCCGATTTTATCTGTTGCATATATTCGAGGTATAAAATATTCTCTATTTCTTATAATTATAGGAATATTTTCTACAAAATCTCTATAGATTTCTACAATATCACTAGTTGTTTGGCCATAAGTTGATTTCTTATAATCTCTTTTATAATAGTGTTTTGGGAACATATTTCTTTTGCATAGACAAATATCTGATCTAGTATCAAGTATAGCATAAAATTTTATCATACAGTAATCTGGTAAATTGAGAGTTGTCTCAATATATAGACTAAGTATACTAGTTTTGATTGATCTAATTCCTTGTATCATATAAATTGGTTCCTTTTTTTTATTAACTCTAGGAAGCAATTTTTGTTTGTCTTCAATAGTTATTTGTAAAGTATTTTTCTGAATATAAAATGGTAAAACTTTCTCAAGAAAGTTCATTCCAAGTAGTATTAGATTAATATCTTTTCCTTTTCTATAATCTTTATGGATTTTAAGATTTAATTTAAATTGTTCTCCTTTTATATATGTAAAACTTAGTTCTAGATTAACAAATGTTTTAATTTCATATTTAATTTCATGATAATATGTAAGAGTGATTCCTTGTGATAAATTTTCTTCTAATAAATGATCAACTAGGTCTGTTCTTATATGACTGGTATACTAGCTCCTGAATTAACAAGGGCTATGATTTCTTTATAGTTATTTTCATTATTGATATATTCTGTTAAGATAAGGAAATTATCTTCCTCACATTTTCTGAGATCAATATCAATGCTATTTCTAGGCATTGTCGGGAAGTTTCTACTTGTAGATGGTCTTGAGAGTTCTCTAGTGCTAATACTTCTTTCTATTTTTCTACTAGGCATTCTGGCTACAAGTTGTCCAAAAGTATTTAAGGTGACTAATCCTTGATTTCTTACATTATTGTCTATTCTTCTAGCTTGCTAATGAAAATCAAGCAATATATCTTATGATAAGAAAATGTTATTATTACTTAACATTTTTTATGGTGTAAATTGTGCTAAATCTCTAAAGTCTCCTGAGATTTTATTAATTTCTTTTTGGTGCGTAGTAGTAAAGGCATATAAAGTTTTACAATGTAAAGTTACAGCTTTACTTCTTGATGGCATAATTAATCTATCAATTCTGTGATGTAGATTTAATCCTAGACTTAAATTTTCATCTAATAAGGACATGACAAATTCAGGTCTTATGGTAAAAATAATTTTTTTATATAAAAAATTTCCAAAGACAACTCTTAATAGAACATTCATAGGATCATGAAGTATTCTATATACATCAAGTACATTTGTATAGGAATATCCATCCATTCTCTAAAGTATCCTTTTACCATAATTTGGATTCCCCCGATCACAATATTTTTTAATCTTTCTCTAGTAGATATATTTATTTTTGTTAATTCTCTATTAACTCGTTCTTTAGTTATTAGATGTATAGTCGTGTTGTGTTGTCTTTAACATTTTTGATGTTAATAGGTACTTCATCATATTTAGGAATGTATATCGTTTTGTTAAACCAATGTAATATTGATCTTACAAAAACATCTTTATCTTTTAAAAATATTTGTTTTTCTTTTATAACTCCATATTTGTTTTTCATCAAACACAACTGTTTGTGAAGTTCTTTCTTCATTATCTAAGTTAGTCTCAATAGTATCTATAATTTCTTGTTTTATGTAAATCTGCTTAAATTCTGGTTCTTCAATTTCTTCTATGTCTAGCTTATAGATTGAGTATGTTTCAGATAATTCGTCTAAATCTTCGATTATCTCATAATCTGAGACAGACTCTATTTCTTCCATTATTCTAATGACTTTAACATTTTCTCTTTTATTTATGTTAGGACAGTTGGAAGATATATGCCATATTTCATTACATGTAAAACATTTGCACTTTTTATAAAATTCTTCCTTAAATTTATTCTGAGGTTTCTTATGTTGGTTATATTCCCCTTTTCAAGATTTTTTCTTCTTAAAATATTTATTGTGGCTCTTAAATCCTCTGTTTCTCTTCCAAGGTTTAAGATATTTCTTAAATTTCTTTTTATAATATGGTTTCCTAGATGGTTAGTGACAACCGAATTGTGGTACTGCTGTTATTTCTCCATAACAGCATAAACTAGCTTTCTTACCATGTTTCCTAAATAAGTGTTGATACATTGATTTTCTGCACCATTCAGATATTTTTCTCTTAGCGAATGAAGTTCTCATTTCTAATATATCAGCTTTGTGGTTTAGATCTTCGTATTCTATTTTATTCCAATAGATTTGGTAATCTTCAAATAATTTCTGACTCTATGGCCAATGTAGTTTAAGAAAATATCTATTTAGTAATTTTACATCTTCTTCTAATAAGTTCCATTCTTTTATGGATTTAGAGGCTTTGATATATATCTTTTCGAATTTCTTAGTATATTCGTTTAATTCACACATATCACATATTTTTAATAATTTCATTTCTCTTTCAACTTGTAAAGCTTCTTGAGTGATCATGTCTATTTTTGTTTCTGATATAACTTCTCCTAAGAGTAAGTGTCTAAAGAAATTTTTCATTCATTTTAAAATTTCTTTAAAGTTTTTAGCATCTAAACTTTCATTACTATCTATAGTAGTTATGGATTTTTCTCCATATTTGATTTTATTTTTTGTTTCTTCAGATGTTCTTATCCAAATATTTGAAATAATTCCTCTAAAGGTATGGATTAAAAAGTTATAAGCTTGAGTTGTATTCCATTTATGAAAAGCAACAGCTAAATCAGTAGCTTTTACCCAAGAGTCAATAATTTCACTTTTATTATTGTTATCATCAACATCTAGCCATATTCTTGTTGTAGGAATTGGTTCAGTAACTAATTTAACTGAATTATTATCCCTAAGGTGTATAGATTTGGTTGATATATTCTTATATCATTTTCTAAAATTGTAACATTCTCGTTCTTCTGCTATTCCATGTTCTTTTATCCATTCTAAATTCCAATCATCAGATTGGACTTGAGTCCAATCTGTAGTAATATTAGTTCTACTTGTTTCTCCTACCAAATGTTGAGTTTCAACTTGTTGATTTAAATGTGGAGTATCAATTTCAGTAGTTTCTTCTTTGGTTGGAGGATCATTCATATATATATTCTCAGTCTGAATAACTAATTGTTCTAAACTTTGTTTATAGGTTTCTAATTCTTTTCCAGTAGTTTCATAGAATTTTGTTTCTAATTCTTCTATAACATAAGCCGGTAAATGTGGCTCGATTGATATATAAGATTTATTTTTAAGTTTTGATTCCTTTAATTTAGATTCAATTTGTTTATATATGATTTTTGGTCTTATTTTAATATTATCATTTACAACTTCTAAATTAGATTCTATATTTTTTATATGAGTTAAAACATCTTGATTTATAATATCCATTTTTTTCTAAAGGTTGAGCATAATTATTATATTGTTCTAAAAATTGATTTATTATGACGTCTTTTTCTTCGTGTTCGGAAAATTCATCTAATAAAATTTGTAATCCTTTATTTTTTATTTCTGTTAATTGTTGAGAACTATTTATTTATTGTATTTCTTCACTTATAGTTTTATATTTAGTACTTAAATTTATTGTTAATTCTTGCAATCTAATTCTATTAGTATTAGTTAAAATATTAATATTTTGTAATTCTTCTAAAATCATTTTATCTTTCCTATTCATTTTAAAATATATTATTTTAGTTTTAAAATTTTTCTTCAGTTTCGTTACTAGGCTTTGATACCAGTTTTAGGGGTAAAATGCGAAAAATGGTTAAAACCTAGAAATAAGGGTATAATAGACAATTCAACTAATTTTTTATTGTCTGGTTTTGAGTATGTTTGCTACTTGTTTGGACAAATAGAATTTTGGATCTAATTTTCACCATATATATTTTATGATTTCATAACTCTTCAACCATACTTTTCATTATTTTCTTAATTTATTCTATTCCAAACTTAGGCATATGAAAAAAATGTTGTTATGATTTTTAGAACACTGTAAAGATTGTGATTTTTCTTGAGATTAAAATCGAGATCCTTGTCATATTTTTTGATTTTATTTATTGTCTATATTTAATGGATGCTGATATTGTAAAAGCATTTTGCATTAATAATAAAAGTTTAGTTTGATAACATCATGAATGTGAATTTATAGAGCGAGTAATTATATCAAAATTTTACTCAACATAGTAGTATATATTTCCAAATAAGAAAAATAATAAGGTTAAAAACTAAAAAAAAAAAAAACTCTTTTTTAAGTTAAAAAAGTTATAAGTGAACACAACTCAATCACAAATGATGGAATCATCAAATATTTGATATTTTTAAAATTTATTCATAACTCACTAGAGACTCAGAAAACAAATAAAAGATGTATATGAGAGATATATCTAGCAGTAAGAAGGAAAATGATTGAAAAGAGGAACACCTAAACGTTTGACGATCTTATGTGTGTCAATATCAATGACACATTATTTCGATTAATCATTTATTTGAATAGAAGAAAGCTATTTAAAAATTTGAAATACCTCTTATCATATTTCGTTGCAAAAGAATTTTTATTTATTTATTTATTTTTAAGAAGAAGAATTCACCATGATATACTCGAATCATGGATAATTATGAAAAGTGGATTTAATATTTTGACTTCTACTTAGTGTCTACAATAAATCTAAAAAAGTATCTAAAATATCAAATTTAGATATTTGCACCATGTTAAAGTAAGGAACTCATATATGTTGTGGAATATATTCCATATTGATAGAGTTGATAAAATACCATCTCTTTTGAAAATTGTGTAGTACCAAATTAATTGCTACTAAGTTATCGAATTATTATTAATTATCCGTTTTAGTTTTGACCCTACATGCGGAATTAATTTATTAAAGACAATAAGTCACTTTTTAACAGTTTCTATTAAGCATACAATTCAATTATCATATGTTTGAATATCATAGTTTGTAATATGGAAATTAGTAAATAATGAACAACAATATGATAACGGAGAAACCCAAATGGATAAAAACTCCGTGACCAAGCCAGTTACCTCTGATAACCCAAGAATCACTAAGAGGTGGGTGAATTGATTTTTGAAACTTTTTCGACAGATATAAATGTAAAGTGTAATACTAAAAGTAAATATACAAATTTGATAACTTAATTCAAGTATGCTTATAGCACTATGTAAATGGCAATGTAAAGTAAAGTACAATAAGTAAGAATAACAAGTCAATTTAATGGGGTTCGATACATAAAGTGTTCTACGTCCTCGTTACCAAGCTCTCCGTCACGAGCAATGTTAAATTCACTAAAAGTGGTAACTTACAACAAGGAGTACCGACCCTTAAGTGACTTACAAACAAGTAGCACTTATGCTTAAGTGACTTACAACAAGAAGCACTTATTCTAGGTAACTTACAACAAGGAGCACATATCCTTAACAATAATCGAGTTTTCACATGGGCTCTCGAAACCACAAAGTATAAGTTTTAATTTTACAATTGAAAGAACTCTCTAAACAAATGATATAATCAAGTCAAGTATTTAGAGAGTTAGGATAACACTTCAATAGATAGCAAATATTTAAACTCAAGTGTTTTAAGTTGCAAAACTTTGATGAATCAATAAATGATGCAATAGTGATGATCAATGTACCAAAGTTTTCAACCAATGAATCTCTTTTAACAAATAATACAAAGTTAAGTATAGAGAGATATTTACACTTAAATAAGTGTTGGTAAAGAAAAGCTTTACTCAAGAATGAGATAATAGATAAGATAGAAACTTTTTTGAACAAGTTGAATCTTTGATGAAATTGATGAAGAACAAGTTTTTCAAATCAATCAAATGATTCTTGTTGGATAAAAACTAAGTAAACTCAATGATCTTTAATGAATAAGCTCTTTAAAATTCTCTTGTAGGTTGGTTGAATTGAATGCATAAGAGTTTGGCATTTATAGAGCAAAACAAACAACTGCAGGGACTTTCGGCTGATACATTTCGATCGACCGAAGTCCAATTATAGCCGTTGTAAAATTTTTAAACCGTTAGAGTTTCGGCAGACTAATTCAAACTTTCGGTCGACCGAAATGAAGAGATTTTGGTTTTAAGAGATTTAAATCACAAATGCCATTTTCCAAAATCAATTTTCATTTCGTGAATATTTTTATGCAAATGATGAGATGTATAAAAACTAACTTGAGCTTTATACTTGCTAAGAATTGACAAGTTATACCTTTACACATAATTTTGAAGATTTGATAAAATATCTTTTAAACTTCTATTTTTCAAAGGTTTTGGTTTCTTTGGATTACTTTCGAGTGATTTGCAACGGATGACGATTATTATGGTAGCATGAACTAACATAATTTGTATTGAAAATTTATTATGGTTGCTTAAAGGTCGACCAAAGTATTGAAAATTCATTATGGTTGCTTAAAGTTCAGGTTTTTGTTTGCAAATTTAAGCTTGAATTCAGCTTATTTGTAGGATTTGCTCAGTAATTTATTTTCCTTTTTTTTTTTTTTTTATGTTATGGGATTGGTTAGTTGGAGGCATCAACAAATGATGAATTGAATCAGAGGATAAAAACATTTTGTCTGCCCTCAAAGATTGTTTGTAGCGTTTTTAACATTCTGGTATGGTCTTTCTTTACCATTTTCATTTTTTTTTTGTCTTTTTTTGCTTTGTGAAATATGTTCGTGTTTGCTTGTTAAATCGTGTTCGATAAAATTTTAATTTTTCATAATTTTGATGAAATTTTATGAATTATATGAATCCATCAATTATTATTATTGTTAGGAATATTTGGCCTAATTCCACCTAATAAAACCGGCTTATTAGGGGAGGATTGCCCTCACCTTATTAAGTGGATCATTTATATTTTCCCAAGCAATGTGGGATTCTAATACTCCCCCTCACGCACAACGTGGACCATGCCCATGCCAAACAACTGTGAACAAATCGATATTGGGTGGCACCCAACATTGCATAATTGGGCCTAGCTCTGATACCATGTTAGGAATATTGGGCCTAACTCCACCTAATAAAATCGGCTTATTAGGGGAGGATTGCCCTCACCTTATTAAGTGGATCATTTTATATTTTCCCAAGTAATGTGGGATTCTAATATGCCCCCTCACGCACAGCGTGAACCATGCCAAACAATTGTGAACAAATCGATATTGGGTGACACCCAACATTGCATAATTGGGCCTAACTCTGATACCATGTTAAGATTTGGAAGTCCATCTTAAAAGGTCAACCTTATTAAGAGGAGTAGTCCAATATCTTTATTAATTGATCTCTATCAACATCATTTATCGATGTGGGATATATATCCCTTAACACGCGCCCGCAAGATGGTGGCTCATTTGAACATACCAATCTTGAAATTCACGTGCTCATTTTAGAGTTTTAACGAGATTGAATCGCTCGTTGGACCATAATGGGCTCTGATACCATGTTAGGAATATTGGGCCTAACTCCACCTAATAAAATCGGCTTATTAGGGGAGGATTGCCCTCACCTTATTAAGTGGATTATTTATATTTTCCCAAGCAATGTGGGATTCTAATACGCCCCCTCACGCACAATGTGGATCATGCCAAACAACTGTGAACAAATCGATATTGGGTGACACCCAACATTGCATAATTGGGCCTAACTCTGATACCATGTTAAGATTTGGAAGTCCATCTTAAAAGGTCAACCTTATTAATAGGAGTAGTCTAAAATCTTTATTAATTGATCTGTGTCAACATCATTATCGATGTGGGATATCACAATGTGATAAGGTATCATGAAACAAGAAAAGTTAAGAATATGGGTGAAACAAAGCTACCTTTATTCTCAAGTTAAAATACCTTCAAAAGAATCCAGTTGACGTTAACACAAAATAGTAGACACTCAATTCTATAAAGTTAAGCCTTATTTTTTGTTGCATGAACTAACATAGTTTCAGGTCAAAAATAGAAAAGGTGATGGGTAAAGGAAAGCAGATTTTTATTTTTATTTTACTGGTTGTATCACTTGCAAGTTCTATTGATCACCAGCATAAGTAGAGCAGGAATTCTTGTGTCAAATGAATAGCCGTTGCTTTAACTTATTTATACAACGAGAGTGGATTTATACTTTCAAATAAATTACTGAACTAATTATAGCTAATTAGATAACATTCTCATGAATATATATTATCATTCTCTCTAAAAAAAAGAGATAGAATTTCAATCCCAACAACCCAATTCCTGCCACAATTCCACATTCAAAAATCATAACAATATAGTAATAAGAATTTAAATGTTGACCTATAGTTGACGTCTCGTTTTGATTATCACAAACAAATCATGTTCATTACTAATAAATTGATTTAAAGTGGTCATAGCAATTATTGTACTTGAATATATTCGATAGCACAAAGTTCGAGATCAAGCAATTTGCACACAAGCCCAAATGAAAACAAGCTTCAAACAATCGAGGCCTTGAAGAAGGATGTTGCAAATCCCGCAAGAATCGCCTACACGAATATCGAGATACAAGTCGAAATACCGATTGAGCTTTACCCGTCAAGAGATTCAAACTAAGTAATTAGACATTTCCATGATTATATGTAAATGTAATATATTTCAATGCTTGGCAATGCATCGTGACAAAGCTCAAAATTTTGATTCACTACAAACTCACAATAAAAATGTTTTTATTCGAAACATATGTTTTCAAAGGTAAAAAATTCGAAACAAGTATTCTTAAATAAAACAAATACTTTGAAAAACATCTTAAAATGTTCTTCTAGCACTTACATTTGAAGAATTCTAAAAACAAGGACGTTCCGAGCCAAATAGGTCGTACCGGACGTCCGGTATGTTTTGTTTTGGCCACAATGGTCATTTTTTCAACGGTCCAATTTTCTGACAAAAATAACGGCTATTTGATCGTCCGATACTGTACCGACGTCCGATAAAGTGCGTCCGGTAAAACAGATTTTCTGACCGTTTGAGAGCTATAAATACCTCACTATTCCTTCACTTGAAACAACAATTCTTGAGCATTAAAGTGAGGCTTTTATTGATCTCAACTACCTTATTGTCTATCTTTAAAGAGATTAAAATCATTAAATTTTTGAAAAACTTTTGAGTGATTAATTTGTCAAAAATCCTTTGTTCATCAAAAGTTTATCATTCAACACCTTAAGCTAAACTCATTGCAATCTATTGAAGTGTTTGCCTATTTTCTTCTTACTATCAATCTTGATTCTATCATTCATCAAGAAGAGAAGTTATTATTTGTATATTCATTTTGTATTGTAGGTAGTGTTGAGGTCCCCAGAAAACTCAACATTGTAAAATGATCCGTGCTCCTTGGTTGTAAGTTACCGAAAGCTTTGTAAAATATTGGATTGCACCACAAGTCAATCAACATAGTAAAAAAGGTCTTGCTCGTGATGGAGAGCTTGGTAACGGGGGACGTAGATCATTGTGTTGGATCGAACCTCCATACTATATCATTTGCACTCTCTAACTCTTTACTTAACGCTATTACTTTGTGCAATCTTATTACCTATGTGTCTATTTGCATTTGAATAGTTTTATTATCATTTGTGTGAACTTTTGTTTAAAATCTTGTATTGTTATCGAAAAAGTTTTAAAAACCAATTCACCGCCTCTTAGTTAGCCAATCTTGGGCTTTCAATTGGTATCAGAGCTCAGTACTCACTCTTTTAAGATTTCACAATCTTGAGTCATGGCTAACATTGATTTTCAAAATCTTGAGGGATACTCTACAAACCGACCCCTTTTCTTTGATGACACAAACTATAATTATTGGAAGGTTAGAATGATGATTTATGTTCAATCTATTGACTATAATGTTTGAGAAATCATTGAATTTGGTCCATTTGTGCCCACAAAAACTATTAAAATTGATGGCAAACCCGATCAAAGTATTCCAAAATCAAGAGAAGACTATGACGAAGAAGATAGAAGAAAATTATCATTAAATGCTAAAGTCAAGAACTTACTTTATTGTGCTCTAGATAAAAATGAATTCAATAGAATTAGTACATGTAATTCGGCCCATGAAATTTGGCGTGCTCTTGAAGTGACTCATGTTGGAACCAACAAGGTTAAAGAAACAAAAATAAATATGTTGGTTAAAGATTTTGAAAACTTCTTTATGAAACGAGATGATCCCATTGTTGATATTATTACCCGCTTTACCGATATTGTGAATGGCCTAAAAGGTTTTGATCAAAAATATACTAACGGTGAACTTGTGAGCAAAATGATTAGGTCTCTTTTGGAGGAATGGACCCCATACGGATGCTCATTGAGAATACAAAGGATGTCAACTCATATCCTTTAGAAGAACTATATGGGACATTAATGACCCATGAGGTCAACAATGTCGAAATCAAAGAAAAGACAAGGAAAAGTAAAGTGGAATCAAAAGAACCTCCTAAGAGACAAATTGCTCTAAAATCGGCAATGGATGAAGAACCATCAACAAGCAATATGAGCGATGAAGAGATTGATGATCTAGTTCTTCTTGTCAAAAAATGGAGAGGCTTCCGAAGTAACAAAAAGTTTCAAAGAAGAAATGACAAAGGAGAAGAGAAAAATAAGAAAATCATTTGATATGAATGTGACAAACTCGGTCACAAAAGAATGAAGTGCCCAAACAAAAGAAAAAGTTTCAAGAAAAAGGCATTTCAAGCTACTTGGGGTGATAGTGGTAATGAAGAGCAAAATGAAAGCGACGATCAAAACGAAGTTGCCAACATGTGCTTCATGGCCATCGAAGAAGAGGTAAGTACAAAATAATCCTCTTACGATGAATTGCTTAATTCTTATGATTAATTACTTGAAAATTTTGAAAAACTTGCCTTAAGTCATTCCATTCTCAAAAAGAAATTTTTTCTATTAAATGGTGAATTAAAGAAATTCTTGGAGAAATCAAAAGAACATCTTGATTATGAGTTTTTAGCTAAAGAAAATATTGCTCTAAAAGAAAAGGTTGAGGATTTGACAAAAATAGTGCATAAATTCACTGAAGGAAAGACGACCCCGTGGTAGCAACAATGACGTGGGCGACTGATGAATGATGATTGGTGTCAGTGATTAGGTGGAAGGAAATCGGAGTTGAGAGGGATTAGGGCTTTGGTTTCTCCTTTTCACAAGTTCTGTTATATTTTATTTTTTTTGATGATGGGCCGGGTCGAATGGATGTGACGGTGGAATTTGAAATTTCATTAAGGGCATTTTGGTATCTATTTTAGTAAAAATAGACATATAAAAATTTTTGGACATTTTTGCAAATGGCCATGGAAAAGTGGACATTTTTTAAAATTTCCATTATAAATAACATACCGGAGAAATGGATGAAATATGGTTCAAATGACATTTATTCCCAAAAATAGCAATCCTTGTAAAGGTTTTGAAAATTATACATATTTCAATTCCACTGCTAACTTTTTGCAACATATATATATATATATATATATAGCAGAATTAGGGATACAATGGTAATAATTTATAGGGCTGTGGAGTACAATTATCATTCACTAATAAATTTATCATTTTCAACACTTCCCCTTGAATGATACAAAATATATGCCTCGTTAAAACCTTGTTTGATAAAAATTTAATGGGACAAAAAACCAAATAAAGGAAAAAAAGTACAGTTATTTTGGAGTATTAAAGATAAATGCCACTTCATTAAAATCTTGCTAAGAAAACCTAGTGGGATAAAACATAAGCGAAGGAAAAAGAGTACATACTGCCTTGATAGTGATCACTGAAAATCTTTGAGTCGATACATTTTCAATCTTGTGAACTAATTTTTTGAATGTAGATGCTGGCAATGCTTTTGTAAATAAATCAGACACATTTTCACTTGAACGAATTTGTTGAACATCGATGACGTCATTCTTCTAAAACTCGTGTGTATGAAAGAATTTTGGAAAAATATGTTTCGTCCTGTCACATTTGATATAACCTCATTTGAGTTGTGCAATACAACTACCATAGTTTTTATACAAAATTGTTGGACTATCTTTTGTCGAAGTTAATCAGCATGATACTTGGATATGATGGTCATGTTCTTCAACCTATATATTCTCAACTGCTTCATAGATTGTAATAATTTTATAATGATTTAAGGATGTTGTTGTCAAAAATTGCTTCAAAGATCTCCATGATATAATTATTCCTCCATGTGTAATCGTGTATCATGTTGTGAGTTAGCTTTATGCGGGTCAGAGAGATAACATGCATTTGCATATCCACTAAAGCATTTCCCGAATTTTAAGAATAAAATAATCACAAATCAATAGTACCTTTTAGGTAACAAAAAATATGTTTAATACCATTCCAATGTGTTTGTGTTAGCGTAGATTTATATCTTGCAAAGAGATTTACAAAAAAAGTTAGTCGGGTCGAGTATAGTTTGCAAGATAAATTAATACTCCAATTGCACTAAGATATGGTACTTTAAGACCAAGAACATTTTCTCCATCTTAAAGTGGATGAAAATGATATTTTTTCATATCAAGTGATCGAACAATCATATGTGAAGCCAATGGATGTGCATTATTCATATAAAATCGTTCTAAGACTTTTTTTTATGTAGATTAATGAACAAATAATCATTTTGAAAAATGTTCAATCTGCAACCCGAGACATAATTTGGTTTTTCCTAAATTTTTCATCTCAAATTCATCTTTCACATAATTTGTAGTTTTATTTATTCAGTTTTTTTAGAAATTCCAATTAAATTTAAATCATCAATATAAACTACCACAATTGCAAATCCAATACATTGTTTTCTTTATCAAAACACATAGGTAGATATCGTCATTTTTATAATCTTTCTTCATCAAATATTTGCTAATGCGATTATACCACATGTATTCGAATTGTTTCAAACCATATAATGATCTTTGCAATTTAATTGAGAACATGATTCTCAGGCATGTATCATTTGTTTGTCGCACTTTAAGTCTCTCAGTGATGAACAAATGATACATTTGTTCATCGCACTTTAAGTCTTTCATTATCAAATGAACCATACAAATAGGTAGTTACTACATCCATAAGGGGCATATCGAGTTTTTGTGATATAGTCAAACTAATTAAAAATCTAAAAGTGATAGTATCCATTATGTTCGAATGTGTTTTTTCATAATAAATTCCTAGTCTTTGTGAGAAACTTTAAGCTACGATTGGGCTTAGTATCTTGTAATTTCATTATTTCATTTCTTTTTCGTACAAAAACTCATTTGTACCCAACATGAATTACATTTTCAGGTGATTGAACTACAATTTCAAACACTTTCCGTTTCTCTAACGAATTCAATTATGCCCATTTGACTTCTTTCCACTTTGGCCAATCATTTCTATGTTAACAGTATTTAACAATTGCGGTTCAAGATCCTCAATTTGCATAATATCGAGGTCACGTTAAAGACGAAAATATTGTTTATAACAACATTATTTATTTCCTATAATTTATGAGATAACATATAATTTATTGAAATCTCATTATTTTCGAACACTTGTGGTTTTTCAGAAACTATATTTTCAATATTTGATTGATCAATATTTTCTAATGTTACTTTTTCTGAAGTTTTTGGTTGTTTTTCTCTTGTACTCTTCTTTTTCAAGGTACAGAGTCTTTTGAACCAACTAGTCGATCACTATTCTGGCTTATTTAAGATTTATTTACTACGACAAATTATCCTACAGAGATATCAATTTTTGCTGAAATATTTTATGCTGGTATATATGACATTTTCATTTTTCTTGTATCAACAAATACATCTGATAATTGATTTGTACTTCTTTGCAAATGAATGATTTTTCAACATTTTGCTCACATTGATTGTTGCGGAGATCAAAATAAGATAAAGTTATTTCATTCTAAGAAATTTTACCTCATTTATTATGATGTAGTATTTATCCTCCCAAAGTTGGGAAAGTCATTTAATCAAAATGACAATATGCAAAATGTGCAGTAAATAAATCACGTGTTAAATGTTCAAGATACCTAATAATAGATAGTGAATCAAACCCACATAAATCTCAAGTCTTTGCTCGAGACTCGTTTTAGAAGGTTGTTGAGGGGTGAAATAGGGACTTAAGGACCACAACCAAAAACTCGCAGGTGAGAAATATTAGGTCCATGACCAAATACCGGTTGCAAATGTGAATATTGATAATATGCAGTTGGTCTAATATGAATTAATGGCTCAGCATGTAATAAGGCATGACCTCAAACGGAAGCTGGGAGTTTTATTTTCATAAGTAATGGTCTATTAATAAGTTGTAGAAGTTTAATAAATGACTCTGCTAAACCATTTTATTATGGACAAGCACAACCGAATGTTCAATAGCAATCTCAATTGACATACAATAATTATTGAATGTTTGTGATCTAAATTCATAGAATTGTCAAGACGAATAGTCTTGATTGAGTAATTGGAGAATTGCGCTTGAAATTTTATGATTTGAGCAAGCAGTGTAGCAAAAGCCACATTCCTAGTGGAAAGAAGGCACACATGTGACCATCTAATAGAAGAATCGGTTAATATCATAAAATAATGAAATGGTCCACATGGTGGGTATATTGGTCCACATATATCTCCATGAATTCTTTTCAAGAAAGTCGGAGATTCAATATTAACATTTGTAGTCGAATGTCTAAGGGCTAACTTGCCTTGCGAACAAACTATACAAATCATTAGATAAAAAGATCTTCGAGTTCTTTAAATGATATCCATGTGAGTTGTTTATTATTTGACATACCATTATAATTCGTGGATGTCGAAGTCGATCATACCAAAGTATTAATTTTTTTGGATCTACGAACTTCTAGTTCGTAATAATATTTGATTCGACCATTTTTTTGTAAATGTATAATACATGCCAGATGGGAGTGCGTGAATTTTTTTTATCTGCTTCTGGCTAGATACAAAAGAAGTTATCTAAAGATATTCAACAATATTTTCTTGCATCATTTCAATGTAATATCCATTGCAGCAGATATATTTAAAACTAAACAAATTTCTTCTAAATTTCCTAGAATAAAGTAAATTTTCAATATATAATTTTGTATTATTTGATAAAATAATACAAGTTCTTCCGGACCTTTTAACAATATTCGATATACCTGATATCGTATTAACATTATTTTCTACTAATCTTAAGTCAAAAAAATATTTTTTATCTTGATAAATAGTATGTGTAGTTGCACCATCAATCAAACAAGTATCTTGACAATCCATCGTGAATAAATAATCAAACATATATATTTTTAAAAAAACTTGAATTTAAATTTAAAAGAATAAATATAATTCAATATTATGAAATTAACGATGCAGAATAAAGTTTCATTTTTTTTTTTTGCGAAAAGTAAGAACATATTTCAAATTGTATTTCTAAAACGAAAGGAAATACTAGAAAGTAAACTAATATATATCTTCCATCATACCAGCCCCAATCAAATGGTCAATATTTTTATTTGGATCAGCAACGAAATCAGAGACATTCAAATAAGTCACATCAGTTGGACCATTATAATCAACAAAATTTGTCTCCATTTTTCCCTTTCCCTTGGCCGTTTGGAAAAGATCCACAATGTGTTTTGTCGTACGATAGGTACGTGCCTAATGCCTTTTCATTCCACATTTAAAGCAACTTACTTCATACTCATTTTTGAATGTGTTACTTTCATTTGCTTTGTACTTTTTAAAATTATTGCCTTGTTGTTGAAAATTTTGTTGATTATTTAGTCCATGATTTATTCCACATGCACGTCCGCGTCCACCTCCAAATTCGTGTCCACGTTCTCGTCTTAATATTGTATTTGTTTCAGGTAATGGTACAAAACCAGTTGGACGTAATCCATGATTTTTCATTAGTAGTTCATTATTTTGTTTAGCCACAAGTAGATAAGATATGAGTTCTGAGTACCTTTTGAAATTACGCTCATGAAATGTGAAAAACATTTTCTCCAACATATCTTCATTAGTGATTTTTTTCTCTACATAAGGTCAATTTTGAACATATTCTAAACATTTCAGAATTGTACTCACTAATAGTTTTGAAAATCTTGCAAACGAAGGTATATCCACTCGTAGCGAGCTTTGGGGAGGACTATAGTTCTCTGATGATCAAATCTTTAAATTGGTTTTTTTAAAGAATTTGTGGATCTTTCCCAGTAAGATATTCAATTTTCAATCCATCGTAAAAATGATAAATGTTGATGTCCGACCTTCGAGGTCGGTTAAGTTCGGGGTATTGTAGAAGAATAGTAGGTCTTAACTTGAGGTTAGTTCGGTTGTTGGCCCTCAAGGCAGTTGTTGAAGTCAGCTTAGCTATCGTTTTGCTTGCACGAGAAGTTTGTATAGTTTATCGAGATTGAGGGAAGCATAATGATTGAGAATCACTGACGAAATATAGGGATATCCAATCAGCTGAATGCATATGTAAAGTTCTGACGCCAGCGCCCACATAACCCACCAATCAAGTGATTAAGCTATCTTTCCTAAGTAATTCATTAATTACTAGGAACCATATGCAAGATTAGTTCATGATGATTTGATCATTTCGAACTCGTTAGCTAATTCGATTAGGGCAACAAATGTACTTCTTCAGCTTGGGATGAATCATCAGCCTCTGGGAATGAATCCCATACTCGTCTTGAACATACCAGCCACCCACGAAGTATAAGGCGAGGATGAGGTCAAATTGACATTGTCAATCCTCAGATGATTGCAATGAGAGAAGCCATTTAAAAATTGGCAAATGCTATCAACAGGCTGGAACAGAATCAAGCTCCTACTCCGCTACCAGACACTGAGGTCGAATCCCCACAAAGAGAAAAGACCAGAGGACTTCCGACTAGAAGGACCCGTTAATTCTCAAGAGAAAAATCTTCCAAAGGCCAAACTGAAGAAATTAGAAGTTTTCCTGCAACCGCAAGACCAACTGCAAGGAAAACCAACAGTGTGTTTAATAGATTGGGCTCTCAACATTCCCTCACACCTCCAAACATACAGGAAAAATCATATGCTAGGTACTTAATAGAACTGCTATAACCTGAAATAAACGCCTTAAGAAAACGAATAGCTAACCTAGATGTTAAAAACAAAGGAAGTACGAAGGAATACCTCACAAAACGACATTCTCCTTTCACTGAGGATATCCCTGCCGAACCTTTGCCCGAAAAGTTGAAGATGCCACAGCTAAATGGGTATGATAGAGAATGGGACCTCCTTAGCCACTTGGATAAATATACTTCCTGGATGGAGCTTCAAGGAGCGGGAGATGCCATAATGTGTCGCACATTCCTAGTCACATTTGGAGATAAAGCCCAAAGATGGTTCAAGAGGCTCCACCAAAGATCCATAAAAAGTTGGAGCGACCAGGCTACAGAATTTCTTGGCCAATTCATGAGTTCTAAGGCGAGAACCATACCCAAAGAGCGGTTAGTAAACATTAAACATGGAAGAACTGAATCACTAAAAATCTACCTTAGTAGATTCAATAAGCAATCCATGGAGGTTGAAAAGATTTCAGATGACGCTTCACTTATGGCAGTTCTCTCTGGGTTAATGACAAAAATGAGGTTCTGGTGGTCCATACATGAGGATGGACCTCGAACATACCATGAGTTTCTGAGTCGAGCTGAGAAACATATTAGTCCTAAAGAAGCCACAAATGACCAAGAAGATCTCGAGCCAAATTCGAACCATCCAACTTCACAACAAATGAAAGGCAAACAAGTAGATAAAGATTATAACAGTGATAAAAGAAAGAACATGAGAGACCAAGTACGTTCCAAACCATACCCGGAGAGGTTCCACGAATATCATCCCCTGAATGCCAGCCTGGAAGAAGTTTTCTTACAAGCAGAGGAAAATGAGGCATTCCGGAGACCTCCACCCTAGAAAAATGAATACTCAGGAAAAGCCTCAATGAGGTATTATCTATACCACAGGTCGACGGGACATAACACTGACAATTGTAGAAACATAAAGGAAGAAGTGGAGTCTTTAATTTACCAAGGTCATCTACAAGAATTCATAGCCAAGCCCAGAGAAGCGAGTCAAGCAGATAATCGGCAGCTGAACCAGTCTAGAACAAACCAATGAGCTCAGATGAATCAGCAAACTCAAGATACAATCGCTCGAGCTGAAATCAGAACTCTAATAAATAGAAATCAATGTTTTGAGGGGTCCAGAAGGTCCAAATGGAGGAAGGAGTGCAGTGCCCGCACCTGGCAGAATTATAATGTTACAATAATGGAACCTGAGGTCTGTGTAGATCCTCGTAGAAAATGGTTTGGGTTTTCAGAAAAAGACTCATACGGAGTGTTGCAAGACTAAAGTGATGCATTAGTGATTATCATGATTGTCACAGGAGTACGAGTGCACTGAATCTTAATTGACAATGGGAGTTAGGTAAATGTGCTATATTCTAGAAAGTTAGAGAAAATGGGAATCCAAGAACACTACCTCTAGTCGTATTGTAGAAGGTTACAAAGATTCTCGGTGGACCCCATCGAAGCACGGGGACAAATTGTTTTAAGTGTGGATCTGGGAGAGTTCCCTTGTTAAAGATGGATCTTGGCAACTTTTATTGTGGTAGATCTCCCTTCGAACTACAATGGTATATTAGGAAGACCTCTGTTACATGAACAACAAGCTGCGACCTCAATCTATCATTATTGTATGAAATTTCCTACTCCAAGTGGACCACGTGTTGTACGTGGGAATCAAGCTGAGGCAAGGGCTTGTAATGTCGATTTACCCTGTCTCCGGGTCTAAATGTTAAGGAGAAATTAGCTAGGGAAAATGAATGAATTAAAAAGGCCAATTGTCGCCGACCTCACTAAGATCGGCATCTCAGAGAAGCATCGCCGAGGTGTTTTCGACGAACAACTCATGTTTGAGGAAAAAGACGCGGACTCTTGTCCTTATCCTGGTATCATGACGATCTCATTACCCATTATTGGAATTGTTGTTCCCAAGATCTTAGTTGATACAGGCAATTCTCTCAACATACTCTATGTCCACACGCTGGAATGGATGGGCATTCCATTGATTTTCTTGCAACCATATCCCAATGTGATCATAAGACTCAATGGTGCCCTTACTAAAGCCAAATGAAAGATTAGGCTTCCAGTTGAAGTCGACGAAACCCCATGCTGAACTAGGTTAAACGCAGAATTCATCGTAATGGACTCAAACTCTCTACACGATGCTATCATGAGGCAGCCGTTGTTATTCAACCTCAAAGCATCCATGTCAATGTATCATTATTCCCTTAAGTTTCCCACACCGCATGGATTAGGGCAAGTCAAGGAAAATAAACATATCGTCGAATCATGCCAAGTGAGGATCAATCTAGAAATTCATATAATATGCACAGTAAAATCCGACCTAATTTCATTGGACCCACATGTACGAATGAAATGTAGAGAACTAGTAGAAGAGATGGATAAAATAGAGGCTGGATTAGGCAACCCATCAAAGGAGCTCAAAGTTGGCCACAGATTGCAACTATTCATCCGGGATCAAATTATCGATTTCCTTCGAAAAACCTTGATGTCTTCACATGGGATCACTCCGATATGAAAGATATTGACATGAAGATCGCTTGTCACAGGCTAGGACTTGACCCTACAGTACGACCATGATAACAACGGTAAAACCTTTAAATCCAGAAAGATACGAAGCCTTAAACAAAGAAGTGCAAAAGCTACTCTATAATGGGTTTATACCCGATGTGGATAGCTAACCCAGTCCTGGTAAAGAAAAGCAATGGTGATTGGAGAGTATGCATTGATTTTATCGACCTAAATAAGGCATGTCCAAATGATAGCTTTCTGTTGCTAAGAATAGATCAAATGGTGGATGCAACGGCGGGACACGAATTGCTGAGTTTCATGGATGCGTACTCGGGGTATAATCAAATCCCTATTTATGAACCAGACTAGGAACATACTACTTTCGTGACGGACCGCGAGATCTACTATTACAAGATGATGCCTTTTGGTCTTAAGAACACCGGAGTTACTTATCATCGTCTGGTCCATGTCATGTTCACTGAGTAGATTGGTAAAACCATGGAAGTATAAGTTGATAATATGTTAGTGAAAAGTATTAGTGCTGAGGACCATCAGTTGCATCTTGCGGAAATGTTTAAAGTACTAAATGTATAGGATGAAGCTTAATCCACACAAATGTGCCTTTGGGGTGAGTTCAAGAAAATTCCTGGGATATTTGGTAAATCAGAAGGGAATTGAAGCTAATTTGAAAAAGATACAAGCTATCATTGAATCCTCCAATGAAACCTAAGGAGTTACAAAGCCTGACGGCTCAATCGTTTCATAACTAAATCGATGGATAAATGTAAACCTTTCTTCGACATCTTGAGAGGAGGAAAGAAATTCAAATGGACTTCTAAATGTCATTGCACTTTTGATGAGCTGAAGTCGCAACTAACACAACCTTCGATGTTGTCAAAACCAATGACATTGGAGGTTTTAATGACGTACCTAGCTGTATCTGACCATGCAGCTATCACCGTCTTGGTAAGGGAGGAAGATGAGGTGCAACACCCAATTTACTACGTAAGCAAGGTCTTGCATGAAGCCGAGCTTTGATATTTTCCCTTAGAAAAGTTGGCTTACACCGTGGTAATAGCAGCAAGAAAATTGAGGCCTTACTTCTTGGAGCATTCAATTGAAATCTTAACTAACTACTCGTTAAGACAGGTATTGCAAAAACCAAACACTTCAGGTTGGATGGCGAAGTGGGTTGTGGAACTTGGTCAGTTCGATATAAGGTATAAACGTCGTTCTTCTTTGAAAGGATAGGCCCTCGTCGACTTTGTCGCAGAGTTCAATTCAGCCCCAACAGAAAAATCCCCTCATCAACCGCCTTGGAAACTCTTTGTAGATGGCTCTTTTATCGAAACACGATCAGAGGCTTGAATTGTTTTGATTAGCCCCAACAATCAACTATTTTGCGAAGCATTGTCCTTAGATTTTAAGGCCTCAAATAATGAAGCTGAATACGAGGTACTTATAGCTGGAGTAAGGATGGCAAAAAATATGAAAGTTTCTCACCTAATAATCCGCAGTGACTCTCGGTTGGTAGTCAACCAGGTCAATGAAGCATATGAGGCTAGAGAAGAAAGGATGAGCAAATACTTTCGAATCGTGAAACGAGAATTCAACAACTTTGAAATGATATCCATTGAACAGATTCCTTGAACTCAAAATGGTCATGCCGACGCCCTGGCTCGATTGACCACTAGTGAAGGAATAGAAAATTTTGATAGTATATCATCCAGCCATCGATGAAACAGAAAGTGTCGTCATAACAACTGACTTAAAACCGACCTGGATGGATAACATCAAGTCTTTCTTGAGGACATGATTATGTCCAAAGGATTCTGTTAAAGCAAGAAGACTTCGAATGAGGTCAGCAAGGTAAACAATGATAGATGATGTCCTTTATAAGCGAGCATACTCCTTACCTTTGTTGAGGTATTTAAATGAGGATGAAGCGCTAAGTGCCTTACAAGAAGTCCACAAAGGAATATGTAGGAATCACGATGGTGGATAGTCTCTGGCCCACAAAATTTTATGGCAAGTTTTTGGCCTACTATGAAGAAAGATGCGCTGGAATTTGCCAGAAAATGCAATAAATATCAGCGATTTGCTCCTAACATCAAGCTCCTCCCATGCGAGCTGAATTATGTGGTGGCTTCTTGGCTATTTCCCAAATGGGGGGTTGACTTGATTGGTCCTATGCCAACTGGAAAATAGAGAACGAAGTTTGCAATTGTAGCCGTGGACTATTTCACAAAGTGGGCAGAAGTTGAGCGTCTGGCTAAAATAACTGAGCAGAAGACCACATATTTTATTTGGAAATCTATCGTATGTAGGTTTTGGATTCCACATTCCATTGTGACTGATAATGGGAAACAACCTGATAACCATTGTTTCACTGATTTTTGTGAAGAGTTTGGCATCCAGAAACACTTTTCTATGCCAAACCCCCATCAAGCTAATGGCCAGGTTAAAGCAATTAATAAGATCATCAAGCATACATTGAAAGCTAAACTTGAGATTCTTAAGAGAGGATGGGCAGAGGAGCTCCCCAGCGTGTTGTGGTCTTACTGAACTATACCTAGGAATAGTACTACGAAAACCCTATTTTCTTTAGCCTTTGGAGTGGAAGTTGTTATCCCTCTTAAGGCCGAGATTCCTTCTGCCCGAATGACGATATATTTTGCGAAAGAGAACTACCAAGTGTTACTAGGAGAGCAAGATTTGATAGAAGAAAAAAGGGATAAGGTTGAGATTAGAAATGCAGTATATAAACAACGCAACGCCAGGTACTACAATCAAAAGGTCAAAAAATCAGAGTTCGAAGCAGGCGACCTTGTATTAATGAAGGTTTTTTTTAGCGACAAGAGAACTCAATTCTGGGTTCTTGGGACCAAATTGAGAAGGTCTTTACGAAGTGAAAAAAGTACTGTTTAAATGAACTTACGAATTGGAAGATATGGAAAGAAGACCTTTATTACATCCTTGGATTGCGGAGCACCTCAAAAAATATTATCAGTAAAGTAATGGTGACACTTTGTAATACGTGTTATGTATAATAGAAATGTGTACTTTTAAGGAAGAGAATCATTAATATAATTGCCTAAGCCCTACTCATGAACAGGCCGAGCTAAGGTTACATGTGCTGCAACACTTTGAGGAAATTTCTAAAAGGAATTGCTTAAGCCCTACTCCTGAGCAAGTTGATCTAAGATTGCATGTACTGCAACACTTGGTGGAAATTCCTACAAGAAATTGTCTAAGCCCTGCTCATGAGCAAACCGAGCTAAGATTGCATGTGCTACAACACTTGATGAAAATTCCTATAAGGAATTACCTAAGCTTTACCCATGAGCAGGCTGAGCTAAGGTTGTATGTGCTGTAAACATTTGGTGGAGATTCCTACAAGGAATTGCCTAAGCCCTGCTCATGAGCAGGTCGAGCTAAGATTGCATGTGATGCAATACCTTAAAAACCTAAGTATTGTTTACGAGCAAGCCAAACTAAGGTTATGCGAATTAAGAAGATTTCTTATAAAGAGATAACCACAAAGGAAATTGATGTCACAATATAGACATTTGATTATTGCTAAAGCAAAAACATTTAAAGAGCAAATTGGAAATTCCATTCATTGAAGTTAAGAGGTTGTAAAGTTCTTAAAATAAAAAACTAAAGTACAAGGAAGGAAAATAAGGGGCTGGGGGTCTTGGGGAGGAGCATAAACATAAGCTGCATCTTCTTCAACCAGAGTGGTCCTAACTTCAGCTGTTTTGGATAGTTGCTCCAGGTCTGCCTGTTGCTCTTTATATGTCTATGCTAAAAAGGCAGTATCCCAATCTGACATTTCCTTGTTTATATACTTGATGATTTCTCCCAAGGCCAGCACATATGCATCCTGAGCTAAGGCATCGAACTCAATGGAAACCCTCCAGTTCTCAATTGCCTTAGAGGCCTTTAGCTCTGCCTCTTTCCTTCTCCTTACTGCTGCTGTTGCCCGAGTTGTTGCTTCATCAACTCACTTTTTCTCACTTTAGCTCGGGCATCAACCTTCTCACACCATATCCGTAGAGCTTTGATTTCATCCATCAATCTCAGCTCTGTAGTAAGGCAGGCATTAAGCTCGTCCCCCATTATGTTAATGCAATCTTTATAATTTTTCTCCTTTTCAGCAAAGACTGCTTTCTCTGCCTCCACTATCTCAAAAATGATATTAGCTTGATCTCTTAATTTGAGCATCTTCTTGAGCTCGGCCATAACCTTAAAATAGAAAATATTATGACAAAAGGTCGTCATATAAATGATAAAACTATAATGTTAAAGATCCAGAGCGTTATCTTCTCGGTGACCGATGTCATATGAAGGATCACTCTATGGTTGTAGAGCTGAGCTGAAATAATAATTTTCCCAATAGGCATATTAGCCAGAAACTGTTACTCTCTTTCATTCCATCTTCTGGTCATAATAGCAGCGGACTCTCTCAGAGAGGATGGTAATGCAGCAATAGTTTCCCTAGCTGGAAAAAGAGCTCGGAGGAAATCTAAGAAGACTTTAGGTCAGTGCCCTACTAGATCATCCACACTTGGTCTTTGCAGATCGGGACACCTCTCCTGGGACTTCGAAGAAGAGACCGTTGTTGCAGCAGGGATAGCCAAAGGGATTGGTTGAGGAGAACTGGATAGAACAGGAGGAATCGGCATAGCTGACCGTTCTGTAGAAGGGATGAATGAACTCGAGAATCTTCCGAACTCATATAAAATTTAGAAAAAAATATATAGAGCATAGAAATAACTAAAGGTATTCTGGGAGAAAAAAGAATACATGGGCAGGGTAGACCTCACGCGGAAAATATATAAGAAGGAATTTTTCTAGAGAGTGAAATCTGAAGATTAAGTGTGTAAAAGTGAAAAATGAAGAAGGGAAAAGTTATTTAAAGGGAGGAATGCTAAAGGACGTAATTCAAACCGTTCAAATAAAAAATAATAAATGAATGAACGACTGGATTGCATTTATACCATTCATTTAAAGCATCTTGGAGAAGGAACCTACTGTGCTTGACAGCTAACACATAAGTTACGGAGCGACACGTGCCCCTTCACATTTATTGGGGCTAAACTGAGGAATTGTAGTAGATAAGGTCAGTCCATCCACTATGTCAGTACTGACCTAGGGAATAACTGTTGATGTCCGACCTCCGAGGTCGGTTAAGTTCGGGGTATTGTAGAAGAAGAGCAGGTCTTAACCTGTGGTCGGTTCGGTTGTTGGCCTCCGAGGTCAGTTGTTGAAGTCACTTGGCTATCGTTTTGCTTGCATGAGAAGTTTGTGTAGTTTATTGAGATTGAGATAAGCATAATGATTGAGAATCACTGATGAAATATATGGATATCTAATTGGCTGAATGCATATATAAAGTTCTAAAATCATCGCCCACATAACACATCAATCAAGTGATTAAACTCTCTTTTCTAAGTAATTCATTAATTATTAGGAACCACATGCAAGATTAATTCATGATGATCTGATCATTCCGAGCTCGTTAGCCAATCCAATTAGGGCTACAAATGTACTTCTTCAGCTCTGGACGACAGGTGACGAGACATGAAGAGTAGAGTATATGCACACTTCTTACTATAAATATGGGATTAAAGCCAAGAAAGGAAGAGGACAATTTTTCTCTGGAGGCCTTACAATCTCTCATTGTATCTTTTAGTCATATTTTAAATATCTCCTATATTAGAAAAATAATTATCTGAATTGTGATCGTATCAAGAACTATTGCAATCTTTTATCACGACTGAAACTTTATTTTCCATTGAGTTGGCTTGAAATCCATTTAGACAAATTTCAACATCAACAATAACGAAGGAAGATGAGTGATTTTGCACGATCCTGCAAGGATTCTTTGTTTCTTTATTTTATTGTCTTACAAATTTTTTGAGACAAGATAGATATCAACATCGAGTATCCTGACAAATAGTTTTTGTCAGATATGTTAAGTTCAGCAAACTAAAGTTTTATGATATTTGTCATTTGATTAACTATACGATAAAGAAAAAGAAATACAATTAGTTTCGAAAAATATGATTAAATATCAAGTAGTTAATATCAACATGACATAAGTTACGTGTTTTCCTTCACAAATAAACACCAATTTAAAATCATGTTTTTCAAATCATGTGCTATTTCGGGAACACGTTGTATTTTACTATTACTTCTTCAAGAGTAATATATTAATATCTTCTGAAATATTGAAAATTATAATTCATACTCTGCATGAGCAAGTAATATTTTTCTAAAATATTAATTATAATGTTGTGTTATTTTAGGAGCGATAATATGATAAATTATTAATTTAAAGTTTATGAAAAAATATCTAAAAATATTTAATTACCATATAGACATGATATGAATTTATATAGAAAAATTTAATTGTCAAAAATGTAATAGTAAAAAATCTTCCAAACACGAAGGTAAATTGACTTCAAAATAGACAAGCAAATGGGACGGCAACCTTTATGCATATACCTACACAAACTCATGAATTGACGAAATACTTAATCATGGAATTGATATTAGTAAACCATGAATTGACCTAATTGAATAGGGCCGTAAATTGATCAATTCGACTACATTGTTTTATCATAAAAGTTGGTCAGCTTTTCTACTACTAAAAAGAAAACCAAATAAACGGACATGTATTATTATTTGCAAGAATTTGATTTATTAATTTATGAATAGAGTCAGTCTCAAGATTCGTGAATTTATGAATTGAATGCATGAATAATTATGATTTTTGCACCATTAATAAACCAGTTACATACATGAATTGGATACGTGAATTGACGAAAAAAATCCATGTCACCAAATTAATTTTTTCGTGCTAATAACGTATTGTGAAAAGAGAGAAAGACGAGAGAATAAAAGTCAATATAAACTTATGCGTATGATAATAATAATCAAAGCCTTATATTTATATGTCAGTATTATTGATACAATGATAATAATTTCTAGGATTGCATATGTACAATTATCATTTTATAGAAATTTATTTGAAGAATGGTCATAAAACATTATTCTTGTTAAAATTAAGACCCTTTTGCAAGGGAGATTGTCAGGGTGCGCCACCTGTCCTCCAGTAATACAGTCGGGCAATTTTTCTTTTACATGTAGTAGGATTGTTCTAGTTAATTATAGATGTCAAAATAAACCATTTCCAAGATAAAAAATTTTTTATACATGTTAAAGCTCTTTTATTACATAAAACTAGAGTAATCAGGTTTAGAATTTTTTATTTTCATAATATCAAGAAATCGAGGGTGTCTTTTGCTCGTTCATGGGAACAATATTGGCTAATTAAATCCCAATGTTACTAATTTGTTGTGATGACATGAAACTATAAAACAATAATAACACTATTGCAGTCAGGTGCCCAAACTAAAAATTGTCAAGACGGCCTAGTTAGGGATGACAACGGGACGAGTATGGGACGAGTTGACCAATTTCACTCCCGTCCCGTTGAGTATTTTTATTACCTTACCTCATACTCATACTAAGTTAAAGCGGGATGTAGCAACATCGGGGCGGGGTGGGGACTATGTTTCCCGTACCCGCTTCAGGATAATGACCCTCGCTCCATCCCCGCCCCGTGTACCTGGTTAGGAGGGTAATCCTAGCCTCGAGGCGGGGCTCCACGGGTATCGGATTGAGCGAATTTTATTGCCATTCCTATGCTTGATTGCCCCGGCATGTCGCCATCCTGGGCCACCTAAATTTTGGTTGTGCTCGAGGCTAGTGAACTCCAACGAGAGCAAGAACAAAATTATCCTGATTGTTTTCCACTAAAATAAAATAAATTGCAGATACCTGCCCAAAAGTAGGATTTTGCACATTATAGTGTTCTTAAAACAATAAACGGTGAAAATATATTATAAGAGAATATTTGAAGTAATAGCCAATATCAAAGGATGACCATCGGCGACCTAAAGAGGGTGCTTTGGAGAGGAAAATCATCTCTCCCAAACTTGTGTAAATGTTCATATACAGCAAATCCTATAACCTCGATCCGTGTGAAAGAATCAAATTGCCAAACTTCAACGAAACCAAAATGTGTTCAAGTTTTCGGTTTAAACAACTGATTTCCAGATGTTTACTGTTCATCCTCACTAATCAACGCAAATGAGAATGGGGAAAATTTGTAACCATCTCCCTGGTAAAACTTGTTCTGAAACTCGACCCAATGAAGCCGCAAGGCGTGCAGGAAAGCACTCAGCGTTTCCATCACGAGAAGCACGCCAACAGTTGCAAATATAAATACAACTATGCCGATGATGAGGATAATGACGTTGTTGAACCTGCATTGACGCCACAAAATGCACTTTAGTGCTGTTCCATACTTCACAATATATTAAACAAGATCTTAGCTTTTTATTCTTTCTGAATATTGTATGATACCCCCTCTAATTCAATTAGAAAATACTTGTTGAACATCTTCATTTACATAATCTTTTAAGATTGATGAAGTGTCAAAAAAAAAAAAAAAAAGTGAAGAAGTACTTTTTTATTTGGTTGATGAGATTTTGACCCATTCAAATTTCGTCAAATCGGGCAAAGCCGAATTAACTTTACCTAACACGTGATTAGCAAATTCAGTGAAGTTGCAACAATTTTTTTGTTTTTTTTTTTTTCTAAAAGTCTCAATTTTGTCGAGCAAGGCAAACCAAGAGAAGGGAACAAACACTTACCCCCATGCAAGAAGTAAAACCTTCTCGTAAAATACACTAGATAATTCCGAATGTGCAAGGCTGCATAAGATCGAAAGAAAACCAATGAAGATGGAAAGAAACAGATAAAATGTACATTAAGGGAACAACAGACACTGATTAAAGAAATCCTGCCATAATTGTAAATACTTTGTGCAGCTCTACAAGTAGTTATTGCAAGGGAGAGAGGGTAAAAGCTATTGAGCAAAAAAGGTACAGCTTCAAGTAGACCCATCGACAAGATAAAACATCAAATATTTGTTGACTGAACAGAAGATTATTTGAAGAAAGATCATCTCACAGAGAAATAAATGTAAAGAATACAAAAATTGGAAAAGATCACTTGGAGAGGAAGGATTTCCTGGCTCCAAGTTCATATAAAACCAACAGGAAAACCAATTTCTTTTAATTTTGTCCCAAGGATATCAAGTTTCTTTCCAAACATTTAAATATTTTTTAATGATTTATTCACTTTTAGATAATCAAGACGAATTCTTTGCACTCTCTTCATTAGCAGCTTAATCATCGTTTATACGGCACATCCAACAGATTGTTGAAATGAGACTGATTATAATAGTGTAGGAGCCGCAGTTCTCACAAGATTCTTCCTAATACAATGCTAATGAATCTAAATTATGATTTTGTATATCCAAATATTTTGCCCCATTTTATTAAGAAGCAAGGGTTGTAGGACAAAAATCCACCAAACGAACCTAAGAAATAAAAGAAAATATAACGTATGCACACAAGTATATCAGCACCAGCATTTAGCATGGTAGGCACAGAAGAGAATTTGCAATTGTTAGATACAGACCTAAGGGCCCACAACCGTAGATATGAAGCTGTATTAGAAACCGCTCCAAGAACAAACTCTATGGTATGTATAAGTTGATGCACAAAAACTTCGCTGAACTCAAATTCCTCGTGTCCATGTGAACCATGGTCAATCTCTAATTCAAATGAGTTACCATCTGTGTACTGGAGTGGTGCATAGGATTGACCTCGATGTCTCTGTAAGAGCATCAAATGGTAATTGATAAGGAAGTGATGCAATATTTTAAAAGGATGACTAATAAGTGCAATTTAAGTCAGCAGTTTGGCGAAGCTTAAAATTGTTATTTTTAAGTCACTTTTTGTTCCAAACATGTTTGGACATGTTACTTTTTCTTAGTGTTTAAGTTAGTAGCAAACAGTAACTTACTTTTCAATCTTTGACCAATAAAAATGTATTTCTTCTAGAACGAACTTATTTACTTATGCTTGAACCTTTTAAGCTTAGCCAAACATACTCTAAATTCTAAACATACTTCCTCGTGTTGCTTCTTCAAAAGAAATGGCTTTGGAAACAGCATCCATGGTACGGCAACTAGTGCCAGTAATAGTAACACAATCTGCCAAAGGGTAGGGCAAAATGCTGAGAATACATAAAGTATAACATGATAAGCACAAATAGTCTTCAATTAATACAGAAAAACAAATTATCTAACCTGGAGGAACCTCTGGCCAAAAAAAAGCTGGTTCTCTCCTAAATCATCAGTTGGGCTAAGGAACATGTATATCATTACATGGTACAGATCAGCTTGAGAACCGGTGCACCACTTAACAATTATGAGAAGTGAAAGGTAGCCAAACAAGCTGTTCAAAAATATCATCTGGGGAACAAATTGATACCTGAAGTAGTGCAGTAAAGACACTAAGTGGATCACTTGATAATGATAATATTAGATATTAAAAAACACATTCGGGAACAGAAATTTTTCCACACAACAAATGTAGTAAGCAATTGTGCGAACTGAGTAACATCTGCTTACATGAAAAAGTTCAACAACACAATCTAAACCTTACCATATATTCAAGTCATTTCCAAAAAACTTTGCATTATAATGACTCAGGACGATCCCAAGATTCATCTGGGCGACGCCCAAGAGAATTGACATTTTCATCTTCAAAGAGTTGAGGAACGGCAATTCACTGCGAGAACCATGCCACTTGGGATCAACACCAAATGGATAGGTGTCACGAACCTTAATTAATCCCACTGTATAAGCATCCCTACGATAAAGTGATGATTTTGAGAATTGTACTGAACGAGGAAAGGTGATGTAACAAATTTGAAGTACTAATTCAATACCTGCAGGTTGAATCTCTGCAACCATAAGCGGAGCTTCCAAATAGTTCAAATGGCACAGAAAAGAATTCGTTGTATATAAGTCCAGTGTATATTGAGAACAGTGCCATCATCATAATAACATAACGACCACCAAATGTCATCTCCATAATATCCCCAAGCTTCTGTTCTTGACAGAATCAAATTGAAATAATAAAAAAGGTTCAAAATATACTAAAGACATAAATATGACATGAAGCAGCTGTTTTAATAATATTCTAGATAATTTGAATTTAAATCCTTTTGTTTCCTGTCAAAAGAAATATTCCGTAACATTTACAGAAAACAAACATGAAAACATATGATATTGGAATCCATCGCAAAAGTAACCAGAAGATGAATAATGAAGTACAGGACCCTAGGAGCTTTTTCCATGTAATTATTTTGGATTAGTTCTTCCAAAAACTGTCAGTGCCAGTTAATGTTTTATTTCGTGGCACGGGATAGGTTAATAAACACATTGAAAGCCATTCTATCAATAAGGACACTTTAGATCCTGCTTGAACAAATGGAAGACACTGTCGGTAGGGGTAAATAGAAGTATATCTTGCTAATTAGTACATTTTCATTCACAGATGGTTCGAGTCATGAATAGTGTAAAAGATGAGGCAGACATCAAGTGTTTGAACTAGAGATGAAAGATAAGCCAAACACATATGGATAAGCAAGGTGATTACCTGTCTGGATAGTTTCTTCTCCCGGAATAGGAAATACAGTGTTGCTAGAAACAAGCATATGCCATGGCCCCAATCTCCAAACATAACAGCAAATAGGAATGGGAAGGTAATAATGGTGAAAACACCAGGATTCGCTTCCTGATACTTGGCCACCCTGTAGTAATTGAAATCAATTTCGTAAATCATAGGAAACTTTGAATTGACAAGAATACCACTGAAGTCACTATAAATGTGCAATGTTTTAGTTTCAGAGAGGAAGAGTGTCAAAAGCAGCATCCTTGTGATTCTCATTAAGTTTAGACGCATGCAATGGACAAGTGCATTGGACACCCACGGGGGTTGGGGAAGGTTCCAACATTTCACACTGATCACTAAGAAGTTGTAACATAACAATTTCAAGTAGAGTCGAATGCTCATTCGAAGCAGTTTATATTTTGAAACCATGTTATTTTGCTCATTTTGAGCAGTTTATAATACCTTTGAAACTCATTGCATCACAATAATAATAATAATAATAATAATAATAATAATAATAATAATAATAATAATAAATGAATGAAAATTGTAATATTTTTCCATGTCCTCGTCCTAGATTAGATTTGAAAAGAACCGACATTAAGACGAATAATGCACTCAACACCCAAACCCAAGTACAAATAACACAAGTTTGAGCACCTATTTTCAATCCTTGGATAAGTCCATTGGCATAGAAGTTATCTTCTTGAATCTCTTAAGGTCAAGGCTACACAAGCATTCTCCAAGACAATTTTGATCATAGATATTTACGTTTTTATCCAATTAGAACCCTTCTTTTTAACAATTTAGGCAATAATAAATATATTGTCCTTTTTTTTATCTTTCTCCCTTTCTCTTAAAAGTCCTCCTAGCCCCCGACTCTAATAGTTAAGAACGGTGCATTTGTGTGATAAATTTCTAGGAAGAAGCATAGAATATTTTTAATTCTTAACGTTAGTTTCTTATGTATTTAATGTTTCACTGTCTATTACACACTCATTGAATGATATTCACTTTTACTCACCCATAAGCATCAACAATTTCTTGGATAGCAGAAGTGAATTTGTTTGTACGGAAGTAAGTTGGAGGTGATTCCTTGGTCTGCAAAACTTGGAATATAGCTCCAACTTGTGAACTGGTATCCATAGTTGCTCGTTGTAGTACATTTTGAATCTGCAAAACCATGCTCAAAGATGACAACCCTAAAATTTGACTAACACATATTGGCATCAAACAGAAAATTAATAAACAGAATGGTGATTATACTTGGTCTCTCGCAAAGACAGGACACCAGCCTTCTCCCACTAGGCACTTTTTGGTCACATCAAGACTGAGCATATTTAAAGTGTGGTAAATAGATTTTTCCTTCTTCACCTGTACAAGTTGTAAGAGTTTCATTTCAGTGTTTATATATTAATTTATCACATAAATAACACTTATCAATTCCGTGTGTGTGTGTGTGTGTGAGAGAGAGAGAGAGAGAGAGATGGGTACAATGAATGATGATTTTATAACTGCTTAAGAAACCATGGACACTAACCAGTAGGTTCCACTGCTCAAATTCATAACCAATGGTCTGCAACAGATTGGCCCGGTGCAGTTGTCCAACATCAATAGTGGCCTTCAATTCTGAAAGCTTCCCTAAAACCTAGGAGCATAACAAAACTAATCTCAGAGAAAGCAACATTCGTAATGTAATAAGAAAACATTATCTGTAATTGTACATGACAACTTGTGCATTTAACAAACAATAAAAGTTAAACATGATTTGCAAACCGAACAGAAATCTTAAGATAGCAATAGTATTCATTTATCTAAATAAAGAAGTAAGGAACATTACAGTAGAACTGTTGTTAACTCTTAAGTGCAGCCTGGAAAACAAAGATATTGTAGCCAAAGATTGATGACTGGCATTTTCAGATAATCAAGATTTCGTCATATACCTCTGTTATCATCAGGTATTGTTTGCCCAGATCATCTGTAAATGGATATCGATTTGCTCCAAATGCATCACATATCTTCAATATTTTGCTCTTTGCTCTCTCTCCAGAATAGAACACAACGAAAACATTTTTTTCAACCTGAAAGTCGTCATTTATCATTTCCTTGCATTAGAGAGTGAGCATTTGATTGATGAAACTAACTGAAGTGTAAACAAAAGTACATATACTGTGCAACAAACAAGGTTGCAAAATAACCAGCAACAAGCCAACACAAACCAAAAAGAAGATAATTGATTCTCAACTTAGATAATTCTATTGTCAAAAGAAGCATGCATGATAGGATAACAATAGTTCCATCATTGTGTAAATTCAGAATTAGTGAAAGAACTTCTAATATTACCTTATCTCCTGACACCGGATCAATCACTGGATCTTCCATTACTACTTGTCTAAGAAACACATTTCCCCTGGTTGCTCTAAACAGAATTCTTTCAAAAGCCACAGATTTTTCCCTACCAACAAGTCCACTGACAAATCCCAGCTTCATTTGATTTAAGGGTTCTGTGGACATTTCCTACCATTATCATAAACACTATAATTAAACAAACATATAATGAAGAATTTCAACTGGAGTGGAAAGATAATCATGATTCATTTAATAGTACTTGCTCAAGTAAGAGGGGACTATCGACTGATCCCTCGCCAAGGATATGTGCTTCAGATTCTTTGTGCTGAGCTGCAGCACTGCTTTGAGCTGAATGGAAAAACTGACTGGCCTGAACCAAGAAATACATAAATTTATTCATATTAGAAATTGGTAAGAGCTGTTATCCAACTACACAAATTGAGAAGCACAAAGGTTCACACAGAATAAATGTAAGCTTTATAACTGGAAAGCTAAAGAAGAAGATTGACATTACTTTCTGTAGAACAAGCTTATATTCTAAAAGTTCATTATATGATCGTTGCAGCTTTTCATTGTTTGCATTCATCTCAACCAACTCTACTTCAAGTTCTCCAAGTTTCACCTGTCCATATGCATATTTATTGTAAAACTCTCTCATCAGTCCAAAAGAATACACAGCATGAAGAACAGAAAAATTACAAGAATATACTACATAATAATAGGGATACACACACACGGTTGCACATACATATATATATTGTACATGAGAAATCACATACTACGAAAAACCTTTTAAGAAAAGAGTTGAGACAACCTCCAATTCGTCCAAATTGACATAGGGGACCGCTGAAGACCTTGATGAGGGTGATAAACCTTCCTTTATCATTTGATCGCGAAAAAACCGTAGCTTGCGGGCCATTTCCCCACATCTTTTGATCTACATAGAGTAATGTGGATTTTTTCTCGTTAACTAGCACAAATAGAACATATAATTAAAAAGTAGCATGTCCTATGGCAAGGTCTTAATCAGAATTGGTAAATGTTCTAAACTAGAGACATCGGAGTCTTGAGATAAAAGGTTTGGAGTTGACGAAAGATTCTATATTTCTTAGAACTTGAAGACAGTGATCGATGTCACTCTTTTGATCATGACAACGTCAAGAACAAGATACTAGCATGACAATTTTATCAGCTGTTACAAGACAAATTATGAGGATGCTTACATTTTTGCTAAAACAAGACCACATGTGGTACAGGGGAAGCAATCAACTGTAGCATGAAAGCTCGTAGTTGACTGAAAGCATGAGGACATTAGCACAAAATAACACAAAAAATGTAGCAGGATTTAACTCCAAGGACCAGGTTTTAGTTAAGAACAACATGCAGTACAAGAAGCTTCCTTAAAAGATTCTTGCACATCCAGCAACTACCCAAATGAAGCTTTTCAGAAAGGAAAAAACTTAAATTTGGAGCTCCGAAATTGACCGATGTGGTGGTCACTAAAGAGATTGCACCATGAATGATCAGCCGAGTCTATTACTGAGTATAATCCTCTTCTAAAATAAGCCATATTTTGGCAATGAAAGACTCTACATGTGTGCCTACTACAATTTGTCTAGCATTTTTATTTAAGTATGGATAAGTACAAGTAAAGAAGGTGCTGAGGAAACAAGAAACTCAGTAAAACATTCAGCCAAGACTTCGTTAAATTCAAAGTAAGATGAACGGTATACTGACACATCAAAATTAAAATATCAATAATTGTACAAAATTTACAGTTTTCAAAGAATTTACCATTAGAATGCACAAAGAGAAAGATGAGACTAAACAAACCTGCGTAGCGTATGTTCTCTGGAATGGGCTCTTTTCTGCATTTAGCTGGCAAAGAAACAAATAAGTTAATATACAAAAGTTGAGCATCACATGTATCGCTTGTAAATGAACAAGAATTCACAGCCAGTGCAACAACTAATCCTAAGCATAGAACTCAACAAAAATACGGTCAATAACCATCATATATGTTACAGAATCTTATAAAACAAGGTCAGGAAAATAATGAAAAATGCATTGTTTCATCACATGTGTTGACCAAGAATGCATGGAAGAACAGCAGAAGAACGACATTGGTAAACCTTTATTAAAAACTAAATTCATTATCAACACAAGATCAGCGCAGAAAAATGTCCCCAATTAATAAATCGAGACAATTAACTTTCTTTGTTTCAGTAGGAGCTTGCTTAGTCTACTACCGTCCCTATTTAAATTTTGTGCTTAGCAAAATCATATACCTCCAAACGTAAGCATTTATATATTAACCTACTAATTATTTTTAATAATCTCATAATCAAGAGGTTGCAACTTAATTTAATCAATACACTTTCAGACATTTTGAAAATCTTCAATTCCCAGAAAATTCCTCAAAATTTAAACAAAAATCTGATTACACTGAACTAATATGATACATAAAACATGTCATATAAAAATGCCAAAAAAGGTAGTTTTTTAATCCTCCAAAACCCGACAGAGATCAGTGAATCGACCACAATTAGCCAATTCTCAGTAAAAACAAAATTGAACAACAGAGAATTCGAAATCATTAAGAATAAGATTTCCAAAATGAACTTAATAGGTGTATGTGTATACATTATGAATTAATGTTTGTACACAGAATTGCTTGTATAGAGATTCAGATATGAAAATGTATAGCATACGTCATTGAATTGAAAAAGGCCGAGATCACCGAGATAGGAAATTGTTCGATGCGCTGATTCAAACGGAATAATCAACTGTACCAACTGCATCGGCTCCGATCGTAGCAGATCCATCGCTGGCCAACAACCTTCGTCCGCCATACTTGGACAATGATAACTCAATTTCAACAAATTTAAATAAAAAAGAATAGAAACCTAAATTAAACGCGAAATGCGCTTGACTTTGAATCCTCTCCGATGTGATTTGACTGATCGGAGGGAAATTGGAAAAGTGATTCCGCGTTCAGAGTCGAGAGCATTTTATAGTCATTTTTTTTTATTTCTTTATTCCCAAGCGACCGACCATAGGGTGAAGTTGCAATTCATTAGGTACCTTTTATTATTACGAGCGAAAAGCCCAACGACGTCGTATTTCTCCATGTTAAAATTTCGAAATGGCCCTTTTAACGGTCCAATTTGACATACAAGACATTGGCAAGATTTCGCGAGACGTCACCTAATTTATAAGTTTGTTTTATATTAGTTATTTACTTTCAATTCTTTTTCATTTTGATAATTTAACTAATCTTTTAGGGATATTTACAAAATTGGTATGTTTGGTATATTGTATTACACGAAATAGTGTTATCCGACTAATTAATCCTTTTATAAAACTCCGTATCAAATTAAATCGTCCGATAAGGTAAGTTAGGCTATATTATTTATTACATGCAACTAAAGTGATGAAAAATAGAGAAAATATTGTACGAGTTTTTATATAAGTAAAAAAAAAAAATACAGAGATAGAAGTAAAAAATGCGACTTCATAATTTAAAGATTCACTTTTGAGTAAAGAAATTACTTATAATTAAAAACTCGCTTATAATGAAAAAAATCATTTATGAGACAATAATTAATTTCGATGTAAAAAAATTGATTATAGTTAAAAGTACTAAATACCTAAAAAATTCACTAATATGTAAAAAAATTACATATAAGTTTGTTTGGGAGAGATTTTTTTGAAAATCATTTTTGACTCCACATTTAATGTGATTCATAAATTTTTTCCTAATTTTTAATCACGTAATCTCAAAAAAAATAAAATTAATAATTATAATTTTTTCGCTTGAAAAAGTATCTCCGGAACAAACTCTGCATTTATAAGACGTCGATTCATTGTTTGTGTAAAATTTCCTTAAAACTACTTATTTCTAAAAAAAAATCACTAAAAATAATTATACTATTAATTTACTTATAAGTAAAAAAAATCACTTATATGGAAAAAATATTGCTTATAAATAAAAATACTAGTTATAGCTTAAAAGTTCACTTGTAAGTATAAAAAGTCAGTTGTGAGATAAAAATTATTTTTATGTAAGAAATTCACTTATAAGTGCATCTCCCTTTTTCTTTTTCTTTTTTTTTTTTTTTTTTTTTTTTAATGAGAAATGGAGATGCGGGTAGAATTATTTCATATTTCATATATTTTTTTTTCATTTTTTATTGTACAATATCTAATAAGTATAACACCAAATGTCGTATTAGAATAATACTTCAGAATCCACCTTAATTTAATCTCCCCTAATCCTAGCCTCTATAATCGCATTCGCACCCCTCTTGATCCAGTCTCTTATAATTTTATCTCAGTTAATCATATTACTTTACAATACCATGTTTTCTAAGCTTATTTTTTATTTCCATTTTTTAAAAAACTCATTTTTTCAAAATTCATTTCAACCACACTATATCCCATAAAATAATTTTACACGTAAATCGAATTTATTTTTTTTAATTATACATTCTCTAAAAAATAACTATTACGAAACGTACTTTCTTTAAAAAAATGGGGGTCAAACAGGGGTTAAATTTACAATTTACGCAATACATGATAACAAAAAAGTAACTTTTGCTAAAAAATTGATAATGTGCCATTAAAAATAGCCATTAGACCAAACTACACATAATCAAAAATTAAGAGAATAAAAAATAGTTGATAAAAGGTATATAAAGTGTTACTTTCGTTGTTCAATTACTACGACATTTTCGTTTAAAGTGTAAGTGTTATGTTCTAAGTTCAATCAACTTTAGACATAAATACTTTTAATATATATAATTGATACATATTTATGGCAATAACTATTATTTAATTAAATTTATATTCTAATAAATTAAATAATAGAGTTCGTAGATTCAAATCTTAGTGATTTGTTAATCACAAGAAATTGTGATTGTGAGATACAAATTACATATGATTGAATTTTAAATCCGTCTGTGGTCATATGTAATAAAAAGATATAAATATCGTTATTAAGGATAGACTATCACGTGTGACATTTCTTACTTGTGAAGTCAGTAGCTGATCTCACAAGTTGAAGTGTGGTGACGATTGAATGAACACTTGATATTTTGTTATAGAACAAAACATTGGAGACCCGTTCGGATTCTACATGGATAACTATCTGAGTTTCAGTGATTAATCTCTAACGTTCGGTGGTGGAATTTGTATTTTGACTTGAGGTCATCATAGTGTTTTATATGAGGATAGTCATACATTGGTGATGTTGGATGTTGCTCTGCCAAAAGCCGCTAATACGACATCGTTCGGGTATTTAAAAATCACATGAAGGTTATGAATGATCAATAGAAGATTCGTCACTTTTAGATAGTAAGAAATTATGATCTACATTTTGATTCAGTTAAGTTGATAATGAAATCATTGGCTAAGGTGAACTCATAAGTCATGAGTTTTCGACTTACATTGATTTAACAGTGGGATAAAAGATATGATCGATTATTGAGATTGACACATATCCATATCTCGTAATCGGTCGGATGATATTGACGAAAGGATTATAGTTTCATGATAAATAAACAAGTTTGATTTTGTCATACCACGTGACATTTTTCGTCATATGCATTGTCTTGACATATTGCTAGATGTCAATTTGGGACAGCGAATGTGAATTAGTGATAAATTAAAAATAGATGTTTTAATTTCTCGATTTGATTAGATCAAAATAATAATTCATATCGTTAGATATCGTGATTGAGAACCTAATGAGTCACACACAAAAGAGAACCAAAAGAATGTGATTTACCAATTAATTAATTGACAAGTGTTGGATAATTAATTAATTGAGTTGCTTATTAATAGGTCTGAATTAATTATTTGGATTAATTAATTCATGGACATAATTTAATTAATTTGATTAATTAAATAGTGGATCAGGTTAAGTTTAAGAGACGTGTCAAGCCCACTTGGATTTATATTAATAGACTGCTAGGGTTTGCAAAACATAAGAGAAATAATTTTATTATTCTTGTTAGCATGAGAAAAGAAAACTTCAGTCGTCATTCTTGTTCTCCGTGCGAATCACCATTGGAAGCTGGACAATTGAACATCTTAGATTGCAGATCGTGATTATTCGAGTTCGAGAATCAGCAAAAGAGTTTGCAAAATTCATCAAATGTACAATTCTTATCACAGTTTCTATCTAAACATAAAGCAGATCATTGTTCGAGAATTGAAAATTGTTTTATTTCCACTGTGCATGATTAAGTAGATTCCCAACATAAAATACATATTCTTTTTTTAAATCTCATTCGACATTCATGTATCTCTTGGTAAACCAACATCCTGTCGAGTATTTTTACAAAATCATTTACATAATTTTTTGCCATTTCTATTTTTACTCAAAATTATATATTTTTAAGTTCATCTCTTCTACAAGTCATGCTGAAAAGAAAAAAATACCCACAAAGATACTAATAAAATGCAACTTATGCAATGCATACTAGACACTTTTTTAAGTTGGGTGGTAATCTAACGACTAATACTAAAAATTATATTAATTGATTGTTTTAAATTTATGTTCGTTGAATAAAAATACTAATTAAAATATAGCACATAATTTTTTACAAGGATTAATCTATTCGTACATAATCTTTCATCGAATTTTTTACCGAATTGACAAGTGGCGGCCCCCTATTGGGGGGGTGTCCGGGGCAATTGATTGTTTTAAATTTATGTTCGTTGAATAAAAATACTAATTAAAATATAGCACATAATTTTTTACAAGGATTAATCTATTCGTACATAATCTTTCATCGAATTTTTTACCGAATTGACAAGTGGCGGCCCCCTATTGGGGGGGTGTCCGGGGCCCGGACACCCCCCAATAGGGGGCCGCCACTTGTCAATTCGGTAAAAAATTCGGTGAAGGATTATGTACACGTAGCGCGACCGTTTTTACAATGTTGAAATAGCCAAATTAATTATTATTATTTTTTATATTTTTCAATATGTTATTAACTTAAATTAATTTCAATTGTACAATGTTAGAGTTTAGGAAAATGAGATAATTTCTTTTTTATAAATCTCACAAAAATTATAATATTGTTACGAAAAACATTTAGAAAATCAAAAAAATGTTAGTTATTTTAACAATCGTGTTTGAAAATCATTTTCAACTCCATATTTCACGTGATTCATAACTTTTTTCCTAATTTTTAATCTTATATTTTCCAAAAAAAAAAAAATATAAATTTTCACTTGAAAAATTAACTCCCAAACAAACTCTACATTTATAAGACTTCGATTCATTTTTTGTTTAAAATTTCCTTACAACTACTTATTTTACACCTTATTTGACACAATGTCACATGACATTCTTTTATTGAACAATTTAAACAAAAAAAATTGTCAATGATTTTTTGACAACATTACGGGTGTCTACAAGGGTGGCAAAAATGAGTGTACATATGGCATAATCCAGGGGTGGACGTAGAGGTTAAAAGTTAGGGGGGTACAATCGAACTTGCAAAAAAGTTGGGATAAATTTTACAATTAATAAAATAATTGAATTTTTTTAAAGAAAATACGAATTAGATGTCTTTTTAATATTAACGTTTGACGTATCTTTAACTATTTTTTATATTTGTTTGGACTAGGTAGCCTATAATATAGTTCTCAAAATAAGTTTTGAAGTGACATACGCAATTTGTAAATTCGATTAGCGTACAATCATCAGATAATTTTTAAAGTTGGCATGTTATCGAAATTTTCAAAATATTATTTTTGAATGGCCTACTTTAACAAGTCGTAACATTTGTTACGATTGATAGTTTCGTACGCCATTAAAGACGTAGAAAATTAGATCGTGAACACTTCGAAATGATATTAAAAATGGAATATTTCAATTTCGTTTTACATCCCATAATGATTTCAAAAATTGAAATAAAAACATAAAATATTTAATTGTGAAAAAAAAAAAAAAATTGGAAGCAATTGGGGGCACTTGACGCCCTAAGCCACCCCAGGTCCGTCCATGGCATAATCATTTAACTATTTGTCTCTTCGTCTATTTATAATAGCATATTTATTAAAAAAAAAAAAATCGATCCTTTATTAAAAAAAAAAAAAATTTACCTAAAAATCGATAATTAGAAAAGATCATGCAAAATGGCAGTTATTGTAATTACACATTTTTTTTTGTCCCTTCAGCTATTTTTAAAGCTTATATGTAAATTTCTCCCATCTAGAGACGTAGCTAGGATTTCAATCGGGGGGGAGGGGCAAAATATGGGGGTGGAGGGGGGTTGCCCCCAAATTAATTTTTTTAACTAAGAAAATTGAAAACGACGATTTTGAGTACCAAAATAGTACTGAAATTCAATGTTCAATTCAATCACTACTGATTATTTTACTACTTAATTCTTAAATTCAAATATTCAATAACTAACACAATTACACAAACTAACAGCAACTACTCTACTTAATTCTTAAATTCAAATATTCAAGAACAAGTAAACATGCATTATGTATAAACCAGTTTGAGAATTGAGTTTTAATTAGTTGGGTTTGAGAATTGGGAACTTATGTTTTGGATTTGGACTATTTATTTATTTAAGTAACTATTGAATCTTTTGTTTAGATCTAAAATTTTTGTATGGTTGAATTTTAAAGTGTAAGTTATTTACTCAATATTTATTAATTGAAAAAAAATAAAAAATTTCAAAATTTTGGGGCAAGTCAAAATCTTGGGGGAGGGGGGGTGGGGGTGGGGGGGACGAAACTGAAAAATACATTACAAATTAACTAGGAATAATGTGGGGGGCGAAACTGAAAAATACATTACAAATTAACTAGGAATAATGTACCAGCGGACAATGTTGGGGGAGGGGCTCCCGCCCCCTCCCTAGCTTCGTCTCTGCTCCCATCATTGGAAGAAAAAACAATAATTAGGCGTATTTGTCTCTTCATCTATTAAAAATATTATAGTCATGTTTGGTTGTGATTAAAATAAAATTTTTAGTAGATTTTGATAAAAGTTGATGAGATGTGTGGTTGAAAAATTATAGGTCACATAAAATGTGTTCTTAAAATTAGTTGTTGACTTTGACTTAAATTAAAATCTAGATTTTAATTTCCACCAAATAGGGAAATTATTTTGCAAGGGATGCGTTTTAATCATTGTGCAAAACGTAGTATGTAAAATTTATATTATAAAAAGCTATATGAATTACACCCTCATAAAACATTGTCCGAAAAGGGTAATTACAGCCTTATATGTGAATTTTGTAAATTTCCTTATTTCCCCATTTTAATTTGACATTAGTTCTAGTCACAATCAACAAAAATCGACTGTTGAACGTGAGAACTACCACTTGATTGACATTAAATTAGTCAGTTTCGTTAAAGAATATTTGAAATAGCAGTTATGCTACCAACTTCCAATTTATTCAAACATGCTCTTGATTTAGTGACAAAAAAACTACTTAAAATTAATAAATAAAAATAATCTCTGCCAAACACGATATTAAAACTTTCAAATTTGCATTAAAATTGAATGAGAAAAATAAAAGAGTAAAAATGGGGCAGGAAAGATATCTAATATGCAGGTATACAAATTCCAAAAGGCATAAGAATGTCAAGAGTTAAAAAATCTTACATACTTTAGTACAACGAAACCGTATTTATCAAAACGGGAGAGAGGGAAGGAGTGGGAGGTCGAAAAACAGATAGCAAAAGCAGAACATATAATCCAATTGAAAACCTTGTGTCTTCTAATGCTGCTATCTGTTTGTTTATCGAGCTGGCACCCGCCATGAACTTAAATCGGTTTTGCCAGTATAAACCCCACAAACGAACAAGTCATCATAAGAATGTTGCTAAATCATCTAATCTGTGTAGGAGAACACAGTAAGCCAGATGCATCAGATCCTACATCTGCAAGGTCACAAACAGTGCAAAGCTGCCCTTTTCGGGATGGAACAAAATGTGAATTGCAGTATGGGCATGTTACATCCTTTTGGCCGCGGTATATTGGGACATAGGTGGCTCCACACACCACAAAAGGATTTCTGAAGTCATAATTCAGTTGGGTGGCATCCCTCATATTCTTCTCGGCTGCCTGTAGAATTTGGCGAGCCAATTTCGCTTGGTTTTCAGCAGTTGGATTGGTTTCCAGGAGTCGCCTAGCAAAGGTGGCTGCAGTGCTTAGATTCTGTGCCTTGTAGCAAACAGTCATTGCATTCAACAATGCTAGTCTCAAGTGTGGAGTCTGGAGTTTACAGTGGGTAAAATATGCAGCCAGTTCCTGTTGACGAACCGGATTGTCCTTCAGTTCCCTCCTCTTAAGTTCCATCTGCAAACCCAGAACGTACTCCTTTACAATTATAATCAACTCCTTGACTTCATCAATTTCCCTTCTCGTTTCAACCACGATCAGGGGAACCGTGTGAAGAATAGCCAGGAAATGTCGAAGTGCTTCAGAAAATTTCCCAGCAGTTGTTGCCTTGTAACCAGCCTTGAGCTTCTCCTCCAATTGAGAAAAATTAAACACGAGTGCAGGTGGGCCATGCACATTGGGACTTGCTGACTCATTCCAACCCCTCTCAGCTGCCACCGAGATCACCGGGCCCAATGAAAAGGCACTCAAATAAGTGTGACTGCCCATGTGAACATCAAGAAATAACGACTTCAAAGGAGAGAAGTTTCTTATCCCTAATTGTCTGCTCAATAATCGCACTGCTGTGTCAAAGTTGCCAGCGGCTACATGTTCAGCAGCAAGTGACGATTTCTGCAACCAAATCTGACTTACAGGTATTCCCAGAGTGGGAGTGACAAATACAGAAGAACGAGCAGTTGAAGCAGTCTTCGGTGTTTCGGGAGGTAAATCCAGATCCTCAAGATCCCATCCTCCCTCCTCATTTTCTTCCTGCACGTTCTCTTCATCCAGTACCATACTAATATCTCCATTCTGCAAGTTCTCAACCTCACCAATATCCAATGCCTCACCCCAGTCAGCATCTGCAGCCTCTTCAATATCCTCGTGTGCATCTCTGCCAGTTTCGTCAAGACCTCCCTCGAAAATCCCTTTACTGACCATCAACAAAGGCCAGTCTCCGGCACACAAGACAGGACTTGGGGGTATCAAAAGAGAAGCTTTCCTCCCCTGTGGCAAAGAAGGAACATTATCCCCCAGTTCAGCAGTATCATGGAGCCCATGGACTGAGGCTGTGAGGTATGCAAGGGGCAAATGACCAGCATTCTCCAAAATCTTAACACGCTCACAGACATCGCCAAGGTACAAAGCATCATGGAACTGGCCCATCACATCATTTTTTACCTCGGCAATTTTCATCATTTTCGACAATTTGTCCAAATTCCCAGTTATCAGATAATGGAAGGATAGCCTCTCAAAGTTCTTGGTTCTCTGGTAAGCATACTCAACAATCCCAGTATTACCCTGACGAAGGGCCTCAACCCCTAGTCTATACCAGTGATCTTTCTCATCAATCTTTTTAGCAGATTCAAGTGCTTTCTCTATGTTCCCACTTTCAAGTGCCAAGCTGAAGCGAGTCTTATCATCCTTCACAAAATAAAGGGCAACTTGTGGAAAGCCCTTCTGCTGCAGATAAGCAATCATGGCGTTCCCACAGAGTTCTGAATTCCTAATCATGTTCATAACCTGGTCGTATCTCTTCCTCAGCAGGGATAGCTTGAAAACATATTCAGTCGAATCGATAATGATGGGATGGTTTTTCCCATCTCGGTCCAAGCAAAATATCGTGTTGCCATAAATTTTCGTGATATAGACTGGGACATCCATCGTCTTGATAACTCCACTGTCCCCACTAGGAAGGCAGTACTTAATATGTGCAAGTGTTGTATATATGAAGACGCCATTGTCATCCCATGCTCCACTCTTGATGCGAATTGTCTCGTGAAGGGTGCAGTGGTGTGCAAGCTTCTTATCAGCAATGACTATCGAATGTTTGCTCAGCAAAGCAACACTCTCCATGTCCTGTGACCAAACAACATACCTGACAAAAGAAGTTTGAAGATCCCCAAGAACAATCCGCTGTTGGAGGTCAAAAAGGACAACTCTGTCCTCAGTCCTACATAGCAAGTTTCCAGTGCCTGCATAAAATATTGCATCAGTAGCAAGAGGAAGGACACTCTTCTTGACAATCTCATTTTTCAGGTTCTTAACTAAGACTTGGTTGCTACTCCTCTCGAGTACAGCAAACCTATTTCGAGCCACAAACAGAGCTGTTACCCCACTACCTCTTTTTGCCTCTTGAACTGCATCACCTCTACCATAGCTATCTTTGGGTACAGTATAGAGTTCATACGATCCCCCATCCATGTCTGAGCAGACCAAAACAGCGTTCTCAGTGGGGCTGTATGAAAGAGTTTGAGGCCCTTGATTCAAACTATTAGAACCAGGCCGACGAATTGGTATCAACTGAGTGTCTTTCTGAATGGAATACTCGTAAACACGTAGAAATCGGTCTTTGATATAAAAGAGAGAGTCACCACTAACAGAGAAAGCAGGACGCTCTCTCTCCAACTTGAACACTATCATGCCACTGTCATGACCAGCAGCTAGGAGATTCATCTTGGGATGAGATGAAAGGATCCAGAACCTGTCGTGCTCCCTGCGGAAAGTCTGCAGACCAGTTCTTTTAGTAGCATCCCAAACTCGAATACTTTTATCTTCTGAATTTGACACAATGATATCCTGTCTTGCATGGAATAAAACACATGACACGTTATTCAGGTGCCCACTCAAACTGTCCACTTCCCAAGCCTTTGTATCTGAGAACAGATAAACCAGTTCGAAAAAATTCAATTAATTAAAAAGTAGAAGTTATCTAAAGCTGTTATCCCATAATTTTTAGCTAGAACTCATGTAAGATTGTTTAAAATGAATCTCCCCAAAAGGAAGTTCACATTCTCATCAGTTTCATCCAGCGTGAGAAACAAAAATCAATGAAGAAATTCCCCAATGCAATCGGTATATTCCTAATAGATAAATATGATATTACATTAACCTCCTCTCTATTTAAAATTGGTTTAATTGACTGCAACTTCAGTTAATTTCATCAACTAGTTATAAAAGTTCCCTTTTTATCATCCTATCATTTTCATTAAATTGTATGTAAAAATTATGAGTGCACTAAATTTAAGAATAAATATTCTCCTGTGCAAACTTCAGGTCAACGCTAAACTTAAGAAACGAAGTTGTAAAATGCAACAAACAACAAGACAATTGACCGAAAATGCTGGCATGGAGGTCAATGGCATTATGGAAAATCAAAAGAAAGGGTTTTGTAACAATCATAACTAAAGGAGAGACAATTGCCATCGATACATAGTTTCAAACAGTCAAAATAAAGGGTTTTTGCTATCATTGGAATTTCTAATTACATAAAAAATAACAGCACGTTTATTATTTCCTATTTCTTCAACTCCTTTATGGAAAAATGATATCGCTAAAGAAAAAGTGACTCGAGAGCAAAAACAGTAAAAGATCAAGCAAGAATGTGCCTTGAGGCAAACATAATCAAAGGTCAAGCTGTGTATACTTTATACCATTCATGCGCCAGATTTTCACTTGGCGGTCATCTGCTCCAGAGACAATCAAGGGGAGTGTTGGATGAAATGAAACCCAGTTAACCCCTCGATCATGGCCTTCTAGAACATACTTCACAACAGCATCAACGCCACCAAAAAAATCTGTGTTCATCTGACTTAGTCGCAGGATGTCATCAGCAGGAGAAACAGTTTTCTTCCTCAGTGCACCAATATCCCAAACACGAACAGTCTGATCCAAAGAGGCTGAAACGACCAAATCTTCTTTCGGATGAAAGGAGGCACACATCACATAATGATTGTGTCCAGTCAGAACAGAAATGCAAGTGCGTGATTGCCAGTTCCATATCCTGATTGTCTGATCGTCACTAGCACTGACAATCCAGGGATACTCATGGTGAAATTGAACAGTTCGGATATAATCAAGATGTCCAAGAAGAGTAAACAAACAACTATGCAACTTGTAATTCCAAACCATGATCTTATAATCATCTCCTGCAGAAGCCAGTATCAGCATGAAACCAGACAACATATATTTAATGATCATATAAAAATAAAAAATAAATAAAAATCTCCCAGAACATAGCTGATCCAATTTGATGAGTGAAAAAATCTTTAATCAAACGGAAAGAACAACTATAAAATAGGACATTTTCAATTATAAATCAAGAGTAAATCAAAGTTATATAAAAAATATAAAATTTTGCCTAGTTTTGATTACAATAACGCACTCATAAATGTTTTAGGGGTCTAGATTCGCCTTTCCAGCCTGGTGAAGAAAATCCATTCATAAGGTTTGAATCTAGCACTGCATTCTATAGCAACCAAACAACAGAAAATAATCAGCTTTTTTCTAGAAACAAGATTCCAACACATATCACCCATTCTTAGATCCACTACTACAACAAAAAGCCCAAAATTGATAAGTTAGAAAACCATCATATTTAAATTTGGATGATCTACATTTAGGGCATACTTTACATAGTCAACTAAATAACCATAAATTGTGCACTTTGACCCCAAATCATAGTTCAATAACACATCGGTATCCAACTTCAATTACACAGTAAAGTATGCAATAGCACATCCTTCCAAGTTCCAAATAAAAGGGGAAAAACTCCATTGCTTAAAAGGAATCCAAATTCACATTGCCAGGTCACTTGGTAAACGGAAAATAAATAACACTTGCAACCCAACCAGAAGGTAATCAGTTTATATGCTCACATTATTGGTCCATGAAGTAGATTACAAATACATGCAATCAAATTCAAGAATTATAATTAAACTAAAATATTTTAATACAGCAAGTATAGATCACCAAAAACTAAACAGTATCAGACATCAATATCTATTATGATCAAGATATCAAAGTTCAAGGATCAAACGTCAACTGTCAACCCAAACCAGCAGATCCAGACTAGTAAACATCCTAAACAAAAACACTCAATAACACAATCAAGCAAAGACGAAAGTGCCAAAAATAAATTTGCGAAACTCGATAAATTAAATACAAATCAAACCTCCAGATACAAAAAGGGGTTGGGACTTATGAAAATGGACTCCGCGGACGGGTCCAACGTGCTTTTCAAATCGATCGATGAGAGTGCCCATACGATAATCCCACAACTGAATCACACCGCTGTGTAAGCTCGCCAAGATCCATGGCCGCTTGCTGTGAAAACTCAATCCCTTCACTCTATTGCTCTTCGTCTCAAACTTGGTCAACATTTCTCCCAATTATTTTCCTTCACACAAAAACACTGAGATCCAAGTCCTCGATCAAAATTGGAAAGCCCTAAGGGAGTTTCATTTTTACCTGCTCCGATTAAGATCTATGCAAAATTGGGCATTTCCGTTATGGGATCGAACTCGGGTGTCGCCGGGGCGGGGCTGTAGATCAAGAAGTGAAACGAAAGAGTGACGGTGCTATGCATTATTCTTCATGTCTCTGCTGGTGGATCTACTTGCATCCGACTGTTAAAACGTCCAATTTTAGGAATTTAGGGAGTTTTTTTTTTTTTATTATTATTTATTTATTTAATACACGAGATGGATTTTATTTGACAAACTCTCATATATGAATTTCAAAATTATTTCTTAAGGCCTGTTCGATAGAGATTAAAATCAGATTAAAATAGAAAAATTAATCGTCATTGTTGACTTTTATTAGATTGTGGGGCTCAATAACGACTATATTTTCAATTTTAATTGAATTTTAAATACGATCGAACACGCCCTTATATTGGTTGTTACGCCTCTAATGAGGTTCCAGATCTTCATCAACGTGGCAACCATCAAAGCAAATCAATGGGTCCCGCACTCCACATCACCTCCTACTTGGTCGAGGTGAGGCCATACAAGGTAGTTGAGATGATGCATCATTTCAATCGAAGTGTCATGCAATGGTCGAGCCAAAGATGCTGCATAGAAGAAGTAAAGTGGGAGGCTCCTAGCCTCTGCATTTACGAAAAACATCTTTCATTTTACATTTTTTTAAGAGATCTTCCGTACAAGATTCGTTTTGATTGATTGATGTCACAACTCACTATAACATCACCTTAAGGTCAAATTGTTAGTTTGCATATAAAATGTCAGACCTAGGCACCACGATGGCTACTTTATAGAACCATAAACGCCTGTCAAGTTAGGATTGATAGAGTGACATTTAAAAGAAGATAAATAAATAAAGTAAAAAAAAAAAAAGGAAAGAAAGAAAGAAAGATTGAAAATAGTCCCATAAATTTTCAAAAAATGCAAATAAATTCACATTAACAAACACCAAAAAGAACTTAGAAAAATAAATATCTTAAGCTCACTCACACGCTCATCCACCCACCCAAATCCCCAAGCACCACCTATCCTCGATCAAACACCTCATTCACAAATGCTGAAGACGATGACACAGCCCCTTTAGAAAATTAATTTGAACTTCCAAAACCCACCTAGACAGTCGTCCATTGTGGACACTTCTCATGTCCTCCACCACCTATTTGTAAGTATCAAATCTTAGAAAAGGTTTAGAATTCTCAGGAACCAAATCCCTATTATATATGTTGTGATTTGATTATTCCAAATGGTTGGTGGGCATGTCCATTCCCAGTGGTGGTTCTGCGACGTAGGTGATAGGCTGCGTTCGGGGAATATATATATTTTTTGATTTTATTTTTCGAAATTAATTTTCTAAGATGGTGGTGGTGCTGTGGTGATGATGTCGGCGTGCATGCATTTGTGAATGTGGTATTTGGTCATGGGTGAGGGTGAGGGTGAGGGTGAGGGTGATTCGGAAAGGAGAGAAGTGTATCATAAAATCTCTACCATATGCGTGAAACTTTCCCTCATTTTACCGTGAAGCATAATTTAGACTGTGTGAAGCATAACAATGAGAACTTTTTCATGTTGCAATTATTGTGGTAGAAATACTTTTTGAAAAATGAACCGTCAAGATCAAAACTTAACACGAATTATAAAATTTTTAAAGGTTTGTTTTGATGATTATAGTGAAGTCATCTCCTCCATTTACGAATGGACTAATGATACTTTTGAGTGCAGGGAAGGACCTAGATTAAATTTGAGTGGGGACGAGATTAGGAACGAAGCTAGCTCGTCGAAGTAGAGGGGTTCAAAGTTAAAGGGGTGGGGGTCTATGGGGGTTCGGGGGCAGCGCCCTTGAAATTTTTTTTTTTTTTGGAGTAGTTAAATAGTTTAGATTTAGTTGCATTTTCCCAACTAGTTAATACTATATAGGCCATGAACGAAGCCTCTCACCCTGCATCAAACCCACAAATATATTCACTCTGACCATGCAACAGTTTTTGCAATCACAGGTGGTCCAAATGAGATTTACATAACATACCAATTCTTCAGCAATATTAGCCGCCTGAACTACTACGTGGCCAAAATACTTTCCTTTCGAATCGTGAACTTCAATTATCAAATCATCTCCAAGCTCTTCTGGTAAGCTGTATTCAAGTGAGAATGAAATTTAACCATCCAATTCTATGAGATTGAAAAATATGTAATAAGATTAAAGAGAAAAAGATTACATACAAAACATGAGTTTCACCAGATCCTAGCTGCATTCGAGATAGAAAATAAGCTAAAAAAACTGTAAAAAATAAAAATAATTTTTTTTTTGGGTTTTTTTTTCAGTGGGGGCGGCCGCCCCCCGCTGGGCCCTTCGTGGGTCCGCCCCTGTTTGAGTGGCATAGCAACATCATATTGGAGACAAGTTGGTTGTTGAGGATGAGAGTTTGAGCAGTGTAATGTGTCCCTTTTGTGATTATACATGTAGTCAATACAATCACCAACAACTTAATCGGGAAATTATCTATGAAGTTGCTACCTAAGCCAAACATTCCACATGTCCTCACACTTGAAATAACTTATTTGATTGACTATCACACTTGAATAAAAGTTATGTTATTAATATAGCAAAATTGTTTTCTTATCGAGACACATTTGAGCCACTATTGTTGCAATCGTTTATTTATGTAGGCAAGTCTATTGTACTCATTATATGCAGTCAATTGATATTTTTTATGGATGGATTGCATCCTACACTACATTCTGGATTTTATAATTGATAGTTTGTTAATAAGAAATATAGCCTCATTGGTATGCTATCAACCATATGTTGTTGTCAAGAATTCACTGTCGATACTTGATCGGGAAAAAAGATTGGCCTCTTCGGAGAATGAAGTTACAACTTATCTAGTTGGAGTCGAGTTTTCTTATTTAGAGAGAAATGATAGGGAATAAAGATAATTAATTTATTACAGTTTCCTAGTTTGGCTGAAATTGGGGTTTATTTCTTTGTTTTCTTCTGAAATTAGATTTGCTTAGACTCAACACAAAAAAAAAAAAGAAAAAAAAAACCTATTCATTATAATAGACGCATTTTGATATTCAATAAAAAAATTATGTTCCTTCACTATAAATTCTCGTGGTGATTGTGTCAAAATAGCCTCTTTCATAATACATTTTAGGATTTTAACCTTCGAACATAATAATATTTTTAAATAAATATTTTAAATCTTAATTTATAAACTACCTAATATACCCTTATTCAACAAAACGTAATTTCCTCTTTTCTCAAACCAATTGAATTACCAAAACCTTAAATCTAATACATTTCTTCTCTCTTGCGATCCCCAAATCGTTCATATTTTCTCTTCATGGTTTTGTCATCTCCAAACCCTTCTACCATTCAAAATCGATTGCCTTGGTCCTGGCCTTTTGATTCTTCTCTGCATTTCTTTCCCCAAGTCATCTCTCTCTCTCTCTCTCTCTCTGTTGTAAGTACGATGATGTGATGCCATCAGGCTTCAAATTTTGTTGACGGGAAGAGTCGAATGGGAATGATGGAGAAAGAGGGCTGGGGCTGTATCAACTCGTGGTCACAATGGAGCTAAAGGAGGAATTACGAAGGTTTCATCCATTTCTCAAGATTGACAGAATTGGAACTCGTGAACAATCACTTCTAAGAACCAATTTCATAGTGGGCTATCCTCATGTATGAATGTTTCCTCAATTGTTCACTTTTGCTACGATTTTATGCGAATTTTTTTAGAGAAATTAGTGCTACAAGAATTATACTAGTAGTTCAACTTGAGATAAATAGAAGCAGATAAGAAATGGGAAGAAGGGAGGAGTAAGAACAAAGTAGAAAAAAAGTAAAAAAGTTCAAAAAAAATCATCATGGCGGGTAACTTGGCAGAGCTAAAAATGTTCATATAAGGATGGCAATTTGTGTGAAGGAAGATATTGAGTTGGTGTTGGTTGTCATAGTGCTTGCTGACGAAGATTTTAATGGGTATGCACTAGCTAGTGTCAAATATATGCAAATAAGAAGAGATTGGATATTTCTGCAAACAAGAAAAGATTGGATATTTCTACTTTGTTTTTGTGTTAAGCAAAATGATCTATTCTTCAACTTTTTAAGTTTGTAATGCCTAAAAACTTTCTTATAAAAAGGGGGTTACTTTGTCATCTTACCTATGACTGGAACTAATATACGGTAGTATTTTACATGTTTTGCATGATGACAATTGTATTTACTTGGTTGAGCTTGTGAGAATTGATATGTTATTTGTTGAATCTACCAGTATGGCATTCTGAAGTTTATCTAGTTCTGAAAATGGCACCCTGTCATTTATGCAATTCTAAAAAATGTAGCCTTGCTGTTTATCTGTTTTTGAAAATGAATTGTTCTAAATATCACTTAACATTACTGTAAATTCTTCATATTTTTTCATTGATATAGAAATGGAACACTCATTTGAGTTCATGATTCCCATTGAAGATAGAATTAAAGGTAGACCTTCATGGAAGTGCTCCCTTCAAAAACTTGACTATGTTCTAGAGATGTTAGTTGATGTTCACCAAAAAATGGTCATAGAATCTTGCTTTGGACAAATATATCAAATGAAGCATATACTTTTTTCAACCCAACTAATCCACTAGTTTGTAAAAACAAAATGAGATCTGGTTTTCAATTGGTGGTAAGCCACAAGATTTTCATTATATGAGTTCACATTGATAATGGGATTATGAGCTAGTGAGGAACCTTCATTGGACCCCATATTGCAAATAATGATAGACTGGTGAAGAAACACTTTAAAAAGTGTAAGAAAGGCATAATTGTTTACAATTTGAAGGAAGCTATTGAAAATAGCAAGGTGTGCATGAAAGACAAGTACAAGATTGGGCTTGTATATATTTTGGAAACGGTATTACGGCCCAAAGAAAACTACACATACATAAATTTAGAACACTTGTCAATGGTTAATGACTTAGAGGCTTTTAATAGTCATCCTTGGGGGAGAAAAGCTTTTGTCCGCACAATTGATGTATTCACGAGAGATTGGAGGTTCTTGGTGAAGTCATACTTGGTAAATAATAAGAAATAGCCATATTTAGTTTATGAATTTCCACTCACATTGCAGGTAATACTTTTAAAATTATAATTTATTATTCAATCTATTTAGATTGTAATATTGTGAATCTTATGCAGATTTGGAATTATGAAGCCATAACATCTATCGGATTGAGATATACTAACAATTTAGAGGAAGTTGACCTCCCAAGGATATGTCGATGAAATTCTTCTGAAATGCCTAACTCCAAGGAAATTTGTGCAAGTCTGGAGGAACCAAATGTAATTAAAATATGTTGTGTACCTTCTGAAAACTATACCTCTCATTTTTTATATAGATTATGTTCATTGCACACTCAAGCCTACGCTAGAGAAAGCTTCTAAAGCATATTGGATGGAGATTTATCCATTCAGTGATGAAGTAGAGGATCCAACAGTTGATATTTTTGTAGATAATGTAAATGGAAGGGATTTGTCCATTCATGCTGACTTTCCTCAGCAAACTTGTCAGACTCCTAATGCCTCTACATCTCCTCGAGACCCATCTTCCTTTGGTAGGCCACCTACTTTTACAAATGCTCATACATTTCATCTGGGACCATCTACATCATATCCGCCTCTTTATCCATCCAGAGATGAGTTCATTGAGGAATTAAGGATGCAATTAGTACATATAGTAGACACTTTAGATATGAAAAATGAAAGGAGAATAGAGGAGATGCGTTCTTACGTAGATCAAAAGTTTGATTGTGTTGCATCTTTGTGTACACAAATTGACGAGAAGGTATCATCCGTTGTGCAGTGAATTAAGAATTCTAACCCATCGACACCTTACATATATCACCCTCCTCCTTATAGTGGATTTATGAATACTGGAGAGGAACGTGTTGATGTGAATGAGGATCCAATTCCTGTAGAAATGGAAAATGATGAGAATGAAGATGGCAATGAGTAAAGACAAGTATGTGATGACTTGTTGGTAAATGAACCAGTTCGTATAGATGGCAATGAACCAAAACAAACAGCCAATGTAAATGAGGATCCAATTCTTCTAGAAGTGGGAAATGAGCAAGGACAAGTAACAGACACGTTGAATAATGATCAAACTCATGTGGAGTCTGTCCCTATAGTGGCAGAAGACCAAGTCTGATGACTCAAGTTAGAATGGATGCGGGATGAAAATTAAGAAAATGTCACTCGTTCTTCGATCTCTTTTTACAAATCCGTAGAAGAGAAGGAAGCTTGACAATGTCAACACATTTGACCTATTTTGAGAGCTTGATCCGGCTAAGGCAGATGACATAGAGAATTGGTTGGTTAATGCACCGGACAGGTAACTATTCTTAATGTAATTATTTTTGTGAAGTTACAACATATATGTTCTTATGTTATTTGTTTCATGCAGTGAACATGAGGAAATGATATTGTTCACGAAGCCAAAACTTTTTTTAAAGATATTCAGAAGCAACATGGATGACTCAGTAATGATGCAATATTTTTAACATTCTATATTTTGCTCCTACTTCATTTCATTCTTAATAGTTGTATACATTTGAAGCACATTGACATAACATCTATTTTGCTCCTACTTTATTTCATTCTTAATAGTTATATACATTTGTAGCACATTGACATAGTATTGTATGGATACGCGTCTTACTGTGTTCGCACAAGATTGTGCTTTTACCAACATGTGTAATAAGAGGTTTGAAGATTTTGAGTTGCATACGAAAGAAAAAAAAATCAATACAAGACTTCAAATTGGTTGAAAAATATGTTAAGATACATATATGGTAAAAGTCCAGAGAGAAGCAAGCGATGGGATTCTTGTACGTCGCTGTATATTCCCTGCAATGTGGAAATGAAGCACTGGATTGCTCTTCATGTGGACATTGTCGAGCGAACTATATACGTACATGACACCATGAACAGTAGCACACGTTTTGGAAAATTGTAAAGGTCACGTGTCAAATTGTGAAGGTAATTCCTAGAATGATGAAGGAAAGTTTGTTGTTTGGGAAAGTTTATCTAAAAAAGCAGTTTCAGTGGCGTCGTCATACAAATGTTCCACAACAAAACAATGTATAAGTTATCGATATTTAGCCTTCTTTGTATTTTCATTGCTCTAATACTACATATGTTATATTTATTATTGCAAATATCTGAGCAGGGGAGATTGCGGAATATACACTATCAAGTTTATAGAACTTTTATGGCTTAATAGCAAAAAACGTCCATACGTTTGACACTTCTTGTGGAAAATGTCCACACGTTTCATTTTTTCACACTTTCGTCCTTATTTCAATGTTTCATTGCAAAAAAAATCATTTTCAGAACACAACGTCCTTGCATTTCATTTTTTGCATTTTTGTCTTTATTTCAACGTTTCATTATGGAAAACATCATTGTCACCATTTCTTTAACATAAAATGACCAATATACCATTCTATTTAAATAAAACAAAAAGAAGAGAAGAAAAAAAGAGAACAAATTGCAATCTTACTTCTAAAATTTTTAAAAAATGAAAATGAGTCCCAAATTTATGAAAAATATAAAAATACAAAATAATATTTTCTATAAAAAATTCAAAGTGATCATTTTTTTAATTGCAAGCAAACCCACAAAAATTTTGAAATTACAAAGAAAGCTCCCGTCCCCAATTATGAAACCCAGCAACGATTCAACAATTTTATTTGCAATTGATTAAAATATAGCAATTAAGAAGTTCTATTTCAATCTTTTATTTATTATTTTGTCATTCTCACAAAATTTATTCCTTATAATTATTCCTTGAAATTTGGAATTTCAGCCGTGCATATTCGCCACGAAGTTTATATGTCGCCCTGTCGTAAGCATAGGAAGCCGTCTCAACCTTATTTTAGCCACCCATTTACCCCAGTGCCGCTGCCTCACTCCTTCGTATAACTTTTTCTTGCTAGGACTAAAATAAATTTACGAGTAAACCAGATTGTTTAATTTTCTCTGTATTGCTCCAATTTTATCTGATGTCTTAGGGACTGGAGAGGTTCTTGGAATTAAAGGGTTTGGTTGGTTTTCGTAATGGAATTTTTGGATCAAATCTTTTTTTGGAGATAAACTGAAGAGCCTAATGGTTGATCAAAAACAGAATTTGAATTTGATTGTTGGCAATGGAGAACATTGAATCCAAGGTGTTGGAACCATTTAAAATGAGTTGGGATACTATGAATCTAGCGTTAGAATCATTAACAGAAACAAATGGGGTGTTGTTTCCTTGAATATGAGCCATTTTTCTGTAATTTTTGGAGGAATATAAGGAAAAAACAGAGGAAAACAAGGATTGAGTATTTGTGTAAAGAACATGGCAGATTCTTTTCTTAAAAGGAAATTTATTGGTTCTTATCTGTTAGGTCAACAGATTTTTTGGGGTTTACAGATGTATTAATAATTATGAGGAATAAATTTTGTGAGAATGACAAAATAATAAATAAAAGATTAAAATAGAACTTCTTAATTATTATATTTTAATCAATTGCAAATAAATATGTTGAATCGTTGCTGGGTTTCATAATTGGGGACGGGAGCTTTTTTTGTAATTTCAAAATTTTTGGGGTTTTCTTGCAATTAAAAAATGGATCACTTTGAAATTTTTATAGAAAATATTATTTTGTATTTTTATAGTTTTCATAAATTTGGGACTCATTTGCATTTTTTAAAAAGTTTAGAAGTAAGATTGCAATTTGTTCTCTTTATTTGTTCTTTTTTTTTCATTATTATTTAAATAGAGGGGTATATTGGCCATTTTATGTTTAAAAAAATGGTGATAAAGATGTTTTCCACAATTAAACGTTGAAATAAGGACAAAAATGCAAAAAATGAAACATATGGACATTTTCCACAAGAAGTGTCAAATGTAGGAACGTTTTGTTCCGAAAAGGATATTTTTCGCAAAGAAATGTTGAAATAAGGACGAAAATGCGAAAAATGAAACGTATGGATGTTTTCCACAAAAAGTGTCAAACGGAGGGACGTTTTGTACTATTAAGCCGAACTTTTATTGCCAAGTGTAGGGTAGTTTCCAAGTCGGATCATGGAGTCAACAAATGTGTAGACCGCAACGTCGAAATGTAGTTAAAACCCCAATTCCTGAACTTTTACATGGTTACGGGTACGAATGTACCAAAAGGAATGCTGAATGAGGAGAAACGCGTCTACACGTTTAAAACGACCAAACACCGTTTTGGATCACGGGGTGTCGATTTCACTCTGAAACGAGTAAAACAGTGTTTGGAATATCATGCATGACTCACTATTATTGGACGGACTGTACGTGCCACGTTTTGGATACCATACTTACTACTTATGTGTTTTCTTTTGTTGCCAAGTGTAAGATAGTTTCCAAGCCGGATCATGGAGTCAACAAATGTAGACCGCAACATCGAAATGTAAACCTTCATCCCTTAACTTTTACGTGGTTACGGGTGCGAATGAACCGAGACGAACGCTGAATGAGGAGAAACATTGTCTACATGTTTAAAATGACCAGATGCCATTTTGGGTCATGGAGTGTCGATTTCACTCTGGTACGAGTAAAATAGTGTTTGGAACATCATGCATAACTCACTATCATTGGACGAACTACACGTGCCATGTTTTGGATACCTACTTGCTACTTACATTTTTCTTTTGTTGCCAAGTGTCGGGTTGTTTCCAGCCGGATAATGGAGTCAACAGATGTGTAGACCACAACGTCGAAATGTAGTTAAAACCTTCATCCCTAAACTTTACGTGGTTACGAGCGCGAATAAATCGAAACGAACATTGAATGTGGAGAAATGTCCTCTATACGTTTAAAACAACAAGATGCCATTTTGGGTCACGAGGTTTCGATTTCACTCCAGAATGAGTAAAATAGTGTTGGAACATCATGTATGAATTACTATCATTAGACAGACTACACGTGCCATGTTTTGGATATCATACTTGCTACTTATGTTTTTCTTTTGTTGCCAAGTCTAGGGTAGGTTCCAAAATAGATAAAAAAGTCAACAAATGTGTAGACCGCAACGTCGAAATGTAGTTAAAACCTTCATCCCTAAACTTTTACATGGTTATGGGCTCGAATGAACTAAAACGAACGCTAAATGAGGAGAAACATCCTCTACACATTTAAAATGACCAGACACCGTTTTGGGTCACAGGGTATCGATTTCACTCCAGAACGAGTAAAACAGTGTTTGGAAGATCATGTATGACTCACTATCATTGGACGGACTACACGTGCCATGTTTTGGATACCATACTTGCTACTTAGGTTTTTCTTTTATTGCCAAGTATAGGGTAGTTTCCAAAACGGATTATGGAGTCAACAATTGTGTAGATCGCAACGTCGAAATGTAGTTAAAACCTTCATCCCTAAACTTTACGTGGTTACGAGCGCGAATGAACCAAAACGAACGTTGAATGAGGAGAAACGTCGTCTACACGTTTAAAATGATCAAACGCCATTTTGGGTCACGGGGCATCGATTTCACTCCGAAACGAGTAAAACGGTGTTTAGAACATCATGCATGACTCACTATCATTGGATGGACTTCACGTACCATGTTTTGAATACCATACTTTCTACTTATGTTTTTCTTTTGTTACCAAGTGTGGTAGTTTTCAAGCCGGATCATGGAGTCAACAAATGTGTAGGCCACAACGTCAAAATGAAGTTAAAACCTTCATCCCTGAAATGTTACGTGGTTATGGACGCGAATGAATCAAAACAAACGCCGAATGATGAAAACGTCATCTACACGTTTAAAACGACCAGATGCCATTTTGGGTCACGAGGCATCGATTTCAACAACTGTCATTCATCTTTATACAACAAATTTGAATTAATGGATACAAACTCTAAATTAGTAAAAACGTCAACCATACTATTTAAACGACCAGACGATGTTTTAGTCTGAACAAAGTGCTGCTGTCATTTTTACCAAAAACTTGATCAAAATAACTATAAGAATTTATCAAAAACCATCACAATTTAAAACTCTTGTTCAACAATTTAAAATATTCATACATTCATAACAAACGTTAATGAACAGAATGAACATGAAATGAGTACAAACGTCAGCCATACGTTTAAAACGACCATATTTCATTTTCATTTGAACGAATTGTGTTGTTGTCATAGTTATCTAATATCTGACCGAAACAACTATCAGAATTTATTAAAAAACCATCATAGTGTAAAGATGAGATTGAACAATTAACATTCATCGATAACAATTTATCAAAACTACCACAATCTATCAAAAACTATCATAATTTATCCACAATTTCAAGATTTAGTTCGACAATAACAAGTCCCATGATCTGTCTATGAGGCTAGAGCATTTTTGCAAGTCGTACAATTATGGCCCCTCTGACCACACCTACTACATTTACGAGTCTTTTTTCCTCCCATCTTGATGAAATTCGACGATTTTTTTGGTGCCCACTTTGTTGTCGATTCAAAAAGGATGGTAACACCTTAGTTTGATTGGAGATTTCCCTATCAGCCTCATTTGCCACGGATATATACATTCGGCATATGCTTGTTTCCAACTAGTACTACTATAATAAGATGAGCACAAATTATAACAAGATATTCTCTTAAACTTTGCTGCAACAAGAACATGTTTGCAAGGAAGCTTTTCCAAATCAAATTCTCTACAAGTACAGGTTCTTGCCTCCAAGTTAACAATATGCATTTCATTTTCAATACACACATGTAACTCATACTCATTTATTGGTACCACTATCAACCCCCTTACATCATCATACTTTGTACGCATTTTATCCTCAATAGGGGTTAGAGTAGATACACATTTTTCCGCCTCATTGTGTCTCTCATAAAACAATTTCTGTAAAGTTTTTCTGATTTGCTCAATCATAGCAAGTACTGGAAACTCGCGATCATTCTTGAATAATGAGTTCAATAATTTTGCATTGTTAGTCGTTATAATATTGTAACGAATTCCTTTGAAATGTGCACGAGACCAAAATCATACCCAACTTTCTTTTCTAGGTATCTCTAACCGTCGAACTTTTACGATATAGATTTGCCATTGATTTTTAAAAATTAATCAAATTATACTCCTTTGTTGTTGTCATGAACAATGGCTAAGTCATATGATAATTGGACTTTATGTTTAATTGTAGATGCCACATGCAGTATCCATGATGTGCATTAGGATAAACAATATTTATAGCTTTATGAATGTTATCCTTGTGATCAGAAATAAAAACAAGCCCTTCCAACATACCTATTATCTGAAACAACTTATTGAAGAACCAAGTCCACGATGCGTCATTTTCGGAATCAATAATGTCAAATGCTAGAGGATATATCTAAATATGTGTATCTTGACATGTGGCAATAAGTAACGTACCTTGGAATTTAGATTTGAGAAATGTTCTATCCATGTAAATGACCCGTCTCATTGATGAGTGAAATCCACGTATGATTGGTCCTAGGGCCATGAAAAAAGTATTTGAACGATTCTCATTATCAACCTCAATGAACGTCACCGTACTGGGATTATTCTTCTTTAGAATATTGAAATAGTTGGTCAATCTATCATAACTAAGTTCAAGTGAACCCCTTAATAGCTCTAAAGTACATTCTCTAGCCATCCACGCTCTATAATAATTTATATCTATTCCCCTGACGAATCTCATTTTGAATGTTCGAAGGTCTGTATATAACGTTAGGATCCTCAATATGTGTTTTCCAATCACCCAACAACTAGCTTGTCTATGATCTTTGTGGTGAACATCCAATGAACAATTATGGTAACATAAATACTTTCGAATCTCAAATTCATCACTTTCCTTCAATCGTGTTGCCCGCAAACGCCATTTGCAAATTTCCTCAACACAAACTACTACATATGTACTCTTATTTGACTTAGTAACCTTAAATTCAAAAGAGTTTCTTAAAGCAAGCATTTGTAGTAAAGTCTGGAGATTATTCTTGTCGCGAAAAATTTGGTTAATGTGTACATCATCGGCGTCAGGAATCTTAACTGATGTTTCACAAGGATTCGAACAAACTACAACTTGTGAAATGTTAATAATCTCATCTGCCAATGTAGACGATGTATTATGAGTAACATTGTCTACATTCATCACATGAAAATCATCTTCATGATTATGACGTACTATTTTCACCCCATCCCAGTAATCATTACTTGTAAAGTTCACACAATCATTTTCACAATTTTGATTAAATGGAGATAATGATTCCATATGATTGTCACCAGACTTATCTTTTTGCATATTGCATCCATCCATATCTTCCACACTATCCTGATTTTCCTGAATATTTACCATATCAAACTCTACGTCTTGTTAATAATCAACATAACCCTTTTCCACAAAGGTTACACAAATTGGAACTTGGTTGTGCAAAGAGAGAAACCAACTAACATCCCTATCGTAATTAATCTTCATTGGCGAAATTGATAATTTTGCCATGCTAGGTATAAGAAATTTCATCTCGATGTCATACATGACATAATCAACCTTAACCACTTTTCTGACTTCCTCATACTCCATGTGGGAAATATCTTTTGACATAAAAATATTTGTTGCAGTGTTTTGATAATTCCATATCCATTTCCAAATCTATCCACCTTGATCACTCTTTTCAAATTTAACTAAATAACAAATGACAATCATGCACCAGAGTCCATATCTACAATTCACCAAAATATGTGTAATATATTATTCTATTAATTATCAAAACAAAATAGTATAAAATAGAGTTTCAATAATAAACAAAATGCAACGAATATTGTTATATAACAAGTTTAAATTAGATATAAAAAAAGGGCATTATGTAGTTTAAAACGTGTATTTACCATTTACATTTGTTTAAAATAATATAATGCTATAAAAGAATTGAGGAACAACTACTTTGCAAACAACTACATCAATACCACCATTATCAAATTAAAAGGAAAAATTACAAGAAGAACTTATAAGGTGCATTTTTATAAGCAATCAAGCTGCATATATATTAAGTTTTACATTAAATTTGATATTCTTGTGAAGTGAATTTTCTTTAAACATTGATCTTCACAACTCTTTAACAATCAATGTCATAGATTTTAACAACGCTTGGAATGTCAATCTTAATGTACACCAAATGTATACAACTAGTTTAATCCTTTTATAAGTCATGTAACTCATCAAATGGGCTTAGAAAGTAACATGTGGCTTAATCGTGACTATTGATGTTGGGTCCGTTCATCTACTATTATTTTTAAGGTTTGTTTCGTTCCAGAATATTCAGCAGACACACTCTTTCTCTTCATCCGTATTGAGAGAATAGCTAGAGTTACATATTTTCTCCTTTCCTCTTTTTTGATTTTTAAGAAATTGACGAGAAATTTGTGTAGTGTGTGTAATGCTTTGTCCATAAAAGGAGTCCCTTTTCAATTTCTGTTGCCAGAAATGTTCATTAGTATAACCGGTGAAGGAAATTGTTGGTAGAATATTTTTTTCTTGATTCTTGAGTAGTGTTAGGCCTCTTACCCTTTTTTGGTCTACTGGACATAATAAGCCCATGTTTGACATCCATTAAATTAAAATTCTTTTTTTTTTAAACTCGTTTTTAATCACATTCACATAATAAAATATTTTGCAACTAAATCCAAAAATTGTTAGTATTTTTTAATCACACACTCTTCAAAAAAATCATTATCCCAAAAATATTATTAATCCAAACATTAAAAATTGAAAGAAGGGGGGCCAAATGGGAGGGGGGGACTCCTTAGATCTTGGTGTTAATGCAGGCCAAAGATACCTAGGCATGGCATAGGGTCTCAAACATTTGAGAGGCCACAACAGAAGTGATTTTTTATTTTTTTGCCTTTTCGGCTTTTCACCTTCTCCTATAAATTTTTGCCACCGTCTGTAAATTTTTGCACCCCAAGAAGCAACTTGTCATTAAGGTTTGTAAATTTTTGCCTTCTCCATAAAAGTCAATAGATATGATTTTTACGTTTTAATTGACATACAGAAAAAATTGGGGGTGCTTGCTGATTTCATTTTTCAATTTTGCAAAATATTAATTAAAACATGATTGATCTAATATTTCTGAATAAACATTTTCGAAAATAAGATTTTTGACATTTTAAGTGTTTTCAATGAAAATTCTAAAAACACTCCTAATATGGAAAACAAGCATTTAAATAAAAATTTTAAAACTAAAAATATAAAATTCTAACAAATATAATTTGAAAAATAAAATTCAAAAAAATAAAATTGATAAATTCTAAAAAATTGAAAAAAAAAAATCTAAAATTCTTAGAAAATAAAATTCTAAAAATTAAAAATAAAAATAATTCAAATGTTTAATGATTATTTACATAAAAATTCTAAAAAAATATTTAAATGAACACGGATAAAATATTCTCAATCCACATTATTAATTGTTATTTTTATTTCCTATATTCTAAACTCGATTTATTATTATTATTATTATTATTATTATTATTATTATTATTATACTTTTGTAGCAAAAAAAAGTATTATAAGATTCATTAACTTTAATATCATAAATATTTTGAGAAAAATCGAACGTATTTTTCAATTTTCTATTTTGAGAAATAATTTTTTAAAATGAGAAATCCAAACACATTTTTAACAATATTAAAATATACCTTCAAAATAGAAAACTGAAATACAAATCAAATGAGCCTTTAGGGTTTAATAAAAATGTTTTACAACTTATAAAATTCAAAATCATTTATTGATTTTTGTTTATTAACAGTTTTTCTGAATTTGAAGGTCCAAAGGAAGTCAACCCCACCAATCGATGGAGTCAGAAATATGATAATATTTTTGAGTTTTTATTTTAATTTGAAAAGGCTTAAAACTATTATGATGCTAGTTTGAAGTGTTCTTGCATTAGCATTAAAAGTTAATTGAAGCATAACAAGAAAATGACATTATTAATGGAATAAAATTATTTGTTGAGTGGAAAGTTTTAAGGGAAACTGATAGCCCAAAAACAACTAATTAAGGTGGGGTGAGATGAGATGGTTTTTAAAACGTTTTCGAAAAATTAATCTAAATTCAACCAAGTAAAAGCTAAATATATTAATTCAATTAATAAGCGCAAATATGAAAACGATAAGTAAAATAAAAAAGAGGATGCAAACAATATAATTATGGACGTTCGATCCAAAATAATGATTTACATCCTCCATTACCAAGCTTATCGGCACGAGCATGACATTTTCACTATATTGATTGACTTATGGTGCAATCCAACCTTTAAAATACTTTCGGTGACTTACAAATAAGGATCATCGATCCTTGTACAATATTGAGTTTTACTGGACTTCAATACGACCTACAAATTTAAAGATGAATGATTTTACAATTTGGGTCTTTTCTTTTAATACACAAGTTAAGTATAAAGAGAGAAATATATTAGATGAGAAAACTTTGATGAAAAAGATGATTTTCAGAAGTTGATGTAATCAATCAGAAGTTTTCGAAGTAAATGTTTGAAAATTTAAAAAAGATGTAAGATTAAAGGGTTTTGCTCTAGTATCCCACTTTAATGGTCTTAAAAAATGTTTTATTAAATACAAATAGTAGAGGTATTTATAAAGTTCAAAACGTCAAAATGTTTGGGGGTTTAGATGACTCGTCCGGTTGACCGCCTCTTATTCAAATGATCAATATAGTCGTTTTTATAGAAAAATTAGAGGTCATAATGGCCAAATTTTGGACTGTTGGAAACTTTCGATCGACCATCTCTTTTGGCAGGTTGACCGCCTCTTTTGATAGGTTGAACGCCTCTTCCGGTTAGTCGACCACCCGACAGTTCAATCTTTTTACGTTTTGACCCCATTTGTTCCGATTTGAAGGTTTTGAAAGCATTGACTTTTGAAAAGTATTTTTAACTAACTGTTTAAGACGAAAAAATGTTTTTCAAGTCAACACATCATTTTTAAAAGTCATTTTTACATTTAACCAAATCATTGTATTTGAATGACTTTTAATGCACATTTTTAACGAATAGAAGGATTTTTAGTTTAAGCATTCATTACCAAATATCAAAATATTTGCACATTTACACTTTATCTAAGAAATCAAGTCATTGATCTTGCTCCGAAGTTTGAATCTTAAGTTTTTGAATGTGTGACTTCAATCTAGACTTCCTTCATGGGTCCGATTTGTAATAATAGTTTTTGATCTTTTGACGACAATCGATCAAATTTTCATAGTATGCTCTGAAAAACTATAACCACTTAAATTCAACTTGTTAATAAACAAAATTAAATTGTTTGTTATAATAAAAACTTTAGGGTTTTCATCAACCATATGTCAACAATTTTTCCCTTTTTGAATATGACAAACAAGATAATTTACAAAGTAATATTGAACAATTGATAAAAAAATATAAATCTTAAATTTTGCATGTAATCCATATATTCCCCTTATCTTTTACAAACCAATAGCCATTTATTTTAAAGCATATGTTTATCAAGACAAACATTTTTTTATCATATCCATCTATCATCACATTTTCATCAAGCATGTCATCTCATATATTTCTCCCTTTTGTCATAAGCAAAAAGATATAATATTTAAGATCGAAACACAACCATAGGAAACAATATAAGTTTTCTCCTTTAAGTAAGCACATGAAGCCAAAAAAAGTGCAAAATATAGGATATCGCATACATAGGCAAGTCAAAGCATAAGCTTACAAAAAGTAAGGATACAAAGAGGTTAAATCAACATAAGGACAAAAATACATATGCATAAAGTCACATCTAAGAGCGTAATGAGTGCATTGCCTCCTATTGAGCGTTGTAGTAAGCATAAAAGACATCGTATTAAGCTTGCATGATCATCGTTTGTTGAGCTTCACTTACATCTTGATGAACTTGCATTCGATGAAGCATCCTTGACAATTTTCATGCATTTAAGAGTATGAGTATTGATAATTTCGGTAGGACAGAGTAAAATGAAGACCTCATCATTTAAAGGGATTTCGAAAGGTTTAAAATTCTTAGAAAGAAGCATGACAAAGGGTAAAGCTTTGATGTGAGTGGTGGAGTGGGCGATTTTCATGTGACCAATGACAATTGTTGGAAAATCTAATTTTCGCCCGACTAAAAGGAATCAAGATGAAATAGTTCGAAGTGAGTAAATTCGTCAAGATGACTTTTCCTAGGAAGAATAACATGGGCAATGATGATGTGTAAAACTTTACATGGTAAAGTAAGTTGGTTTGAACTAAGTTTTATCGGTGTTCAAAATTTTTCTCGGTCACTCTACGACATGCAATAATAGGATTATAATAGTCATATGTTGGGTGGGCTATATGACAATACACTTGATTTGCACATTCTTCGAACTCAAGAGAGTGAACGTAAAAGAGCTTTGGTAATTGTAATCCTTTTTCCTTTGAGAAAACAAGAAGTGCTACCCGTACGAGGAGTATAAACCATATTTTTAAAAAAAAAATTCATAAACTTAGGATATGCAGTTTCTTCCATAGATGCAATCGAGACCCAACCATGCTTACGAAGAATTCTTCTAGATGATATACAAGTGCGTGCTTAAAGAGTAAAATCCGCAAAATCTACAATCTTACCTATAAAGATGGATGATTTATCAAAACGATTGTCCGACACTTCAGTTCATCCTTCGATAAATTTTCCAGTATTTTGACCCTTGGTATGATAAAAAAAAAAATGGAATAAAGAAAATTCAGAAGGCGGTCGACCGTCAAAGTGAGAGAAACTAAAGTTGTAGTGGAAGAAAAATAGGGATCTTAAGAGTTTCGAAGAGAAAAAGTAAAGGATTTTTGAAATATTGGTGAGATCTTGAAGATTAATGGTGGATATGGTGAATTTGGAGGTAGACCTATGGAGATGAAGAAGAAAAGTGAGAGAAATGAGGGTTGGAAGAGTTTAGAAAATGGAAAATCCCTACGGTCCGATCGACTGGACTCCTTTTTTTAAAAAAACTTTCTAGGTTTCCAGTTGACCACTTCCAGTCAACTGGATGTCGTTCGTCCCCTTTTTTGTTTCAAACTTTCTGGGTTTCCGGTTGACCACTTTTGGTCGACTCGTTGTTGTTGATAGGAATGTAAAATGCATATTTTTTCCTTCTTATTTTATGCGCTCGTATGTTTATTTTGTGCCAAAATGTACTCATTACGTTCACATTTTGATTTAGGTGGCAATTCTATGGATATAGCGTAATTTGGAAGAAATATGTGAAAAATGACCAAAATGGAAGAAAGTGAAAGTTTAAGTACTAAAGTGCAAATATTCTAAACTTGTTTCTAACATTGTGATGAAAATTCGAGAGTATTAGAGGTCAATTGGATGAAGAAATGATTCAAAGGGGTGAAATATGGCCAAGACATTTTCACATATCAACTTTCAAGCTGAAAAATTTTGCATCGATTTTCAGCCTCATATTGAGACCGATTTTGGACATTGTAAACAATCGAATTTGAAGATGGTCTCTGAATCAAAGTTTTAACCCTTTGAGTTAGCTTTACAACACATCTTGAATCGCTTTAATCGGATATCGAAAGAAGAAGTTATGGCCAAAATACGGAAAGCTATTCGGAGGAAGTTTCGTAAAACCATGCGGCCGCAAGCCTTTAATTCCATGCGGCCGCAAGCCTCTAAACCATGCGGCCGCATGGTTCATTTCCGGGATGAAAATTCTGCTTTCCTAATTTCAATCAAACACTTATGGAAACAAATATTTCTACACTTTATAATCCCTAGAACAGAACCAGAACGTACAGAACGCCTCCAACCTATTTTCTCTCTATTTTTATTAGATTTATCACGTGTAACTAAACCTTTACACTTGGTTGAAGGAGATTGAAGCCTCAAAACCACATATTGTGAGATCTAAATGATTTTTCTTAATTTAATTCATATTTTTGAGTATTGAATATTTTCTGCACTTATTTTTATGATTGTTATGTTTAATTTCTAGGAGGCTTACTAGTTTATTATTCGTCGCAATCTACATCTAAGTTAAATATCAAATTCGTAATTGTTTGATCCCTTTAACTTGTGAAGCACTAGGATTTGATGATTTTCTGCGATAGAGGTTATTAAATTTTAAGAAGAATGTTTAAATAGATTGAATGCAACCGCAGGTGTTTGTGTTATCTAGTTCATCGATTTTTCTATTGTGTAAAGCTGTTATTAAATTAAATCTTGAGCGCTGGTTTGGGGTTATTTAATAATTAGGGTTAATTAGAATGTAAGTTTCTAACTAACTAAAATTAAGGAGAAATAGGAAAATTATTCCAATGATGAATATTCAAAATATGAATTGAATTATCCTTGCATCTATGATCAATTGTGGATTTTCGAAGATGGATATTGACTTGGACCAAGGTTAGTCTTTTGATTGCTTTCGTTAATTTAGTTTTCATTGTTATTAATTGCGTTATTTATAATTGTTTGCATACAAACCCCCCCAATCATTGTACGGAGTATAAACTATTGAATTACGCACTTTTCGTGGGATCGACACTTACTTCCACTACTACATTAGTTTTAGAGATTTAAGGACTATTTTTAGATGCCTACGACAGCACACCAGTTGTCCCTTTTTAAAACACTATACTTAACTAAACATATAGTAAAAAAAAATCAAGTAAGAACACGTAGTATGAATTTAGTTTAGCCATGTATTTCGAACTCATCAATAATGCCCAAACCTCTTTGGTCATGTGAGAAACATTCAAGCGCTAGATGTTTAGTGAAGATATCGGCCAATTGATTTTCCGTATTTATAAATTCCAATACAATATCTCATTTTTTTTTTGCATGATCTCTTCGAAAATGATGTCTAATCTTAATGTGCTTGGTCCGAGAGTGCAAGATGGGATTTTTTGATAAATATTTGGTACTAGTGTTATCACACATGATAGGTATATGATTAAATGATAAGTAATAATCACTAGGGGTTTGTTATATCCATAGTGTTTGTGCACAACAACTAGTGGCCGATATATATTTGGCTTCAGCGGTAGATAATGTAACGGAGTTTTTGTTTCATGACACGAGTGCAAAGCTTAAAAAATGACATGTTTGCTAATGCTTTTGTGATTAATGGTGCAACCGGCCCAATTGGCACCCGAATAGTTAAGTAAGTCAATGTATGTGCCCTTTAGATATCAAAGGCATAGGTTTTAGTGCCACTAAAATATCTAAAAATTCTTTTTACAGGACTAAGGTGTGATTTTTTAGGATTTGATTGAAATCTAGCATATAAACACACACTAAACATAATATTGGGTCTACTTGCAATTAAGTAAAGAAGAGATCCGATAATACCTCTATATTTAGTTACATCAACGAAAATACTTTGATCATCTTTGTTCAATTTTGTGGATATGCTCATCGGAGTGTTTATTGGCTTCAAATCTTCCATTTCAAACCTCTTGAGCATGTCCGATATATAATTATGTTGACTGATGAATATCCCATCATTAGTTTGTCTAATTTGGAGTTTAAGAACTAATTCGAGTTCTCCCATCATGCTCATTTCGAATTCCTTACTTATACATTTAAAAAAAAAATCACATAGAGAGATATTAGTCCCACCAAAAATAATATCTTAAATAAAATTTGAATGATTATCATTTCATCCTTTTTGGTTTTGATAGAGAGGGCATTATCCGCTTTCCCTTTTGAAAAATCGTTTGAAATAAGTAATTTCCTCAATTTGTCATCCCAGGTTCTAGGAGTTTGTTTTAAACTGTAAAAAGCTTTTCTAAGTTTTAAAAATAATCCGGATATTTGTGATTTTTAAAATCGGATGGTTGATCTACTTAAACTTCCTCTTGAATATAGCCATTTAGAAATTCACTTTTGAAATCTATTTGATAAAGAGTGAATCCTTTGGCAAGCAAATGCAAGAAGCGTGCGAATAGATTCTAATCTAGCAATCGGTGCAAAAGTTTCCTCAAAATCGACGCGTTCTTCTTGATTGTAACATTAAGCAACTAATCTAGCCTTGTTATGCAAAATTATTCCGTTTTTATCTTTCGCTTATTTCTAAAAATCCACTTTTCACTGATAACAGTTTGATCATTTGGTCTAGCGACTAAATTTCAAATATGATTTCTTTCAAATTGATTTAGCTCCTCTTGCATAACTAGAATACAAAATTTATCGAACTCGACTCTTTGAAGTTTTTTAGTTCAATTTGTGAGATGAAAGAACAACTATTAATATGATTTTTTGTAGAAGCTCTAATAATTATACCTTTGGATGGATCACCAATAATTAGTTATTTTGGATGAGAAGGAACAAACTTTCATGCTTTTGGTAGAGTACGATCATTTGGTATTTCAGAAGGTTTTATTTCACTTTGTTGAACGTTTGATTTTTTCTTGTGTTCATCTATTGAATTTTCCTTTTTTTGATCTTGAATATTTATTTGTTCGAAATGAATTTCCAATCCTATATTATTAGTAATAACTTTCTCACGATTAAGATGATTAGTTTCATCAAAAGTAATATGCATAGATTCTTCAACAACTAGAGTTTTTTTGTTGAAGACTCTATAAGTTTTGCTAGTCAAAGAATATCGTAGAAAGATTCTAATATCAGATTTTGAATCAAATTTTTCAAAGTTTTCTTTTGTGTTCGAAATAAAGCATTTGCAACCAAATACTTTGAAATAACAAATATTTGGGTTTCTATTTTTCCAAAACTCATAGGGAGTTTTAGTTATCTTTCGACTAACTAAAACTCTCTATTAACAATGTAGCAAGCAGTATTAACGGATTTAAACCAAAAATATTTTAGCAAGCTATTTTCATTAAGCATAGTCCTAATAATTTCTTGTAATATGCGATTTTTCATTTCTATTACACCATTTTGCTGAAAAGTTTTAGAAGCCAAGAAGTTGTGTTCATATCCATTTTCATTAAAAAAATTATCAAAGGCAATATTATCAAATTCTCCATTGTGATCACTTCTAATAGTTGTAAGAGAGTATTATTTTTCATTTTGAACATTTTTACAAAAATATTTAAATACATTCAGAGTTTCTTCTTTCAGATTTAAAAATAAGACCCAAGTAAATCTATAAAAGTCATCGACAATAACGAATGTATAATGTTTACCATCTAAACTAGCGGTTCTAAAGGGTCCAAAAAGGTCCATGTGGAGAAATTGTAGCAGTTTTGTAGTTGAAAAGTATAGTTTAGATTTAAAAGAGTTTTTCACTTGTTTCCCAAATTGACAAGTATTACAAATTTTATCTTTCTCAAATTTTAAATTTGGCAAACTTTTGACAAAATAATTTTTGAAATTTTTTTAGAGAGTATCCATGCTAACATGACATATTCTCCTATGCCACAACCAAGTATCATCTTCTAAACTTGATAAACATTTTTCATCGCTTTCAAATTTGATATTAATGATATAAATATCTTTACTTCGACTTCCTATAAGCATCACCTCTTTTGATGTTGCATTCTTGATGAGGCATTTGAAAGAATCAAAATTTATATGATATCCTTTATCACATAATTGATTAATACAAAGAAAATTTTGTTTGAAGTTATATAATAATAAAATGTTTTCAATTGAAGGAAAAGTATGATTATCAATGTTTTCAATTCCAATGATTTTTCCTTTTGCATTACCTCCAAATGTGACAGGACATTCATACTTCTTTTTGAAATTTTATAGTAAAATTTTATATCCTGTCATTTGCTTTTTATTTTCTTTGGTACCTACAAAAATAATTTAATTTTTGTTTTTGGGACCTATACAAGTTTGGATCTTTGACAATTTTAGTGGATTCTTGAATCCATTTGTTCTTACTTTCAAAGTGCAGCCTTTGTTTTATTATACAATTATAAGTAATATGTCCACCTTTATTGCAAAAGCTATATGTAGTGTTTGAAAGAGATAAGTTTGATGCTTTGACTAATAAATTTTTGAAAGATATTTATTTCAAAAATGGTTTATGAATACTTCTTGTTTGTAAAAAACACATTTTTGATCACCAAGCATTAAATCAAAGTTATTTTTATCTTGAGTGAATTTGTAAATAAGCTTAGTTAGATCTTCAAACTTTTCTTTTAAATAAGATTTTTCTTTAAAATGATAATCAACATTTTCATTTTTAAGATCCTTTTGAGTTTCTAAAATTTTCTTCATTTCATTTTTCAACAAGTAGTGTTTCTTTTTAAGAATATAGTGATTTAATGCAAGCTTTTCAAATTCCTCAAGAATTTCATCATAAGAGGTAGATAAATCATTACATAAAAATTCTCAATAGGATTTACCTCATCTTCAATTGCTAAAAGCACATGTTCTTCTTGACTATCATTTTCACTGCGATCATCATAGTCGCTTTCTTCACATGTTGCTTGAAATGCATTTTTTCTTAGTGCTCCTCTTCTCGATTGGCCTCTTGGTTCTCTTATGATCGGGTTTGTCACAATCATAACAAATGATTTTCCTACTTCGTTCTTTACCCTTTTCTTCTTTCCTTGGGAATCTTCCATTATTTTGAAAACCTCTCCATTTTTTGACAAGAAGAACTAGATTATCGAGTTCTTCATAACTCATATTTTCACTTGTAGTTCGTTCTTCAATTACCGATTTTAAAACAATTTAGCACTTAGAAGGCTCATTTGATTCATCTTTTCTTTTCCTAATTTTTCCTTAGTTTCAGCGTTGTTGAGCTCATAAATAATCAAAGTTTCATAAAGTTCTTCCAATGGATATGAGTTGGTATCTTTGGTATTCTCTATCAACATCCTTAATGAGTTCCAATCTTCTGATAATGACATAAACATTTTACTTACAAGCTCACCATTAGTAAATTTACGATCAGGACCTTTTAGGCCGCTAACAATGTCAGTGAAATGAGTAAGCATGCCAACAATAGGTTCATCGTGTTTAATAAAAAAGTTTTCAAATTCTTTGACCAAAAGATTTCTCTTGGTTCATTTACTTTACTAGTGCCAAATGAGTAATTTCTAATACGTGCCAAATATCATATGCGGAATTGCACATTCTAATACGATTAAATTCATTTTTATCCAAGGCGCAATCAAGTAGAATTTTGTCTCTAGCACTTAAAGATAATTTTTTTTTTTTTTTTATCGTCCTCATTATACTCCTCTCTAGGAGTTGGAATGATTTGATCATCATCCTAGTTTACCAATAATTATAATGCGTGTCATCAAAAAAGGTGGACGATTTGTAAAATTCCCCTAAAGACTTTGAAGATTGTGGTTAGTCATTACTCAAGATTGTTAAATCTTTAAATTCAAAATGAGCACCTTGCTCTAATACCAATTGATAGCCTAAGAATAACTAACTAAGAGGGGGTGAATTGGTTTTTAAAAATATTTCGAATAATTAATCTAAATTCAGCCAAGTAAAAACTAAATAGATTAATTAAAATAATAAACTCAAATATGAAAGCGATAAGTAAACAGGAAGAGAATATGCAAACGATATAATTGTGGAGGTTCGATCCAAAGCAATGATCTACGTCCTCTGTTACTAAGCTCTCCGATATGAGTAATGCATTTTCACTATATTAATTGACTTATGGTGCAATCCAACCATTTACAACGCTTTTGGTGACTTATAAACAAGGATCACCGATTCTTGTATAATATTGAGCTTTATGGACCTTAATATGACCCACAAGTTTAAAAATAAATGATTTTACAATTTGGATCTTCTCTCTTAATAATATACACAAATTAAATATAAAGAGAAAAATAAGCTAACACTTAAATGAATAGTAATGAATGAAACTCAAGTATAATATGAGAGAACTTTGGTAAAAAGATGATTTTCAAAAGTTAATTCAATCAATTAAAAGCTGTCAAAGTTAAACTCAAAGAGTTTTTCTCATGTAATTCTCACTTTAATGCTCTTAAAAAATATTTTATTAAATGTAATAAGTAGATATATTTATAGAATTCAAGATGTCAAAACATCTGGAGTTCGGATGACTCGTCTGGTCGACCACCTCTTGTTTGGATGACCAATATATGTATTTGTACAAAAAAATAAGAGGTCGAAACGGTCAAATTTTGTACTGTTGGAAACTCCGAGTCAACCGCCCGATAGTTCGGTCTTTTTACATTTTGAACCCCTTCATTCCAATCCGAAAGTTTTGAAATGTATGGACTTTGGAGAGTATTTTTAACTAACTTTTTAAGATATAAAAATATTTTTCAAGTCCAAATATCATTTTTAAAAGTGGTTTTTACATTTGATCAAATCATTGCATTTAAATGACTTTTAATATATAGAAGGATTTTGAGTTTAAGCATTCATTACCAAATATCAAAGTGTTAATACATTTACACTTTATCTAAGAAATCAAGTTCTTGATCTTACTCCGAAGTTTGGCTCTTAAGTTCTTGAATGTGTGACTTCGATCTTGATGATACGAACCCACGTATCAATGGTAACTATGAAACCCATACATGATTGATTCAACCCAAGAAAGTTAAGAAATCAACGTTTAACCTTGATTCAAAAATATTGAATCGGGAAATAAACATAATCGCCGACAATATGTTGATCCCATGATTATAAGACTTAAGAATCTCACTCGATCTATTTGAACGTCACAACAAATAATCTTGATGAGTTCAAAATTAATTCATTGAAGAACGAGAAGAAAGCAATATATCTTACAATAATATATCTCAAATTGTGTATTTTACAATAAATAGAAAGAGTTCTATATAGGGAACCCATAAAACCAAACTAAAGCGAAATTAAACTTTAAAAATAACAAAGTATATTACAATATAGAGTTTTCACTAAAATAGAAGATTATACGAAATTTGAAAAATTCGCGTCCAAAATTGTACTATGTGGCCGTATAGGCTTCTTGCATGCGATCGCATAAACCAATGACAGCCTTCAATTTTGATTCGGTATAGAGGCATGCAGCCGCACCCACTTTTGTAATATGATGTCGTATAGTAATCTGTCTTGCCTCCAAGTTTTGAGTTCTTGATTCCAAAGCATTCCAATTTGTTTCCACTCCCATGTCCAACATAAAATTTGGTTTTCAGCTTGTTAACTTCACCCTCTTGGACTCCATAACTTGAACGAGTGATTTCATGGCTTCATTAACTCTATTTGATCTTGAATTCGCCCTTAGCATTTTCTCAACATATATCGAACCTTCGATAGTTTGTTGCCTTCCTTGGATCACATCACTTGACATCCTTCATGGGTCCAATTTGTGATGATAGTTTTCGATCTTTTGACGATCATCAATCAATTTTTCATAATATGCTTTAAAAAAACTATTACCGCTTAAATTCAATTTGCTAGTAAACAAGATTAACTTGTTTGTTATAATCATAATTTTAAAGTTTTAATCAACCATATGTCAACAAAAACGGTGCCTAAGGAAATTAATGTAACAATTATGTGTTATATTATATAAAGAGAATGAATTATTGTTTGGCAAATGTGTGGAATGCTTATAGAGTTTTATTAACTATTCACGTCATTGTTGCCTTTGTCATAAAAGGTTTTTTAAATTTGAAGTTAATTAAATCTTATCTTCGATCAATCAATTAGCAAGAGAGATTGAAGAATTAGCTATGAATTCTATCAAAAAAATACGTTGAAATTTTTTTATTTGAGTAGTTTGATCACTAATTTTGTATCTAAAATGTGAAAAGGCTAAATATTATGCTATTATAATATCCCGGGTAATTAGAGGCGCTTTAATTTACAACTCTTTTTTTTTTTTTTAATTGTACAAAGTCTTCATTTAAATATTAATATATTTGATATTTAAATTTTTAGGTATTGCTACACTTGTAAAAAAAAATTACGTTTAATATCTGAAATTATCAGGGTCGACCCCGTGTTTGTGTGTTCTTATTTTTTCTTTGATTACTCGTTAATTTGGTGGTAGATTAATGTGCACTTTCTGTCAATATGTTTATAAACAAAAATGTTTTAACTTTTATTTTCTTCATTGTGTAAAGATTTATATCACCACAAACATAAATCAAAGAAAGTGTTAAATTCAAAGGAGGAGTTAAAGTACTTAAAGTGACGTAGTATAGTCGTAAACTCCAATTTGTTAGGATTTTTTAAAATTTATTTTTCATTAGATTCACTTTTAATCCCACCTACTTCCAATAAAATAATTTTAAATGAGAATTTATAAAAAAAAATCTATATTTTAACCACACAAAGAAATAACTTTTCATAAAATCTGTTATCAAAAGCCTGTTTGACCCCCCCCCCCTCCCCCCCCCCCCACCTTTTTTGTTTTTTTTTTTATGAAAATGCGTTTTGCAATAGTAATTTTGATAGAAAATGTGTGGTTAATAAATAAGAATTTTTTTTGAATTTATGTATAATATTATTTTATTTAAAGAATGTGATTAAAAAATAAAAGAGAGAAACGTATTTTGGAAATCATATGGACTACATTAAATCAACCCTAAATATGAAATTAAAGGGGTTAATTTCACAAACTGTCACCGAACTTACCTAAAAATTACAAAACGGTCACTAAAGTTTAAAACTTGTAGCAACGACCGCTGAAGTTTCAGGCACTTTCACAAACGATCACTGAACTTACTATTAGGACTGTTATAACATTAATTCAAACTTAAAGGACAAAAACATGTGAACATAGAAGCTTGAGAACTTCAAGTGCAAATCTCTTACTGTTAAGGCCCAAACCAATAAAAATCTTTAAAATCACCATAACAAAATGGTATTACAGCTTTATAACATACAACGATTCACAATCTTCCACATCTCATAAAAAAATAGAGTTCGTTGACAAAAAAACATATAATAGACTTCAACCGGTGTCATTTTATCATCAAGTTGTTCTATGCTTTGCTAAGAGTTGCCGTTGAGTTCGAACTTTCACTAGCTCTTGGCCTTCGCTTAGGTATAGATCCCTTCCTATTGAAATTGGTTCTTGGTTTTGGTACGAAGGACATCGAACCACCAAACCATGTATGTTTAGCATTGTCAATAGGTTGGGAAAGAAAATGCCGCACTACACATTGTTCGATTCTAGCAGTATTAGTCGGTTGTGAATAGGCAAATTGTTGTCCAAATTGTATATTTAAACATCACTCCATCATAAATAAATAATGATATAGAAGCTAAAATCAGACAACCCTTATAACCATAAATTATATACGTAATTACCATAGTTGGTTCAACATTTGCTCTTACATCTTCCCATGCCCTCGGACCATTTATGTCCTCCTACAATTTATGAAAATGATGTCAACCAACATAATAAATAAAACAAAAATAGGATATACATATATGACTATGACTTAGTATATACCTCATTTGTTGTGTAGCTTGCCCGCGAATCATGGTTCGAGCGGTATCTTTTATTGTGCCCATTTTGACTGCAAATACTACATTTCAATTTCTTCTTGCCATCACCTCTCCTATCAATATTCTTCATCTCCTCTTCGAAGCCACTTGAAGGCCACATTTTGGTCCATTTATAGGATATGTTCAATTCTCGTAAGCTTTGAAGTAATTGCAATTTTGTAGCTCTTGTCCACAGACTGCAAAGGATCCTTACCCACTCACATATGCTCGCTATTGTGTGTGGACATGGCACACCCGTTAGATCCCACTTTCTACATGAGCATGTCTTCTTTTGTAAATCTACCACAAATTTACCATCAGAATAAGGCCCAGAAACTTGCAATTGCGTTTTCCTATTGAATATTGCTTTCCACGAAAAAGAATCGTGTGTACTAATTTCAAGTTTCTTTAAAATTTTTGGACATATATTGCTAGTACTCCTTGCCATCAAATCGTGGCGTTTGTACATCTGTACCATCACCTTGTTTTGAATTGATTGAATGAGAGTCAAAGTATTATTCCCCCTCACTTATTTTATGTAGTTGTTAAAGCATTCACAGAGATTGTTTAACAAAATGTCACATTTGAAAGTCATCATGAAATGGGACTTCAACCATTGCTTAGCTGATTTGGCACATAACCACTCTCAGACAGGTTTCTCATCCTCCTTAATTTTGTCCATCTAATATGTAAACTCAGCCAAGGAAGTGGACTTAGTTGTTCTCCACAACATATCCCTAAGTTTTAGCTCTTTAAAGTCTTTGCGAAAGAAGTTGAAGTACATATGCCTTATACAAAATCGATGCTCGGCCATTGGAAACAACTTGAATACCATATGCTCCAACCTTTTCTGTCTATCAAACATAGTAGTGACTCCATATGCATTTTCGAGCATCAAATCTTTCCCCAACAGTCTCAAAAACCATGACCAGGTAGCATTACTTTCAGTTTCAACAATGGCATGCACGATTGGGTATATACAATCATTCCCATTAGACATGTCAAAACGAATGGGCCAACCCGAACCGGCCCACCTGCAAGCTTAATCAGCACGAGCCCGATAGTGCTATCAACCCAACCCATACTGGTTTTCGGTCCAAATAAAGCCCACATCATAATATGATATAGAAGATCGAATTGGGCCATAAGCCCACCACTATTTGACTTTGATGGATTTTTTCAATAAAAAATGAATTATCTGACTTCTCATATCTCATTAATAATAATAAAAAAATCATTTGATTGACAAATGACAAGCCTACCATTTTAGGCTTGTCAATTCTCACGGCATTTAATGCAAAAAGATAGTGTGCGGAGAGAGAAGTTTTTCTCCCTTTTTTAACTATATATATATTATTTTTACATGGGTCAATTGGTTAATCATCTGGCCTTTGTACAAAAATCGGACCGGCCCAATATTATAGATAGGCAACTCATGAAGTAGCCCAATCTGGTTACGGGCCGATTCTTGGCCCGGTCCATTTGAGAGTGGGCTTAGCTAGGTCGAGCAAGCCCACCCATTTCGACATGTCTAATTCCCAGCAATACCCACCGTAGCAAGTGATTGACCACTAAATTTCCTTTTAAGAAGCACCCATCTATGCAAATAACGGGTCTACAACAACCTAAAAAGCTATTTTTGCAAGCATCGAAGCAAATATAAATCGCCTTAAACAGAAGCTCGTCTAAAGATTGTATAACAGTTGGTTCTGGGCTTGTTCTCTTAACCTCACTTGCATACAAACCCAACAAACCAAATTGCCAACTAGCTATCCTCTAAACAACTCCTTAGCGTATCTCCTAGCCCGCCATGCCTTTGTGTCACTAATCTCTACACCATACTCTTTCAAAACAATCGTCGTAAACAATTTCACATCCCACTTTGGCACAATAATAAAGGTCTCAATGCATCTACGGGCTAACCAACATGCAGATACACTTATATTTTTCAATGCTCTACTACATGTATGATTCCATTCGAACAATCTAATCTACCACGATGAAACTTCCTCCAACGGGGAAGCCCAAATATGCCATGGACACTTTTTTCTTTACAATGACCTCCTAATCTATATCTATCATTATAAGGGCAGATCATCTCAAACCTATTATGAATGCCGAAGTTTTTAACCACAGCCTTTACCTCCTTTTTTGACCTAAAAGAGAATGTTGACTTCTTTACCAAGGCTATAATCGGAATCATTGAAGGTTGTGTATTCTTTATCCGAATCACTGTTCAAATAACCTACACAATATGAGATTATAAATTTGCTTAGCAGACCATTTGTTAAATATAAAAATTTGTAAGAATCTACTGACTTCTGAAATTTACTACACAAACGTTTAAAAGCAAAAAAAAAGACCCAATAATCCAACTCACGTGAACTGACAATCAAATTAATGGAGACTAAAATATAGAGGTTCGACCAAAATTACATTTAGAGGGGGTTAGAGGGGGTGAATAGGTCTAAATGCGGAATTAAAAATTATAATTAAATAGCAACAAGTTACTAATTAATTTCTATAGATGGTTAAGCATACAATCTAATTACCTTATGTTTGAATACCGCAGAATATGAAAGCAATAAATAGCAAGAGGAATGTTCAAAGAGAAACTTCAACTGGATAAAAACTTCGGACGCTTTGCTAGTCAAAATCCACTATAAACGATCGAACTTATAGTCCACTAGATAGGATGACGACACATACTTTCTGACATCCTGACTGACATTAATACAGTCCTCCTGGATCGTATGCCTTGCAACAACTCCTAACTGAGATTCGACAGCCCTTCTGGATTGTGCACTCATGTACCAACTCCTTGACTGCAATATCAAAGCTCTCCTAGATTCTAACCCCTGGCTTTGTGGATTCTTCTATCTCCTGTGGATTCTTGAAGAACTTCGCGTTCCTCAGTAAGCTTGGTATTTTCATTAACTAGAACTCATGTTTTCTCTGCCAAGTATAATCAAACCAATGAAGGTTGAAGTCTCTCGATAAATTGAAAGATGAAAATATGAAGCTCTCAAGTTCTCTCTATGCTTCAACCTTAGAACATACGTTCTGTGGCGTTCTGGTATTTATATGATAGGGTTAGGGTTGAATGGACTAGATAAAAAGCCTTGAAATCGTGATTAAAAAACTCCTAACTAACCATGTCGCTCGAGCAAAAGCTTAGTGACACTGTGCCACTCGAGTGAAGTCCAGCGACAAGAGAGCGACATAATTTCTGTTTTTGACGTTCGAGCAAACTCATGGCGATATTCTAGCGAGATTTTACTGCCGTTTTTCCTTCTCTTCCACTCTTGAACCCTAGACCTAATATGACACAGTTTCTACTATTTGCAATTAACTTCTTGACTTTTGCAACATATTAATTTTAGTCCATTTTGTTTACAGACTTGCCAGTTACATTAAATATATAAAAAGTTCCCCATTTGACATTCTGTGATAAAACTACAATCTAAAGTCAAGGTAGTAGTTAAAATATTTACAAACTTAATGACGACACAACTAATACTAACTGTCTTGATTGAACTGTGACTTTTCCTTTTTCTTTGTAAACCTATTTCCTGACACAAACAACTCAAATAACAGTGTGAAATGTATGTGAAACAATATTAAATGTAAAAGTAATTCAAGCAGTTATATCTCATAACCCCTCATTTAAATTTCATAACATAAGCTAAATTAAGATGTAGTATCAATACAACCCAACATACCGAAACGAAACATTAATACTACAAAATATCAAAACTTAATCTAGTAATACTTAAAATGTCATTTAGTGCATTTGAGTAAAAAAAAAATTTAGATACATCATGTTAAGTCAAAATAATAAAATCATACACTACTCTCCCCATTTTGTCACAAAATGACAAGGGACCAAGAATTAATATACAATAACCAAAAAACGCAGTAGTTAGCAAGCATAAGTATGATCAATTGATAGTAGCCCTTCCTACATATAGGACTCAAGTAAACATGGAGTAAATTGTACAAGTGACACATATGTGTAAAATGTCACTAATCATTTGTAAATATGACTCCAAACCTTAATTTTGTGAAAAAGGACATGCACAACATCATTGCAAATTAAGTGTATTCTTCTATTGATGAAAATCAAATCATGTAAAGCAAATTAGGACCTATCAAGAAAAGCTCATTTTGTATGGATAATTTCTTTTCTCCCATTACCTTTTAGCATATTTTATTTTCACATCTTTCAATATTTTAAACTCATAATTATTTTTCACATTTTAAATACATGCTCTTCTCCATTATGCGACTAAAATGACCTATGTAGCGAGATTTAAGATGATTAACCCAAGTCAATTAACAATATGCACCAGGTTATGAGAAACCTCACATGCTTAATTGCTCGAATCAAATAGGCTCCAAAAAAGAACATAAAATATTGAGCTTTTTATTACCGGGGATAAACTTGAGTTTAAGTCTGATAAATATGATCAATTCATGTTCAAAGTCAACTTACTAACATGTGACTGCTATCCCAAATCTCACACACAATAGAATTGCACTAACAATATCATAGTGTGTGCAGTATATGGTACATGAAGACATCTATACTAAGTACTCCACAAATAAGATAAGCCAGTAATGGAAACTATGTTACAGTTCATCAATTAAACTCATGCTTGATCAAAACCAATAAAATCAAGTACATTGTATATTATGCTGTAAGAAAACAATGTCTCGCATTTTTATTTTTTTCAATGTTCCATTTTTTTGTTGCTTTTAGTTTAAAGTATGTATGCATAAAGCACAAAAAAAGTTAAATACAAAAAATTAAAAAAAAAATGCATAAGTGTTTTACCTAGAAAACAAATAAATAAATATGATGCATGTATAAATCAATATCACACAATCATAAAACATGAGCATCCATGAAAAATACATAATAATCTAGGTATGCAAATGCTCTTACCTTTAAGTGCACCGTGATCTATTTCAAAAAATTTCAGATCACTTATATTCATCTAAACTTGCCTAGTGACATGAATAATTCCAGTCGTTTGTATCATTAACTTGGCCAATTTACTCTGCTAATTAGTAAGGAAGTCAATCTAACCAACATAATCCTAATTCTTATTTTTATTTAAGTTCCGATTTCTATTTCTGTTCAGGAAATGATGACACATAAGCCTTATGTGTCCTAACTCATTGCAGTGAAAACATGTAGGGATAAACCTAGGACCAAAGGTATGTGATCGTTGATATCTATTTCTAGGTTGGCGTGACATATACTGTCTAGTAGGCATCTGTCTTACATATCCCTTATTCTTAGGTTTAGGGTTAGGCACATGTTTAAGATAGTCAGTAGCAGTGACAAATGTGGTCTTGGACATACTAGCAACATTATAAATATTTTTATTATATCCTAGACCTCCCTTAATACCAGCAGATTTTCTATTCCTAAAATATTATCTAGCTTCATAGAACCACTAGAAAAGACAAGAAGTTGAGATTTAGAATACTATAGATCGCTTAGAAGATTTGTAACCTAGATTTCTAAGGTTTCCTTTTCAACTATCAGCTCATTAGCTCTCATAGAGGTCTTCTTAGACTCACTAGTGAGATTTCCAACCTGAGTATCTAACGATTCATTCATAGATTTCAATTCACTCAGGGTAGAGGTAGATTTCTGAATGTACGCTATGAGTTTCTTGTTTTCTAATTCAAGTTTCTTATTCTTCACACTCAAGACTTTGTTTTTAGTAAGAATTTTAAGACTTTCCTCATACATCTTATCATAAGCATCTTGGATATCTTCTTCACTCATAGACTCTTCACAGAATCCTCATCAATATCTAAGTCCTCTTTTCTTTCACTCCCCTGGTTAGATCTTTCCTTAACCCTAGTAACGAAACCTATATTATTCTCACTATCTTCACAAGTGAATCTTACACTCAGAATCTCCAAGCTAGACTCATCATTAATGGGAGTAGCATTCATAGCCTTCTCCTCATTTCTCCTACTGCTAGGACACTCTCTCTTCACATGGCCGAAACTTTGAAAAGTATGACACCTCACAGATTTAGATTTTTTTCCTAGATTTACTCGGGCCACCTAAACATTTTTCGAAATGTTTTAGCCAGGTAAGCTAACTCTTCATCATCCAGCAAATCAGAATCAGAAGATTCGGTCCAGGTGTTTCTCACGGATTTCAAGGTCAGAGATTTATCTTTAATAGGTTTATCTAGGTCAACTCATACGCCTGGATGGATCCAACTAACTCCTATACCTTAATGGAATCTAAGTCCTTACTCTCATCTATTGCCGTGACTTTAGGTCTAAACCTTTCTAGTAGGGATCTAAGAATTTTTCTGACTATCTTAGGCTTTGGGATTTTCTCACTTAGGTTGACACTAGAATTTACTATGTCATTTAAGCTTGCATAAAAATCATCAAAAGTTTCATCTTTCTTCATCGAAACTTCTTCAAACTTAGTGGTTAACATCTGCAATTTAGAGTTCTTAACTGCATGAGTTCCCTCATATGTGGTCTGTAGAATATCACAAACCTCTTTGGCTACTTCACACATAGACACTCGTCTAAACTCTTCCAGGGATACTGCCATAAATAGGGCATGTAAAGCTTTACTATTCCAGTTACATTCATCTAAGTTTGGTCTCTAGTCCAATTAGCAATGGGAGTGGAGATTACTTCATTATTAATCGTAGAACTAGGTGCAGCCCAACCATTTACTATACTAAACCAGATACGTTCATCCATAGATTTTAAAAAGGCTCTCATTCTAACCTTCCAGAAGACATAGATGCTTCCGTCAAAAAAAGGAGGCAAGAATAGAGACTAACCCATCTAAATAAATTTATGGGTCTGGAATCGAAATAAGACTCTGATACCAATTGAAATATAGAGGTTTGACCCAAACTACACCTAGAGGGGGGTGAATATGTGTAAATACGGAATTAAAAATTGAAATTAACTAGCAGCAAGTCACTAACTAATTATCTCGAGATGGTTAAGCATACAATCCAATTACCCTATTTTTTGAAAACCTCAAAATATGAAAGCAGTAAATAACACGCGGAATATTCACGGAGAAACCTCAACTGGGCAAAAACTATGGACGCTTTGTAGTCAAAATTCACTGTAAACGATCGAACTTACAGTATGTCAGACAAGATGACGACACGAACTTTCTGACCTCCTGACTGAAGTTAATACAGACCTCCTGGTTTGCGTGTCTCGCAACAATTTCTGGTTGAGATTCTGACAGGTCTCTTGGATTGCATGCCCATGTACCAACTCCTGACTGCAATCTGTCAGCCTTCCTGGATTGCGCGCTCCTGCACCAACTCCTTGATTGCAATATCAAAGCTCTCTTAGATTCTCTAGCCCCTGGCTTTGTAAATTCATCTATCTCCTGTAGATTCTTGAAGAACTCTGTGTTCTTCAGTAAGCTTGGTATTTGGATTAACTGAAACTGATGTTTTCTCCGCCAAGTATAATCAAATCAATGAAGATTGAAGTCTCTCAATGAATTGGAAGATGAAAAGATTAAACTCTCAAGTTCTTTCTAAGTTTCAATCTTAGAATTTATGTTATGTGGTGTTCTAGTATTTATATAATAGGGTTAGGGTTGAATGGACCGGATAAAAGGCCTTAAAATGACGATTCCAGACCCATAAATTTATATAATTTTCGGCTAACCCTATCATTCGAACGAAAGCTCAGCAACAGTCGAGCGATATTGTGGTCGCTCGAGCGAATTCTTGGCGACAGAAGGGCAATACCGTTTCTGTTTCTGATACTCGAGCCAACTCATGGTGACACTCTAGCGAGATTCCGGTGTCGTTTTTCCTTCTTTTCCATTCTTGAACCCTAGACCTAATATAAACAATTTCAACTATTTGCAACTAACTCATTAACTTTTACAACATATTAATTTTAATCCCTTTTATTCATAGATTTGCCAATTATATTAAATACCTAACAGAGACTTTATGCCATTTCAAGACAAAAGACCCAATTAATGTGGCCCCAAAATCTGTCCAAAGTTACTTTATGCGACCAATACAAACAAAAAAGAAAAAAAGTTAAAAAGAAGTGTTAACCTTTATCTTGTTCCTCCACGTCCAACATGTCAAATAAATCTTAGAAGATTGTGGTATTGCAAAAAGGTTACCTATACAAAAAAAAACGTCTAAAAGGATTTTAACAAGCCAATCAGCCCACAGACTTACAACCTATAATAAACTCAAGCCCACAAACCAGTTTGCCCACTTCTTAAACAATACACAACTCAATTTTACTGTCCAAAAATAACACGCTCAAGCCTACAAGCCAGTCAGCCCAATTCTTAAACAATCCACAACCCAATTGTTCACTGTTCAAAGAAAAGTCACTGGAAGAACTCTCAGCATATCACAGAGAAGGATGCAATCGCCACAAATCCAACTTCTACGTTCACCGCACCACCGCTACCATCATTACGAGCACTGTACACTGACCAAATCGTAAATGCCGCAAACTACAGTTAAAGCTTGCTAAATCGATCGACGCCAATGAAACTAGAATTTCAATCGGAGACCGTCGTTATTACCACGTCAACCTCACACCGCTACTTGACAAACCAATGAGTCAACTCCGTCAACCATTGATTAACACAAGGGAATCTATGGATTTGGAGCAATATATTGAAAGATTAGGGCATAATTTTCTCCCAAAGCGCTGAAACTTTAGATCGGGAATTGTGATTTTTTTATTTTTTTTTTAGCAAGAAATTTGAACTTGAGATCCTCAAGTTTCTATGTCCACATGTTTTTGTCCTTTAAGTTTGAATTAACATCATAACAATCCTAATGGTAAGTTCAGTGACCCTTTGTGAAAGCGCTTGAAACTTCAATGACCATTATTGCAATTTTTAAATTTCAGTGACCGTTTTGTAACTTTAGATAAATTCAGTGATTGTTTGTGAAATTAACCCGAAATTAAAGATTCCTTTTTTTTTTTTTTTTGCAGGATTTGCTTCAATAAGCTACCATATGCTCCTTTTATCGCTGCGTCAAAAATTTCGAAAATAAAGGATGGAAAGTTTCGTTTTTTTTTTCTTTTCTAACAGTGGATTTAGATTATGAGATGTTGAATAGAAAATTAATCTCTACTTTAAGAAAATTATAAAAATCACAAAATCATTTTTAATTTTTCGTTCACTAATTCGTCCTTTCTTTTCTTAAATTCGATTTTATTATAATCCTTTTGTCTCTTTCCCACTCCCCTCACTATATAGCGTAGAACCGTAATTTGTCTCAAACAAGATAGTCGTAATTCAGTTTTTTGATTAGCCTAAATTGTATAACGACAAAGTTCTCAATGGAAATCCAAAAATCTCAATCTGAGATTCAGCTCGCCATCGCCACCGATGAACCCTCCGCCACCTCAACCATTCCGGGTCTTTCCACCACCACCACCACCACTATGCACCACTCATTCTCTCTATCACCAATCTTAACCAGAATCCACGCCGGCTATTTCCGAATAACCCTATCTCTTTCATGTCAAGCCCTTCTCTGTAAAATCCTTCTTCAGCCAAATAATCTCAATTCAAGAATTACATTTCACGTTTCCCAATTTCTGTATTCAACAGTCTTAACGATTTTGTGGTCATTCGCGTTTTTTATACTAGTTTTGCTCTCAATTCTCTACGCTCTCAGATGCTTTTTTCGGTTTAATCTCGTAAAGAAAGAATTTCTGCACCATGTTGGAGTGAATTACCTCTTTGCACCTTGGATTTCATGGCTTTTACTGCTTGAGTCTTCACCTTTTGTCACTCCAAAAAACGTTTTCTTCAGGATTTTGTGGTGGGTTTTTGCTGTTCCTGTTGTGATTCTCGATTTAAAAATATATGGCCAGTGGTTTACAAAGGGAAAGAGAATTTTAACAGCGGTGGCAAATCCAACGAGCCAATTATCAGTCGTCGGGAATTTAGTCGGAGCACGCGCCGCCGCCAAAATAGGGTGGGGAGAAATTTCAGTTTTCCTGTTTTCTTTAGGCATGGTTCACTATTTGGTGCTTTTTGTGACTCTTTATCAGAGACTTTCCGGCGGTGATCGGATACCGGCGATGTTACGGCCTGTTTTCTCCTTGTTCTTTGCAGCTCCAAGCATGGCGAGTTTGGCTTGGTACTCCATTTCCGGCAGCTTTGATAATAGTTCCAAAATGCTGTTTTTCCTCTCCCTTTTCCTCTTCACGTCACTGGTACGTAGTCAACATTTTGTGAAAATTGCATGACTCGTCTTCAACCTATATCTCTAGTAGCAAGTCGGTCCTTATCCTTTGAACGAACTGCCCAAATCTCTGTTCAATCGTCACATAATTCTCACGTGTCCACATTATTAATGTTTGGATTTGCTTTCCAACTAAGGGCCGATACTCATAAATTTGAAATAGTGCATATTTTCATAAATATCACCACAGTTTTACAAAATTTTGAATGATATTCAACGTTGACACACGTCTACTCTTATAAAGTTGGGTTTTTTTATCCCAACTGAAGACAAAATGCATAGAATTATCCCCTAAATAATAGGTTGAGGACAGTAGACCAATTTTACCTATGGTTTTTTCAAATAAAAATTTGGGCCCAGAAATCTATAATTATTAATTTTTGAAATATTTAATGAAAACGTAACCGATCTGGAAACATTAAATTAATATTAAAATTTGTTCTTTTGCAACAATTTAATACAAAACTAGACAGTAATTTAAAATTTTCTAGTGGGGTTTATACGTTGCATGAACATATAACGCATATCGTAAAATTCTTCCATTTTTCTCTCCATACGATACTCTTTTCCATTATTTCCTTATTTTTTTATGGAATCATTACTCTTCATTTTTCTCCAATTTTCTTAATTACCACATGAAAAAATGATTTTTCTTTAATTCTTCTTGAAATTATTAATAGATGTGCAGGCCAGCCCTTTTCAAGAAAGCCATGAAAAGATTCAGTATAGCATGGTGGGCTTACTCTTACCCCATTACGATGCTGGCTTTAGCTTCAACAAGATATGCTCAGGAGGTCGATGGAGAAATTCCTCATGTCATAATGCTTGTTTTATCAGCATTATCAGTTTTGGTCCTGTTTGCTCTTTTGGTTTTCACTGCACTAAACCCTAAAATGCTTTTGCCTAATGATGATCCTATTCTTGTCCCTAGTCTCCCTGTCCTTTCATCAAGTGAAGTCTGAATCAGTTTTGGCAAAGTTGGGCCTCTATTTTTATTTTTATTTTTAACTAGAAGGGAGTTGAGTAGGTTTTTTATTGCATTTTGTACATTTACAGCATGTTTGAGAATCAATTATAATTGATTTATATTATAAATTTGATCAAAATCAATTTAAATTATATGATTTTATTTTTCTCTTTAAACTTATTCTTATTATAAGATTTAATTATTTTAACTAGAAGAGAGTTGAGTAGCTTGTTGGTTTAATTTTGTACATTTACGACATGTTTGAGAATTGATTATAATCGATTTAAAATATAAATAGATAGACATAATTAATGAATAAGTAAGTAGCAGTAGTAGTAGTGAATTCTACGAAATTTTTTTTATAAAAAAGCGAATTGACCATAATTGTTTATAATTTAGCTTCTGTTTCAGAAGAATTTATAAACGGTTTAATTTGTAAATAGATATAAGTGAGTATTAGATAAATTAATGTATTGTGGGTCAATTGGAATATGTGGTTGAAAATAAAATTCGACAAATTTATAATTTTTATATAAAAAAAGGCTTAAAAAAGTTGTCAAATAATGCTTATTACTAAAAAAAAATATCTACAACTTTTAATTGTAATGGGAAATTGTTTTTAACATTTTCGATTGATATCGATGAATTATAAGTAGAACAATTTTTTTTTTTTTTTTTTTTTTTTTGTGGGGGGGGGGGAGGGGGGGTCATGTAATCATCCAAGTGGATATACACATAGTTGATAAAGAAAGAAAGAAACTCACGTAATTACCAAGTCAAGATGTCAAAGTTCATATTTAATAAAATAAATTTGACTTATTTCTAAGTACCGACAAAATGAGAATCCAAAAAACCTCAATTTCTCCACTAGCCCATAGCTTGTGGATGAGAGTTGTATCACAATATCACTAGATTAATGTTTTGCAAAATCTTATAATGTTTTTGAATTTCTCGTAGTTGACTAAATTCTGGTATGAAAATCACACTTAAAATAAATAAAACAAGTGCAAGACAGCCAAAATTACAAAATATAAATATGAAACACATGGAACAAGAAAAAACAAACATGGCAATGTCGATACAGATTTTTAAAACCTTGTGAGATGATTGGAGAATCATCATCAACCGTCAAATAAGTTGGTCACATTAAAAAAAGGGAAAGTCCCCTTGTACATAATGGGGGTTTACCGAATGGTGTACCTTCCTCACAATGTGTGCGGGTTTCGTATGTGTTTTAAGATCAGGCTCGTGGTCCCCACCTCCTAATGTGAGTGGAGTGTAAACGGTTAGATAAAAAATTATGTATCTGTAGCATAATCCTTAAAAAAATTAGCCATAAAATAGAGTTATTAGTATTATTATTTTTGTTTACGTTTCTAAACTAGGTACTAGGTTGCCATGTTGTGAATTGTTCCTTCTGACCAGGTATAATAAATAGATGAGATCTTTATTCATTACATCATGCTTGGTGTATTTCCTGATGTACACTATTGTTTACACTTTTCACACGACATTTGATTGCTAAAAAAAAAAACTGTCTTTGCAGCCGATCGCTTTTTGAAAACAATACAATTGTCAACAAATGTGTACAAATTAAGTGTACAAATGACAAAACCCTTTTTCATTTTAAGAACAATCATGCTAAATTTACACTTTTCTTTACAATGTTCCACACGACAACATTTATATACTTACACCCTATTTGAGCCACATTAGTCTCCCAAGAATGTATTTTAAATATGTTTTGATGGAAAATATGTGGTTCAAAAATAAGAAATTTTTTGAATTTACGTGTAATATTATTTTTATTGAAAAATGTGTGATTGAAAATAAAAGAGAGAAAAATATATTTTAAAAGAATATGTATTAAACATGGTGTAAATTCATCAATCACATTACTATATAGGTTTCCTCCACATAGGAGGAAATGTCAATCAAATTGTCATGAAAAATGTACACATAACATTATTTCTTTGAGAATATATGACCTGCGTGTGTCTTATCATATTTCGTCATCTACTTGTAGCATATTATTTTATTGCAGTTACAGTATGTAAATATCTACGTACCCAGTTGTTGATTTGGACTAGATTCGGCCACAATCTGATGAGTGAAAATTATAACCACTTGGTTACTAGGTAGCATTATGCTAGGATAAATTAATGACAGTTGGTTGGTACACAGGATAATAAATCAATGTTTATTTGTTAGGTGCTCCCTATTCTAAAAATGGCATCTTATACTATAAATAATATTTTTGGGTATTTTATTTTATGTAAAATGGTTAGCAAGAGTATATTTTAAGGTTTCGTGTCAAAAATTTAATTTTGTCGAGTTATTTAGACCTAAGCTAGATGAGTAATGCTATGTAACCCCATTGAGGTTACAATCCCAGTCTAGATGACTCTAAATGATAGGTTAAATGATAACTTATTTAATTTCACTTATCGTTTAATGTCACATTAGCAACATATACAATAAGTAAAAGCAAGAACTGAATAAGTTTTAGCATGTATGATGGATGTCAAACTTGAAATAAGTAAAAGCAAGAACTGAATAAGTTTGTATTTGAACAAGTTAATAATACCGTGGTCTTGTAAAATTGTTTTTTCGAAATTTCTTGTGGTGTAACAATTTGAAAGAATTCTCATCATGTTTGTACATAAATTTCGGTTCAAAATTCTTACTTTAAAATGATGAATTCTCAAAATTTCCGTTGTCGAATCACCTTGTTCTTCCAGCCTCAAATTTTGCATACCGTTGAACTCGTATGGTCCTAATCTCAATCATAATGAAAGTAGATTATTATCCTAAAATCTACTAACTTTCATTAATCACATCAAAAAAAGGACCTTGCATTAATTTCGTTTTATTGCTCAGGCTCCATTTGGGGTCTTATATTGACCTCATGGCGTGTTTGGCAAGGTAAGGTTCTAGTGGATCAGTAAATGAACTTTATTTAATCAATGCATAAATGTTAATAAATTAAGTTGAAACTTGAAAATATAAGATTTAATTGCTTGATAGTAAGCTTAAAATCATGAGTTGACGATGGACTTACATTGGTTAACTTGCTCCAAGTTTAAAGAGGATTTATTATATGTTGCCTGCACCGAGTCAAGATTTTGCGAATTTCGTCGGTCGACCAGGGGCGGACACAGGGGGGTCCTGGGGGGCACGTGCCCCCCTAACTTTTGAGTTTTTTTTTTTTTTTTTTTTTGGTATCGATTGAAATCTAAATTTTAATCTAAATCAAAGTTTACAATAAATTTTAATAATATATTTCATAGAATCCATAAATGTTTTAACTTTCATCAAAATTTACTACAAATTTGATTTTAATTTCCACCAAACAGGGGCAAAATCATAATAAATTGAATTTCGATAACATGCTAATTTTAAAAATTTACCGACGATTGTATGCTAATCAAATCAACAAATTGCTTATGTAATCTCAAAGTTTATTTCGATAACTACATTATGGGTATATCGAATAGTCCAAATAGATATCGAAAATAGTTAAAAATATGTTAAACGTAAGTCTTAAAGAAAAACGTGTAATTCGCATTTTTTCAAAAAAAATCAATTATTTCATTAAAATTTACTATTTTTGCGATACACTTCAATGTAATTTTCATCATTTATTAGGAAACTTTATATGGAACATGACATAAATTTTTTTCGAAATTTTACATCCGAAAAAGTCATATCCCATGTGAATTTTCGGATGCAAAATTATATGGGATATGATTTTTTTTTTTTACGTAAATTTTCGAGTGTAAAATTTATCCCAACTTCTTTGCAAGTTCGAGTGTGCCCCCCTAATAAAAATTTTCTGCGTCCGCCCCTGCGGTCGACCTATATATTTGCATGTTTGAGTTTCATTTTTTGTTCAAAATACATTTTGGAATAATATTTTGATGGAGAATGTTTGGTTAAAATAGAAGAAAAAATTTTGAGTTTGCGCGTAATATTATTTTATTGAAAAATGCGTGATTGAAAATAAGATAGAGAAAAATGTATTTTAGAAATAATGGAAATCAAACAAGGGTCATACTCAAGTGTTTTTTAAACTCTATGCAAGACTAATGCAGTTTGTGGTAATTTCACCAAAAATAAAATAAAATATGAAAGACAAATTTTTTATCTAAAGAAGTTAAGTCCGTGATTTTTTCGAAACCATACAAATTGGGTCAAAAGAAGTTAAGTTTGTGATTTCTTAGAATCGAGAGTTGTATATCATTCAGTTCAAAAACATTCCTGAAGACTTGCAACAACTAATCAAGTCTAAATATTTCCACGACTATCCATACGCGATGTATCAATTAATGATGCAAACTAGGATGTTGACAAGATCAATAAGACCATACTGGTCGGCAAAGCATGAAGCTTTTATTCTGTACAAGCATGAAGTAGAGGCTGAGCTCGAGGATTTCATAAGACTGAGCTCAGAAACAATTTCATATAATCTACGACGATTAGGATCGAACTACTCATTCGCTGAGTTTATAAACTCCCTCAACGCATGGGGATATTACGACGGCATATTCGGCGACGAAAGATGCACATCGTCCTCAATTTCCAAGATAATGGGTTATGAAATTGTACAATTTGTGGACGGGCCTGATCACGAGTTCGCACACCTTCAAGTAATTGAAGAACAAACTCCGTCCGATGTCTTTGCTATTCAATTTCCACAGTAGATGTTTTCGAAATGTACTAAATCTATGAGCAGTACATGGAATGTACTTTACGTCTTTTCGTTCTTTTTTGGGAATTTAAAGTTTGAATTCAAATTAACTGTGCGGTGATAAAACAACACGTACAGTAGCGCAATATTCCATAATTGATTCAAACTTCATCACGATAATCTAAAACGATTAGACATAAAGAGATTCTCATATCTGTAATTCGAATCTAAATTACAATATAAATTGATTGTCTCTGTCTACAACAAATCTTATCAAATACATTCGATGGCACTACATTTCGAAACTATATTCAACAATCTTCCCAGCGACATGAAGTATCATGTAAAACAACTATACTGGGAAGATTACATAAAGAACGAAGCCCGATTTAATCGAGCAATGTCTCTAACGAGACTCGTATATCCATTTTGGTGTCCCGACAATTCCTGTTTTGCATTTGACGAAGACGACATGAAGACAAACATGCCTCAAACGGTGAAAGAGATTATCGATCACGTCGTAAGTGAAATATACTCACTTAACGACAAGAACACCGTGTCTATAGCGAGCGTCATAGAACACTTGGAAGCTGATCATAAATACGATGTCAACGGCGATCCAATTCCATACTATCGTGGAATTGAAGCTAAGTTACTCGATTTCATAGATCAAGAGTTGTATATCATTCAGTTCGTCAGATATCCAATTAGGGATGATGGACTAATTTTTCATTTCAAATATCTCGTAGGGAAATATTTTCCGTTTCTAGGTATGATATTACAATGTGAAGAACCAGTATATTAACGTAATGTAATAATATTGAAGTCTCAATATATTTAAACTTTGATTACATGAATGTAATTACAATCACTTCTTTGTATCTAATTCACTAAGTACTCTACCCTGACTCTTCCCCTTCTCGTACGCATGCTGAACAGCATCGGCTAACTGTCCTCCGGACAAATAACCAAGTAACGACGAGTCGTTTCGAGAACTCGTCTGACTAACACTATCTTCAGGTTTAACATCGGAAGGCAACAAATTAGGCATATCAGAAATGTTACCAACACCGGAAATAGATCGCCGGGAATTATGATAACTCAACCCAGGAATAGTGGATATAGCATCCACAGATATCCGGCGGTGATCCATATAACTCAAACAACGATTCAACGTAGGATTCATATTAGTAGGTCCAACGTGATAGACATCAACGTCGTTATCACTGAAACCATTTGACAATAGCAATATTGTAGGAGGCCTAACTTCAATTTCATCTGCCTTACGGCAAGAACACATCTTAAGTTCGCCTTTCATATTGCAATATTTAACTCCGGATTTAATGTTAGAATCCTCTAGTCTATAACACAATTTCCAAGGAAATTGCTTCTCGTGTCTCGAACTCCAACTACTTCCGTAATAGGTAATGTTACAATTGCATGTTACTGGAAAAACGAATTCAGCCTGTCTGGATGCCTGCTGAACACGAGTGTCATGCACCTGGACTCTCACGATTCCCTGAGAATTAATAGGACATTGTGCTCTATAGGATATCAAACACCTATCTATACGCATGACACGGTGTTTTGCTGCAGAAACTAATTTATCCAAAACACCGGGAAGAGTTAGAGATATGTCGGACCAATCTCCATGATCACAAGCTTCAATCGTTTTCGTCTTGTAATCTCGATCAAACACAGCTCCCCCGTCAGACATTGTAGATGTACCTCAATATAATTCTGCAAAATAATTGCAACGCACAAGACGAAAAATGATGTGACGCAAATAATTTTGTTCATCACAATATTTATAAAAGATATGGAAACAATCTTGAAATACAAGTTTCTTCATAAGAGAAGAAATATCATCGTCTTCGAGGAATCCATCACATCGCCTCTGCGATGGCTGTCAATCAAAATTTATAGAGGGGGAGCGTCAGAAAGTACGTCCAATTCAAAATTGGCCGTTAGATTCCTGCGCCTGCCTTTAATTTGAATTTTAACGGCCGGATCGGCCTCAGTAATGGGATTTTTACATGTGGTGCAATCGGATGCTGACACGTGGAGGCAGCGGAAAACCATGTGTCAACAAATGTGTACAAATTAAATGTACAAATGACAAAACTCTTTTTCATTTTAAGAACAATCATGCTAAATTTACACTTTTCTTTACAATGTTCCACATGACAACATTTATACTTACACCCTATTTGAGCCACATTAGTCTCCCAAGAATGTATTTTAAATATGTTTTGATGGAAAATATGTGGTTCAAAAATAAGAATTTTTTTTTTAATTTACGTGTAATATTATTTTATTGAAAAATGTGTAGTTGAAAATAAAAGAGAGAAAAATATATTTTAAAAGAATATGTATTAAACATGGTGTAAATTATTCCATCGCATTACTATATAGATTTCCTCCACAGGAGGAAATGTCAATCAAGTTGTCATGAAAACTGACATATAACATTATTTTTTTAAGAATATATGACCTGCATGTGTCTTATCATATTTCGTCATCTACTTGTAGCATATTATTTTATTGCAGTTACAGTATGTAAATATCTACGTACCCAGTTGTTGATTTGGACTAGATTCGGCCACAATCTAATGAGTGAAAATTATAACCACTTTGGTTACTAGGTAGTATTATACTAGGATAAATTAATGACAATTGGTTGGTACACAGGATAATAAATCAATGTTTATTTGTTAGGTGCTCCCTATTCTAAAAATGGCATCTTATACTATAAATAATATTATTGGGTATTTTATTTTATGTAAAATGGTTAGCAAGAGTATATTTTAAGGTTTCGTGTCAAAAATTTAATTTTGTCGAGTTATTTAGACCTAAGCTAGATGAGTAATGCTATGTAACCCCATTGAGGTTACAATCCCAGTCTAGATGACTCTAAATGATAGGTTAAATGATAACTTATTTAATTTCACTTATCGTTTAATGTCACATTAGCAACATATACAATAAGTAAAAGCAAGAACTGAATAAGTTTTAGCATGTATGATGGATGTCAAACTTGAAATAAGTAAAAGCAAGAACTGAATAAGTTTGTATTTGAACAAGTTAATAATACCGTGGTCTTGTAAAATTGTTTTTTCGAAATTTCTTGTGGTGTAACAATTTGAAAGAATTCTCATCATGTTTGTACATAAATTTCGGTTCAAAATTCTTACTTTAAAATGATGAATTATCAAAATTTCCGTTGTCGAATCACCTTGTTCTTCCAGCCTCAAATTTTGCATACCGTTGAACTCGTATGGTCCTAATCTCAATCATAATGAAAGTAGATTATTATCCTAAAATCTACTAACTTTCATTAATCACATCAAAAAAAGGACCTTCCATTAATTTCGTTTTATTGCTCAGGCTCCATTTGGGGTCTTATATTGGCCTCATGGCGTGTTTGGCAAGGTAAGATTCTAGTAGATCAGTAAATGAACTTTATTTAATCAATGCATAAATGTTAATAAATTAAGTTGAAACTTGAAAATATAAGATTTAATTGCTTGATAGTAAGCTTAAAATCATGAGTTGACGATGGACTTACATTGGTTAACTTGCTCCAAGTTTAAAGAGGATTTATTATATGTTGCCTGCACCGAGTCAAGATTTTGCGAATTTCGTCGGTCGACCAGGGGCGGACACAGGGGGGTCCTGGGGGGCACGTGCCCCCCTAACTTTTGAGTTTTTTTTTTTTTTTTTTTTTGGTATCGATTGAAATCTAAATTTTAATCTAAATCAAAGTTTACAATAAATTTTAATAATATATTTCATAGAATCCATAAATGTTTTAACTTTCATCAAAATTTACTACAAATTTGATTTTAATTTCCACCAAACAGGGGCAAAATCATAATAAATTGAATTTCGATAACATGCTAATTTTAAAAATTTACCGACGATTGTATGCTAATCAAATCTACAAATTGCTTATGTAATCTCAAAGCTTATTTCGATAACTACATTATGGGTATATCGAATAGTCCAAATAGATATCGAAAATAGTTAAAAATATGTTAAACGTAAGTCTTAAAGAAAAGCGTGTAATTCGTATTTTTTCAAAAAAATCAATTATTTCATTAAAATTTACTATTTTTGCGATACACTTCAATGTAATTTTCATCATTTATTAGGAAACTTTATATGGAACATGACATAAAATTTTTTCGAAATTTTACATCCGAAAAAGTCATATCCCATGTGAATTTTCGGATGCAAAATTATATGGGATATGATTTTTTTTTTTTACGTAAATTTTCGAGTGTAAAATTTATCCCAACTTCTTTGCAAGTTCGAGTGTGCCCCCCTAATAAAAATTTTCTGCGTCCGCCCCTGCGGTCGACCTATATATTTGCATGTTTGAGTTTCATTTTTTGTTCAAAATACATTTTGGAATAATATTTTGATGGAGAATGTTTGGTTAAAATAGAAGAAAAAATTTTGAGTTTGCGCGTAATATTATTTTATTGAAAAATGCGTGATTGAAAATAAGATAGAGAAAAATGTATTTTAGAAATAATGGAAATCAAACAAGGGTCATACTCAAGTGTTTTTTAAACTCTATGCAAGACTAATGCAGTTTGTGGTAATTTCACCAAAAATAAAATAAAATATGAAAGACAAATTTTTTATCTAAAGAAGTTAAGTCCGTGATTTTTTCGAAACCATACAAATTGGGTCAAAAGAAGTTAAGTTTGTGATTTCTTAGAATCGAGAATAAGAAATTTTTGTAAGGATTTTTCGTTTATGATTCAAATTTAAATTTGCTTCCAAAGTTATTTTATTTATAATATATCAATTAACTCGACTCCAGGGCCAATATATATATAAAAAAAAGGGCCATATATAATCTACAACATTTACCCAAATAAACCGCACTGCTGCCGCCCGTAACAAAACTTTCTTCATATTTACAAAAGAAATAAAATAAAATAAAAAGCCTAATTTAGCTAGATAATCTCGTACTTAATTCAAATATATCACAAAAGATGGTAAAATATGGTATTTAAGTCAAACTAGGAAACTACAAAAAAGAAAGATAAAACTCTCGTTTTTCGCCAACTTGTTTTCGGTATGTTTCTTTGCAATTGCAAGCCTAAAAGTATCATGCTCTCATGTAGCTTTGTGCAGAATTTCATGACGAATCTGAATTGTACTCGTGGCCAAAAATTTGACACCCGAGCTAAGGGTTATGCCCATTTTAATCAACGCTACTCATTTTCTTTCCAAATATCTTCCAAACCTTGAATCCGACTATTTCGGATCCCAAGCCCTTTGCGAAACTTGAACATTGACTTGTCAACTTCACCTATCTAAACTCCATTGCTTGAACCCTTGACTCGTGTAACCCGACCAAGTGATTGCATGTATCGGATCATATTGAAATTGGTCCAAGTTTTCATCTTTATTCGATATGGAATTTTATCCCTTAACATGTTCCCGTAAAATGGTGGCTCGTTTGAGCAGATTAATCTTGAAATTCATGTACTCAATTTTTTTTTAGTCTTAATCGGATCGAATTACTCGTTGGAGTTTAACGTTATCTAATACCGTGTTAAGATTTAGGGTTTCATCTTAAAAGTTTACATTTTAATATGGAACCACAAATCTTAACTGAGGTTGTTGTTTTTACTTTGATTAAATATTATAGCATGATTTGATATAACCTAATTAATTGGTTAGTTATCATAGTTAGAGAAACTTTCATCTATTGAAACTTAGAAACATTATGCATGTATAATTAGCAATCTCACATTTTTGTACGGTATGATAGAATATTTAAATTGACATAATTAAATCAAATGTTTAATTATAGGACAATATCTTATTAGTAGCAATTATATATTTATTAATATATTTAACTGGATAACTAGTTAAGTGATTGATTATATTTTATATGAAAAACGTGTGACATTGATAAAAAAAAAAAAAAAAAAAAAAAAAAAAAAATGAATGCTAGTATCAAAACATAGATGAAGGGGTTAAACCTTATAAACCATATTTATACTCCCTTCACATCACTTACACTCACACACAATTTATGTTGTACATTATATTTCTCTTCTTCAACTCATCTACCACATACACATTTTCACATTAAAAAGTTTAGCATGCACGGTGTCCAAAGAATTTTGAAGTGAAATTCTAACTAGGCAATTTCTCCGATCTACCTCTATCTTCTTTCATACAACCGTAAGTGTAGTAGCACTAATTATTCTTTCAATAATTGAACTACGAAAATTTATGTTATGAATATGATGATACAAAAATTCAAATTTTGGTTATGATAAGGGTCATATATGTGTAAGTTCAAAGGACCGAAGTTTAGTGGCACCACACATGGGAATTATAGTCACAAAGTTTGAATTTTAATTCTCATGTCTCCGTATGTATGTTATAATTTTTCATATTTAAATATGAGATGCAATTCGTTATACTCGTTTACTGAGGATTATGTCACACATGAATATGTTAAATATTTTATAGGTAACTAAAAAGGCGGATTCGAGGTGGTTAGAGGTGGATTGTGCTTACGTTGGTGAAAATGAAGAATAAATTATGTAGTTTAAAGAGTTTTAGTAATGTTCATTGTATTTCTCTTTAAACTAATTTTAAATCTTTACATTTTAAGAAATTATTATTATTATTATTTTGTTTATGATAGTATTCTTTACTGTACATGTATGGTATTATTTTTATTTTTTATTTTTTTGTTTATGAAGGTATTCTTTACTATATATGTTTAATGATTCCAAATGTAAAAATTTGGGTCATTACAACAACTGTATTTATACAAGGCTATAAAAATATTTACAGATTTGTAAGACATGAAAAATGCCTATCAAATTATCCCTAGGGAATTTGTAGGTAGATGTCATCTTGATTTTATGTTCTTTTTTTCTGTTGTGATTGTCATAAATTCCATCCTTGTACTGAAGAAATAAAATTCAAAGAAATGGACTGTGTACATTAATGATCATGTCATAATTATTAAATGCGGACCGGACTTCTTTGTTGTTCTTATAACAGCATGTTTGGCCAAGTTAAAAAATAAACCTACTCTTTTTTCAGAGCAAGTCTTTACCAGGCAAAAAAAAAAGTGAGATTTTGTGCTGGAAAGTGGAAATCCCTTTTTTTTTTTTTTTTTTCCTAAAAACCTCAAATGTGTTTGGGAAAAAAAAGGTTAATTAAAGTAATTTTAAGCTTAGGGAAACATGCTTTCAAGTCTCAGCCTTTCGTATTGGACTTTTTAAGTTTGAGAAAATTGCATTTGGGTGGTAATACACTATGTTACATATGTCAATCTTTCAAGGTTAAGTCAAGCTCCATTGCCTGATATCTTATGTGCTGATGTGTTCAATTGTTATGTTTTTTTTCCTCGGATTAGGCTATTAGAAAGATGGACCCGTGTGGATTGTTCCATTTGAAGAACATGGGAAAAATTTCTATCCATGTCAATGGCAAAGAAATAGCACATAAACAGAGCGTAAATCTTATAGGATGACACGTACGTGTGTTTAAATCAAATTAAACTCGAATAAAGCAGAATGTTGATGACATTATGGGTGGAAGCTTTTTCTGGGAGCACAAACTTTCGGGCAGATGTTGAACTCGCCTGATAATATTCGGGAGTTCTATGTTTTCTTTCGCCAAACCCCTCGATTCTGATGCATAGCTAATCTAGATCTAGATGGAGTAGATAAGGTTTTTGAATTAAATCTTAGTTTGAATTATAGAATAGTAAAAGTTAGCTAGATAGTTTGGTTGGGCTTTTGCTATACACTGAATTTTTTAGTACAGTAGCAGTGTGCATTATCTCTTGAGGATCCAACATAACTGAGTTGGTTCAGCTAATACAAAACTTGCTGAATTGTGTAATTACCATGGAAATTTTTAGAGTACGTTTATGTTTTATTTGCTACTGCATCATGCTATGCACATAAATTTTCTCAAGAACGTCCTGATGTTTCATATGTTAGTTTGCTCGAGTGTGGTTTCACATTTTGTTTCGGCTTTTGCTATACACTGAATTTTTTAGTACAGTAGCAGTGTGCATTATCTCTTGAGGATCCAACATAACTGAGTTGGTTCAGCTAATACAAAACTTGCTGAATTGTGTAATTACCATGGAAATTTTTAGAGTACGTTTATGTTTTATTTGCTACTGCATCATGCTATGCACATAAATTTTCTCAAGAACGTCCTGATGTTTCATATGTTAGTTTGCTCGAGTGTGGTTTCACATTTTGTTTCGTCAGTAAAATCTGAAAAGAGTAGTGATATATCGGCTCTAGGTTGCTGAATTCCTTTAGATAAATTGCTTTTTATCATCGATCTACTTTAGGATTTACCATTGGTGATGAAGCTGTCTGAGACTTAAACTTTGAGGTTCACCTCTCGCGAGGCTTTCATTGGAAATCTTTGAGCTTGTGGCTTCACTTCCATTTGTGAAGGTTTACACCTTTGACGTACTGAGGCTTATGCTTGAAGACTATGAGGGAAACTTGAATGTGGCACGACTCATTTCTCTTGCCTTTCCTGTACTTTCTATTAGTGAATTTAAATTTTTGGGCTAATCTTGCTTCTATGTTGGGAGGGAATTGCTACTTGAAGATATTATATGGACCAATTTGTTGCCTGAGAATAGTCGGGGGACGAGTTTACCTCTTATCTATAGTTTGAGGCCAATTTTGTTCCTTGTTTCCTATAGTGGACGGAATAGACTCTTTAGAAATGTTGGACTAAATTATTATCTGAGAAAAGATGGAGGAACAATTTGTCAACTTAGATTAGTTGGAGGACTGAATTGACTCGTGAAGCAAACTCAAACCCAATATAAAAACCTCCCAACTCAACCCAAAACTGAAACCCCGAATCGACCCCAAAAAGGGAAAAACTCATATTTCAGGTGTATGGTGTACACCAATTCAAAAGTCAGGTAAGTTTAACAATTCAAAACTCGAGTATTAGGTAATTGATTAAAAATATTTATTAATTAGGTTACAATTATAAAATTAATAATCACATATATATATAACTATATATCACAATTTATTTATTAGTCACATATTATCAAATGAATTAATCACTGATGATTTCGAGGTCACAAATTCAAAAAATTATAGGTCACGGTTAATTTTATTGGTCACATACTTTCAAATTTATTGGTCACATATTATTTTCAGTCACATATTATCAAATTTTTAGGTCACAGTTAAATACTTGGTCACGGATAACCAAATACTTGGTCACGTACCACTGGCACTACCACTTTTGACCACCCTCACCCCGCCGTCACCATCACCACCACCACCACGGCCACCAACATCACCACCAACAAATCCACCACCACCACATCCAACCACCAACCATGACCAACACCATCAATCCCCAAGCCATAAGGGATCAAACTTCACCTTCTCTATAAAGGATGGACTTGCACTACAAATTTTGCCAAAGAAAGAAATCAGAACAGAGGAGAAGAGAAGAAGAAGACGGTGCGCAGTAACGACGTGGCAGCACCTTCTGCAGTCGCGATTTGCACGCAACGACGGTGCCTTCAAGTGTTGTACTCAGTTGGGATCCCTAAACTAGATTCCAAGATTACTTGAAAAAACGGGACCAAATATTTCAAAAACATCATCTCCCTCTTCTTCCATCTCAACTTTGGAAAATCAAACTCCCACAAATACTACACCATGTTCTAGATACAAGTCACGGATGAATAATTCTGATGAGAACAAGGAATATTCATACAATAACTCACTAGAATCTAGGATAATTTCACAGGTGACTTTGGAGAATTCAGAAATTAATAATGCTTATGACAATTCATTTTCAAACTGCAGAAGCATCGATGCGCGAACGACAGCGTCGCAACGCTGCTAAGTGACCGGCAACGACGCTTAGCAACTTTGCAGGCTGCACAAACTGCAGCGTCCCGACGATGCTACCGATTCGCGGCAGCGTCGTCTCGATGCTACTGTCCGACGGAGAAAGGAGAGGGAGATAGGGGTGGAGGGAGGAGGAAGAAGGAAGGGAAAGGGGAAGGGAGCGAATGAGGATGAGGAAAGTAGGGGGAAGGGGAAGAGGGAGAGAGAGAGATAGAAAAATTAGGGTTAAGGTTTTAATATATTACCTGATTTTTAAATAATAAAACTTGGTCCCTGATTTTTGAATTTCAATTTTCAAACACCTAAATTATTGTAATTTCCCACCCAAAAACCTTTCTTAACAACAAAAAACCAAAACCCAAGCCCAGAATTCAAGCCAAGAAACTGCTTATACTTAGCAATTGCACTTATTGTTAAAAAAAAAAAAAAAAAAAAATACTTGATTGCTTATAACTGAATATTTTTAGTTATAACTTATAAGTAATGTTTTTATTTATAAGCAATTTTTACAAAAAAAAATAAATAAATAAATAAATAAACTTTTGTGCTATAAGTCATTTTATAATTATATTATAAGTATAAAATAAAAAGTCAATTATACGTATAAAATGTCACTTGTAAGAAATAATTTCTTATAAGTAAAAAGTTATTTATAAGTAAAAAATTCACTTACAAGTTCAAAAGTTTACTCGAGTAAAACATTTGATTAAAAAATCTTCTATTATTTAATTACTTATTTCTAAATACTATTTTAATTGAAAACAAAAAATTTATTTAAATATAAGGATTCATAAAAGATTATTTTATTCATAAAATAACTGATTCCACCTTACAAATGTTTTCTTTTTCTAAAATATTACGGGCTGAGAAGTTTCCTTTCTGAATAGGGAAAAAAATCATAAATCAGGAGTTTGGAGTATACCAATTCAAAAATCAGGTTTTATGTTTGAAAGTGCAAAAATCAGGTTTTAATTAAGTAATTAACAATATTTATTAATTAAATACAATAAGAATACAGTTAAGTAATTAATAGTCACATATACATAATTATTGGTCACATATCACATTTTTTAAAATTAATTGGTCACATATTATTTCCAAATCACATATAAAAGTTTTTATAAGTCACGGATTAATTCGAGGTCACATATTTTTAAATTAGTCGGTCACGATTGAATAATTAGTCACAGATTTTCAAATATTTGGTCACATTCCACCAAATAGTAGGTTACAGATTATATTTTTAGGTCACATGCCACCAAATTGGTCACAGATTTTCAAATATTTGGTCACGTACCACCAAATAGTAGGTTACAAATTATATGGTTAGGTCACATTTGAGTAATTAATCACTGATTCCCAGGTCACATGCCACCAAATAAGTCACATACCATGTAACCAACACTACCACCACCACCAACACTACCGCCACCGCCACCGCCACCGCCACTACGGCCACCCTCATCCGCCACATCCACCTGTATCATCATCAACGCACCACTCCTATCATCAACGCACCAGAGCCGCCTAATGGACCCCCCACCACCGCATCCCTCCGCCACCCGACCTCATTCACATCCGCCACACAGATCTGCCACAAAACACCCACCACACAGATCTGCCACAAAACACCCACCACCGCCAGGAGCCGCTGCCGGCTGCTACAAGCAGCAGTGGCGGCCGCTGCTGCTGCCAGCTTGCCGGCAGCAGCCGACCACTGCGAGCAGCAGCGGTAGCAGCTTGCTGCTGGCTGCCGCTGCAAGGAGGGGGAGGGGAGGGACGAAGACGAAGAGAGGGGAGGGGGGAAAGAGAGAGAGGGAGCTGCGGCTGCTGGACGAAGAGAGGGGAGGGGGAAAGAGAGAGAGAGAAGAGGGTGAATTGTGAAAAATTAGGATTAGGAGTTTATATATTACCTGATTTTTGAAAAATAAAGTTTAGTCCCTGATTTTTGAATTGGTGTAAACTTTACACCTGATTTTTATAATTATGCCTTCTGAATATTTTAGAATAGGAGCAAAAATTTATAATAAATATCCAACCAAAAGTTTTCCCTTTGTAAACTCAAAAAAAATAAAAGTAAAAAAGACTTCCCTCTGTAGCATTCAAATAGAATTGTTTTATAAACAAATCATTTGTCAAACAATTCCGTTGTAGTCTAGTTGGTTAGGATACTCGGCTCTCACCCCGAGAGACCCGGGTTCAAGTCCTGGCAACGGAATATCTTTTTATTTTTCCTTTTACTTTGCACTTCAACTTTGTAATTGTCCCTAACCTTCACTGTAGTTACGTGATGTCTCTAAACATGCCGAAAGGCTGCTGAAGCGCCAGGAAAAGAAATTTGGTCTTATAATATTTTCTGCTACGAGTGCTTACGTAACGTAGAAATAATGCTTTCTTTGATAAGATTTTATTCTGGGGTAGCGAAAATACAGGTCACAACATTAATAAAAGTAAAAATGAAGGTATAGGTCATCCACCTACATAACATTGTGACTTCAAATCTTGAGTTCACTCGACTGTTTTTTAAAATGATGAAGTTATAGCTAGACTTGAGTCAGATAAGGATATTTGTATTGATTGTGCAAGGTTGAGATAGGATTGGTACAGAAGACTGAACTTGACTTACGGTTGAACACAAACAAAATGAACATCTTCCTAAAGTTTAGCCCCCAGTTTGGTCCGGCTAAAAATTAGATTTTAGTAAATTTTGCTTAAAAGTTAATGAAATTTGTGGCTGAAAGTTGATAAAAGTTACGGTAGAAAATTATTTTGAATAAAAATGAGTTCTTAAAAATTGTGAGAATATAAATAAAAAGGCTGAAAGTTGATAAAAGTTAATTCTCAGTTTGCGTCTAAATACAGGGCAAACATCAGTAGCAGCACAAACAGGCGACCATAATTTTCAATAATTTGCCATTCTGTTGAGAATATAGAAAGAAGGGGCATACCTTTAGGATATATTCGGTCCCATTGTCTTCTATGAGACATTGGAAACGAGAAGATGGCTATTACTCCTACAGGAAAACCTGCAACTCTTACCTTTTCACAACTACCGTATTCCTACCTCTAACTAAATAACTAGGACAGTCCAGCATTCATCCTAATACCTCGTATCTTCTATAACCGATACAGATTGAACAAATTTGCTAAGCATATCACACGAGGGCATTCACTCCTACGAGGAATGAAATATACATAAATTTGCTAAACATTTCAAATATGAAAGTCGAGGCTATTAACTACTCGTAAGAATGACATTATTACAACAAAGCTGTGAAGTGAATATGGTCTTTTGCAACTCATTTCAAAAATGCAACTTATTATCAAAACCCACCTTAACGGATAAGGTAATACAATAAAGTTATTGCCAATCAAAAGGGCCAGAAAAGGCATCAGTTGTATAACAGCAGCAAGAGGATGAACAGACCCCGTAAGGGATCATCCATAAGATGATTTAGGCTTACATAATATTAACTCAACAAAAACTGATTACACATTATCTAAGGAGGAACTAAGATAAATGGAGAAAGAAGAAAAAGAAAGCAGCGAGTTCATACTACTAAAAACCACATCAATTGACTGCCAAAGTCAAGTTTGTCAACTCAACTGAAGGAAAGAATGGAGTGTTGTAGTATTAAAAACTGGCATTTTTACACCACATAACAGACACAAAAATCAATTACCGATTCTCCATAGCTTAAGAACTATTATATCATCCAAAGTGCCTGGAATACAGCAGTAAAGGAACCAGTTTATCAACTGCAAAAGACACTATCTGATCTAATCCTGACGTCAAGAACTGTAAAGCAGCGATCGGGAAGAGAGCAAAAAACGAAATAGAAATAATCAGTTTGAGCATAATCAAATATCTGGATTAATCATGGGAAACAAGGAATCAAGGGTCAACACTTGAAAAGATTTATTGTACAAGGGCAAAAAAGGCCACTAAAAACATTCCAAAAGCTACATAATTCACACAGGACAACTAAATTTATGTATGAAACGTTAACAGGATTATCCAGCGACTTGCACATGACTAACTAGGGGCAGGCGGCGAAGATCCTTTGGAATGCAAACTGAACCACGTACATTTATCTTTAACAGCTTCAGATTCACTTGCATACTCTTTGAATCTGTACTCTTCCTGCTTGCAGGTAGGAGGCACTTTTCCTTCGCTGTAGCATTGACTGCAAAGGCTGAAGTGCGATTTCATCTCTTTATAGCGGGAACCAATTATAGGATAACGGCAAGTTGAACAGACATGGAAACCATGGCGGGTTCTATCCCCAGTTTCAAGCTTCAATAGAGTCGACATGATACCAAAGCCCCATTCTTGATCATCAAACATTGCAATGAACTCTGTTAAAGAGACCATGGAGTTATCTGGTTCTCCATGGATTTCCAGTATTTCACTAATACCATGGGAGGGAATATAGATGGTCCTCAATAGTTTGATGTATCTCTGGGCATCAGACTTTATTATCTGTGTGCTACCTTCATTTACTGGGCGCCACAAGAGTGCATCATATGCAAGCCTCTTTCGCTTGTCTGGAGAACCACCACAAATAGGTGAAAGGACAGCAAAAAACATGCCCAAATCCACCCTACCTGACTCTGATTCATCCAAAACAGAGAGGATTTTCTGGTTTACAGCTTTGACAGCTCCTGTAAATGTTTCCGGCTTCAAGAAGTTGAGTAACTTGCGGAGAATTCCCTCCAATGAAGCCTTGCGTATGGACTTTTCAGGTATACCACTGCCAGAATAGGATACTGGTACACCACTTTCATTCATTTCTTTCTTTATCAGTTCAACCTCACACCGATTCAATCTAGTGATCCTCTGAAAAGCTCTAATATCAAGGGCAACAGCGAGTTCTGGCCTCAAGATAGTTTTCTCACCTACAGTCTTAAATTTTGAGGGTTCCACGGTAATATAGGCCTCCTCAACTTTAACACTTCCGTTCCCCTTCAACTTCTTCTTCTGTAGCTGCTTCAAGTGTGATATAGCATCATGTAATTCGACCCTGTTAGTCATTTTTAAAGCTTCTTTCAAAGCTTTCTTAGCTTCGTCAGTTTCCCCAGCTCCTAACAAAGAAACTGCCTTATTTAGCTGTGCTCTCCAATGGTTCGGCCACAAACCCAAGACCCTAGTATACATCTCCGATGCCCTCTGATACCTACCCATATCCATATATAGCCCGCCCAGATTGTACAGTGCATCCACGTGACCAGGTTTCAAGTCAATAGCTTTCTGAAACTGCTTAATTGCATTATCATCATCACCCACAGCATGCAAAGCAGAAGCCAAATCACAGTGTGCATCAGCATAATCATTCTTCATATAAATAGCCTCCTCTAAGGCCTTAATGGCCGCCATATACTCACCAACACCGAAAAGGGCACTGCCCAAAAGCTTCAAAGCCCTAAAATGTGTAGGGCACAAAATAGCAGCTTCTCTATAATGCTCACAAGCACTAATAAGCAAACCTTCACCTTCAAATGCAATTCCCAAATTCACATGAATCTGGGGCAACAGATACGCCCATTGATTCCCACCAACCTCTGCCGCCTCCAGTGCCAGTAGAAATTCCGCTTTGGCCTCACCATGCCTCCCAAGTACATACAGAGAGTTCCCTGCTCTAAAATGCGGTCTGACATCAGTTGGCTGCAACTCGCATGCTCTCTTGAAGCTCACCAAAGCCTCCTTATACAAAAAATGCTCATACAATACTCTTCCAATCGCCATATGTCCATCAAAAGCCTCTTCCCTTGACCTTGCTCCATCAGCCCTAGACCTCAAAACTCCCAACTCCTTCACAAAAACTGCATAGTCATGACCCAACTCTTCCCAAATCACCCTTTTCTCCGTCATTTCCACTGATGGGCCTAGCTCCCGAGACCAGCCTGGATCTGAATATACATCAGAATTATCATTTTTCACCTTACCATCGTTGGACTGCTTCGATTTTAAACTTTTAATTAATATTTCAAGATCGTCAACAAGCTTCCATGTATCATCAAACACAATGCCGTGGTTAGGAGAGGATGCCCAGGCAACGGTGCGCTGTTTTTTATGGGGTTCCATCACACGCTCATCTGCAATGGACGACGACGAGGCGGCCTCCTCTGATACCAATGAGATTCCATTTTTCTCCTCAGAGGGCTTAAGCTCGAGGCCAAGGGCATCAAAATCGCGGTCCACATCACCAGCTCCGTCATCGTAGGTTCGAAGGAGGCCATCGAACGTGAGGCCCCTTTCGCCGTCTATAAATTCTCCGTATGTACGAAACACCTCGTCGAGGATTGCATTAATTTGCTCCTCGCTAAATTTAACCCTAGGGTTCACCGCCACCACCAGAGCCGACATTTCCTCACGGCTAAGACCTCCGTCCCTGTTCGCATCGAATTGCTGGAATATTATCTTAACTTTCTGCGATCTGCTCCCCCGAGTCGTCATTTTTTATTACTTATTTCTCTCGATTATGGGTCTAGGATTAGAAAACACAAGCAAAATAATAAAGCTAAAATTGCTTTCTCGCTAATTAAATTTAAGGGACTCGATTTCCGAATTTTGATTTTCAATTAGGGTTTCAAAGTAGAAGAATTGAAATTCTAAGGTTTTAGAACCCTTTGCAAGAACGGTCGAAGTACGAAACCCTGAAATTTACAGCAAATGAACTCCAAAATCATAGGTCTTGATACTTTTCCCAGAATTATCAGGGTTTTTGAGTAAAATAAATTCTAGGATTTCAGAAAGGCTGTGTAATCTTGAAGGGGAAGTTATTTCAGTGGGCGGAATGTGACTGTTATCATAGTTGCATTGGATCTTGAAATAGAGACACTCTTCTCTTTCTTTTTCTCTCTCTAATGTTTGTTGCCATTGTTCTCTTCTTCTGGCTGTGATGATGGATGGTGGGGTAGAGGACAGATATGAGATAACGGACTGCCTTTGAATTTATTTTCACTATCTATTTTTGGTTAATTAAGCTTAGTGGGACTAATTATTGCTTTAATTATGAATAATCTTAATAGTAAATTGCTTTTGATAGATTGTAGTCTGATTGATGAAATCTGTCGGATTGACCTTTTCTTTTTCATTTTCATTTATGGATGACACTTAAGAACTCCCAACCCATGGACTATGGAGTCATGTCTAGTATAATTAATTTCTGATTTTTGTTTCCAAAATGGCCTTTGGATAATTGCAAAGTTAAAAGTAGCCTTAAGTTAAAGATTTTTTTTTTGTTTAAAATTCTTGTTTTCATGGTAAATATCTTCGAATAATTTTTTGTTTTCTTTTCAAATTAAAATAAACCTAAATGCGGTCGAAATCAACATCTATTTCAATTTACACACTTCAAAGAATAAAAATACAAGTTTGTCACGCAATTTTTTTAATCCTAATATATAGACCCTGTTTGGCCCTCATTTTGAGGTGTTGAAAATTTTTGAAATAATGATTGATGGGAGGATGTGTGGTAGAAAAATAATGAAATGTTTTAGATTTATGTGTAATATTATTTTATTAAATAAATGTGTTGTTGAAATGAAGAGGAAAAAAAATTAATGTAATGTAATGGGAAAAAAAATTGGGGCCAAACAGGGCTATAGTATGTTTGAGAGTTATTTAGATAAAATTAATTAATAAATATGTGAATAATGCTTTTTGATCCTGAATAAATATTGATATAATTAATTATAGACAAACTAAAAACAATGATAAAACATGCACTTCCACCTTTACCTGCGTGGCTTTTATATTTAAAAATAAAAAACACGGGAGGTTCCATTCACGCGACAAAACATTCTCCTTTCTAATCTCCATAACTAAATTAATTATGTTTGTTAATATGCACATAATATTTTTATTTAGTTAAAAAAATATCCCTCGTTATTTCAAAAATATATTTTTCTTTTTTATTTTCAACCACACATTCTTTAATAAAATAATATTACACGCAAATTCAAAAAGACTTCTTGTTTTTTAACCACGTATTATCCATTAAATCACTATTCCAAAATGTATTTTTTGAAAAAATGAGCCTCAAACATTCTCATAATGTATTTTAGCTAGACAGATAATTTGAATAAATCCACATTATTAACTAGAGAGCATACTCATGAGATCTGAATATAAATAGCCGCAAATGCAGGCATGTACCACATTCATTTTCTGATATTGGGTTTTTGCTCTTAAATTTTTCGGCTTGGGCTTTTCGCCCCAGTGAAGACTGGATTTCAGCCCGCCATCCACTGGCCTGCCCAGTCCGTGAAAGAAGATAGGCCACTTATATTGGCCCGTCGTAGAGTCGAGCCACCGAATGAGTTTCTAGTAGTCAAATGGACGAAATTCATCAAGTGGAGATCCAAAAGTGCTATAATAATGAAAGGTTGAACATAAATCCAAAAATACAGTGCGCTAATTCAAGTGGTGCATAATGTACGGGTGAAGAGAGTACAAAATTATATTGAAGTTCAGAATAGCATCGAAATTGTAAAGAACAAAATGTGCAGAGTGAAAACAACGAACCTGTGACCCACTTGGGGCTAGACTGGAAGAGGTGCAGGTTGGGGAAGATTGAGCTTCATAGCTGCGATATTATCGTAGAGAAGGTGACATATTGGGTATAATGGAATCATACTCATCCGATAGGCAATGTTCTAATCTCATTCTTATTCAGAAAATTTCTTCCAGAAAACCAGCAATTTGATTATCCATGATGGCGTTTACACACAAGTTAATATTATTTACAACCAAAATTACGATTTGAGAACAGCTCCTTCAACGATTTTCCAACCCGATTTCCCACATGACATCTCATACCGTGTTGTGTAGGTTGTACTGTAAGAGTCGTCATGCTCAGGATGAGCTACATCAGTTAGTCGAGCTGATTCCTCGAGAGTTGCTTCCACAATAGCACGTCGACCATCAGCTGAGACTGTTACACTCTCTATTGTAAGGTTCAGAAGTTCGTAGTCCCAGAACCAGCCACGTTGTGCAATTTCTGCAGCTCGATCTGTCCAGACTTTTAGCATTTGACCATCCAGGACCTAGCAGTATAGATTACTTATCCCAGTTTCAGATATGTAGAGGACAATTGAATTAATTGACAAGAAGAAAAATAAATGTAAAGTAGCAAAAAGCACCAATGACTAGTGAGTAAACAAGAAGGCTCAAACAAACATGTGAGGGAGTTTACAACCAACTACATTTGACTGTACATTTAATGTTTTCAATTCTCTCTAAGATTAAATTATCAACAATATGTTAAACCGGGAACATTTTATTAGGAAAACATGAGAGACATATCTAAGGTGCAATGAGAACCCAATTGAGACCTGCATATTATAAGATTCTCTCACCCAGTTCAACATTCCATCCCCCTTAAGGGCCCCAGGGTAGAACTCAACCACAACCAGTATTAACCAATGCAATGATGCGGAGCACATTTATATGAATCCAGATTAAAAAGGAGCCAGTTTTTGTCCGTCTTCAGCTGGCCTTCGACTACAACTATATAACCAATACCATTTTTTTCAAATTAGGTGACCTAATGCCAAGGTTATAGTACAAAGGATCCATATGAGCTTTGCATTCCTGGACACGTTCAATATCTCAAACAAAAATTAAGATGTCATATTAAAATGGTACCATCTATGTTCGCGGTAACAGTATGTTTGGCCAGATGGGAAAAAGCGTTTTTGGGCTTCATCCTTCTACTCAAACACAAGGAAGATCGAAAAATAGCATATTACCTGTAAAGCGGAGGAAAAATCAGAATAAGAAATTCTTACCTCCGACAATTTTCCAAGAAAATGATCTGGTCCTAGAGCCTGAGATTTGACATCCTGCCACTTGCGCACAATAATTTCTGCAAATCTTGCATCCATTCTAGGTATTTCGTCTAAATTTTCTGCTACTGCGGCCTCTGAAAGTGATGTATTTCATTCACAGGATCAAAGAGCACAAAAAGGAAATAAGGGATGGAAGGAAAAATAGAATTTAACACATAAATTTGAAGAAAAAAAAAAAAAGTTATTATTTGATACAAGAACTGTATAGGCCAGTTACTTAAAGCCTATTTTTGTGTAAGAACCGTGTTTACCTATTTTGTGTCTTCTTGTTGGTTGGAAGCGGTACGAGGGAAAAGGGGCAATGGGGAAGGAAGAGAGAATAGAGAGACTGAAAATAAGGATGATTTGCGAGCACAATAAGATGCTGGTTCTAGAGAAATTTTCACTTATAAACAAGAATTGATAAATCATACCCACATTGACGACATCGGAAGCCATAGCTGCTCCAGATTCTTTACGTGAAATAGAAGAGTCATATCTATATGGGATGAATTTCAACCCAACCAAAGTCAGTAAACCAATAGCTACACCAGCACATGTGATCTTCACAGTAGCATCTTTTATCTTGTCAGTAATAATTTCTTGCTGCTTTAGTTCATCAGAACCATTCTTCTCAGGAAGGTCTATTGCATAGGCAGAATAATCTTCTTGATCATCATGGCCTCCAGGTTCTGCACCAGCAATTGGTAACTCGTCATTTTTTATCCCATTCTCCTCATAAAGTCTGACATTCTTTTCCCCATGACCAAGAGGAAACACTTTCCGCAGCGCCTGAATAGCACTAACTTTTACACTGTCAAGCACAGCCGTAGCCTCAGCCCCAATTCTTGCTATAGCTGCTGCAGCAGCCAAAGGTGAACTGCCAACACCTTCTAGTCTCTGTAAATATCTCAAAACTGTAGGGTCGTCATAATAATCTATGAGCTTAAACCTCATTTCTTGGGTCTCTCTGAACCTTGGGAATACCACCTCCATCAACCATGTCTCCAACAGCTTGCAGAGTCCAGGGAGGAGATCATTTTCATTGTCATCCTTAGAATGTTCTATGACAAAGGTCACAATAGATGGATCCCTATAAGGTGAGTTTACATCGTCCAAGCCCAACCATGTGCGACAATCGTCAACTTCTCCAACAAGAAGTGAACAGAGGCCCCTTTCAAGAGCAAAATCTATTTCGCGATTCTCTCTGACTGTATAGACGGATGAGGAGCTACCAAGAGCTGGAACCTTGGTCTGCTGAAGTTGCTGGAAAAGGTTGTTCGCATCTTGGATTAGATGAGGTTTCTTACCAGTAAAGGCTTGAGAAACAAGTGCCAGAGCCACTCCATAGACTTCAAAACTTTCTGCCGGTATGTTACTTGGTGTGGATGCAAAGAGATCAACCTTTCGACAAAAAGTTAAAAAAAAATCATAAAAAGCCAGCACAAGAATAACAAAAACTTAACTCAAACAAGATATCGTGATCAATCAAATGAATATGTACTTGTTCTGCAGCTGTCATGAGGAGGAAAGCCTCATTCATGAAATTTTCGCGTGTATATCCTCCACCGACAGCAGCTGCACCTCCTCCACCAACAGCCCACAAAATATTGCGCAGACCTTGAAGACCCTCTGCCCTTTTTGTACGGAACTCGTCATCAAGAGGTAAGGCTAGAAGCTCTAGAACACAGCGGGGGTTGATCTCTTCCAGAGTTTCATCAATCTGTGCTTGTAAATCCGGGGCAAGATTGCTTGCACCTTCTTCCTACATAAATACATCAGTTATCTATATAGCTCATGTTTGGTATTGATTAAAATTAGATTTTAATCTAAATCAAAGGCAAACAGTTAATATTAATCGCATATTTCATTGGTCTCACAACTTTTCAATCACCAATTCTATCAACTTTTATCAAAATCTACTAAAAATCTAATTTTAATCTCTACCAAACAAGGGCATAGCAGATCTTGGTAAACAGTTAAGAATCAGTGCCATGACCTATTAGGGTCGGTCTGATTGCAGGGTGGTAAATGGGTGGAAAGAATATATTTTACGGGGAAAAGATTTTCCTAAAAATTATTTTATTGGGAATTGTAATTAATTGTGTTTGATTGGTATATTTTTCCATGGAAAATGTTAAAAATTTGTTGTCCGTTTGGCTTCGTTTTTTTATGAAAATTGTTCATTAAAGCGATAATGTTTTCTATTATTAGGTCTAGAATTTGTTCCAATTATCAAAAATAAAAAAAATAATCATACCGAATACCATTCGTTTGACTTTGTTTTGCATAGAAATTGTCAATAAAAATGATTTTTTTTTTTTACTATTATGTCTACAATTTCTTCAAATTGCCCCAAAAAAAAAAAAAAAAAAAATCTTGGAAAATATTTTCCCACTAAAACATCAAGAATTTATTTTTCTCAAAAAGATGGAAAATTTAGAAAGTTCGAAAATATTTTCCCGGAAAAATTTCGCCAATCAAATACTACAAAAGTTGGAAAATAGAAACATTTTCCATGGAAAATCCGGCCTATCAAACGGAGCCTTATAAGTTATACCTATCAATATTATTCCCTCCCACTCCTTGACAGTCAATTCCCTTTCCTCCCCACTTGCAAGCACCAAGGAAAGCCATGCATCTATTGCCATCCAATTTCTAATGCATCTATTCTTCTGATTCAGTAAATCACAGTCATCCAGTAGAAATAGGAACTGAAAGATACACAAAGTAGTCAAAGAAGAAATGTAAAAGTCCACTAGCAAGAACTTTTTTGGTAATTCAAAATATACTTTAATGTTTTGTAAGATCATCATAAAAGTATAGAGGGTACATCCAATCGTTAAAGCGATCAGGAACATGGACACAAAATGCTAAGGTTGAAACCACAGAAGCCCATGGAGAATAAGTGTCAGCATTTTCTTTCGAAGATTAACATAAGAGTACAAAAATGGACGCTTGGAGATCATTTATTAACCAAGTAGCATTAAAATGCAAGCCAAGAGATATTGTGAGTAGAACTCTAACCTGCAACAGCTTGAGAGCCCTCTCAAGAACTTCACAACCTCTAATAATATCTGGAGGTGTCAATGCCATGGCATCCCTTGACAGGTCAACATAAGCAAGTGCCATTGCCAGCACCACATCTTGCTTGAATGACTTGGGCAACCTCTCTTTCAACAAACTCTCTCCAATTTGAAGAACCAGTTCTGTTTCCCCTGCCTCTTGCAACACAGAGAGAGCTCCGGGAACCTTTAAAACCCATCGAATTAAAATCATAAAACTTACCCAAGTTTCCTCACACAACTCATTCATCATCACAGTTTTCAGGCGATTGATCTCACAATTGGAAGAAATCACGAATACAAGCCAGAAATAAATATCAATTTAATTAAAATAAAACTTTCAATAAAAAGATTTAATAGAATCAACAATAAGATTCACCATAAAAACACATTTTTTCCTCAAATTGGCGGATTGACCAAAGATAAAAGACAACTGAAGTGTTTTCTAAAATACACAAGTCGGAAAAAGAAAAGTAAAACAAGCCAAGATTCTAAAATCCAAAGAATATTACTACATCTTCTAACCTAAAACGCAGTAAATCAACCACGAGACAACGATCTTCAACTCCTCAAATTTAGTTCTAATGAAAATACATAGCTTATAAAAGGAGGTAATATTTTCTTAAAAAGTGACAATAATGTGAAGAAAAAAAATAACTAAAATTTACCTTATCCCAGGGGACTTGAGTGAGAACCGTATCAAATTCATCTTCGGCGAGTCCTTGATTGTACTCTCTTCTGGAACTAGGGTTAGCTAGGGTTTCGCAAGCTGCCTGAAGAATCTGCCTTCGACTAATCAAAGCCTCGTCGCTATACCCATACTGTGGGGGCTTTGAAGCCCTAGCATCATAAGCTCTCCGAATGCCGTCCCCGAGGAAATGAGACTCGGCACCAAGTAGTCGGTAGAAATCCAGTGGCATTGAAACGTGGCGCTCGGGGAGGGAAGGAAGGGGTGGCGGCGGTGAAATGCGCATGTCAGGGGGGTCCGGGGAGGTTGAAGGGAGGAATTGAAAGTCGGCGAGGAGGCGGTCAGCCCATTTGCTACTGGTGGCGCCACCATGGCTAGTGGAGGCGGCATGGAGTTTGTGGTGGCGATTTTTGGCTGCGCTGGGTGGAGGCGATAGTCGTGGAATGTGGGTGAAGATGCTCAGGTGCGTCAGGGCTTCCATTTTTGGGGTTTAGAATTCTGGTGTTAGATTGAATTGTAATGTAAAATGCCAAAAAAAATATCTACATTTTCTTTTCCATGGTTTCTAACTCGGATTGTTATTCGTATTTTGAGCAGAAAAGATTTGGCTTATTAGCTCAAAACACTAATACGTTTAGCTCCTAGTATGTAAAACATTTTCACATTTCAATTTTTTGTATTTTTATCCCTATTTTAATATTTCATTGTAGAAATCGTCATTTATATCAATTTTTATTCAATTTCTTAATTAAAAATTATAAAATAACAAATATACCTTCATATTTAGATAATAAAAAAAGGAAAAAAAAATGCAATCATACTCCCTTTTTTAAAAGAAGTACAAATAAATTAAATTTTAAAAAAGAAAGTATTCTCCTTCTTCCCGTTCTACGTGAGGATTAGCTTTAACTTACGTCTTTGCCACAATCAACAATGCATGTAGACCATTCTGCAATTCGTCTTGCAACAAGTTGTAAATTAATTTACGCCTCTTAACCAAGCTCATGCCTTCAAATTCTTCAAAAACTACTTTCACATTAAAATGTGTCTCCCCATTGCTTCCCTTAACCCCAACATGACCCGCATGATGATATATCCTCAACTTCCAATTTAATAGGTCTCAGCTATTTCTCCAACCTCTCCTTTATTTGTATCCATCTATTCCCTAATACATTAATTTATCATTTCCACCATCATTCTTCTGCTTGATATATATATATATATAGTGCACAACTTGTAACAATATAATAACACTCTACAACACAGAGAATTGAGAGAAAACGATCTTGAGTGCCTAAATTTTGGTTGATTATTGAAGTCTTGTCTTGTAAACACAAAGCTATTGATTTATAGTGGATTCTCCTCCTCAAATTTCGTGTGTTCTTATTCTTCTTTTCATCTTTCTTTCAATGGTGTTATATCTTGTGATCCGATGTTCATAACAGTAACAACTGGAATAAAGAAAAAGTAATGGAGGGCAAATCTTGTGCCACTCCTAAATTGATGTACTTTTTCATGTGAATGACCCCACCAGGTGGCGTAGTGTTCTCGTAAACGGGTGGAGAATACATATTGTCAACTAGCGAGCGACGGAATGAGTTCAAAGCAAGATGTCCCACAAGCTAGCTGTAATGGCGAGACTGACTTGAAAGAGGATGAGGATGTAGTAGGTGCATTCTCACATTGGTGTAATATAGTATCGTACCGAGCTATTGGAAATGATGATGTTTCCTCGAAAGAGGTAAAGGTGGAAGAATTGAAGGCTCATATTTGTAGAGCCAAAAGCCTAATGTACATTGATGTAAAGATCAATGAACAACCAATTAGAGCTATGGTAGATATTGGTGCTACACACAACTACCTGGAAAAAGGTAGTGGAAAGGTCAAAAAGCAATCAACTCCGCTGCTCAACCAATAGCCGAAGTAACGAAATATGTCTTGCTCAAAGTGGATCCTTTCGAGGAAAGAACAAACTTGTCTACAGTTGAGATGGATGATTTAAAGCTTATTTTGGAATTGGAATTTCTTTCAGGATACTAAGACAGCAGTGTTGCCATTTTCTAATTCATTAATGATGGTGGGTAATAAACCGTGCGTTATCATACACAAGTTGGGAAGATGGCGAGAAGAGTATTTCAACTATGCAATTTAGTAAGGGTTTCAAAATAAATGAACCATCATTTTTGTGCACTCTTCAATTAAAGGAGGTCATGCAGGATGAATTACCAAAGAAATTGCCACCAATGAGGGCAATTGCTCATGAGATTGGACGTATTTTAGGTGCCAAACCTCTCGCCAAGGTACCCTACCGTATGTTTTATCTGGAGCTTGAAGAGTTTCGGAAACAATTGGGAGAAATGTTAGAAAGTGGGATTATCGTACATGCGAAATCACCATATGGAGCTCCCGTGTTGTTTTAGAAAAGGCCGATGGTTCTCTTAAAATATACTGCAACTATATAGCCCTAAAAAAGTTCACTATAAAGAATAGTTATCCTATTCCGCCAGTTGCTGATTGCTTTAACCGACTGAGCTGGGCTAGATACTATACAAAGATTAATCTCAGGTCCGGATACTAGCAAGTTCAGATTAAGGAGGAGATGAAGCAAAGACTACGGTGGTAACAAGATGTGGGGCCTTTGAATTCAAAGTGATGCCTTTTGGCTTAACAAATGCACCAACAACATTTTGTACGATGATGAATCAGGTACTTCACGGTTTCTTGGTCAATTTTGTAGTGGTGTGTCTGGACGACATAGTCATCTATAGTGAGACATTGAAGAAACATATGCAACATGTGGGTAGGTTTTCAATCGGCTATGAGAGAATAAACTCTATGCCAACCGTTTAAATGTTCATTCGTTCAGACGTCTATGAGCTTCTTGGGTCATATCATCAAACAAGGCAAAATATGCATGGATTCAAAGAAATTTGTAGCCATCAAATATTGGCAACCACCAAAGAATGTCCACGATGTGCGTTCATTTCTCGGGTTATGCAATTACTATCGAAGATTTGTGAAAGCATACTCAGAAATTGCATTGTCACTTACTGAATTGACAAAGAAGGATAAGGATTATGATTGGTCATCCCAATGCCAAAATACTTTCGAAAAGTTGAAAAAATTTATGTGAACGAACCCGGTGTTAACCTTACTAGATACGACTAAACAATTCAAAGTGTATACCGATGTTTCAGACTTTGCACTTGGTGGAGTCCTTATGCAAGAAGGATATCCAGTAGTGTATGAGAATCGAAAGCTAAATCAGGCAGAACATCGTTACTCAGCGCACAAAAATGAGTTGTTGGCGGTAGTTCATTTCCTTATGGAATGGCATCACTATTTGCTTGGGTTTCTATTTATTGTGAAGACAGATAATACTGCGATTAGTCACTTCATGTCTGAACCAAAACTATTAAGCAAATAGGCTCGCTGGCAGGAACTTCTTTCTAAATTCAATTTTATGTTAGATCTAGTAATCATGTTGCTAATGTTTTTAGTTGTCGGACTTGGCCACCATTTGCTCTATGATTACTCTTTCAGGGAGCACGATTACCATAAATACACGAGACCAAATTCGGGTGCTTTTGAATAATGATCTGACTACTCAATATCTGGTCGTCCTCATCAAGTAGGGCGAAACTCGACAATTCTGGCTCGATGAGGGTCTAGTGAAGACTAAGGGAGACTGCTTATATGTCCCTAAGGGTGGAGATTTGAAAAAAATCACTAATCACAGAATGTCATGCATGATTTGGGCAAGGCATCCCAGAGAGGAACGTAATTCTGCAATACTACAACGTGCATACTACTAGTCTCAAATGTGGGACGACATTGCAACTTATGTGAAAATTTATCTTTTTTGTCAACAAGATAAGGCAAATCATTAGAAAAAGGTAGGCTTGCTGGTACCCTATTTCCATCCCAATTAGACCATTTGAGGATATATCAATAGACTATATTATTGGATTGCCAAAAGTTGAGGACTTTGGCACTATCATCGCCGTGGTGGACTGTCTATCAAAGTATGCAACTTTCATCGCAGCGCCCAAGTATGCATCAGCTGAAGAGATGTCTCCACTCTTTTTCAAACACATTGTCAAATACTAGGGACTGCCCAAAGATATCGTCAGTGATTGGGATCCTCGATTTACTGGCATATTTTGGACTGAGTTGTTCAAACTTCTTGGTTCAACTTTGAGCATGAGTTCTAGTTTTCACCTACAATCTAACGGACAAATAGAGCGCTTCAATTCTATGCTGGACGAATATCTTTGGCGCTTCATCTCTACTTCGCAAAAAAATTTGGTAAAACTTTTGGATGCGGTTCAGATGTGTTTCAATGCACAAAAAAGTTCTTCCACCAATAAGAATCCTTTTGAGATTGTTACTGGATAGCAACCGCTACTCCCTCATACTGTGGATATCGCTCAAAGTACCAAATCCCTCAAGCAAAAAACTTCTTTCAATAATGGAAACAAAACATTGAAATTGCTCAAAATTATCTTAAGAAAGCTCAGAAACGGTAAAAAAAGTATTCAGATCTAAAGTGTTGTTTCCTTGAATTTAATGTTGGAGATCTGGTAATGGTTAAATTCCCTACGGAAACTGTTATAAATCAACAAGAGGGAGAGACTTAAGATTTGTGCCAAATATATTGGAAAATTACCCATCGTGAAGAGGATTGGAAGAGTTGCACTCCTTTCATGGTGCAAAATCCTTCATGTTGGTGTACTCAAGTCATACTTTACCGACAAGAAGGACTATCCAAAAATGAGCCAAAACGACTTGTGTTTGAACTGAAAAGAGCCGAAAAGTAGGTTGCTGAAAATATTCTTGACCATCGAACTACTCGAGCTTCTAGGAAATATCATCAAGAGTACTTCATTGAATGGAGCGGATGCAGCAACGAGGAGAATACGTGGGAAAGAAAAAAAACTTGGAGCCTTCAAACCATTAATTAAGCATATCATTCATCAATGGCTCCAATGATGTAGCCAAAACAAATGGGGGAGAATGTCAATCACCGCAACTTTACTTAAGCCCATTGACCCAATCGCAACAGCAGTTTGTCCAACTTCGACTGCACATTGTAAATATTAGTTCAAATTTGAGTTGTAATTTCCATTACGTTGTAATAGTTCATTTCAATTGTAAAATAGCTTTGATATTGGTAAACGTTTAGTATGATTCCTAATCATTTAAACGTCTATTCCTATCACTTAGGTTTTTGTTCCGCAAGCTATTATAGGGGGTATTAATCTTTCAAAAGTCTTTCAAGCTTTCTGGTGTTCGTTCATGCACCAGTCATTGTAATTTTCTACTTTCATCAATTGTAAATTATAGCTTCCAAACAATCAATGATTAATTTACTTTCAATGCATTTCAATTTTATGTTGCAAGCTTTCTACAAATTGTAATAAAATTTTCTTTCATCCCGAATCGACGAGAGAAGGCGAAAGGTAGTCTAGCGGAGCAAACTACTGATGCACGGTGTCTCTTTCTATACCAAGAAGAAAGGTACCACGTGAAATCTGGACTAGCAAAGTAGCCAGCCCTTTAGTGAGCACCAAATTAGAATCTGCCTTAAATATCACATTTTTATCACTGTCAAGATATGTTCTAACCCACACTTGCGAAACACAACCCTGCACTTTATTTTCACTTGTTTTATATTGGGATTCCAAAGGCTTTAAACTCTTCCATAGAACAACTATTGTTCATACTTAGCTCTTGGTTCTTGAACTGTCTGGAACAATTTGATGATGTATTGAAACTTTGGAGGCAACTCTTCAATGGGTTGGACATAAATTGAAGGAGAAGAAGATGTGGTCGATCAAACGGATTCTTTTGTGTGTATTCTTTGAAATGTAATTGACTTGGAGAAAAAGAAAAAAGTCGTGGTTGAAGAGGGTAAAGATGAGATTTTTATGGGTTTCAAGAATTGATTTTTGGAGTGATAAAAATGGAGTGCCTGTGGGATTTTAGTAGAAATCGACATGGGTTGTGGATATCTGTTTAAGAACTATGTTAAATTCTTAGATAAATCTTTTGAACTGTAATTTTGTAGAGAGCGTGTGAAGAGTAGGAAGAGGAGAGGGACCGCGAGTGATAATGAGATTTATTTGTACTTCTTTTAAATAAAATGGGAGTTTGATTGCAATTTATTTTTTAATTTTTTTATATTTTCCTTTTATTTTATTCAAATAGGAAGGTATATTTGTCATTTTACAATTTTTAATTGAAAAGTTGAATAAAAATTGATGAAAAAAGACTTTTTCTTACAATTAAACATTAAAATAGAGATGAAAATGCAAAAAAAAAAAAAATGAAACGTGAGGACGTTTTGCACACTAAGAAAGAAATGTATGGACGTTTTGTGATAATAAGCCAAAAGATTATCAATTGTTTTATTACAAGCCCAATTTTGATTTAATTAAAAATCGAATTTTTAGCCGATAGTGATAAAATTCGATAAGATAGTTTTTTAAAAAAAAATTGATAAAATTTATGAATTTTGTAAAATATATGAATAAAATTAATTTTTTATTTTGACTTAAAATATTTCACAAGTTTTTAATCTACGCTAATTAGCGCATAATAATTATTTTAGATATTATCATGATGATCATAGTTGCACTTATTGGCAGGGCGGACACCAAAATTTTCGGGTATTTGATAAATGGAACGGTTGAGTCCAAATATAATTATGGAACCGTTCGGGTTAGGTTCGGTTCCGTACCATAATTAATTCTTTTTAACATTTACACCAAACATTATATAAATACAACTAATGACATGTTCATTCTTAATTTTGATGGGCAGTTGGAGATGGAAAGTCAGACTCAGCTGTTAGCGGCTTCGATTTGGGCATATAGATGTAAGTTTTCAATTTATCAAATGATTTAGGGTTACGGACATGTGCTTACCGAATGAAAGTAGGCTCCGATCTCGTGAAAACCAACCTAAGTTCGACTGCCCGCAATCTTTGGTTCTGATCGAGCTTCCCATCCAATTGGTCAATCCATGGTTGAAAGAAATGTCTAGAAAAAAAAACAAAAAGATGAAGTTTAATAGTGGTGTATTTATTAAAATCCAAATTTTTCTTTTTTATTATTTTTATTAAATTAGGTATATAATTGTAAATTTGTTTTGATGTATTTATTAAAACTATGTTTTAATTGTAGTGTGAATATAATGTGGTGCACTTAATAAATTTTGTGGTGGTAATATAATTACTCATTTAGAAATTAGGTTGTGTTAGGCTAGCTAGACATGAATTTGACTTGGGAGTTAGAATATTAATCATTAAATTAGTTAATTGTAATATAATTACTCAGCGGTTTTCGATTCAAATACTCATTCAAGTATTTAATTTATGAAAAATCGTTTGGTTCGGTTCGATTCGATTCTGAACTTTTGTTCAGTTATATTTATTGGGCCCTTAAATTTCCTATATTGATGCCCAGAGGGATTTTATATTATTTAAGAGGTACTAAATTCTTTGGGTTACTTGAGTCAAATTAGAGAAGTCCAAAATCAGTAACTCATGTTTGTTCCTTATTTTTTAAAATTTATTTTTAATTATACATTATCTTGATAAAATAATTGTACATATAAACCTATAATTGTTTCATACTTTTTCACCAAACATTCTTTAAAATTACTATTCACAAAATTTATTCGCACAAAATCTCTATCAAATATTGACTTAATTTAGGGACAACTAAGGCCAAAAATAGAAGTGTCAAGACGGACAGGCCGACCAGACCCGTGAAAATTGGCTGCGATCGACCTGGGACCGCGGGCCGACCCGTGACCCGAGCGGGCAGTTCATGGGTCAAGAAGGTGTCACCTGCGGGTTTCGTGGGTTGCACCTTTACGGGTCGCGGTTAATCATGACTTGTGAAAAAAATAAAAATATTATAGTTAAGTAGGTATCAACCTAATTGAGATATACTTAAACCATAAATTATAGTAAAAGTAGGTACCAACCTAGTTGTGATGTACTTATACTATAAATATTTGATAATAGCAATTAAAAATGCATTTAGTTGTTATTTGTTTAAGTTAAATTTAACTTTTCAAATTTATAAATAATTCATGTAACATTAAATTTGAATTTTATGTAAACATTTCTTGGTATAAATATGAATTTATCATTTTGTTCAATTCTTAGTTTGCATTTAAAATTTTTTTTTGTTATAAATATGAAAATTTTTATATTTTTATAATTTTATTTATACAATTATACGGGTCAAACCGGAACAAACCGTGACTCGCATGGGCTCAACCCGGATGGGGTCAGCAGGCGGGCCTGGGTTGTAGTCCAAAATTGTGGGCTGACCCGTAACCGGCCTGCAACCCGTAGCGGCGCGGGTTTTTTTTTCACGCGGGTCGTTACCGAGCTCATATGTTGGCGGGCCGACCGGTCGGGACCACCCGGATTGACACCTCTAGCCAAAAAGATGGTCACTTCCCTAACTCCAATAAAGATAATAACCATGCTACACGAATATCTCGATTGATACTTTGGATGACCGAACACACACTCGAGGGTCGGGCGGTCGGGCATTATTTTATTCCCGTGGGACCCACGCCCAATGTGAGGAGTCGGTCACACGAGGTGACAACTATTTTCGAGTAAAGTGACTTTACTATAAAGATAACACTTTTCTATTGAAATTTCGATTATGGATGTTCAGGCGGACTCATCAGTTTGAACATGAATGGTATTAGAGGAAGAATTGATTATTTAAAAAAAAAAATGTATAAAAGTAATTTACATAAAAATCAAGTATCTTGGTCTCGTAATTGTGTGAACCAAGTCAATATGCCCCATAAAAGACAGAATTAGCCATTATTTCTTTGGGAATTGAAGTCAAATTTGATCATTTTAATTTATCGATGGTTTTGCAGTGTTTTTATAGTGATTTTGGGGTAGGTTTCCTTGTTGTGGTGGTGGTGGTAAAGTGGCGGTGCAGGTAAGGTTGTGGTGGTGGACATGCCTGGGCATGGTTCGATTAGGTTGGTTTTTAGCTCAACCCGATACTTAGCTCTTGGTTCGGTTCGATTTGGTTAGTCAGCTTGTCGAGTTAAAAAAGTTTGCCTATTTTGAGTTAAAAAGTTTTAGTGTGTGTTTGAGTCACATTATTTTGAAAGAATTTATTTTGAAATAGTAGATTGATGGATAATGTGTGATTGAAAAAGAAGGAAACATTATTGATGTGATGAAAAATATTATTTTATTAAAAAATATGTGATTGAAAACGAGTAAAAGAATGAGAATTAAAATTTTAATGTGTATTAAACAGGAGCTTAGTAGAAAAATTGTAGACGTCTATATTGTAATTAGTATGTAACTGTAACCATAAATTGTATAATACTATAAAATTAATATTTTAATAATAAAATATATTTTAATTGATTATCTAATTAATAGAATTTAATTAAGATCTAATTTTTGAAACAATAAACCTAATTTCTTATTTGGCAACCACCTTAATGTTTTCCAATAAATAAGTGCAAGGGAAATTATAAAAAATCAAGGGTTTAAAGTTTGCTTTTTAAAACTCAGGTGCAAAGTTTGTTTATTCAAAAATCAGGTAATATATTAAAATATAACCCTAATCCCAAACAAAATCTAAATCATTTCTATTCTATTCCTCTCCTCTTTGATTCTCGTCTCCCTCTCTACCTTCTTCCTTACCGTCGTCGCTACTGTCCACCTCGTGCAGATCTCGAGCAACGACGTCGTCGCTACTGTCCAACCTCGAGCAGCGACGTCGTCGCTACTGTCCAGCGGCGTCGATCTAAGGCGCAGTCAATGGCAGGGCCATTGTTCCCACTCTGGTTTCATACCGACGCCGCGATTTGTTTGTAGGTTAAAACAATGGGTTCATACCGATGCCGCTATTGTCTTGCTTTTGTTGATCGGTTTCTGCATTTATCAGATCTACACTTCCGACGATGTGAAATTCTATGACTCGTTTGACGATGCATTTGACGGGCGGTGGGTTGTGTCCAAGAAGGAGGATGCTGCTTCACCTAACAGATCTATAGATTTTTTTCTTTTTTTTTGTGGTTGTTGTGGAATGTGGTTGGTGGTTGTGTGTGCGGTTGGCAGTGGTTTTGCGTACGGGCGGGCAGTAATGGTGGTTGTGGTATTTGTGGTTTGTGGTTTCCGGCAATGAGCATCGTTGTTGTGGTTTCCCGGCTAGGTTGTGTTGGTGCGGGTGGATTTGTTGTTCTGTTGGTGTGGGGGGATATGTTGTGGGTAGATTTTATTGAATTTGGTGGTGGCAAGGGTCGATTTTGTAGTGGTGATGGTTGTTGGAGGTCACGGTGAGTTGGTGTTGGTGTGGGCAACTGTAGCCATGGATTGGTTCTGTTGTTGTGGTGCCAAGGCGATGGTGGTTACAAGTGGCGGTGGCATGTGACCTATCATCTAGCGTATGTGACCAAAATTCGATAATATGTGACTAACCATTTTGTTACTCGTGACCTAAAAATTATGTAATTTGTGACCGTGAAAAAATTTGTGACCAATTAATTTTGAAATATGTGACCGTGTGACCTATAAACTTTGATCTGTGACTAACTAATTTTGAAATATGTGACCAATGAAATAATGGTGACCTACACAATTTTGAGATATGACCGTAAAATAATTTGTGACGTATAAAAATTATTATCTGTGACCTCGAAATAATATGTGACGTACAAATTTTTTGATATGTGACCTCGAAATAATCTGTGATAAAAAAATTTGACGATATGTGACCAATAAATAAATCTGTAACTTAATATTATGAATATGTGACCATTAATCACAAAATGTGACTTTATTATCTTTATTTAATAAATATTTTTAATTAATTAAATCCATACCTGATTTTTGAATTTTCAAACTATTTACCTTACTTTTGAATTGAGGTAAATAATACACCTTAGATATGAATTTTTCCCCAAGTGCAATTAGGGAGCCAGAGGAATTGGACTTAAAACTTGGCACGCCCACTTTCGTTTGAAGAAAGCCAGGCCCAGGAACGAGAACAGCTGAACAGGCTCAAGGATATATTTATTATTGGGAAATAGACACAAATAACAATAAGTTGCTTTAATTACTAATCGGTTAATCCCCTTCTACAGAATTTTTGTGTAGAAGGGAGGTCCATTACTAATATATAGCACTTATCTTTCTTATTATTTTTCTTTTATTGCCAATTTATCAATGTTTCAGCACTTCCTCAAATGACAAAGCATAATCCTTTCCCAGATGATTTTATAGTTAACTATTAAGAGTGTATTTGATAAAAATTAAAAAATTATTTATGGGGCTAGAAACTTTTTTTTTTTTGGGTAATTTCCGGTAACTATTTTCTTGATTAATGGTGTATTTGAGCCACATTATTTTGGAAGAATGTATTCTGGAATAGTAGATTGATGGAGAATGTGTGGTTGAAAAAGAAGGAAACATTATTGATGTAAAAGAAACTATTATTTTATTGAAGAATGTGTGGTTGAAAATGAGTAGAAGAATGAAAATGAAAATTTTAATGTGGCTCGAAGAGGGGCTAAAAGAGTTTTTGAGGAAGCAGACAATGTGACTTAATTTAAAATTCTTGTACAAGAAGCTAAAACTATCCCAAACATGTCCTAAATTGAGAATAATGTGGGAACCATTAGATCATGTAAAAAGCATTATATAAATTTTTTTTTTTTTTTTTTTAAATTCCGTCCGCCACGTAATATGTACTCAAAGAAAGACGTGACTACGAATCTTTAAATTCAACATTTGTATCTAGGCACAAGTAATAAGATTATAGTAATACTATGTGTACATAACACTTGACATAAGAGTTGACATAACTGTCAAATAGCAGCCCCCTATTGGTAGGAGCGCTTCGAATGCTATGCGTACTTAGCATATTTCATAAGATTAACGCTATTATTCCAATTTTCTTCTACATAGAGACTTGCTCGCATTTCAATCATTAGAGTATTTGTTTTTCAAAGTTTATGTTAAAAATCAACAAATTAGTTAAAAATGCGCAATGAAGAATAATTAGGCGGCAAATTTGTATCAACATTAAAAACATCATTCATAATTTTATTACCAAAATTACAGCCTTTTCAGATCTGTCTATGGCGGTTTTTCCGAGTTTAGAAGCAATTAATACTAGATTAATTAATTAAGTAATTTAACTTTGTTAGCTCAGATGATAACAAATTCTTATGAATTCATTGCCGGATTTCTAGTTAAGAAACTACTAAAATACTCAATTTTTAAGTTGTTTATGCTCGAAATATTCACTCCTATGCTTAGATAAACTTGAAACCATTTTTGGTTTTCCTTTTAATCCCCCGCTAAAGAATCATTAAACAAATCGTTTGATTAAATGTGAATTTAGTATGTGATATTAGACACGATTTAAATAATTTTATTCCATTTTAGTGTAGAATCATCATTGGAAAAGCGTATATAATCGTGAGTTGAGAGCTAGCTAGAGTCAAATGCAAGAATGATATGATGACATGTTAATTGGTAGGAAATGGGAATGATAGTGTGTAGCAATAATATTAGAAAAAAATGAAGTTGAAATCGTGTTCATGATGTACAAAATGAATTGAATTGTGTCAAGTAGGATATTAATATTATAAAAATTGTTTCTTTCTTGAACAAAAGTTGCCTTAGCTAATCCAATAGCAACCGGGCTGGGTGTACCGAAAGATGGCCACCAGAATTTGGCCAGAATATACTCATTTGTGGCTTCCGCGCATTTTTTATTTTTTTAAAATACATGGTGGGTCCTGCGCATTTGCGTGTGTATTCTGGTCAAATTTTGGTGACCTTCTTTTTGTACAATGGGGAATAAGGGATCCAATAGTCTATTAAACATGTAGGGAGTGCAAAAGGTTCGGACGGTCATTATCCCAACTCATTGAGAATTTTCGCGTCTAATTAATTAATTTTAATGTTATTTTTGTCTTTAACCGTAGAAAAATTCAACTGAAGTTATCGATAACCCCAAAGGGATGACATCCTTATGTAATAAGTTGTTAACAGAACTGAACATTTTTTTTACGAATTTACATTATATATCGAACCGGACTAATAAAGTCGTTATTCTTCAATGTTAAACATACATCTTATTTAAATCCGCTTAAATAATATATTCCCTCTTGTTTCAATCAATCAATTTTTGGGTCATACATTAAATGATGAACATATATATTTCATGAAACTGGGACAGAAAAGATAGGGTCAAATCTCCAAAATTATAGAATGCAAAAAAATTGCCCCCCCCGTAAAATGGGGGAAAGGGTGGTCCAAAAGTCTAGCTTTTGTGGACACAACCCGGAGGCTGTTATTTATTGTATGGCTCACAATCAAAAGATGACTACTTAAATACGTAGGGTTGTAATATCACGTTCGATACTGGACAATATTGAGTAATATAACTGACAAATAATATGATTGTATCTAAGTTTAATTTATTGAATTTCACTAAAATTCATGCTAAAATTGAATCAATCTCATCTTATTTAACATGAACAGGCACAAAAAGTCAATCGAAATAGGATGAACAGACGACTCCTTGATTATATAGACGAGAATCTCATAACTCTCAATTCTAAGAATAGAAATCTAGTGGATAATAATAAACCGAAATCAATCTTCTTTTCTTTTCTTTTATCCCATGGCAAAGTGTAATCCAACGATAAGTGATCTTATTGCCAGTGTTAAATGCAAAAAATAAAAAATAAAAAAAAATGAAGGAAATTCTATAGATTGATCACATTAAAAATTAATTTTGACTAAATTAGATGTTTTTCACTCTATCTTATTGACAAATAAAATTATTATTTTTATTTTGAATTACTCCACATTTAACTCGACCTCCATCTGGAAAGAATTTATAAATGACTTAACTTATAAATAATGAATGATGAAAAATACTTATTGGTTCAAAATGTGTGGTTAAAAATAAGTTTTAATAATTTATAAATTAGCCAAAGGTTTACTAATCTATAGTTTTTGACCAATAAAAAAATTACTTATCCACTTATAAGAACTGCAATTAATTAATTTCACTCTCTTTAAAACCCTTCTATGCGAGGGGGAAATCTAAAACACTATTCCAACATATGGCCTAGTTCTTTTCACTCTCTCTTCCAAAAACCCCTTTGCTGCTAACATACGCTCCATTTGCGCACTTTCAATAATCCCTCATTCCCTCTCTTTGTTCTTATGCCAACGGCTAGTGTTTATCTTGTGGTGGTGCTTTTTTGCGCCGCCCTCACCACCACCACTACCACCGGCGCCACCTCGTCGGAAATCCTAGCATTGTTGTCGTTTAAAAACAATCTCGATGACCCACTTGGCGCAATGGACGAATGGAATGCTTCCACACCCTCTGCGCCGTGTGACTGGCGGGGCATTGTGTGTTTTCAAGGTAGAGTTCGTGAGCTCCGCCTCCCGCGCCTCCGGCTGAGCGGCCGGCTCACGGAGGAGCTTGCTAGCCTGCGCCAGTTGCGTAGGTTAAACCTCCATTCGAACAACTTTAATGGGTCTATACCAGGTGGTTTGTCCTGGTGTGTCCTCTTACGCGCCGTTTACTTGCAGTCTAACTCATTCTCCGGCGACCTGCCGGCAGCGTTTTTCACTAACCTTACCAATCTCCAGGTTCTCAACCTCGCACACAACCATCTCTCAGGGGGGATTTCCGGCGAAGTTCCGGTGAGCCTCCGAGTGCTGGACCTCTCCTCAAACTCATTTTCTGGCGACATTCCGACGAATTTTTCAGTAGCCCATCAACTTCAACTCATAAACCTTTCGTTCAACGACTTCTCCGGTGAAATTCCTGTGACCATTGGAACACTACAACAGCTTCAGTACCTGTGGGTCGATTCCAATAAACTCTACGGCACAATCCCATCGGCAATCTCAAACTGTTCGGCATTGATCCATATCAGCGCCGGGGATAACAGACTCTCCGGCGTGGTTCCGGCTACAATGGGTTCACTCAAAAGTCTTCAAGTAATCTCACTTCCGCATAATCAGCTATCCGATGTGGTCCCCACGTCACTTTTCTGCAATGTTACAGCACTAAATGCTCATGCAATCAAGATTCTTGACTTGAGCTTTAATGGGTTCACGGGGATGGTCAAACCGGAGAATAATCTCATGTGTTTTAGTGCATTGGAAATTTTAGACCTTCACGAGAATCAGGTAAAGGTCTTATTTCCAGATTTCTTGATGAACTTTTCTACATTGAAAGTCCTGGATATTTCTGGGAATTTAATCTCTGGTGTTTTACCAAATAATTTTGAGAATTTAAAGGTTTTAGAGCAGTTCAGAGTGAGGGATAATTCATTAACAGGTGAAATTCCTGAGAGTGTAAGTAAATGTGGGTTGTTAGGAGTTCTTGATCTTGGAAATAATCGATTTTCGGGTTCAATTCCCGAGTTCTTAGGAGAAATGAAGAACTTGAAGGCACTGTTTCTTGGTGGGAATTCATTTACTGGTGCAGTTCCAGTAAGCTTGGGGGATCTTTACCAGCTGGAATTGTTGGATTTGAGTGATAATAAGTTGACTGGGAATTTGTCTACAGGTTTCATGAGGCTTGCCAATTTGAGCACTCTAAATTTAAGTAACAATAGATTTTCAGGTGAAGTGCTCTTGAATGTTGGGGAACTGAAGGGGTTAGAGGTTCTGAATATGAGCGGTTGTGGGTTTTCGGGAGCGGTTCCAGGGAGTATTGAGAATTTATTGAGGCTCAAAACTCTTGATTTGAGTAAACAAAACTTGTCCGGAGAGTTGCCTATTGAGCTCTATGGATTGCCTAGTTTGGAAGTCGTTGCATTGGACAATAATTTGTTATCTGGCGATGTGCCAGAAGGTTTTAGCAGTTTATCGAGTTTACAATATCTGAATCTTTCATCAAATGCTTTTTCCGGTGATATTCCAGCCACTTATGGATTTCTGAGATCCTTGACTGTTCTTTCATTTTCTCATAATCGTATAAGTAGTTCAATTCCAGTCGAGCTGAGCAATTGTTCTAGTCTTGAAGTTTTGGAGATCCGAGGAAATGACATGACGGGCGAGATTCCAGCTGATTTTTCACATTTAAATCATCTGCAAAGGCTTGATTTAGGTCAGAACAGTTTAACGGGTGAAATCCCTGGAAGTATTTCTAACTGTTCATCATTTGTCATTCTGTTATTGGATTCAAATCAGATCTCAGGGCGCATTCCAGACTCATTGTCGAAGTTATCAAACTTAACGACACTGGATCTCTCTTTCAATTATCTTACTGGAGCCATTCCGGCTAATCTTGCATTTATTTCAAGCTTGAAGCACTTAAATCTGTCCCATAATCGTCTCGAGGGTAAGGTGCCGGATGCATTGGCTTCAAGATTCAGTGATCCTTCCGTGTATGCTATGAACGCGAATTTATGTGGGAAACCATTGAAGAAAGATTGCAAGAACGTGAAGAGTCGAAAGAGAAAGAGATTAATTATTCTCGTGGTTGTGGCTGCATTGGGAAGTTTTATCTTGGCATTGTGTTGTTGTGGATACATATATGGCCTTTTCAGGTGGCGGAAGAAGCTGAGAGCTGGGGCTGCTGGAGAGAAAAAGGCAAAGCGAAGTCCGAGTCCTGGTGCAGAAGGGGCGCGTGGAAGTGGTGAAAATGGCGTGCCAAAGCTTGTTATGTTCAACAATAAGATCTCATATGCAGAGACAGTCGAGGCAACGAGACAGTTCGACGAGGAAAATGTATTAAGTCGGGGCAAATACGGGCTATTATTCAAAGCCACGTATGCAGATGGAATGGTGCTTGCCATACGTCGTCTACCTGACACATCCACAGATGTAAACACTTTCCGGAAAGAAGCTGAATCCCTCGGAAAGGTTAAACATCGAAATTTGACAGTTGTTCGTGGATACTATGCTGGACCACCGCCAGATATGCGACTTATCGTCTATGACTACATGCCTAATGGGAATTTAGCAACCCTTCTCCAAGAGGCTTCACATCAAGAAGGGCATGTACTGAATTGGCCTATGCGCCACCTGATTGCACTAGGCATAGCCCGTGGCCTAGCATTCCTGCATTCAATCTCAATAATACATGGGGACGTAAAGCCACAAAATGTACTCTTTGATGCCGATTTTGAAGCCCATCTTTCTGATTTCGGGTTGGATAAACTAACAAAAGCTACCCCAGCTGAAGCTTCCACATCCGCCACCCCGGTCGGCACTCTTGGCTACGTAGCACCGGAAGTCACTTTAACGGGGCAACCAACGAAAGAAGCGGATGTATATAGTTTTGGCATTGTAGTGTTAGAGATACTAACGGGAAAGAAACCGGTGATGTTCACACAAGACGAGGACATTGTGAAATGGGTGAAGCGACAATTACAAAGTGGCCAAGTATCGGAATTGCTGGAGCCGGGCTTGCTCGAGCTTGATCCCGAGTCATCGGAATGGGAAGAGTTCTTGTTGGGAGTGAAAGTTGGATTGCTTTGCACAATGCCCGACCCTATTGAAAGACCATCCATGACTGATGTTGTTTTCATGCTTGAAGGCTGCAGAATAGGCCCGGAAATTCCTTCATCTGCTGATCCAACAACACTGCCTTCACCCACCTGAATTCGCTACCCCCACACCCCACCAAAATGAAAACAAGAAAATCAAAATTGAAATGATTTTTTTGGAAGGGTCTCAATCTTATGTACTCGTTTATTCTTTCGCATTATGAATGTTAATCATTTGTTTAAACCTTTTTCTAGTTGCTTAATGTGTATTGCAACTTACATACCGCATTCTCCGACTTTTTAAAAAAAGCTTGCCGTAAAGTAACTCTTCTTTTAACTGTTTTCTCAACATGGGCATGCGCATCAAATGTCTTGATCTTTAACCCGTCATTTTATTACCTTTTCAGGTGGAAATTTTACAGGAAAAAATGGTTATGTATTTCCGCCAAAACATGGGTTACTATTATGTACTTGATTCTCGTTTTTCTCAATCGCATATTTTTTTAATAAAATAATATTACACTCAAATTTAAATTTATATTATTTTTTAATTACACATTTTTTATCAATTTATTATTTCAAAATACAAAATAAGGGCTCAAACATGTCGATGTTAAGGGCGTGTTCGGTAAAAATTAAATCGGATTAAAATTGAAAAAATAGTTTTTATTGTTGACATTTATTAGACAAGTGAAATTCAATAACGACTATATTTTCGATTTTAATTGAATTTTGAATACCAAATAAGCTCTATATAAATTATAAATAGTAGTATAGTATAACATTAATGGGTTTCCCAAAAGCAGAGTGAAAAAATAGCCGTTACTGTGGCCAGAAGAAACTGTGTATTTGAGAGTCTTTTTTGGAAATGAGCATGAATGGGGCCTTAAAATCTGGAAATTGTGTCAGTTTGCCTTTTTAATTTTTTTGTGCGCTGTGTGTGTTTTTTTTGTATATATCGAAATAGTGTATGTAATACGCAGTTGACCAGACAGTGGGTCCCATTCTTGTCGTGTAGCAAGGGCCATTTTATGCAGATTTGAGATTTCTAAACATGTTTGGCAAAACTTTTAGATTATAAGCCCCGAGTCTTCATATAAAGTATGTGAATAATAAGTGGATAAAAATGAGTGAAACTTGTAAATTCTTCATTCTACGTAAAGAGAAACTTGATGTGGTGTGGCGGAAACTTGATGTTTGGCTATAATTTATTTACTTTTAAGTAAAGAGAAATAGTATTCATCCCTGGGAGATGATTCAGTCAATGTAATTGTCACATTTCCTTAGGATGCATTTATGTTAATTGAAAAATGTGACACTGATTTTTCGAGAAATTCCCTAAATATAAAATACTCTATATTTCAGAGAGTACATATTAAAAATAAACTCCAACGAAAAATAAAGAGTGGATTTTGCTCTTCAAATTTGAAAAATTAAACTTACTTTATATTCTTAATTAATAATGATTGTATTTAATAAATTTCAATAGATCATTTGATGGCCATAGATCATGAAAGATTGATTCTATTTTATGTTTGATATAATGTTTCTTATATCTTCTTACATGGAATATCCAGTTACAAAACCATCTTGGTCTCTCTTCTTTCCTACAATATTCCAACAAATTTCCCTCTATTTTTCTAAGGTTTTCCGCAAATTTCTTCAAAATTTTGTCAAATATATAAGTCAATCGCCTATGTTACTTGCTAATTTTAACATTTGACGCCATTTGTACCTCACAAATCCAATCATCCCTCGAATAGTCCAAGTGCATTCTTGATAAGCGTTGACTGTATTTACTCCTATGAACCAACCTGATATCAAAAATGTTTTAATATCATTTGTTGGAAAATCGGTTAAATAATTAAAGACGAAAATATGGACAATATGAAATTTAATGGATCACACAGCAATCAAGAAAAAATTAAGGAATGAGAATTTATTATACCAAGAAACAAACAGTTATCTTACAAGATTTTGATTCTCTCAATCTAATCTAAACAATTTTCTTTTGTTCTAATGTATATAACATTGATCTAGTTGTTACAATCTCTCTTGAGTATTGTCTTTTCCTCGCTTATTAAGTGCATATACCTTTTGGAGTATTTATAGAAGTCAAATCCCAAAATCCGAATAAAACGAGAAAACCACGGAAAAACACGCTATCAGGCACCTCAGTGCTGGACCCGGCGCTATAGCGCCGGTTCCCTTTCCCGGCTCTACGGCGACGGACTTGCTGATTTTTATTTTTTTCCTTCTTCTTTTTTCTGTTCTAAAGTGTTTTACTTTATCTCCAAGTCCTTTTCCAAGCCAAACTTCCAAAACACCATGAAATTTGATTTCTAATCAAACCGGATTTCTAAACCAAGATTAAACAAGCTTCATTCATACAACAAACCTCTAAATCACATAGAATTTTTTGTCACAAACCTAACATTTACAGGTGTTCATTTATATCACATTCGAAACCTATATCGCTATCTCATATTTAAAAGTGTATATATTTTTAAAGATTTCTAAATCTTATATTGAAATTTAAATAGGTGAAAAGTTAACAGAATATATAAAGCTACAACGTAAATTGTTTTTTAATGCAATAAAGCTACAACGTAAATTGTTTTTTAATGCACAATTATCAATAATGGAGTTACATATACGAGACGAATATTCAGAAAATTGTTTAAATTGTTGTGGTCAATTTAAATGGTAACCCGACAACTATTTGTAAGGATTTTTTAATTGAGCATGTAGGCTTATATTGTGTATTAAACTAAAGACTATCAACTTAGATAAGCCCGTTTAAAGTGATCTAATAAGGTTTCGGAATTTTGAGCTTTAAAGCATCCAAATCAAAGTGTGAGCCTTTATGTGTAAAAATCAAGCATGTTCCTAATTTCACGATGAGCCGAATTAGGTCAATAGGCCGTTAGTGTGTGTATATATATATATGGTTATGGTCCCCGGATCACATGTTCTGTTTATTCTATTTTGACTCCCATCATTAGAGAGAGAAACTAAGGAACAATGTGTTAATCTGGAAAACTATAACCACGTGACTTGTTCATTTCGATAACCATGTTTGACTCATGTACACTTTCGTTTTCGATTTACATATTTTTTATGATCCAACATGAACGATTTATATGATGGTAAATAACATTTTCCCCCAACAAGTGGTATTAGAGCCAATTCATGTTGAATCATTGAGAATCAAGATTTTAATTTGCTTCTTGATAATTTTATGGTTTTAAAATTTAACAATTCCGTTTTTTTAATTTTGTTAAATTTGAAAATTACTTGATCGAAAACTTCGGCAATTTTAGTTAAAAAAAAAGGGTCGGCACCGGAGGCCAAAACCAACACCGTCGAAGCAGCAGTCGGTACTGCTTCTATCAACAACGCCAATCTGTTGTAGTTTTCCTGCAGTCGTTGCAGATTTTTTGCAATGGCGTGGTGCAATGCTCGCTTGTTTGGGCCGATGACGTCCCTGGGGATCAATCACCCGTTAGTTTTTTAGGGTTTTAAGATTTGGATGGAATTTTGGGGGCAGGGGTTTCTTGTGTAAATTTGATACTTTTAGGTCCTTGGTTGCAATTTCATATTAGTGTAGGAATTTTGAGATAAAAGATCTTGTTGACGCCTTTTTTGTATTAGGAATTCATATACATCAAGATCGTTCTTGGGGTATTCTTAGATTATCATAAAGGAGGTATATCGAAAATGTACTTAAAAGATATGGCATGCAAGATTGTAAATCAGGTGATACCCCTGTAGCTAAATGAGACAAGTTCAGTTTAAGTCAATGCTCCAAAATGACTTCAAAATTAAAGAAATGCAAAATATTCCTTATTCTTCAACTATAGGGAGTTCGATGTATGCTCATGTTCATACGCGTCGGGATATATCGTACATTGTTGGGATGCTATTGAGATATTTAAGTAACTCGGGAAGGGATTATTGGAAAGCAGCCAAACGGGTCATGCGGTATTTATAGATAACAAAAGACTACACACTCACATACAGGAGGTCATATCAGTTGGAGATCATCGGTTATTCTGATTCCGATTTCGCAAGATGCAAAGATAGTAGGAGATCCACTTTAGGCTATATATACTTTCTTGTTGGAAGTGCTATTTCATGGAAGAGTGCTAATCAAACACTCATAGCTACTTCCACCATGACAGCGGAGTTTATAACATGTTATGAGACATCAAATTAATATGGCTATGAAATTTTGTGACTGAGCTGCGCATCGTGGATAGTATAAAAAGACAACTCAAGTTATTTTGTGACAATAAATTAGCAGTGTTGTATTCTAATAACAACAGGAGCTCGACAAAGTCAAAACATATAGAGATCAAGTTCTTGGCTATTAAAGAAAGAGTTTAGAGTGGGCAGACGTCAATAGAGCATATCAGGATAAACTCCATGGTTGGGGATTCGCTTACTAAGAGATTGATACCCAAGGTCCTTCGTAAGCACACTGCTCATATGGGTGTAATATTCAAGATATATAGTTTCAGTGAGTGTTTGTAATTTTGTGCTTTTTTACATTAGACACATGTCCTATCATTTTATATATAGTTTATGGTTAAAGTAATTTTCGGTTATAAAGTTTTTGGTTTATTATTTCTAAACTCATTTGAAAATGATCTCACTAAGGTGTTAAGGTGGACCGGTTGGAAATAGACATGTTAAGATCACATCACATGTAATTTCCATGCAAAAAATTCATGTTTTATCTATGTCATTCAGTTATGTCAATATACGTTACCATTAATGAGTTTAGTTACAATATAAGTAGCAAACGCTGCTTTGATCCTATGTTGATATGATTGATGGACTAGATTGTTTGAGGATCCATTCGATAATGATATCAAAATTCTGAGTACTCATAAGGTTATGTTTAATGCACAAATGTAATATAACACATATAGCCCGAGTGTGAGATTGCAAGGATTTTTTAATCGAGCATGTGTGCTTATTATGTGAAATATTGTGTATTAAATTAAAGGTTGTCAATTTTAGGTAAGCCCGTTTAAAGTGATCTAATAAGGTTTCAGTATTTTGGGTTTTAAAGCATCTAAATCAAAGTATGGGCCTTTTATGTGTAGAGACCAGACATGTTCCTAATTTCATGATGGGCCGAATTAGGTCAATAGGCCGTTAGTGTGTATATATATATTAGGTGCAAGCAACGTGTAATGCACGTTTGCTTAGTTTATATTTAATAGTTTTGTTTAAGAAATAATTTGTTATTAATAAAGATGTAATTTTTTTGGTTAATTAAATAATTAATGATATAATGTTTATGTAATTAATAAATAATTAAATAAAGTGCTTCTCTCTGTCATCTCCAACCCAAAATCACAAACAGAAAACTCAAGGTATGTTAAGGGGTAAGAAGATGAGTTTACTTAGACTCCGTTTGATTCTCATTAATGTAGAATGAGAATGAAAAATATAGCCGTTATTGGATCTCACACAAGAGATAGAAATTCAAAATTGATGTGATGGATAACGGTTATTTTTATTTTTATTTTTATGGGTTTTTAATGAAAAACAAATGGAGGCTTAAACTTTTTGCATGACTTAAGTCTTTACTCATTTTTAAGTAATAATGCAATTCATTTTATCGTTAAAGTGTGATATGTATTACGATAATATATGTATATCATGTGTTAGACTTAGTATTGGTAAGTGACGAGTAAATTTTTGAGGACGAAAATATTTGAAGGGGGTGAGAATGTAATACCCCGAAAATTTTCATAAAATGTAATTCAATTTTTATATACTATATTTTAATATTTTGAAAGTTAGGCACTAAATGATACATTTATCAAATTATATTTTATTTGTGTCAAATATTTAGATATTGATGGAGTTATCGTAAATATATGAATATTGGTCTCGTTGGATAAATCGTAATTAGATACATAAATCAGATTCGAGAAAAAATCGATTCGGATAAGTTAGCTCCAAAATATTTTAGTTTGAAAGAATTATCAAAAACTAATTTATTTTTATTATTATTTAATTATAATTTTGAAAGTAAGGGGTGGTAAAAAACGATTTTCCGTTAAAACAAAAAATTCCGTTAGTTTTTCCGTTAAATCAAGAAATTCCGTTAATTTTTCCGTTAAACCAACAAATTCCGTTTAATAGCCACTTTTTATATATAGAAAGATATATATATATATATATATATATATATATATATATATATATATATATATATATATATATATATACGGTTATGGTCCACGGATCACATGTTGTGTTCACTCTATTCTGACTCCCATCATCAGAGAGAGAAACTAAGGAATAACGTGTTGAACTGGAAGACTAAAACCGCATGACTTGTTCATTGCGATAACCATGTCTGATTCGAGTACCCTTTCGTTTTCGATTTACATATTCTTGATGATCCAACATGAATGATTCATATGACGGTAAATAATATTTTCCCCAACACCATTATCATATACATATACCCCAAATTAAACTGCTAATTATTAGATCAAGTTAATTTATTGAAAAAACTCACACTCACATAACAAAAAAAATAAAAAAATAAAAATTAGCATATCATTTTTTTTAAAATTTTGCAAATTCTCAATTCATATACAGAGACGATTAATTTATTATTAATTAATTATTTACATTTCGTTTCGTTTAAATATTAACACCTATTGAAAATCACAATTGTTTATTTTCATAAATCTTCAACAATTTTATATCAAATTACAATAACTATATATTTAAGAATAGAAATATCAAACTAAGAGCCCATACAAAACGAGCACCTAGGAAAAAAAAATCCATATGCAGAAATTAACCTATAGATTGAATGAGAGATTAATATTCAAATAAGACACACATTTCAAAATTGGATATTTATATAAAATTCATTGACAAAACTTGAGAATCACCTAATTTAAACTCGTTTACATCATATATTTTCTCTCACTAGTCTTTATAGTGGAGACGAGTTCTCTCTCACACGAAAGTGCATTGTGTTATTATCACCTCTTGTAATCACAAATTTTCAAAACTCCCACCTACAATCTCTCATCTATTTTGTTTCCAATTACCTTCGTGAGTTCATTTTTTTTCCCCAAATGAACATGCTATAACATTTAATGCCGATTAGTATCATCACGATTGATTTATTAATAAGACTTATGTTAAAGCGTGAATATCTTTTTTTTTTTTTTTTTTAACAAAACGAACATGTTATAGTATTTTGTGCGGATTAGTGGCATTGTCGATTTACTCACAAGACATATGTTAAAGCAAGTGTTGGATTATTATAATATTGCTCCTGCATCATATTAGATATTGGACCATAATGAATTAATGATTATAAAACTCACAATTCTTATAATTAACGTTACAGAAATGAGAAATAGTTTTGTCAAACTGAAAAATCAGGTCATTTCAAAATTAAAAAAAATAAAGAAATAGATTATTATGTATTGTAATCGACTCTTTTTAATATATCCGTATAATATGGAAAATTAATTATTTTTTCTTAAAAAACACAATGGCCAACAGCATCAGCAATTGGAATCTCTGCAAATTGTGGCTAGACATTGCTTAGTGGTGGCAATCGAGCTGAACTGGCTCGACTTGTCAAAACGAGCCACGAGTCACTCGGGCTCATTAAAAAGATGAGCCCAAACACGAGTTGAGCATGCTGACTCGTTAGGTTCCTAAATATCTGGCTTAACATTTTTATTACTTACCCAATTTATCAAAACTAAAAGTTAATTATTCGATTCAACAGAAAAATTACCCAGACCCCTACATAATATATATTCTATTCAAAAATAAAGATGATTAATTTTAATTTCACAAATAATGTGATATTGAATATATTTATTTTTTAATATACCAATTTATATATGAAGCACACTACATTAACAGATACAAAAATCAACATAAATGACCAGAATACTCACATCATGTGGGGCCCACACATTTTTTATTTTTTTAATACACAGTGGGAGCCCATCCCTTTGTGAGATTTCTAGTACATTTCTGCAGATTAATTTCTGTACAAATGATAAAAACCTTATATATACCCTACTATAATATATCCACCCTGGCATCTCTCTTTCTATTGATGCGTCAATCATGATTATCCTAACCCCACCCCCGCATCATTACAAAGATACTTACAACTCTCTCTACTTCATTTATCTACAAAACTCTCTTTATCGATACAATTTTTCTCTCTCCCTGCACACACACACACACGGAGAAACACAAACTCGCTCTAAATATATACATACAAACACAGGGACACAAAATGAAGATAACCATATGTGTTGCGCTATGGCTTTTCATCAAAGTCTACGAGAATGGATAATTGGATGCGACATATATCTGAGGTGGAGGGGATGGTCGATTTGGGTGGTATCGTCTGTGTGTTTGTGTTGCATGTTGAACATGTTTTGTTTAATATTGACTATTTGTTATCAGATTTGTGTATGTTGTTATTGTTTGTGACCGACTTTTCTCATTTGTGATCAACTGTGATCAAGTTTGCTTTTATTGTGTCTATGACCAAATCAATATTTAATTGTGACTGTATGCGACGAAAATAGATCTGATCACAAATAGTCACAGTGAAACGGAATTGGTCACAACCACTACAATTAACATCGACTTACAACTACCTTTATAGATGTTGATGCGCTTTGAAACGATAATTCTTCACTGCTATTTGATCAGAAAATAGGTATAATGAAGGTGAAATGTGTTGGTTTTGAAATTTTCAAATTCTAAGTCATCGGATTATTGACTTACGAGTCTGTTGTTGAAGAATGATACTTACAAAATTGCCAATTTTAATGATAATTTTAGAGCAACTTTTTATTAGGATTGGACATGTGTCGGTTTGGTTCTGTTCGGTTTTAAAGAGAACCGAATCGATCCAAAATTTTCGGGTATTTAATAAATGGAACCGTCAGGTCCAAATATAATTATGGAATTGTTCGGGTTCGGTTCGGATCCGTACTATAATTAATTTTTTTAACATTTACAACAACACTACATAAATACAACTAATGACATTTTAATTCGTAACTTTTACAAATTAACGTAGACCAGTTTAAAAATACATAAATAATAAGTTGCCCAATAAGATTAATTCAATTAACACAAATACCAAAAAGTAGATACTAATATTAAAATATCGATGATCCATATCAATAATTCATTTGCTTCAAGCAGCCAACATAAAGAAAACGAAATATAAATTAAAAGTTATCAAAATAAAATATTTTCTTAAATATTGGTAATACTTACCAACTATTTGATTTAATTATCAATTGCTTGACTTGTCATAGTAAGAAACTCTACAAGCATAATTGCAAAAAACACAATTAACAAACACAAATAAATTAAAAATTGTTCAACTAAAAGTTTTAATAATAAGGCCCAAATGTTGGGCTAACAAAGTTACAAAAATTTAATTTGGCTGGATTAATTTGTTAATTTGTTTAAAAATTTTAATTTTTTACTTAATTTAATATAAAAAATCAAAAAAATTATTTAGATTCGTGTCTTATTCGGCTCTTCGGTTCTTGGTCTAGAACCGAGAATCGACACAAATCCACCGGTTCTCAATTCGGGTACCTGTTTGAGTATTTAACTTATGAAGAATCACTCAAATTGGTTTGATTCGGTTCAGGACTTTTGTTCAGCCCTACTTTTTATGTAATGGAGTTGTGAAGTACCAATTTCCCAGATATGTGGAGAGAGAGAGAGAGAGAGAGAGAATTTATTAGGAAAAAACGTTTATTCAAAAAGAAAAATATGCTATATAATAGGGCGTGATAATGATTATTAAATGTGTATTTTTCGATGTTATACAAATCGGGCTGGATCGATCAGTTTTGTCGGAAAAAATAAGGAATTAGACAGATAATCGGTTCAATTGATGCTAAGGTCCTATTTGATTTGTTAAATTTTTCATGGAAAATGAAAAATATTTTTCCACTTCCCACTCTTGTGCTGTTTGATGATATAAATTTTTTAGGGAAAATTTTTTCCCACACACCCTTTTCCACGTTTTTAGTAGGTGGGAAAATGAATTTCAATTTTTTGGCTAATTTTTTTTTTTGCAATGAAAATAATTTTTATAACCAATTGTAAAAAAAATTCATTTTAATGGATAATTTTCATGTAAAACGAAACCAAACGAACACTAAATTTTGATAAAAAAAAATGGTGCAAAAATAGTTTTTGAAGCAAACTTTTTTTTTTTTTTTTCAACTTTTTGGCAATGGTAAAAAATTTCATAACCAATTCTAAAAAGAATTCACTTTAACGAACAATTTCCATGTAAAATGAAGCCAAATGTGAACAAAAAGATCCAAAATTTTAAAAAATTTCCTAGTGGAAAATTATACAAATCAAACACACTTAATTAACAATTCACTGGAAAATAAGTTCTAAGCAATTATTTTCCCTGAAATTCATTTTCTTTTCACCTATTTTCCATCATAGCAATCAAACGAACCCTAATAGCCCATATGAATAAAACCCGGCCAAAAAATCAGAAAATCGGACGGAAAACCAAAAATCGACGACCCGGTTGCGAAACCTTACTGTTTCGATTGCCTTTGAGGAAGAAAAAAAATAAAAAGTTAAGAAGAATCAAAATTTTCATCTAACTACTAAGACTCCGTTTGATACTACACATTTTCCATAGAAAATTGATTTTTTTTTTCATTTTCCAACTTTTGTAGTGTTTGATAGGCAAAATTTTCCTGAGAAAAATGTTTCCCAACTTTCCAAATTTTCCATCTTTTGGAGGAAAATAAATTCTTGATGTTTTGGTTGGTAAATATTTTTCAGGTTTTTTTTTTTGTTTTGGTAATTGAAATTTTTTTAGACACAATGATAAAAAATATTATCACTTTTATTGACAATTTTCATACAAAACAAAGCCAAACGAATGATATTTGATATATTTATTTTTTTTTCATTTTTTTGGAGCAAATTCTAGATCCAATGGTAGAAAAAATTATCACTTTAATGAACAATTTCCATAAAAAACGAAGCCAAACGGACACCAAACTTTCAATATTTTTCATGAAAAATTATACTAATCAAACACAATTAATTACAATTCTCAGTAAATTAATCTTTAAGCAGATCAATTCCCTGTAAGACATTTTCTTTTTACTCATTTTCCACATTTGTAATTAAATGGACCCTAACTTCTTCCATTCAGTCATTTACAAAATCTGCGAAGAAATACAAGAAAAAAAACCTGTAAAAGATTCTCTCAATTTAGGGGCACCGTTGTTGGTAGGAAGGATATGAATGATAGTTGTGTTTTAGTATGGAGGGTTCTGCTTTATTGGGCCCATTTAGTTCTATTTAGCTTCAAACTTTAAATTAAATGGTTGTTTTGTTCAACGAAGAAATATGTAATAAAGGTTTAATGCAAATTGAGGAGGTAAATTTATTAAAAATATCGTCAATCTAAACTAAAATCTTTATCTGCTCTGTTCCATGATTCTTTCCCAGTTTGAACTCGTAGATCCTTAAAACAAAGGAATACTTGTGGCCTGAAGGATATAGCTGACTTGTTCATTGTTCATTTTGTGAAGCGCTAACAGGTACTTCAACGGTGATTTATCAACTAAAGATTCTGTCAATTTAGGATCATATATTGAGAAATTAGCAACAGATGCAAAATTTTGTTACCCCTATGTCCCATAAAGACACGTTTGTTTCCATTTTCATATAGATTAAGAAAATGTAATTAATATAGTTGGAAATAGAAATTTTATTTACATTTTTTCTAATATACCCCTATATTAAATAATGGCTAAAATATGAGTAATTCATATCGGTTGATAACAATGCACATTAAATAGTGGCAAAATTAAGAAATTATGATACTCTTAACAAGGAAAGTAACATATAATTTGGGACCAAAAAATAAAAAAAAAAAAAAAAAAATGGAAAGCAAGTTTATCTTTATGAGATAGAGGGAGTATTATACTTTTCTTGTTAACTAACCGATACTAAAAGTCTAAAATCAAGTCTCTCTCCATCAGTACATCAACAGAAATATTCATTCGGCTTCTTTCATTCAAGTGTATAATTCTCATAGGGCACAACTTCTGTAAATAATGTCATATTTTGACTTTTTTGTGGGGTATTTTTTTTTTTTTTTTTTAAATCATACATTGACAGATTGTTCTAGATCCGCTTCAGTCCTGCCTGCGGCGGTGTATTGTCAGAGAGAATGCAGGGGTTGAGCAACACCCCAAGCCCACAAGCAATCCGTCGTAGGATCTCTTCTGCTTCAACATCATTAGCTTTCAACAATCTCCACAAAAGAGACGTATTCAACAGTAATTTCAAATTCAACCCTTCTTGTTGTAAGATGACAAATGGAAATAAAGATTCTTTGGAAGTTAAAGGGACTTCTCACGGGTACTATAATTCTATTCTCCTTAATTTTTTTTTTCATGTACGTGTGCATGATGATATGTGATGTTTGTATATGCGCATGGATTAAGAATTTGTGGCCCTTGGATCCGGTGGGTTACTTGGTTTTTGTTACACCACTTTAAATGAGTGTTCTTCTTCTTCCTTCAACTCTCCAACGCTGAAGTGGGTACCGCCAGCTTGTACAATCCGCCTTACACGCGTAAGTTTTCTGTTTTTCATTTCTGTGCAATCTAAGCTTGAATTTTAATATAAATTTTATTTTGTGTATAAATAAACTCAGCCACCCTTTGTTATGGCGACGATACTTGGAAGTTCCCTACGAACAGCCTGTTTGCCGCCGCGGGTGAGGGGATATGGGACGATGGAGCCGCCTGTGGACGACGGTATCTGGTGAAGTGCATCGCTTCCACCGTGCCTAACACTTGCAAAGTTGGCGAGTCTATTCAAGTCACCATCGTCGATCGAGCTCAAACTTCGATTTCTCGACCAGCTCGGCCAGGAACCGCCATAGTTCTATCGAATACATCTTTCGGGACAATCGCGACTCCGCCGGCAATCTTCATTGTCGTTGAAATTCAACCGTGAGTATTATTTAGATAGAAATTAATTTCTGTTCATTACCTGAATACTAGGTTTTTTTTTTCTTAAAAAATTATTGAATATTTTTTTCAACCAACAAAATTGTTTTACTAAAATGCACTGATGTTATAGCTTCTTGAATTTGCAGGATTTGTAATATTTCATGAAAATCAATTGGAATAAAGGATTAAAGTTAACTATATTGGAAAATGGAATTGTAGGTGAGATGTCCCCTTCATTATTGAAGTAAATTCAAGTGGAACAAATTGCTAATTATTTATTTTAGTTATGAAAAAAAGTAGGTCTATTACATATGGCATAATTATTGTAGACAATAAATTTAAAAAATGAAAAAAAATAGAAAAATATTATTCTGCTTATTAACCCTCCTTATCCCCATCCCTACCCATCAATTAACTATCTTGCCATTTTGTGTCCCTATTTCTTATGGTTTTACTTTTGGTCACTTCTCTCAAATCCTCATCTCAAATATTTTCATCATATCGTTCTACGAGGAGGTTATAAGGGCTTTAGTGAGGAACGGACATTGCACGTGGAAGGGTTTTGAGGGAAAGTTGGGTTGGACATCGATTCATAATCACATGTCACATATTGAAAAAGTTAATATTTTTTTCTTACTTTTAAGTTTATTTTCTATTAAAAATGGGAGGCACAAATGTCCTTTTAACTAAATTTGTGCATCACACAACCTTTTGCTCATTCCACTTGACAAAATCCATCACTAGAGATCAATGTATGAGTTTTGTGCAGGATCTGAATATTTTTTTCAACCAACAAAATTGTTTTACTAATATGTGATGTTTTCATTCTGATTTTTTATATGTAGAGTTGTGAATAATGAATCATTGTATGAGTTTTGTTTACCAGCGCTCAGCGGAATTCGTGTTATGACAGTTCAATATAAATGGATTAAGACTAATTATGCTGGCATGTATATGTGATTTGTGCAATATTTCAATATATAGTTTTGTTCAAAAATGAATTATATCAGTGCTCCAATTTGAAATCAATTAATTTGACTTTTTCGTACTTTACAGTACAAGTTCCAATATTAGAACTTGTGTTTACACGTTTGATTTTCATAGTGGTTATGATTAATTTTAGGACATGTTGCTTATGCAGGTGCATTGACGTGCAAATCCACGGTGTTTCGAAAACAGTTGTGGGTGTCCTGTGAGGAGGGTAACTAGGTCGTATGTTGTGTGAAGCAGCTTCCCAAATGGCAATGTTTTGGATCCAATGGAGAGCTGTCCAGCAAGTGTCTTATGCCATTATCATATGGTGGGTTGCTATGATGATAGTGCAACAGTTGAAGAATTTGATAAAAGGTTGGAGTTCAAAGGGTCTGTTTTATTTGCTTCTATTACTTAATAGTTAAAATACGTATTGATAATATGACCTTTTGATAAACTAACTTGGATTGGGGTCGTTAGATGTTGAGTATTAACTGTCGAAATTGAGCATAGCTGTGTCACATTTTAAGTCAGATGCATTTCCTGTGCACATCTTCTGTTTTGATGACAATTCTGTTTTTCTGTCTTGATCATTTCTTGATCACCAGACCGTTATGTCAATTTTTTTTTCCTTTGATTGAGGTGGTGCTTCGGTGAGAAATTGAAGTTTGTTCATCATTGTTCGTTTTTTTTTCCTTGGGTTAAGTTAACATTTGACTCCAAACCAGAAGTTGTGTTTTTATTCATCATTTGCAAGTGTTCAAGCTAGAATCTAGTATCGAGTAAGAAACAAAGAAATATTAACTCTTGACGTCCAAGGGGATTTTGAGAAAACCCCTTTAATTGTCTATTTTAGACTTGGTGTCATACATTTACACATTCACAACATCTCGAATACAAATGATGAATAAAATGCTTGCATTATATGTGCACTCATGTTAAAAATCTGTATAAGAATGAGAGAATATTGTGAGCTTTTGTTATTTGAATTTCTTGCTACCTCTGTGCTAAGTTATATTTCAATTATCATGTTTGTGAATAGGATAAATACCTGCAGAAGGGTCATTTTTGTCAACGTGCAATTCCACTCCCTAAATTCATGCAGGTGATCACATATTTACACTGATCTGAATTTTGAAAAAGCTACCATAATTACTTGAACAATAAGGATTAGTGATTTATTTTTCGCACGGAAAATTATTTCTTTATTACAATTGTTGGGATTTGATACCTAATAAATTATGACGATGATTTAAAACAGATGTCGGATAATTTATCAACACCATAGACTTGGCTCAATCCGAAAATGACCAATACTTTTAGAGGGCCCAAGTTGTAGTTGGACTTAGTGGTTAGGTGGTGATATGGTAGCCCATTTATGTGAATGGTATTAAACCCGTTTATGGAGGTATTACTTGGCCCATGTTGTGAAGTCTTTGGCCTACATATCTAACCTAGTAGTTGCATACATACATAATCACGTGTTTTGTGTGGTGTGTGTGAGTGTATTGTGCAATAGTGTGGAGAAAAGAGAGAGGGGACGGCTGAATTAGGGAGGACATTCGGAGAGATTCTCACCATTGTTGCTTCTTCTCCTTTCTACTCTTGCTAATACCAGCACTATCCTTATCCTTTGTGGGGTTGAGGGAACTTGCGACAACCAAAGTGTTTGGAAGTTTTGGGTCGAGTTTGAGTCGGTGGTGTTCGTTTGATTGATTTTTCTAAGCCCTGAATAATATTTCTCGAGGATTTCCGCAACAAATGATATCAAAGCTTCAAGGTAGTGGATTTGGCTCGAAAAACTGACCAAAAACCATCCAGAAAATTGGTTGAAACGAAACAGAAAACATATCGCAAAATTGCCCAAAATTCGAAGCTGTTTTCGTAATTTTCAACCAATCCAGAAGGAGTTTGGTGAAACGGAGACCACTGGAGTGACGTGTAGGTGGAGGCGCACTAGGGTGGTCAGTGTGTGGGACCACGTACAGGGAGATTTGCGCGCATGAAGACGCATGCATAGGATTCCCACAACGGTATCTTTAGGCAGATTGTTGCTAACATCATTTCTGACATTTTGGTGTTGTTAGTTTTCTATTTCAGGTTATACAGTGAAATCTAGACGATTTTGTTCTTTACGCGTTCGGGATTTGATCGTGGTTGATTGATTCCTATTATTGTTGGAGACTTTAGAGCGAATAATAGTGGCCCTAAAATGGTAAATTCGCATATCTCGATATTTATAGACTTTCAGACATGGTCCACTCAATATCGTGTTTTTTCCATTTTGTTATTGCGGTTAAGACTATTGTGCAGTATAATAATTTGCTTTTTAATTTAGAATTCATCGTGTGGGATGATGTTATGTCAGAATTATCACGAATGGATAATCATTGCCTATTGCTAGACTTAGGAATTTCTTGTTAATTATTTAACTTGAATTTTTGTGAATTTGTCACCAATTATTTTTTATTATTAGAATTGTACGTGACTTTAAGAAAGTTTTGGTCGACCATTCTATGTGAATTGTGTCTTTACTTTACTTGTGGTCGTCGTTGGTTGCATTTTTTGGTAAAATGACAACACATTTTAAGTTGTGATTTTTCAATTTGGCAAATCGAAAAAGTTTTTCATAAAACTTTTGATGGCCAATATAGGTCTAAGGCAAGTCCGAAAAGTAAGATATGTTTTAACTGCGATAAATTTGGATATGGTAAAATAGGTTGTCATATAAATGATAATGAAAGGAATGATAAGGAGAGAGGTTATGTGAATGTGGTTATAGGGTCAAGTGATGACTCTAGTGAGGTTTATTAAGGGGAAACCTGTTTATTGCATGTGCATCTGTGTGTAATCCTTTATGTATGTGTGTGATTTTTTTAATTCTGCTGCATGGTTATATAAGCATTTTAATGTGTTTGATATGTGCATTTGCATGAATTTGAAAGCAATTTTATTACTTGAGTGTAATTGTTTGCATGCATAGTGGGATAAAATGGATTAGCACTGTGTTGAGTGTCTATTGGTGATGTGGAGTATAGATATCTAGGGTCCACTGGTGGTATGTACAAGGATATGGAGTGTAACATTTGGATCACGAGTGGAGAGATGACTAAATATTCGAATCCTTTATCTATGAAGATTAGGTGGAATGTGAGAGAGACACTCATATAATTTCTACTAAGTGGAAACCCATTATCCACTTAGGTTGAGAGAAGTGATGGATGATAAAGGATTATCCCAATGACTTAGAATCTATAGAAGTCTACCAGTTAGACATGAGTTGAGCGATCAGTCTAGTGAGTATGGTGGGCGATGATGTGAGATATGTGTTCTCGAGAATTGAACAACACGGAATGTGATATGATAAGTGTGGTGAGATCTTTTCATGAGGTCATTTATGCATTTGTTGCATACGTGTTTTGATCGTTTGCTTGATTAACTTAGTGTTAATCTGTTGCTCTGTGTGAATGTGTTTTGGAAAATATCTGTGGATTATCCTGTGTTACATCACAATTGTATGATTATTTGCTTTTGATTGATTTCTGTGATTATCTACTCCTAATTGGGTATTTGTTTGTGACCTTAGCCATGGTGAGTACGTGGAGCAGGTATAGTATGTGTTTCGGGTACGAAACACGATGTAAGGTCTATGATTCCAATTTTATTGGTTGTTTTAATTATGCAAGCTTTAACTTTATTTTTTGGTTGCTTGCAGATTGATTGAGTATCAATGTGGAGATTTGTTGGGTTTCGATACTCAATAAATTCAGGGCAATGATTTTAAACAATTTAAAATATATTTCATAGGCCTCAACCGATGAGTGAAATAATTATCAATAAAATCAATTTATATGCTCGACCCGAAAGCAACGTGGGCTACTAGTAGCAACTTAATTTGTTAATGTTACCTTTGGCCCAAATTCACTTATAGGATGACATTCTTGTGTCTTGGCCCAATTGATGATACAACCTAACCTATATATACCCATTATCATAGTGTTGGAAATGTGTGTGCGCTTTCTGTTGTGAAGAGAAAATCGTGGTTGCTTCCCATCTTCTTCTTTGTGCCTTTTGCCTATGTTGTTTCTCTTTGCCATTGTGACTTGCAAATTACCACCATAACCTTGTCCCTTTGTGGGTGAGAAAGGAAGAAAGTAACTATAAGTGAATACAAGTTGTGGGTCAGGGTTTTAATTGATTGTTTGATATCGATTGGTAAGTTGAAATTGAGCACGGATTCCATAAATTGAAGGTCCATTCCACGACAAGTTTGATACATTAATCCATGTCATACATAATACATTACAAGTCTTCATTTATATTATTCTATTTAGATACATATCATGATGTTTAGTTCCACCAAATTTATATGTAATGCAAGCCACATATTCTAAAGACAATCTAGAATATGCTATTTCTATTCAAACCATGCTTGGGGATTTGGATATTATGTCCAATTAAATTGTTAGTCTGTCATTCTCACCCTTAGAAAAGTTCAAATGTGTTCGCTATAAGTAAAAGATATTTGTTGCAAGAGAATCCTACACATGTATGGAAAAAGTCCAAAAAAGAAAATGATAAATTAAGCATCACTATGACAAGCTACATCTATATTAAATTGCAATAAATCTCATTAAAAATCGACATCACACAACTAAATTATTTTTTTGAAGTAGTTTAGAGTTGTCTATCGAATTGTTGCAATTGATGTCTGATCCTATTCATTTCCGAAAAATTCGACTATGAGAAGAAAAAAGAAGGCGTCCTCCCATTCTCTGGGTGATATCGACACATCTGAGATCGCCAGATGTTCGGGAGGAATGTATAAACCAGTGAACCTTTTTTCTAAAACTGCAACTCTAGGGTGTTAAGTTCAATACACAATAGAAAAGTAACATGCAGATACCATACTGATTAGACTGCTGATTTATTCTAAGTTCAATTTTTTTAATACTATGTTCCAAGATTTATGTAAAAGTCAACGATTAAGCTTTTAAAAAAGTGACTTGACATAAAGTTGCAACGTCTCTACAGAAAAATGGTAATATCCAAAAAGGTAAAAATTTCCATTCTCCTGACGAAGGTCTTCCCAATTTCGTTCTTATGTTGCTGTTGTCTCGTAAAGTCCGTAATTTTTTTTCATAAAATAGAATTATTTATTCGATATACTATATTTTTAATATTTTGGAAATTTAGGGACTAAAGTGTCTTCCAAATTTAAGAAAATCCAAAGATATGATATATATTGAGCTCTTACCGGTTTCTAAAGATATGATGACGGTATAATATTTTGACACATGTTTTAAAGATATAATATTTGGGATTGCACCATTAATTCGTGTCCTATTGAGCATTCTCATATACTCACACTTTTCCTCTACTCCTCACACGTTAGAACATGTCGTTGGTTGGCGAGCGATTAGGTGCAGTCGTGGTGCCAGGATTTATGGAACTAAATAAATAATCCGGTGTATGTGACTATGGATTTTTTCAGCATTATTTTGTTTTATTTATCACGTGGATCTTGTTATTTGGAATGTATTTCATTTGGATATGTTTCCTACATGTTTTATTTATTATTGGTAGAACAAAAAATTTTACATTGGGTTGTTTGTTAGTCATTTCCTTGTGTATCGTTTGTTGAAAATTATTATTTTTCTTAAGATATATAAATTTAAGGATGAAGTAAATTTAAAGTTCATAAATATGTAAGAATGTGAAAGATCTTTGGCACATAACGACCACTAATCGGCTACCCTCCGACGACTCTAAGGGATGTGAAGAGGTAAGAAGAGGAATTTATTCAAACATTTTGTATAATTTATATATTTTAAATTTTAAGACATGTATATTTCTCATCGCTAAATTTATAATATAATATGAGAATATGGGTATAATATGTTAGACTTGGCCTGGGCATGTAGCGAGTGACTTAATATTAATTTTTTACGAAATAGCACTACCTACGCACACAAATTTAATGCGGGACTTATTGCGAGTAGTACAAGAGTTGAGCAGGTAGAATCAAGCAACTCCACCACAAAATGCACCATCATAGCAAAATTCACATCCGTTTGTCCATGGAGCTGTCTCAATGGTTGAGCAATTTCGTAGGTATAAGCCTCATACTGTTGACGAAGGTTCTGATCCACTAGCTGTTGAGAAATAGATTAAAGGTTTCGAACACATCTTTCAACACATTGCCTGTACAGGTGCACAAAAGGTACTATGCACAGAGTTTATGTTTGTTGTTGCAGCCAGTCACTGATAGGAGTCTGTCTCACGCGGGACTGAAGAGTAGCATCACAACCTGACTTGGGAACAGTTTAAGAAAGAAGTGATGGGAAAGTATTTTCCACGATTTCAAGGAATCAAAGTTTCTACAGCTCAGACATGAAAAATGTCGCTTACTAACGAGAAACAGTTTGAGCAGCTATCAAGATATACTCTGCACTTGGTCGATACAGAAGTTAAGAAGATCGAAAGGTTCGAAAATGGACTACACCTGAAGATCGACATGATCATCACGTCTCATCATTTCACTTCATATCCTGAAATGCTGGAGAGAGCTCATGCTATTTCATATCAGAGGATTACATTAAAATAGTATGCCAGTAGGGCAAGGAGTCATTGGGAAAGAAAAAGTGAAATGATTAGAACAAGGATAGACGTAACTAGGAGAATAAAAGACTAATCTTAGGAGTTCCTATCGGTCGGACGAGTGGGAGTATTACATATTGTCCTAAGTATAATAAACTCCATAGGGATAAATACTTGTTTGGGAAGAACATTTGTTTTCGATGTGGTAAGTCGGGACACATTTCTCTAAACTGTAATGAGCTTCCAAATAAGAAGGATGATGATCAGGACAAGAACAAGAAAGAAAATGCTCGAGTTTTTACACTAAATCAGCATGAGGCAAAGCCGGATTCGAATGTGATAACAGGTATTTTATTATTATTTGACGTACCTGTTTAAGTTCTTGATTTTGCATCCTCTGTCGCTAAGCCTAACATTATAATTATAAAACATGTATTCTATTATTATCTAATGTACCTTTTTATGTACTTTTTGACATTGGGCTACAAATTTTTTATCTCTGCATCATTCGTTGCTAGGTCTAACTTTGCATGTGTAAAAACAAATAATGAATTAGAAGTTAGCAACCCTTTAGGAAGAACTCTTTGCATAAATCAGATAACTAAAGCTATGAAGTTAGATTGACGGAAATGTACTGCTTGCGGACTTATACCTTTTACAAATGAAATACTTCAATGTTATTTTAGGCATGGACTGGTTGGGACTCAATCATGCGACCATTTGATGTCATGAGAAACGAGTGTTGTTTCACAAATCGGGAGCGAAAGAGTTCCGTTTCTTTGGAACAAGGTTCAAATCTATACCTCGCATATAGAAACAACTGTTAATGATATTAACAATGTGCGAGACTTTATAGACGTATTCCCAGGCATTCCACAAGATAGGCAAGTGGAATTCACAATTGACTTGATTCTTGGTGCGACACCAGTTTCTAAGGCCCTGTACAGAATGACACCAAAAGAACTTCAAGAATTAAAGTTATAGTTGGAGGGGTTATCGGAAAAAAGTTTCATTCGACCAAGTGTATCTCCTTGGGGCGCTCTAGTACTTTTTTTGAAGAAGAAATATGAGAATATGAGGATGTGCATTGATTATCGAGAGTTGAACCATCTAACTATTAAAAATAGATACACACTTTCAAGAATAGAAGATTTGTTCGACTGGTTAAAGGGTGAAATGGTGTTTTCAAAGATTGACTTGAGGTCGGGGTATCGTTAGCTGAAGGTTAGGGCAAGCGACATACCGAAAACTACTTTTAGGACTTGTTACGAACATTATGAATTCACTGTCATGCCCTTTGGTTTTACCAGTGCTCTAATCGTATTTATGGATCTAACGAACCGGGTGTTCCATCAGTACTTAGACCATCTCGTTATAGTATTTATTGACAACGTACTCTTGTACTCTAAAGATAAGAAGCAACATGAAGAACAACTCCAAGTAGTACTTGAAACTTGGAGAAAAGAAAAATTATATGCTAAATTCAAGAAATTCGAATTTTAGTTCGATCAAGTGGGTTTCCTTGATCACGTGGTTGCCACCCATGTTATTGAGATAGACCCAGTTAAAGTGAAAGCGGTAACAAATTGGCCTAGATCGACCAGTGTAGGTGAAGTTCGCAGTTTCTTAAGGTTGGCTGGCTACTAAATGAGATTTATTAAGTGTTTTCTAAAATAGCAGGCCCGATGACTCGGTTGACTAGAAAAGGGTGAAGTTTCAGTGGACGGAAAAATGTGAATTTTTTTTTCATGAACTCAAACATAGATTAGTTTCGGCTCCTGTATTGACGATACTTGAAGGTTTGGATGTGTTTGTAATTTATAGCAGCCTCCAAGAAGGGTTTGGGCTGTGTTCTGATGCAACGTGGAAATGTGATTGCTTATGCCTCAAGACAATTAAAGTAATATGAACAGAATTATCCTACGTACGACTTGGGACTTGCAGTGGTATTTTACGCTTTAAAAATATGGCGTCGTTATCTGTATGGAGTAAAATGTGAAATCTATATGGACTATAAGAGTCTCAAATGCTTCTTCACATAGAAGAAACTGAATATGAGATATAGGAAATGGTTGGAGTTAGTAAAAGATTACGACTGTACAATTCTTTACCATTCAGGTAAGGTTAACGTAGTCACAGATGCCTTAAGTAGAAAGATATGATCGCAGTTAGCAGTTTTACCCATGGTGCAAGAACACTTGGTAAGGACTTTGAGAAACTAAGATTGGAAGTCATCATGTCACCAACTCAAGCTACAACGAGAATTAAAGCATTTATGATTCAACCTACTCTTCGAGATCGAATCAATGAAGCACATGATAAGGATCCATTCCTACGAAAAATTAAGGCTGATGTTGGTTTAAACTAACGTATAGGGTTTGAAGTATCTACAGATAATGCACCGACTTTTAGAGGAAAGTTGCGTGTACCTAAAGATGAAAGTATAAGAAACGAGATATTGGAAGATGCTCGTTCCGCCCTATATATTGCACATCCTGGCAGTATGAAAATATATCGAGATCTCCGACATACATTTTGGTGGAGAAACAAGAAGATGGTAATTGGTCTGTTCGTAGAGAAATGTATCGTCTGTCAGCAGGTCAAAGCAGAATATCAAATGCTATCATGACTGTTGAAATCGTTGGCTATTCCAGAATGGAAATGAGAACACATAGCGATGGACTTTGTGGTTGGCTTTTCAAGATCATCAAGAGATCACAATGCTATTGGGTAGTGGTAGATCATTTGACAAAGTCTGCCCATTTTCTGCCAATCAAAGTAAATTTTAAAATGGAACAACTCACATAGTTATATATCAGAGAAATAGTCAGATTACATGGAGTTTTAGCCACCATTGTTTCAGAGATAGACCCGTGGTTCACAATGAAATTTTAAAAAAGCTTACAAGGAACCATGTGGACGAAGTTGAAATTTAGAATTGCTTATCATCCACAGACGGATGGACAATCGGAAAGAACAATTCAAACTCTTGAAGATATCTTGGCGATAGTTGAAAAACACATTTGTCATTAGTGGAGTTTGCTTACAGTAATAGCTTCTAGGATACTATAGGCATGGCCCCATATGAAGCTCTTTATGGTAGGAAGTGCAGATCCTCTATCCATTGGGATAAAGTCGGAGAGAATAGAATTTTATGAACAGTTGAGGCGGTTGATAAGATTAGAGCAAGAATAAAAACTGCACAAGACTGACAGAAAAGTTATACTGATGGTAAAAGAAAGGATTTGGAATTTGAAGATAATGGCAAAGTTTTTTTGAAAGTAGTACCAATGAAGGGTGTATTGAGATTTGGTAAGAATGGAAAGTTGAGGCCACAATTTATTGGACATTTTCGAAATTCTTGAAAGGATTGGTGTTTTAGCTTACCGACTTGTCTTACCACCTGAACTCGCAGCAGTGCATAACGTGTTTCATGTTTCGATGCTCAGGAAATATGTTTATGATCCCAATCATGTGGTGGGTTATTAGACATTGGGGGTACAAAAAGACTTATCATATGAATAAATTCTGACGATGATTTTGGATATAAAAGTGCATTAGCTCAGAAATAGAGAAATGCCCCAAGTCAAGGTTCAATGGCGAATTCATGAACTTGATGAGTCAACTTGGGAGAAGGAAGATGAACTTAAAATCAAGTATCCAGAACTCTTCGATTAGCCAAGGTAAATTTTCGAGAACGAAAATATTTTAAGGATGGGAGATTGTAAAGTCCCAAAATTTCTTCATAAAATAGAATTATTTAATCTATATGCTATATTTTTAATATTTTGGAAAGTTAGAGACTAAAGTGATATATATTAAATTTCGTTTTTATATGGGTCAAATATTTCATTTTTAATGGAGCAACGATAAGTATATGGATTTTGGACTCGTTGGATATATCGTAATTAATTATACATATTAGGCTCGAAAAAAAGTTAATTTGGATAAGTGATGCCTAAGTTATCGAGGTCGAAAGATATTGTCTTAAATTGTAATTTAGTTAAGTTAGAGTTGGTAAGTTGTTAATTGTTTTTTTTTAATTATTATATAAGGATTTTGTATTATGGTACAACCACGTGTGTAGGAGTTGTTGAAGAAGTTATCAAGTAGTTTTTATTTTATTATTCTTATATTTTTGTTGTAAATTCTCTAGTAGCCACGTGTCCATAAAGTTGTTGTTGAGATAATTTCATTTTACATGATAGAGAAGTGTTGCTTGAAACATGACATTTTGTACACGAAGTACAAAACCCTTATCTATGCTTTCTATAGAGTTTGTTATATAATATAACTCATGAAGGTAATAACTTTTGTACACTGTATGTATACGCAAAACACGGCAGAGGCTGGAAGAATTAAGTGAACGTGCTTTCTTTTAGTCTTGTCTTCCAAATTTAAGAAATCCAACAAGGTATGATAACGAGGTGCTGTTGATTTTATCTCGTTTAAATAATTTTTCCATGTTGATGAATTATTGTATTTGTAAAAGTTAAAGATATGATATAATATGATATGTATTATATGGTCATCCGGTACCAAAGATATGATATGTATTGAGCTCTTACCGGTTTTTAAAGATATAATGACGGAATGATATTTTGACACATGTTTTAAATATTTTATTTGGGATTGCACCATTAATTCGTGTCCTACTGTGTATTCATATATAGTATATACTCACCACTTTCATTTACTCCTTATATGTTAGAATGTGTAGTTGGTTGGCGGGCGATGATGTGCCGTCGTAGTGCCAAGATTTATAAATAAATAATCTAGTGTAATGTGACTGTGGATTTTTATTTTTTATTTTTTTTAGCATTATTTTGGTTTATTTATCATGTGGATCTTGTTTTTTAGAACGTATTTTATTTGGATGTGTTTCCTACATATTTTATTTATTATTGGTAGAACCAAAATTTTCACGTTGGGTTGTTTGATATGTTCATTAAATTATCGAATGAAAGGTTTGTAATGATTTAAACTTTAAAAACTTGGGTCGTTACATGTACTTTGTCTCTGGTTTTTAGTGCAGTTTTCGTGTCAATTTGACGAGAGATCTACTTATAATGTAAACTAGTTTATAGTAATGAGGCAAATGGGAAATATACGTTAACTAATTTCCTGGTAGATAAATTAAATAAAGTTTAACAAAGTCATTAGGTTAAAATATTTAAGCACTAAGCCATTAATTGATAGTTATAAATTGATTCCATGCAAATTTATATAGAATATCCTTCAAGAGGACATGGCTTACATTACATGGAAAATACTATATTTTTTAGAAATCTTTAGGATCAAGAAACCATACAAAAGAAACATCACTCAATACTTATTCAATTATTCATTTTTATTCTTCATAGCACATGAGATATCATCAAGAGGGCAAACAAATCATAATATTTTTTTTTCTAGTTGATGGTCCACTAGAATTGTCCTTGAATATATTTAATCACATTCTCTTCAACTTGGAAAGCCTTGGAGAGAGCATCAATTCTAATGGGCGGGTTGGATCCAAAAACTGCATTTGCAATTGTGATGACTCCTGGGTTTTGGCTGCTTAGACTAGCAAATGCAAGTGCATCATTCTTCCCCAAATTTAACTGGAAATGAATGAGACCTTTTGGAAACACGAAGACTTCTCCTGGATACAAAGTCTTTGTGAAGAGTTTGTTCCTTGCGTTTGGATCTGTAGGGTTCGAAGTAACGAATCCAACATAGAGAGAACCCTCCACAACAATAAGAATCTCAGCAGCCCGAGGGTGCACGTGGGGTGCGTTGAGGCCATAAGGTGCATAGTCGATACGGACTAAAGAGATACCAAGAGTGTTGAGTCCTGGGAATTGGTTGACAGTGGCAAAAGTGACCCTTGATCCTACGGGATTTGATGTATTTCCGCGCATCTTCAGTCCACGAAAGAGGAAATCATCGGCACTAACCATGTTTGGATCCTTGCAAATGTTTCCATTCACAAAAACTGCAATAAAAACAGAAGTCATTGCTAAGCCATATATATGTATATACCAACATAATTTAGTACATAAAATGTAGTGAAAATTGTCATAAAAATTATGAAGAAACTGAATGCAATAAAATTATATTATTCCCTAATGCATATTTGGTAGGAGATATAGTACTAAAAGGGAAAAAAAAAAAAAAAAAAAGGAAGCTAAAATTTTGTTGATTCTAATGTTAAGTAGCATTGAGTAGTGGGCGCACTGCGCACAAGATATGTTGTTATTCTAGGAGTGTAAAATGCATTTACCTTTTGCTTCAGTATCGTTAACAGCTACACAGAAATCCTGTAGGGGGTCGGGATCATAAGCATATGTAAATGAAACCAATGAGATAATAAGAACGGAAATTAGAAAGCGAACATCCATTTTTAGTACAATCGATATTTTGATTTTGTTGTGGTTTGTGGATGTTTATTTCATGAGAGGGGATTGCCTATTTATAGAGCAGCTTTCTATTTGAATTAGACATCAACTTATCTTTTCAAGCAGACAAACTTGCCAATTCTTCAAAAAGTAATTAGTTACATATCTTCATGAGCAGGTCGTTTGAATTGAAAATTAACCAATGATTAACTAACAACTCCGAAATTCACTGTATGTGGTTTGAATTAATTTCAAAGTAGTTAATCTTTCGTTCTCAGTATAATTCACAATGCACTATTCTTAAACTGGTTAAATCTTAGAATTATTGATAACACGTTAGTTGGCTGGTTAATGGAAGTTGTTCGCCAATTCATTAGAATTAATCTGTCAGCTTTTCTTTTGCAAGTGAATTAGGATAGTTTCCATTTTAAGTCTTTAATGTGTAACAATTTCAAGAAGAAATTGTCGTTTCTCAACAGTTAACACTGTGTATCCAGTTTTTCTACATGGAAATGGCCTTTGTATATATCTCAGTTGCTGCATACTTTAATCTGGCTTTGTGATCAAGTATGACAAACTTCAGAAAGTCTTTAACACGAGAAATGTTATTAAAAGTTTGATACATTATTCCGTCATACATAAGCATCTTCATTTACACTATTCTATTTTGATACATATCATGATGTTCAGTTGCACCAAATTCATATGCAATGCAAGCCAGATATTCTGAAGACAATCCAGAATATGCTATTTCTGCTCATTTGTCCAATTCAGCTGTTAATCTGTCATTCTTACCCTTAATATATTCACTATAAGTTTCGAAGTCTTGTTCGTTGCGTTTTGTTAAAGTTTGACCCAAATTCCAATGGGTATTTGTGGATTAATTGAAGTGGCCTTAAAGATGTCAAAATATGAACCAGAAGTGATTTATCCGCATACCAATTAGTTGTGCGCCAAGCTCCCGTTCAAGCCCACAAAACAGGGAGCTGGCTCCCGCTGGCGCCAGCCTACCACTCGCTTCCCGTCAAGGTAGCACTCGATAGGCACGATAAATGAAGAATGATATCTTTGTTCAGTTATGATGGTTGAACACTTGTTTTGGATTCTAATTGTCTAGCTAAAGTAGATAAAGTTATATTTTAACTGAAGGTTGCATCTTATTATGTAACACTAATATAAAATATTTGTTTTTGCTTGCGATATAAAATTATTTTGTTGTTCTGTGAAATATATTGAAAATCATTCTAGGAGCAATATCATGAATTTTGACAATTGAACAAACCCAAGCGTGGGAGAATGACATTTAAAAGTTAAGCAATCCATCTAACTGGAATTGCATTGTGATCATCTTAACAATCCAGTAATCGTACACGATCTTTCAATTTCTTCATGATTAACATTTTTTACATCTGTTCTTTCACTAGACAGTCCCAACTTCCAGGTAATCTTTTGGCGTCAAGTTTTTGCTCTATCTAGCACAAACAATTATTGTAGTTAGATTATTTGACACGTAAAATCAGGTTAATTGTACAGAAAGAATATCACAGGATGATGGAGATTTCGACAAGTTGTCGAGATGAAAAATTAGCATAGATTATTTGACACGTAAAATCAGGTTAATTGCACAGAAAGAATATCACAGGATGATGGAGATTTCGACAAGTTATCGAGATGAAAAATTAGCATCTCCAGGCAGAGTGGTAGCCCAGCTACAAGTAAAACATGTTTCACATGAGCAGAACTAGTGATTAAAGAAATCTGAAATAAACACAACAACTTAATATGAAGAGAATCGTTTTACAAAGATTTGCAATTATTGAAATAAACAAGAATATTGTTTCCAGTTATTTTTTTCTGATTCTGAGCGAGGGTTCCCTAATAAAGAATTTAAGTGCCAAGTTATGGTGTTATTGGGGTGGAATGTTTTGTGGATGACAGGTCATTCAATTTGTCATAAGAGAAAATTGTTAAACTTATGAATGACATGACATGCTGAAACGGTTGGATCCCATATATGCCAATGTGACATCGACTATTCAATGGATTGGGTCTATTTAATTAAAAAATTGTATCTTGGGCTCGACTTATTAACCACTTAGCACATTTACATTTTCCTATATATATGTGAGTTTCATTCATAATAATGTATGTTCTCAAATCCTAACCAAACCCCCTATCCCGTCTCTTGCACTTATTTCTCTTTTGTCCAATAGTTGACTTGATCGTCGGAGTGCAAAGTGTACAAAATTGAGGCTGAAATTAATTATAAGGAGACGACAACACCAGAAATTTTCACATTTCGTCAATTTTCGGTGATTCATTTCCACTTTTGCGTGTTTAAATTCAACATTATTAGTAGCTAAATATTTTTATGTTAGGATTGATGATGTAGCTTATATTTTTATTATATGTTTAATTTCAAGATTTTCATGTCGTTTTGGTATTAATTAATTAATTATTGTGTGTTTAATGCTTTAATTGTCTACGCAACAATAAATTGATTTAGGGATAGTATCGAGACCGATGATGATATATAATTTTAGCTCGTGCAATAATTGACATAGACATTATAATAGATCGAGAGATAATTGTAAGCTATGCGATCTTTGTTGAGTTCCTATATATTAATGCGTTATTATGTGTGTGAATTTACATAGAGATATAGTAAATTCGGGCATATGAATATAATGATTATTGCTTGAGAGAGATCACTAACTACATCAGGTTAATTCGATCGTTGGCATGTATGAAAAATGGTTAAATAAATTGGAATTAAATGTATGATAAATAAGTTAAGTGAAATCGAAAATCCTAACTATCTAATCACATAATCTGATCTACAGTTTTAATTCGAGATGTTATTTTATTTTTTAGAATTTCATTTAGAAAACAAAATTTGATTTGATCATTAGTTACCATTTTAATTTAAATTGAAGTTAGATTAATTTAAAATTTTATAGTAGATAATAATCTATGTGGGACGATATTCAGACTTAAAAAAATTCACTTTATTACTTGTCATGATCCGTACGCTTGTGGAATCTCACGAGCAAGTTCCTTAGAAGGTGCTAGTGTTGTTTTTGACAACTAATGGTCAGGTTATCTATAGGATGTTTAACGTGCATGATCTTTTATTTTGATGACACGTAGATGTACGATTAAATGGCTTGCATAGTTTATAATGAACTTTTGTATGCTTGTATATTTGCTTTCTCAGGTCTTACTAATTACTAATGAAGTGGCACCTAGGTCACATAATATTGGACATCACACAATCGAGGCTTGTTTTACTTCCCAATTTGAGCAGCATTTGCGAGCTGTTGTTTGTCTTCCACTTGGTGATCCATCAATGAAAACTCCAACTACAATCGTGTATAATATACTTGGTGAAGATGCGGTTAATTAATCATTGTTAGGTTTATTAAGAAAGAATTAGTTGACATTTTGAATATTGAGTTGCATTTTTAGATTTATTAGCTTAGGTAGTACTACCATCTCATGGTTTTTTATGGCTGATCTCCCTTCCTATATCTATAGGTAGAGTTGTCGATAAAGATGACTCAAAATAAGCTTTATACCTCGTGGAATTTAGATGAAAATAGAAATTTCAGATGTCAAAGCTCTAACAGTGAATAGGGGTGGCAAAAAATCTTGTGGGCTCGGGCTCGTGCTGAGCCCCATTTAGTGGCCTTAACCCGAGCCCAGGCCGGCCCGTGTGGCTCAGCCCACGGGCCCAAATGACCCGTTTAATTTGATGATTAAAAAAATTTAGCCTACTGTTGTAGGCAGATTTTTTGCCTGCGACAACAAGCATTTTTGCCTCCTGCTACAAGCAGATTTCTGCCTGTAGCGACAGTTTACTTGCGTGCACGCAAAAAATCTTTTTTTTTTTTAAATTTAAAAAAACGAATATATATTTTTTTGTCTATAAATACGAGAAAAAATTTATAATTTCATATCACTCTCCAATTGCTTAACTCTTTATGCAATATTCAATATTCTACTCTCCAATTGTTTAACTCTTATTTTCAATTTACACATTTTGCTATATTCTTTACTACAATATTCTGTACTCTACTCTCCCATTTTTTTACACATTTGACTATATTATTTACTACAATTTCCCTCTATTATAATACTTAAATATGGATTTTACCAGTGATGAAATTAATCAATTTAGAGGTAGTTCGAGTACTCCATCAGGGAACGATGCATCTCAAAATATTCCAATTAATTTGGAAGATATCGAATAGGAAGAAGTAGTCGAGGTTAAAAGGTTGAAAAAAGAGTCTGCTGATTGTTGGCAACATATGACTAGTAAAAAAGTTGGGGTTCAAAATAGAGTTGATATTTGAAAAGAATGTTGCAATTATTGTGATAAATAACTTAGTTGGAAGCCCAGTTCGAGCACATCGCATTTAAATAGACACATTTTACGAAGTTGCAAAGCGAAACCAATCGGTCTTGACCCGAAACAGACCAAACTAACATTTACCGGTTCCGATTCCACTCTATCCACTTTTGTATATTCACAGGAAAGATTTCGTGAAAGAATGGCCTCTTATGTGGCTGCAGTGGAGATGTCGCTAACGATGATCGAGTCGCACCACTTTAATCGTCTTGTGCAGAATTATCTCCAGCCCAGGTATAATTCTTATTATAGAAATACTCTTCGTTCGGATGCTATAAGATTATACAACAGAAGAAAATAAACTGTTGTTGAAAGTTTAAAAACTTTTGATTGTGTTATATCATTTACCTCTGATTTATGGACCAGTGTTAATAAAAAAAGATATCTTACTGCTACAGCTCATTACATTGATCACCTATGGATTATGCATAAAAAAATTATTTACAAGGTTGTTATCGAAAAATGTATTGATGATTTGAACCCTACATTTGGAGGTTTACTTTTTCATCAACGTTGTGTATGCACATTATTAATTTGATTGTAAAAGATGGATTGGAATATATAAAATCACCTTTAAATAAAATTAGGCAATCAATTAATTTTATTACTATATCACCAGCAAGAAAGTAAACATTTAACAGTTTATGTGCAGAGTATGGTTTAGAAGAGAGATCATTTGTCACTGATGTATCACATAAATGGAATTCTACATATCTTATATTACATTCGTGTGAAAGTTATGATAACGTTATTTCAACGTATTATAATGGTAGACATACATATGGACCCGAACATAATTTAGAAGATTGGGAATGATCTCTTGGATTTAAAGTGAAAAATTTCTTAAAACCTTTTTTCGATACCACGAAGGAATGTAGTGGTATTTATTATCCTACATCTTCACTTGTTTTACAACATTTTTTCTATATTTCACAAACATTTCAAAAACATAGGAGTGTGTCAATTTTTTGTTGACGTAACTTATTCTATGGAGGCAAAATTTCGTAAATATTGGGAAGAGATACCCTCTTTATTTTTATTAGCTTCGGTGATGGACCCTCGACTTAATTTAACTGGCACAAAAGCTACCATAAAGGGGATTTCAAATTTCATGAATGTAGAATTATCACATGTGCATATAGAATCTATGTTATATGAAATGTATAACTATTACGCTAAAAAAATGGTTAGTGTAGTTCTACTACCCAAAGCTCTTTTTCAAAAAATACATCAACAAATGCAGAAATTTTTTGAAATTTTTTAGAGATCAACACTAGTGTTCCCTCATTTAGTTCTAGTTCGTCAATATCTAGAGCAATAGATGTCAATGGTACAAATCTTGAAATTCCCTCTGAGTTAGCTATGTATATATGCGTGGACGTTTGTAATATGTTACAACCACAACAATTAGAGGAATTTAATCTTTTATCATGGTGGAGCTGTAACAAAAGGCAATATTCAATTGTATCAAAAATTACTCGCGATCTACTAATATCTCTGGTGTCTACAGTAGCATCGGAGGCTGCATTTAGTTTAGGTGGTCGAGTTTTATGTGACGAACGATTAAGACTAAAAGAAGATATATTGGAGGCTTTAATATGTTTGAAGGATTGGGAATGTGCGAAATCACGCCTTCAAGAACAAGTTGATAGCATAGTGACCGAAGAGTTACAGAAAATTCAAGCATCTATGATATTGTAAGTTTTTAAATTGATTAGTTTAAAACAAATGTAATCTTTAAATTTTTTCTGTATCAAGAAAAATTGTACACGAAATATTTTATTCATGTACAGTTTTAACTCTGCCTACGATAATTGTAGTCGGTCCCAAACCCGGATAAAGGAGGAGAGTTTACAATGTAAACTTTACATTTTTAGAATTTATTTAATTTATAACACTTATAAACTGTGCAAAATTTAAATTCTTTAAGTATAAAAAAAAAATCGAGCCAGCTCAGCCCGCAAAGGCTCGGGACAAAAGCTCGGGCCGAGCCTCATTTTTTTTGTCAGGCTCTGTTCGGACCCAAAAAAGCTCGAGCTCGGTACGAGCTTTTTTCTTGGACTCGGGCTCGGCTCGACTCGTTGCCACCCCTAATAGTGAAGCTAAAAAACTAGTAAATGGTTAATAGGATAGAGAGGTTTGTAGCAGTGGGCTCACGCAGAATGCCAGCAAGAGCTGTAAAAACCCATTATTTGACTTTTGTGGCTTTTTTTAGTATTTTTACTTCTCACTTGTGGATATAGGGAGAACCAGGTTTTCTCATGGTTAATCAAATTATCGGAAGGGCATTGAGAATTACAGGGACAACGGTTCATTGGTACAATAAACCTGGTCAGTTAATGCTGGAACCTACTGTTGCGCATATATTTAGGGCATGTTTGGGCTTGATTAAAATATGATTTTAATTTAAGTCAAAGTCAAACAATCAATATTAATCACACATTTCATGAGTCCTACATCTTTTCAAGCACACTATCAAAAACTTATATCGCAATTCACTAAAAATTTGATTTTAATCGATACCAAGCACCCTTTTATTTTCCAGACTTCATATTAGCGAGATTTTTTTATCTTTATATCTTTGCAGAAATGAGAAAGCAAAGAAAGGTGGGTCACATCACTATTGTTGGCCCCTCTATGGGTATTGTTAAATCTCGCTAAAATTAATGTTGAGAGAAGAAATAGTGGATGGACAGCCTTTAGGTCAGTTCTATTTGATGGCTTTATACTATATTTTATGTGGGTGAGCACGTGAGATGACACATTTCGATTTAATGGTATGTTTGAGCCACATTATTTTGAAAGAATGTATTTTGGAATAATAGATTGATGGAAAATGTGTGATTGAAAAAAAAATTATTGATGTGATAGAAAATATTATTTTATTGAATAATGTGTGATTGAAAATGAGTAAAAAAATGAGAATAAAAAATTTAATGTTGCTCAAACAGGGGCTAAATCTGTCATAAGGATTTAAGGAATTAGAAGGATTAATGTTGGGAGAACAATGTTTGGACTCAAGTTGGTTAATTTATTTTATTTATCTTTACCCTCTCTGAATATCTTCATCCAATGTTTGTGTGTGCTTTTCTTCATCTAACGTATTCATTATACACCATATGCCTCCTACTATAGCTGCACCACTTGTTGGAATCATCATGGGCTCAGATTCAGATCTTCCCGTTATGAAGGAAGCTGCGAAGATTTTAAGGGAGTTTGATGTGCCTATTGAGGTTATCTTCATATACTATACATTCTTTTGCTAACTTTTTGGTATGGTGTAGATATTTGTCTGTAGGACAGAGGCACAGAAAACTTTGTTATGTAGGTAAGAATAGTTTCAGCACACCGGACCCCTGAAATGATGTTTTCTTATGCTCTCTCTACTCGGGAGCGTGATATTCGGATTATCATTGCCGGTGCTGGTGGTGTCGCTCATTTTCCAGGTCTTTAATAATATAGTATAATGTACCATTACGAATTACCTTTCTTCAAACACACTGACCTAACCTTGTTTGATACATTAGGCATGGTTGCTGCATTGACCCCCTTGCCTGCGATTACGTGCTTCTACATTAGATGGACTCGACTCCCTCTTGTCAATTGTTCAGGTACTTTAATAAAAAAAAAATCATTATATTCAATGTCTGATGATCCATTAAATCACAATTAACATATGACCTTATGTAATGGTGAAAGATTTGGTTTCATTGGACATTTCAAGAAAGGCACGTAGTTCTTCTGGATCAAATTGAACAATGAAATAGATCATATAGTTCAAGTTTATTGAAAATAAGGCTTAAGATTGTTTTCATTGTTTCATAACATTTTCCACATTGATAGGACTTAATATTTGTCGAGTAAAAGTAATGGATTTCAAATTTTCCTTTAGTAGAAATGTCATTTTTCTTTATGTTCACCATGAAAATTCTTTTCAAGAAACCCCGGAGGATAATTTTCGAAATAAAATATATGACTTTATGGTGTAGCCCTCTGTAGTGGTAAAAATTGTTCCACCAGCCTGAATGGCCTAAGTCCAAATAACAAAGCCCACAAGTGGCCCACTTGATAATTGTACCATCTTGTGGCCCAATTCGTTAAGGCCCACGTGTCAACTCACAATCTTTGATAGTTATTATTATGTACTTGATTCTCGTTTTTTTTTCAAAAAATATATATATATTTTTTCAATCGCATATTTTTTTAATAAAATAATATTACACTCAAATTTATATTTATATTATTTTTTAATCACATTCTTTATCAATTTATTATTTTAATATACAAAATAAGGGCTCAAACATGTCGATGTTAAGGGCGTGTTCGAAAGAGAATAAATCGAATTAAAATTAAAAAATTAGTTTTTATTGTTGATTTTTATTAAATAAGTGAAATTCAATAACGATTAAATTTTCAATTTTAATTGAATTTTGAGATGTATCAAATAAGCTCTATATAAATTATAAATAGTAGTATAGTATAACATTAATGGGTTTCCCAAAAGCAGAGTGAAAAATAGCCGTTACTGTGGCCAGAAGAAACTCTGTATTTGAGACAATTGTTTTTGGAAAGAATAATGCTCCTTTTACCAAGTTGGATGACAAAAGTTGATGACAAAGTGAGGTGTAGGGCTGAGATTGAACAGCAATGGACGGCTGAGATTAAAAATGTTGTCTGACCCATTTCAAATACGGCCCATTCTCTTTCTTCTTTCTCGTCTGAAAAGGAGGAGGAAAACTGAGGGCGCCAAAAAAAATTGGGAAATCAAAGGAACTTCCCGCCGCCTTCTCCAGCTCCGACCGGCGACATCCCGGCAATAGAACTTCCCGACGATTAGAAGCTCTTCAAGCACGATACTGACATTTGTTGAGTGATCTCTTTTCTCATTTTTTTTCCTCATTCGCCGGCGCTTATTTTTGCCTCACGTTGAACAATGGAAGATGGAAACTCTATAGTTCCGTTCTCTTTCACTTCAGGCACTTTCTCAACTCTATGGGCTACTTATTTTTGCCTTACGTTTGAAATGGTATCCTTAATGGCTTTCGATATAACTTTCTGCAATGACTGGAAGTTTTGATTTGTCTCCAATTGCTGTCTTCGTATCTGCCAAAGTAAAAAAGATATGAAAGCTATTTATTCTCTATTACTCTTTAATCTCATGCAGTTTATATTATATGAAAGCCATTTTTTTTATCACCAGTTCATTTTTTTGTTCATAAATAATGCGTGAGTTTTTATGTTTCGCAGGAGAAGAGAACATGGAAGATGTTTTGTTTGTGGATTCTGAAAATGATAACGTTGACGACAATGCGAATGTCGTGGAAGATAAAACTGCAGGAGGAGACATTTTAAAAGTAGCTATATCTTAAATGTATGTTCAACTGACATATATTGTTTTTCTTATGTAGTGGTAAAACAACTTGACTAGTGTTGCTTATTTTTCAGAGAGCTAAGTCAGTCCAAATAAATTACAGAGGCTTACTCCTTACCAGCTGATAGAGAATGAAGGAAATTTTGAAGCTTGCCAAAATCCCCAAGTATCTGCTCCCTATAATCTGCTGGCCTTTTGAAATGCAGGGGACTTTATGGAATTAAGTTTTAACACTTATGTTTAGTTGCCTACAAATCTTGGATGTTCGTATTATAATTCCAAAACATAGCTACCGAAGCATACTGAGAATTGGTTTGTTGACATTGTTTAGGTGTATGTTGTTAACATAGAAATGCAGGGGACTTTTTGGAGTGAAGTTTTATGGAATGAAGTTTTTAACACTTATATGCCTACAAATTTTGGATGTTCATATTATAATTCCAAAACATAGCTACCAAAGCATTCACTGAACTACTCATATTATAATGTCACAAACTTCCAAGTTACGTGAAGTAAAGAATTTTACTTCAACCAAAATGTACCAATTGACTAATCGACGAAATTCATAATTACAACATGCCGCTAGATAACACAACATAACTACACCGTAAACTACTAATCAAGCTGTGTCTATTCCTGCAACCGTGGCAAACTCCGGAGTTCTTTCCTGGCATTTTGTGTTCCTGAATCAACCCAATTCACATACTCAGTCTAGCAACTATGAAACTGAAAAAATAGAAACTGCAGCATCTATGTGAAATGTTCAAAGAACAAAGCCATTGAAACTTCATCCTCTCGGTCACCATTCAATTCACAGAAATTAAATAACAAAATCAGCCTAGGCATGACTTCTCTCAGCAAAACACGCAGCAAATAATGTCACTTTGTCAATCAGTTATGCCACCATAAAGAATCCACATTCCGTAGGTGCTAATTCCACCAGCACATAAAGAATCCAACTCACAGATCCCCAATAAAAGTTCTTGCCCAATTGATTCATAGGGTTGGAGAATTCGGCATCAGAGTGCTATAAAACACTAACCATTAGTTGCCTAGAAACAATAGCTTTTAACAACACCAAAACCACACATCTATTTACATCAAAACTCTACAAGCCTTGTAATAGTCATTACATTGACAATGAATTTTTCCATCCAATTATACTGTGAACGAAACAGCAAATACATATCCAGCTCACAACGAAACAAATTAAACTGAGACAGGAAAATGGAAAAAAAAAAAAAAAACAAAGAAAGAAAGAAAGGAACCACTTGTTGGAAACAATAATCAAATTCTTCACTGAAATCAAAACTCAAAAATCATATACTGCAACTCTGCTAGAATTAGGTGCGTAACATAAAGCAATGAATAGGCACTAATATTCTACGAGATGATGTCGATCGATTTTTTGGTGGAATAAGATCGTCTCTGATACGGCGTTGGCTTTGAAAAAGGTTTGGAGCTGTGCCAAACCACAATGCTGGAGTTGTACGCCTGCCGGAGGTGGGGATGACGCCGGAGGTTCTGGAGTTCACCGGCTACCGGAGGGTTGTGATTTGGGAGGAAGGGTTTCTTTCAATTGATTTGGGGGAAAATAACGGGGAAATGGCTGCCGGATGTTCTTGCTTCGGGAAGCGTTCGGCTGTATTGGGCTACCTTCCATTTGGGTTATTTGGAACGAGGAGGAAGGGAGCTGGGGAGAGAGAGAACAAGGAGGAAAGGCTGGGACGATAATGGAAGAGAGAGAGAGAGAGAGAGAGAGAGAAAACGTGTTTCATTTCAAATTTTACTTCTTTTTTTTTAAAAAAAAAAAATTGATGCCACGTCATTTAGTAACCCAACTTTGTCAACCCACTTGGGTAGTGTAGCGCGATTGTTTTGGAAATGAGCATGAGTGGGGCCTTAAAATCTGGAAATTGTGTTAGTTTGCCTTTTTAGAGGGTGTGTTGTAGAGATTAAAATCAGATTAAAATTAAAAATATAGTCGTTATTGTTGATTTTTATTAGACGGGTGGGACCCAATAACGGCCATATTTTCAATTTTAATTAAATTTTAAGTCGTACCAAACAGACTCTTAATTTTTTGTGCGCTGTGTGTGTGTGTTTTTATGTATATATCGAAATAGTGTATGTAATACTCAGTTGACCAGACAGTGGGTCCCATTCTTGTCGTGTAGCATTGGCCATTTTATGCAGATTTCTAAACATGTTTGGCAAAACTTTTAAGATTATAAGCCACGAGTCTTCATATAAAATATGTGAATGATAAGTGGATAAAAATGAGTAAAACTTGTAAATTCTTCATTCTACGTATGAAAGAAGAGGGTATATATGTGATTTCTAATGTTTGGCAGAACTTTTAGATTTTCCTATGAACCAATGAATTACGTGAATAATAAGAGAATAAAAATTAAAATTATTGATATTATCGAATGTGTATATAAGAGTTTGAGCAATTTATATTTTTCTTTAATTAACTTGCCTGTGTGTATTGTCTGCGTGGGGATATGGTGGGAACTTAGGGCATGTTTGGCAAAAAAAAAAAAACTTCTTTATAAGTTCATTATCTATAATTTGTGTGAATTTGTATCTTCCATTATCTATAAGTTCATGAAAGGAAACCCACATTTTTATCAAGGATGTTTGGCTATAATTTATTTACTTTTAAGTAAAGAGAAATAGTATTCATCCCTGGGAGATGATTCAGTCAATGTAATTGTCACATTTCCTTAGGATGCATTTATGTTAATTGAAAAATGTGACACTGATTTTTCGAGAAATTCCCTAAATATAAAATACTCTATATTTCAAAGAGTACATATTAAAAATAAACTCCAACGAAAAATAAAGAGTGGATTTTGCTCTTCAAATTTGAAAAATTAAACTTACTTTATATTCTTAATTAATAATGATTGTATTTAATAAATTTCAATAGATCATTTGATGGCCATATAGATCATGAAAGATTGATTCTATTTTATGTTTGATATAATGTTTCTTATATCTTCTTACATGGAATATCCAGTTACAAAACCATCTTGGTCTCTCTTCTTTCCTACAATATTCCAACAAATTTCCCTCTATTTTTCTAAGGTTTTCCGCAAATTTCTTCAAAATTTTGTCAAATATATAAGTCAATCGCCTATGTTACTTGCTAATTTTAACATTTGACGCCATTTGTACCTCACAAATCCAATCATCCCTCGAATGGTCCAAGTGCATTCTTGATAAGCGTTGACTATATTTACTATTATGAACCAACTCGATATCAAGAAAATTTTAATATCACTTGTTGAAAAATCGGTTAAATAAATAAAGAGGAAAATATGGACAATATGAAATTTAATGAATCACACAGCAATCAAGAAAAAATTAAGGAATATGAGAATTTATTATACCAAAAAACAAACAATTGTCTTTCAAGATTTTGATCTCTCAATCTAATCTAAACAATTTTCTCTTGTTCTAATATATACAATATTGATCTAATTGTTACAATCTCTCTTGAGTATTGTCTTTTCCTAGCTTATTAAGTGCATATACCTTGTGGAGTATTTATAGAAGTCAAATCTCGAAGTTGTGGAGGGCAAGATGAAGAAATCCCAAAATCCAAATAAAACAAGAAAACTGCGGAAAAACACGCTATCAGGCACCTCAGCGCTGGACCCAGCGCTATAGCGCCGGTTCCCTTTCCTGGCTCTACGGCGGCGGACTTGCTGATTTTTATTTTTTTCCTTCTTCTTTTTCCGTTCCAAAGTGTTTTACTCTATCTCCAAGTCCTTTTCCAAGCCAAACTTCCAAAACACCATGAAATTTGATTTCTAATCAAATCAAATTTCTAAATCAAGATTAAACAAGCTTCCTTCATACAACAAACCTCTAAATCACATAGAATTTTTTGTCACAAATCTAACATTTGCGGGTGTTCATTTATATCACATTCGAAACCTATATCGCTATCTCATATTTAAAAGTGTAAATATTTTTAAAGATCTCTAAATCTTATATTGAAATTTAAACATATTAGGTGAAAAGTTAACAGAATATATAAAGCTACAACGTCAATTGTTTTTGAATGCACAATTATCAATAATGGAGTTACATATACGAGACGAATATTCAGAAAATTGTTTAAATTGTTATGGTCAATTTAAATGGTAACCCGACAACTATTTGTAAGGATTTTTTATTTGAGCATGTACGCTTATATTGTGTATTAAACTAAAGACTATCAATTTAGATAAGCCCCTTTAAAGTGATCTAATAAGGTTTCGATATTTTGAGCTTTAGAGCATTCAAATCAAAGTGTGAGCCTTTATGTGTAAAAACCAGGCACGTTTCTAATTTCACGATGAGCCGAATTAGGTCAATAGGCCGTTAGTGTGTGTATATATATATGGTTATAGTCTCCGGATCACATGCTCTATTTATTCTATTTTGACTCCCATCATTAGAGAGAGAAACTGAGGAACAATGTGTTAATCTGGGAAACTATAACCACATGACTTGTTCATTTCGATAACCATGTTTGACTCAGGAGCGCTTTCGCTTTCGATTTACATATTTTTTATGATCCAACATGAACGATTTATGTGACGGTAAATAATATTTTCCCCCAACAAGTGGTATCAGAGCCAATTCATATTGAATCATTGAGAATCAAAATTTTAATTTGCTTCTTGATAATTTTATGGTTTTCAAATTTAACAATTCCGTTTTTTAATTTTGTTAAATTTGAAAATTATTTGGTCGAAAACTTCGGCAATTTCAGTTAAAAAAAAACGGGTCGGCACCGGAGGCCGAAACCAACGCCGCCGAAGCAGCAGTCGGTACTGCTTCTATCAACAACGCCAATCTGTTGTAGTTTTCCTGTAGTCGTTGCAGATTTTTTGCAACGACGTGGTGCAATGCTCGCTTGTTTGGGCCGATGACGCCCCCGGGGATCAATCACCCGTTAGTTTTTTAGGGTTTTAAGGTTTGGATGGAATTTTGGGGACGGGGTTTCTTATGTAAATTTGATGTTTTTAGGTCCTTGGTTGCAATTTCATATTAGTGTAAGAATTTTGAGATAAAAGATCTTATTGACGCCTCTTTTGTATTAGGAATTCATATACATCAAGATCGTTCTTGGGGTATTCTTAGATTATCATAAAGGAGGTATATCGAAAAGGTACTTAAAAGATATAACATGCAAGATTGTAAATCAGGTGATACCCCTGTAGCTAAATGAGACAAGTTCAGTTTAAGTCAATGCTCCAAAATGACTTGAAAATTAAAGAAATGCAAAATATTCCTTATTCTTCAACTATAGGGAGTTTGATGTATGCTCATGTTCGTACGCGTCGGGATATATCGTACATTGTTGGGATGCTATTGAGATATTTAAGTAACTCGGGAAGGGATTATTGGAAAGCAGCCAAACGGGTCATGTGGTATTTATAGATAACAAAAGACTACACGCTCACATACAGGAGATCATATCAGTTGGAGATCATCAATTATTCTGATTCCGATTTCGCATGATGCTAAGATACTAGGAGATCCACTTTAGGCTATATATACTTGCTTGTTGGAGGTGCTATTTCATGGAAGAGTGCTAAGCAAACACTCATAGCTACTTCCACCATGGCAGTGGAGTTTATAACATGTTATGAGACATCAAATTAATATGGCTACGAAATTTCGTGACTAAGTTGCGCATCTTGGATAGTATAGAAAGACAACTCAAGTTATTTTGTGATAATAAATCAGCAGTGCTGTATTCCAATAACAACAGGAGCTCAACAAAGTCAAAACATATAGAGATCAAGTTCTTGGCTATTAAAAAAAGAGTTTAGAGTGGGCAGACGTCAATAGAACATATCAGGATAAACTCCATGGTTGGGGATTCGCTTACTAAGAGATTGATACCCAAGGTCCTTCGTAAGCACACTGCTCATATGGGTGTAATATCTCTTCAAGATATATAGTTTCAGTGAGAGTTTGTAATTTTGTGCTTTTTTACATTAGACACATGTACTATCATTTTGAATATAGTTTATGGTTAAAATAATTTTCGATTATAAAGTTTTTGGTTTATTATTTCTAAACTCGTTAAGATCACATCACATGTAATTTTCATGCTAAAAATTCATGATTTATCCATGTCATTCAGTTATGTCAATATACGTTACCATTAATGAGTTTAGTTACAATATAAGTAGCAAACACTGCTTTGATCATATGTTGATATGATTGATGGACCAGATTGTTTGAGGATGTATTCGATAATGATATCAAAATTTTGAGTACTCATAAGGTTATGTTTAATGCACAAATGTAAGGTAATACATATAGTCTGAGTGTGAGATTGCAAGGATTTTTTAATTAAGCACGTGTGCTTATTATGTGAAATATTGTGTATTAAATTAAATGTTATCAATTTTAGGTAAGCCTGTTTAAAGTGATCTAATAAGGTTTCAGTATTTTGGGCTTTAAAGCATCTAAATCAAAGTATGGGCCTTTTATGTGTAGAGACCAGACATGTTCCTAATTTCATGATGGGCTGAATTAGGTCAATAGGCCGTTAGTGTGTTTATATATATATGGTTATGGTTCTCGGATCACATGTTGTGTTCATTCTATTCTGACTCCCATCATCAGATAGAGAAACTAAGGAATAACGTGTTGAACTGGAAGACTAAAACCGCATGATTTGTTCATTGCGATAACCATGTCTGATTCAAGTACGCTTTCGTTTTCGATTTACATATTCTTGATGATTCAACAAGAATGATTCATATGACGGTAAATAATATTTTCCCCAACACTATTATCATATATATATACCCCAAATTAAACTGCTAATTATTAGATCAAGTTAATTTATTGAAAAAACTCACACCCACATAACAAAAAAAAAAAAAAAAAAAAAAATTAGCATATCATTTTTTTTTAAATTTTGCAAATTCTCAATTCATATACAGAGACGATTAATTTATTATTAATTAATTATTTACATTTCGTTTCGTTTAAATATTAACACCTATTGAAAATCACAATTGTTTATTTTCATAAATCTTCAACAATTTTATATCAAATTACAATAACTATATATTTAAGAATAGAAATATCAAACTAAGAGCCCATACAAAACGAGCACCTAGGAAAAAAAATCCATATGCAGAAATTAACCTATAGATTGAATGAGAGATTAATATTCAAATAAGACACACATTTCAAAATTGGATATTTATATAAAATTCATTGACAAAACTTGAGAATCACCTAATTTAAACTCGTTTACATCATATATTTTCTCTCACTAGTCTTTATAGTGGAGACGAGTTCACTCTCACACGAAAGTGCATTGTGTTATTATCACTTCTTGTAATCACAAATTTTCAAAACTCCCACCTACAATCTCTCATCTATTTTGTTTCCAATTACCTTCGTGAGTTCATTTTTTTTTCCCCCAAATGAACATGCTATAACATTTAATGCCGATTAGTATCATCACGATTGATTTATTAATAAGACTTATGTTAAAGCATGAATATCCTTTTTTTTTTTATAACAAAACGAACTTGTTATAGTATTTTGTGCGGATTAGTGGCATTGTCGATTTACTCACAAGACATGTTAAAGCAAGCGTTGGATAACTATATTATTATAATATTGCTCCTGCATCATATTAACGTTAAATATATTGGACCATAATGAATTAATGATTATAAAACTGACAATTCTTATAATTAACGTTACAGAAATGAGAAATAGTTTTGTCAAACTGAAAAATCAGGTCATTTCAAAATTTAAAAAATAAATAAATAGATTATTATGTGTTGTAATCGACTCTTTTTAATATATCCGTATAATATAGAAAATTATTTATTTTTTCTTAAAAAACACAATGGCCAATAGCATCAGCAATTGGAATCTCTGCAAATTGTGGCTAGTCATTGCTTAGTGTTGGCAATCGAGCCGAGCTGGCTCGACTCGTCAAAACGAGCCACGAGTTACTCGGGCTCATTAAAAAGATGAGCCCAAGCACAAGTTGAGCAGGCTGACTCGTTAGGTGAGACAAGCCTGCTCGGCTCATTTTTTGACGAGCGGTATATATATACCCATTTTGGCAAGCTCGCCCAAATTGGTGGATGAGCCACGAGCTTGACGCGTGCGAGCACGAGTCGAACTCGTGTGGGTAAGGGCCGAGCCGGCTCGGCTCGGCTCGGCTCGGCCCATTGCCATTTGCCACCCTTAACATTGCTGTAGTAAGAAAAAAACATTGAAGGTATGACTTTTATTATGGAGGCATGTAACTCCATCTACCTCGTGAGTTGTGAACGTATGTTTATTGCAAAAAGTAATTATGAATCTTACTCATTTTATATCGTATAATCGCAATCGATTCATGTGATATACATTTACCTAAGATGTGAGAAACAACTTGACTCTTACTACTGCGATCTTGAAGAATAGTGACAACTTCACAAGACGATTTTTGGTATAGACGTGAATGGTAGCCAAATGTAGTCATCGGGAAATTTGATGAGACATTTAGCAAAATACAATTATGACTCGTATCCTTTCTCAAGTGCAGAATTGTGATCAGGATTTTGTAGCTCTCTGTCCATATAAATAGAAAGACAATGATTATTTTTTTAGTACAAATCAAATAAACAATTCACTCTCCCTCTATTTATATATATTACTTACCCAATTTATCAAAACTAAAAGTTAATTATTCGATTCAACAGAAAAATTACCCAGACCCCTACACAGAGATGGAGCTAGCCCCCCCTCCCCCAACATTGTCCGCGGTACACTATTCTTAATTAATTTATAATATATTTTTCAGTTTCGCCCCCCCCCCCAAACCCAAAATTTTGAAATTTTTTATTTTTTTCCCGTTAATAAATATTGAGTAAATAACTTACATTTTAAAATTCAACCATACAAAAATCTTATATCTAAACAAAAGATCAAATAGTTACTTAAATAAATCAATAGCCCAAATCCAATCCAAAACCTAAGTTCCCAATTCTCAAGTTCAACTAATTAAAATCCAATTCCCAACCTGGTTTATGCATAATGCATGTTTACTTGTTCTTGAATATTTGAATTTAAGAATTAAGTAGAGTAGTTGCTGTTAGTTTGTGTAATTGTGTTAGTTATTGAATATTTGAATTTGAGAATTAAGTAGTAGAATAGTCAGTAGTGATTGAATCGAACATTGAATTTCAGTACTATTTTGGTACTCAAAATCATCATTTTCAATTCTCTTGGTTAAAAAAAAAATTCGGGGGCGACCAAAAGGGGGCCCCACCCCTCGAATCCCCAAGATTAAAAAACTGGCTACGTCCATGCCCCTACATAATATATATACTATTCAAAAATAAAGATGATTAATTTTAATTTACAAATAATGTGATATTGAATATATTTATTTTTTTAATATACCAATTTATATATGAAGCACACTACACTAACAGATAGAAAAATCAACAAAAATGACCAGAATACTCACATCATGTGGGTTCCCACTCATTTTTTATTTTCTTAATACACAGTGGGAGCCCATCCCCTTTGTGAGATTTCTGGTACATTTCTGCAGATTAATTTCTGTACAAATGATAAAAACCTTATATGTACCCTACTATAATATATCCACCCTGGCATCTCTCTTTCTATTGATGCGTCAATCATGATTTATCCTAACCCCACCCCCACATCATTACAAAGATACTTACAACTCTCTCTACTTCATTTATCTACAAAACTCTCTTTACCGATACAATTTTTCTCTCTCCCTACACACACACACACGGAGAAACACAAACTCGCTCTAAATATATACATACAAACACAGGGACACAAAATGAAGATAACCATATGTGTTGCGCTATGGCTTTTCATCAAAGTCTACGAGAATGGATAATTGGATGCGACATAGATCTGAGATGGATTTGAGGGGATGGTCGATTTGGGTTGTATCATCTGTGTGTTTGTGCTGCATGTTGAACATGTTTTGTTTAATATTGACTATTTGTGATCAGATTTGTGTATGTTGTTATTGTTTGTGACCGACTTTTATTATTTTTGATCAACTGTGATCAAGTTTGCTTTTATTGTGTCTATGACCAAATCAATATTTAATTGCGACTGTATGCGACGAAAATAGATCTGATCATAAACAGTCACAATGAAACGGAATTGGTCACAACCACTCACAATTAACACCGACTTACAACTACCTTTATAGATGTTGATGCGCTTTGAAACGATAATTCTTCACTGCTATTTGATCAGAAAATAGCTATAATGAAGGTGAAATGTGCTTTGAAATTTTCAAATTCTAAGTCATCGGATTATTGACTTACGAATCTGTTGTTGAAGAATGATACTCACAAAATTGCCAATTTTAATGATAATTTTAGAGCAACTTTTTATTAGGGTTGGACATGTGTCGGTTTGGTTCTGTTCGGTTTTAAAGATAACCGAATTGACTCAAAATTTTCGAGTATTTAATAAATGGAACCGTTAGGTCCATATATAATTATGGAATTGTTCGGGTTCTGTTCGGATCCGTACCATAATTAATTTTTTTAACATTTACAACAACACTACATAAATACAACTAATGCCATTTTAATTCGTAACTTTTACAAATTAACGTAGACCAGTTTAAAAACACATAAATAATAAGTTGTCTAACAAGATTAATTCAATTAACACAAATGCCAAAAAGTAGATACTAATATTAAAATATCGATGAAGCAGCCAACATAAAGAAAACGAAATATAAATTAAAAGTTATCAAAATAAAATATTTTCTTAAGTATTGGTAATACTTACCAACTATTTGATTTAATCATCAATTGTTTGACTTGTCCCAGTAAGAAACTCTACAAGCATAATTGAAAAAGCACAATTAACAAACACAAATAAATTAAAAATTGTTCAACTAAAAGTTTTAATAATAAGGTTCAAATGTTGGGCTAACAAAGTTACAAAAATTTAATTTGGCTGGATTAATTTGTTAATTTGTTTAAAAATTTTAAATTTTTTACTTAATTTAATATAAAAATCAAAAAAATTATTTAGATTCGGGTCTTATTCGACTCTTCGATTTTTGGTCTAGAATCAAGAATCGACCCAAATCCATCGGTTCTCAATTCGGGTACCTGTTTGGATATTTAACTTATGAACAACTGCTCGGATCGGTTCAATTCGGTTCAGGACTTTTGTCCAACCTTACTTTTTATGTAATGGAGATGTGAATGTACCAATTTCCCATATATGGAGAGAGAGAGAGAGAGAGAGAGAGAGAGAGAGAGATTGGAGAATTTATTAGGAAAAATCGTTTATTCAAAAAGAAAAATATGCTATATAATAGGGCATCATAATGATTATTAAATGTGTATTTTTTCAATGTTATACAAATCGGAAAAATAAGGAATCAGACAGATCATCAGTTCAATTGATGCTAAGGCCCTGTTTGATTTGTTAAATTTTTCATGGAAAATGGAAAATATTTTCCCACTTTCCACTTTTGTGCTGTTTGATGGCACAAATTGTTCAGGGAAATTTTTTTCCCACGCGCCCTTTTCCACGTTTTTAGTAGGTGGGAAAATAAATTCCAATTTTCTGGCAAATTTCTTTTTTTTTTTTTTTGCAATGGAAATAAATTTCATAATCAATTGTAAAAAAAATTCACTTTAATGGATAATTTTCATGTAAAACGAAACCAAAAGAACACTAAACTTTGATAAAAAAAAAATGGTGCAAAAATAGTTTTTGAAGCAAACTTTTTTTTTTTTTTTATTAACTTTTTAGCAATGGTAAAAAATTTCATAACCAATTTTAAAAAGAATTCACTTTAATGAACAATTTTCATATAAAATGAAGCTAAACGTGAACAAAAAGAGCCAAAATTTTAAAAAATTTCTGAGTGAAAAATTATACCAATTAAACACACTTAGAGCCCGTTTAAGCCATATTTTTTTTTCATTATAATAAAAAATATGACCGTTATCCATTACATCAACATTAAAATTCAAACTTTCTATCTCTTGTGTGGGACCCATAATGACTATATTTTTCATTCTCATTCTCATTATAATGTGGCTCAAACAGGCTCTTAATTAATAATTCACAGGAAAATAAGTTTTAGGCAATTATTTTTTCTGGAATTCATTTTCTTTTCACCTATTTTCCACCATAGCAATCAAACGGACCATAATAGCCCGTATGAATAAAATCCGGCCAAAAAATCGGAAAATCGGACGGAAAACCAAAAATCGGCGACCCGGTTGCGACACCTTACCGTTTCGATTGCCTTTGAGGAAGAAAAAAAAAATAAAAAGTTAAGAAGAATCAAATCTTTCATCTAACTACTAAGACTCCGTTTGATACTATACATTTTCCATAGAAAATGGATTTTTTTTTTCATTTTCCAACTTTTGTAGTGTTTGATAGGCAAAATTTTCCTGAGAAAATGTTTTTCAACTTTCCAAATTTTTCATCTTTTGGAGGAAAATAAATTCTTGATGTTTTGGTTGGTAAATATTTTTCATTTTTTTTTTGGTAAATGGAAATTTTTTTCGACACAATGATAAAAAAACTATTATCACTTTTATTGACAATTTTCATGCAAAACAAAACTATTAAAAAATTTTACCCGGGTGACCCGACCCATTTTCCAAAATAGCCGTTGACAAAAAAAAAAAAACTAATAAAACTTAAAAAAGACAAAACACTTTCCCAATTTTACCCTCGTAAACTTGGAAGAGAGAACGAAAGAGCTGACGCCGCCGACCATATCACCGACGAGTTTGACATCTTTGACTAACCGACGACCCGGACTCCAAGATCGCCATTTTCTCTTGAAGAAGGTGAGTGTTTGGGAACTATTATATGAATTTTTTACAAATCATGGTTGTATGTTTTTGAATTTTTGTTGATTATGTTCGAAGAAATACTTGTAAATCAATTATTTATGGGTGAAATGCTTGAAATATGTGTTTGGGTGAAGATTTGGTGGCGGAGATTGCCGGAAATGACGATCTCCGGCAGACAGAAAAATGAGAGAGACGCTGCTGCGTCTCTCTCGAATGGCCCGGATGCCACATGGCTATCTGGCATCTGGGCATAGATGGCAGATGCCATATGGGCCCAGATGGGTCCGATGCCCCGGCCGTCGGCAGCGGCCCAGTTAAGTGAACTGGGCCGCTGCTAGACGACCTAGTTCACGGAATTAGGCAGCTGCCAGACGGTCCAGTTCCGTTAACTGGGCAATCTGGCAGACGGCCCAGTTAACGGAATTGGGCCGTGCAGACGGCCTAGTTCATTTTTTTTTCTAATAATATTTAATATAATTATTTATTTGATATTTAATTTTGTAAAATATAAAATATTATTTAGTTATAAATAATAAACTATTAAATATTGGATTGTTTATTTAATATTCAATTAATTATAATATTATAAACTATTATTTTACAATGGAATATTAAATAAAAAAAATTAAAGAGTTTATTTTAAATTACTTATTTATTTTGTTTACAAACAATAAAAATAAACGATTTAAAATATTTATTTTAAATTACTTATTGAAATTGTTTATAACACATTAAATGAACAATTAAAATAAATTATTTTATTTAATTTGTAAATTTTAATAATTTGATTACTATTTAGTTACGAGAAGTTGTTTATTTCAAAATAAAATATTATTTAGTTGTAAATAAAAAAATATTAAATAAACAAAATAAATGGTTTCTGTGAAATGTTTATTTAATATGTTATTAATAATAATAATTAAATATTATATAAAGAATTAAAATAAAGAATTTAATTATACATTCTTTTTCACTAAATTTATGCAGAGAGGAGTAGTTATGGGAAATTGGTTCAATGCAATTAAAGCCTTCACGCGATTTTCAGAAGTAATCTTTACAGGTGGAACTGAAATGGACGAATGTTCGTTGTTCCATAGAAATCTCAATTCCATGTCGTACTGAGAGGGATCGACGTTGAACATGTTCTGTATCTCACTGTACATTTCTGCATACGACGTACTCGATATTATTAAAATCGGAATTGTGCTATATATTTCACTTGTCCATTTTCAGACTCATCGAACCATTTACATCATCTTCAAATTCACCAAAGTAAATAACTGAAACTGCAACCGATCCCATATTTGTTGCATCAGAAAAAATATTTTGTCAAAAAAATTATTATTACGGGAAAATTTTCAATTACCAGGATGTGCGGGTCCACACGTGCGGGCCCACACGTCTGGGGTCGTCCGGGGTTTTGGAGAACATTTATCATAAAATTTGTCTGAAAAATCTCATATGCAAGTGAATTTTTTTGCTCGTTTTTGCTAAAAAAAATTATATAGATCCATTTAAGAACATAAATTTTTCATATACTTCGAAATAAGATTTAAAGATTAATATAATGTACATTATAATTTAACCGAAACCAAATTAAAAATACGTAAATATACTTACCGATTTCACTGATGGCTGTGAATAATATTTACTTGTTGATCGTTTGATAAATTTATCTGTTTTCAAGTTTGAAACAGATGAAAAATGAAACTGTTTTTATCTGTGTTGGAGTAAATCGATAAAGAAAGTGATTTGATTATGAAATTTTAAGTGAAAAGTGTTTGGCCTTCTTTATAACTTAAAAAAAGGTATTATTATCTTTAGACAATAACATATAATTGTAATTGTATATTATTTTAAGGGTAATTTTGTCTTTAAAGCTAGGAATGGATATTGTGGTGAATCTTTAAAAAAATGGGTGAAGTTAAAAACGGTAGCTTTGACAAGGCCAAAAGTACCCCCCCTATATCCCATAAAGACATCTTTGTTTCCATTTTCATATAGATTAAGAAAATGTAATTAATATAATTGGAAATAGAAATTTTAGTTACATTTTTTCTAATATACCTCTACATTAAATAATGGTTAAAATATGAGTAATTCATAACGGTTGATAACAATGCACATTAAATAGTGGCAAAATTAAGAAATTACTATACTCTTAACAAGGAAAGTAACATACAAATTGGGACAAAAAAATAAAAATAAAAATAAAAAGGAAAGCAAGTTTATCTTTATGAGATAGACGGAGTATTATAGTTTCTTTTTAACTAACCGATACTAAAAGTCTAAAATCAAGTCTCTCTCCATCAGTACATCAACAGAAATATTCATTCGGCTGATTATTGTCATCTTTGGTTTCTTGAAGCTTCTTTCATTCAAGTGGATAATTCTCACAGGGGACAACCTCTGTAAATAATGTCATATTTTGACTTTTTGTGGGGTATATGTTTTTTTTTTTAATCATACATTGACTTCATCTAAATTTCAGTCCCACATAACGGATTGCTCTAGATCCGCTTCAGTCCTGCCTGCGGCGGTGTATTGTCAGAGAGAATGCAGGGGTTGAGCAACACCCCAAGCCCACAAGCAATCTGTTGTAGGATCTCTTCTGCTTCAACATCATTAGCTTTCATCAATCTCCACAAAAGAAACGTATTCAACTGTAATTTCAAATTCAACCCTTCTTGTTGTAAGATGACAAATGGAAATAAAGATTCTTTGGAAGTTAAAGGGACTTCTCACGGGTACTATAATTCTATTCTCCTTAATTTTTTTTTTTCATGTACGTGTGCATGACGATATGTGATGTTTGTATATGCGCATGGATTAAGAATTTGTGGCCCTTGGATTCGGTGGGTTACTTGGTTTTTGTTTCACCACTTTAAATGAGTGTTTGTAATACAAGATAATCATTCTGATTTTTTATATGTAGAGTTGTGAATAATGAATCATTGTATGAGTTTTGTTTACCAGCGCTCAGCCGAATTCGTGTTATGACAGTTCAATATAAATGGATTAAGACTAATTATGCTGGCATGTATATGTGATTTGTGCAATATTTCAATATATAGTTTTGTTCAAAAATGAATTTTATCAGTGCTCCAATTTGAAATCAATTAATTTGATTTTTTCGTACTTTACAGTACAAGTTCCAATATTAGAACTTGTGTTTTCACGTTTGATTTTCATAGTGGTTATGATTAATTTTAGGACATGTTGCTTATGCAGGTGCACAGTTGTGGGTGTCCTGTGAGGAGGGTAACTAGGTCGTATGTTGTGTGAAGCAGCTTCCCAAATGGCAATGTTTTGGATCCAATGGAGAGCTGTCCAGCAAGTGCCTTATGCCATTATCATATGGTGGGTTGCTATGATGATAGTGCAACAGTTGAAGAATTTGATAAAAGGTTGGAGTTCAAAGGGTCTATTTTATTTGCTTCTATTACTTAATAGTTAAAATACGTATTGATAAAATGACCTTTTGATAAACTAACTTGGATTGGGGTCGTTAGATGTTGAGTATTAGCTGTCGAAATTGAGCATAGCTGTGTCACATTTTAAGTCAGATGCATTTCCTGTGCACATCTTCTGTTTTGATACAATTCTGTTTTCTGTCTTGATCATTTCTTGATTGAGGTGGTGCTTCGGTGAGAAATTGAAGTTTGTTCATCGTTGTTCGTTTTTTTTCCTTGGGTTAAGTTAACATTTGACTCCAAACCAGAAGTTGTGTCTTGGACGTCAAGAGTTAATATTTCTTTGTTTCTTACTCAATACTAGATTCTAGCTTGAACACTTGCAAAAATATAGTTTCTTAACTCTCACATCCAAACTCCTATATGTTCCCATCATTTTTTATATGCGTTTATGTAAAATGGCATTTTCTCTCCATAAGTTACCTTGATAGCAAACAATTTCTCAACTGTGAAGATTGAAGACAATTTGAATAAGATCTTAAAAACTTGAAGTGAATCTTATTCTTCTCAAGATTTCGACAAAGAATTTATTGAACTCTCTCAGATTTTGTAGATTAATTTGACCTAGTATTGGAGCAGCCGTACGTGTGTGTGGTGGTGGTGGTTGGGAGGGAGGGGATATTGTTGGTTCGCTTGATGTCAAGGCATGCTTGGATTTGTCAGTTTGTTATTTTCAATATCTATGTTACATATTTGGGTCATTGAATTCATAATGGTTTTGAGAAAACCCCTTTAATTGTCTGTTTTAGACTTGGTGTCATACATTTACACATTCACAACATCTCGAATACAAACGATGAATAAAATGCTTGCATTATATGTGCACTCATGTTAAAAATCTGTATAAGAATGAGAGAATATTGTGAGCTTTTGTTATTTGAATTTCTTGCTACCTCTGTGCCAAGTTATATTTCAATTATCATGTTTGTGAATAGGATAAATACCTTCAGAAGGTTCATTTTTGTCAACGTGCAATTCCACTCCCTAAATTCATGCAGGTGATCACATATTTACACTGATCTGAATTTTGAAAAAGCTACCATAATTACTTGAACAATAAGGATTAGTGATTTATTTTTCGCAAGGAAAATTATTTCTTTATTACAATTGTTGGGATTTGATACCTAATAAATTATGACGATGATTTAAAACAGATGTCGGATAATTTATCAACACCATAGACTTGGCTCAATCCGAAAATGACCAATACTTTTAGAGGGCCCAAGTTGTAGTTGGACTTAGTGGTTAGGTGGTGATATGGTAGCCCATTTATGTGAATGGTATTAAACCCGTTTATGGAGGTATTACTTGGCCCATGTTGTGAAGTCTTTGGCCTACATATCTAACCTAGTAGTTGCATATATACATAATCACGTGTTTTGTGTGGTGTGTGTGAGTGTATTGTGCAATAGTGTGGAGAAAAGAGAGAGGGGACGGCCGAATTAGGGAGAAAATTCGGAGAGATTCTCACCATTGTTGCTTCTTCTCCTTTCTACTCTTGGTAATACCAGCACTATCCTTATCCTTTGTGGGGTTGAGGGAACTTGCGATAACCAAAGTGTTTGGAAGTTTTGGGTCGAGTTTGAGTCGGTGGTGTTCGTTTGATTGATTTTTCTAAGCCCTGAATAATATTTCTTGAGGATTTCCGCAACAAATGATATCAAAGCTTCAAGGTAGTGGATTTGGCTCGAAAAACTGACCAAAAACCATCCAGAAAATTGGCTAAAACGAAACAGAAAACATATCGCAAAATTGCCCCAAATTCGAAGCTGTTTTCGTAATTTTCAACCAATCCAGAAAGAGTTTGGTGAAACGGAGACCACTGGAGTGACGTGGTCCGCTCGATATCTTGTTCTTTCCATTTTGTTATTGCATTTAAGACTATTGTGCAGTATAATAATTTGCTTTTTAATTTAGAATTCATCGTGTGGGATGATGTTATGTCAGAATTATCACGAATGGGTAATCATTGCCTATTGCTAGACTTATGAATTTCTTGTTAATTATTTAACTTGAATTTTTTGTGAATTTGTCACCAATTATTTTTTATTATTAGGATTGTACGTGACTTTAAGAAAGTTTTGGTCGACCATTCTATGTGAATTGTGTCTTTACTTTACTTGTGGTCGTCGTTGGTTGCATTTTTTGGTAAAATGACAACACGTTTTAAGTTGTGATTTTTCAATTTGGCAAATCGAAAAAGTTTTTCATAAAACTTTTGATGGCCAATATAGGTCTAAGGCAAGTCCGAAAAGTAAGATATGTTTTAACTGCGATAAATTTGGATATGGTAAAATAGGTTGTCATATAAATGATAATGAAAGGAATGATAAGGAGAGAGGTTATGTGAATGTGGTTATAGGGTCAAGTGATGACCCTAGTGAGGTTTATTAAGGGGAAACCTGTTTATTGCATGTGCATCTGTGTGTAATCCTTTATGTATGTGTGTGATTTTTTTTTTAATTCTGTTGCATGGTTATATGAGCATTTTAATGTGTTTGATATGTGCATTTGCATGAATTTGCGAGCAATTTAATTACTTGAGTGTAATTGTTTGCACGCATAGTGGGATAAAATGGATTAGCATTGTGTTGAGTGTCTATTGGTGATGTGGAGTATAGATACCTAGGGTCCATTGGTGGTATGTACCCGGATGTGGAGTGTAACATTTGGATCACGAGTGGAGAGATGACTAAATATTCGAATCCTTTATCTGTGAAGATCAGGTGGAATGTGAGAGAGGCACTCATATAATTTCTACTAAGTGGAGACCCATTATCCACTTAGGTTGAGAGAAGTGATGGATGATAGAGGATTATCCCAATGACTTAGGATCTATAGAGGTCTACCAGTTAGACATGAGTTAAGCGATCAGTCTAGTGAGTATGGTGGGCGATGATGTGAGATATGTGTTCTCGAGAATTGAACAACACGGAATGTGATATGATAAGTGTGGTGAGATCTTTTCATGAGGTCATTTATGCATTTGTTGCATACGCGTTTTGATCGTTTGCTTGATTAACTTAGTGTTAATCTGTTGCTCTGTGTGAATGTGTTTTGGAAAAGATATGTGGATTATCCTATGTTACATCACAATTGCATTATTATTTGTTTTTGATTGATTTCTATGATTATCTGTCCCTAATTGGGTATTTGTTTGTGACCTTAGCCCTGGTGAGTACGTGGAGCAGGTATAGTATGTGTTTCGGGTACGAAACACGATGTAAGGTTTATGATTCCAATTTTATTGGTTGTCTTAATTATGCAAGCTTTAACTTTATTTTTTGGTTGCTTGCAGATTGATTGAGTATCAATGTGGAGATTTGTTGGGTTTCGATACTCAATAAATTCAGGGCAATGATTTTAAACAGTTTAAAACATATTTCATATGCCTCAACCGATGAGTGAAATAATTATCAATACAATCAATTTATATGCTCGACTCGAAAGCAACGTGGGCTACTAGTAGCAACTTAATTTATTAATATGTTTCCTTTGGCCCAAATTCACTTATAGGATGACATTCTTGTGTTGGCCCAATTGATGATATAACCTAACCTATATATACCCATTATCATAGTGTTGGAAATGTGTGTGCGCTTTCTGTTGTGAAGAGAAAATCGTGGTTGCTTCCCATCTTCTTCTTTGTGCCTTTTGCCTATGTTGTTTCTCTTTGCCATTGTGGCTTGCAAATTACCACCATAACCTTGTCCCTTTGTGGGTGAGAAAGGAAGAAAGTAACTATAAGTGAATACAAGTTGTGGGTCAGGGATGGATAATACATTACAAGTCTTCATTTATATTATTCTATTTTGATACATATCATGATGTTTAGTTCCACCAAATTTATATGTAATGCAAGCCACATATTCTAAAGACAATCTAGAATATGCTATTTCTATTCAAACCATGCTTGGGGATTTGGATGTTATGTCCAATTAAACTGTTAGTCTGCCATTCTCACCCTTAGAAAAGTTCAAATGTGTTCACTATAAGTAAATGATATTTGTTGCAAGCGAATCCTACACATGAATGGAAAAAGTCCAAAAAAGAAAATGATATATTAAGCATCACGATGCCAAGCTACATCTATATTAAATTGCAATAAATTTCATTAAAAATCGATATCACACAACTAAATTATTTTTTTTGAAGTAGTTTAGAGTTGTCTATCGAATTGTTGCAATTGATGTCCGATCCTATTCATTTCCGAAAAATTTGACTATGAGAAGAAAAAAGAAGGCGTCCTCCCCTCCTCTGGGTGATATCGACACATCTGAGATCGACAGATGTTCGGGAGGAATGTATAAACCAATGAAACTTTTTTCTAAAACTGCAACTCTAGGGTGTTAAGTTCAATACACAATAGAAATGTAACATGCAGATACCATACTGATTAGATTGCTGATTTATTCTAAGTTCAATTTTTTTTAATACTATGTTCCAAGATTTATGTAAAAGTCAACGATTAAGCTTTTAAAAAAGTGACTTGACATAAAGTTGCAATGTCTCTATAGAAAAAAGGTAATATCCAAAAAGGTAAAAATGTCCATTCTCCCGACGAAGGTCTTCCCAATTTTGTTCTTATGTTGTTGTTGTATCGTAAAGTCCATAATTTTTTTTTTCATAAAATAGAATTATTTATTCGATATACTATATTTTTAATATTTTGGAAATTTAGGGACTAAAGTGTCTTCCAAATTTAAGAAATCCAACAAGGTAGGATAACGAGGTGCAGTTGATTTTATCCCGTTTAAATTATTTTTCCATGTTAATGAATTATTGTACTTATGAAAGTTAAAGATATGATATGATATGTATGATATGGCCACCCGGTACCAAAGATATGATATGTATTGAGCTCTTACCGGTTTCTAAAGATATGATGACGGTATAATATTTTGACACATGTTTTAAAGATATAATATTTGGGATTGCACCATTAATTCGTGTCCTATTGAGCATTCTCATATACTCACACTTTTCCTCTACTCCTCACACGTTAGAACATGTCGTTGGTTGGCGAGTGATTATGTGCAGTTGTGGTGCCAGAATTTATGGAACTAAATAAATAATCCGGTGTAATGTGACTATTGATTTTTTCAGCATTATTTTGTTTTATTTATCACGTGGATCTTGTTATTTGGAACGTATTTTATTTGGATATGTTTCCTTCATGTTTTATTTATTATTGGTAGAACCAAAAATTTTACGTTGGGTTGTTTGTTAGTCATTTCCTTGTGTATCGTTTGTTGAAAACTATTATTTTTCTTAAGATATATAAATTTAAGGATGAAGTAAATTTAAGTTCATAAATATGTAAGAATGTGAAAGATCTTTGGCACTTAACGACCACTAATCGGCTACCCTCCGACGACTCTAAGGGATGTGAAGAGGTAAGAAGAGGAATTTATTCAAACATTTTGTATAATTTATATATTTTAAATTTTAAGACATGTATATTTCTCCTCGCTAAATTTATAATATAATATGAGAATATGAGTATAATATGTTAGACTTGGCCCGGGCATGTAGCGAGTGACTTATTATTAATTTTGAAATAGCACTACATACGCACACAAATTTAATGCGGGACTTATTGCGAGTAGTACAAGAGTTGAGCAGGTAGAATCAAGCAACTCCACCACAAAATGCACCGCCACAGTAAAATTCACATCTGTTTGTCCATGGAGCTGTCTCAATGGTTGAGCAATTTCGTAGGTACAAGCCTCATACTTTTGACGGAGGTTCTGATGGGCTGTTGAGAAATGGATTAAAGGTTTTGAACACATCTTTCAACACATTGCTTGTACAGGTGCACAAAAGGTACTATGCACAGAGTTTATGTTTGTTGTTGCAGCCAGTCACTGATAGGAGTCTGTCTCACGCGGGACTGAAGAGTAGCATCACAACTTGACTTGGGAACAGTTTAAGAAAGAAGTGATGGGAAAGTATTTTCCATGATTTCAAGGAATCAAAGTTTCTACAGCTTAGACAGGGAAAATGTCGCTTACTAACGAGAGACAGTTTGAGCAGCTATCAAGATATGCTCTGTACTTGGTAGATATAGAAGTTAAGAAGATCGGAAGGTTCGAAAATGGACTACACCTGAAGATCGACATGATCATCACTTCTCATCATTTCACTTTATATCCTGAAATGCTGGAGAGAGCTCATGCTATTTCATATCAGAGGATTACATTAAAATATTATGCCAGTAGGGCAAGGAGTCATTGGGAAAGAAAAAGTGGAATGATCAGAACAAGGATAGATGTAACTAGGAGAATAAAAGACTAATCATAGGAGTTCCTATCGGTCAGACGAGTAGGAGTATTACATATTGTCCTAAGTATAATAAACTTCATAGGGGTGAATACTTGTTTGGGAAGAACATTTGTTTTCGATGTGGTAAGTCGGGACACATTTCTCTAAACTGTAATGAGCTTCCAAAGAAGAAGGATGATGATTAGGACAAGAACAAGAAAGAAAATGCTTGAGTTTTTACACTAAATCAGCATGAGGCGAAGCCGGATTCGAATGTGATAGCAGATATTTTATTATTATTTGAAGTACATGTTTAAGTTCTTGATTTTGCATCCTCTATCGCTAAGCCTAACATTATAATTATAAAACGTGTATTCTATTATTATCTAATGTACCTTTTTATGTACTTTTTGACTTTGGGCTACAAATTTTTTATCTCTGCATCATTCGTTGCTAGGTCTAACTTTGCATGTGTAAAAACAAATAATGAATTAGAAGTTAGCATCCCTTTAGGAAGAACTCTTTGCACAAATCAGATAACTAAAGCTATGAAGTTAGAGATTGACGGAAATGTACTGCTTGTGGACTTATACCTTTTATAGATGAAATACTTCAACGTTATTCTAGGCATGGACTGGTTGGGACTCAATCATGCGACCATTTGATGTCATGAGAAAAGAGCGTTGTTTCACAAACCGAGAGAGAAAGAGTTCCGTTTCTTTGGAACAAGTTTCAAATCTATACCTCGCATATAGAAACAACTGTTAATGATATTAACATTGTGCGAGACTTTATAGACGTATTCCCAAGCATTCCATAAGATAGGCAAGTGGAATTCACAATTGACTTGATTTTTGGTGCGACACCAATTTCTAAGGCCCTGTACAGAATGACACCAAAAGAACTTCAAGAATTAAAGTTATAGTTGGTGGGGTTGTGGGAAAAAAGTTTCATTCGACCGAGTGTATCTCCTTGGGGAGCTCTAGTACTTTTTTTGAAGAAGAAATATGAGAATATGAGGTTGTGCATTGACTATCGAGAGTTGAACCATCTAACTATTAAAAATAGATACCCACTTTAAAGAATAGAAGATTTGTTCGACTGGTTAAAGGGTGAAATGGTGTTTTCAAAGATCGACTTGAGGTCGGGGTATTAGCTGAAGGTTAGGGCAAGCGACATACCGAAAACTACTTTTAGGACTTGTTACGGACATTATGAATTCATTGTCATGCCCTTTGGTTTGACCAGTGCTCCAATCGTATTTATGGATCTAACGAACCGGGTGTTCCATCAGTACTTAGACCATCTTGTTATAGTATTTATTGACAACGTACTCGTGTACTCTAAAGATAAGAAGCAACATGAGGAACAACTCCAAGTAGTACTTGAAACTTGGAGAAAAGAAAAATTATATGCTAAATTCAAGAAATTCGAATTTTAGTTCGATCAAGTAGGTTTCCTTGATCACGTGGTTGCCACCCATGGTATTGAGATAGACCCAGTTAAAGTGAAAGCGGTAACAAATTGGCCTAGATCGACCAGTGTGGGTAAAGTTCGCAGTTTCTTAAGGTTGGCTAGCTACTATATGAGATTTATTAAGTGTTTCTCTAAAATAGCAGGCCCGATGACTCGGTTGACTAGAAAGGGGTGAAGTTTCAGTGGACGGAAAAATGTGAAATTGTTTTTCAGGAACTCAAACATAGATTAGTTTCGGCTCCTTTATTGACGATACTTGAAGGTTCGAATGTGTTTGTAATTTATAGCAGCCTCCAAGAAGGGTTTGAATTGTGTTCTGATGCAACGTGGAAAGGTGATTGCTTATGCCTCAAGACAATTAAAGCAATATGAACAGAATTATCCTACGTACGACTTGGGACTTGCAGTGGTATTTTACGCTTTAAAAATATGGCGTCATTATCTGCATAGAGTGAAGTGTGAAATCTATATGGACTATAAGAGTCTCAAATGCTTCTTCACAAGAAGAAACTGAATATGAGATAGAGGAAATGGTTGGAGTTAGTAAAAGATTACGAATGTACAATTCTTTACCATTCAGGTAAGGTTAATGTAGTCACAGATGCATTAAGTAGAAAGATATGATCGCAGTTAGCAGTTTTACCCATGGTGCAAGAACACTTGGTAAGGACTTTGAGAAACTAAGATTGGAAGTCATCATGTCACCAACTCAAGCTACAACAAGAATTAAAGCATTTATGATTCAACCTACTCTTCGGAATCGAATCAGTGAAGCACATGATAAGGATCCATTCCTACAAAAAATTAAGGCTGATGTTGGTTTAAACTAACGTATAGGGTTTGAAGTATCTACAGATAATGCACCGACTTTTAGAGGAAAGTTGCGTGTACCTAAAGATGAAAGTATAAGAAACGAGATATTGGAAGAGGCTCGTTCCGCCCTATATATTGCACATCCTGGTAGTATGAAAATATATCGAGATCTCCGACATACATTTTGGTAGAGAACAAGAAGATAATAATTGGTCTGTTCGTAGAGAAATGTATTGTCTGTCAGCAGGTCAAGGCAGAATATCAAATGATATCATGACTGTTGAAATCATTGGATATTCCAGAATGGAAAGGAGAACACATAGCGATGGACTTTGTGGTTGGCTTTTCGAGATCATCAAGAGGTCACAATGCTATTGGGTAGTGGTTGATCGTTTGACAAAGTCTGCCCATTTTCTGCCAATCAAAGTAAATTTTAATATGGAACAACTCACACAGTTATATATCAGAGAGATAGTCAGATTACATGGAGTTTTAGCCACCACTGTTTCAGAGATAGACCCGTGGTTCACAATGAAATTTTAAAAAAGCTTACAAGGAACCATGTGGACGAAGTTGAAATTTAGAATTGCTTATCATCCACAGACGGATGGACAATCGGAAAGAAAAATTCAAACTCTTGAAGATATCTTGGCGATAGTTGAAAAACACATTTGTCATTAGTGGAGTTTGCTTACAATAATAGCTTCTAGGATACTATAGGCATGGCCCCATATGAAGCTCTTTATGGTAGGAAGTGCAGATCCTTTATCCATTGGAATAAGGTCGGAGAGAATAGAATTTTATGAACAGTTGAGGCGGTTGATAAGATTAGAGCAAGAATAAAAACTGCAAAAGACTGACAGAAAAGTTATACTGATGGTAGAAGAAAGGATTTGGAATTTTAAGATAGTAACAAAGTTTTTTTTGAAAGTAGTACCAATGAAGGGTGTATTGAGATTTGGTAAGAATGGAAAGTTGAGGCCACAATTTATTAGACATTTTCGAAATTCTTGAAAGGATTGGTGTTGTAGGTTACCGGCTTGTCTTACCACCTGAACTCGCAGCAGTGCATAACGTGTTTCATGTTTCGATGCTCAGGAAATATGTTTATGATCCCAATCATGTGGTGGGTTATTAGACATTGAGGGTACAAAAAGACTTATCATATGAAGAAATTCTGATGATGATTTTTGATAGAAAAGTGTGTTAGCTCAGAAATAGAGAAATGCCCCAAGACAAGGTTCAATAACGAAATCATGAACTTGATGAGTCAACTTGGGATAAGGAAGATGAACTTAAAATCAAGTATCCAGAACTCTTCGATTAGCCAAGGTAAATTTTCGAGAACGAAAATATTTTAAGGATGGGAGATTGTAAAGTCCCAAAATTTCTTCATAAAATAGAATTATTTAATCTATATGCTATATTTTTAATATTTTGGAAAGTTAGAGACTAAAGTGATATATATTAAATTTCGTTTTTATATGGGTCAAATATTTCATTTTTGATGGAGCAATGATAAGTATATGGATTTTGGACTCGTTGGATATATCGTAATTAATTATGCATATTAGGCTCGAAAAAAGTTAATTTGGATAAGTGATGCCTAAGTTATCGAGGTCGAAAGATATTGTCTTAAATTGTAATTTAGTTAAGTTAGAGTTGGTAAGTTGTTAATTGTTTTTTTTTAATTATTATATAAGGATTTTGTATTATGGTACAACCACGTGTGTAGGAGTTGTTGAAGAAGTTATCAAGTAGTTTTTATTTTATTATTCTTATATTTTTGTTGTAAGTTCTCTAGTAGCCACGTGTCCATAAAGTTGTTGAGATAATTTCATTTTACATGATAGAGAAGTGTTGCTTGAAACATGAAATTTTGTACACGAAGTACAAAACCCTTATCCATGCTTTCTATAGAGTTTGTTATATAATATAACTCATGAAGGTAATAACTTTTGTACACTGTATGTATACGCAAAACACAGCAGAGGCTGGAAGAATTAAGTGAACGTGCTTTCTTTTAGTCATGTCTTCCAAATTTAAGAAATCCAACAAGGTATGATAACGAGGTGCTGTTGATTTTATCTCGTTTAAATAATTTTTCCATGTTGATGAATTATTGTATTTGTAAAAGTTGAAGATATGATATGATATGATATGTATTATATGGTCATCCGGTACCAAAGATATAATATGTATTGAGCTCTTACCGGTTTTTAAAGATATAATGACGGAATTATATTTTGACACATGTTTTAAATATTTTATTTGGGATTGCACCATTAATTCATGTCCTACTGAGTATTCATATATAGTATATACTCACCACTTTCATTTACTCCTTATAGGTTAGAACGTGTAGTTGGTTGGCGGGCAATGATGTGCAGTCGTGGTGCCAAGATTTATAAATAAATAATCTAGTGTAATGTGACTGTGGATTTTTTTTTTTCAGCATTATTTTGGTTTATTTATCATGTGGATCTTGTTTTTTGGAACGTATTTTATTTGGATGTGTTTCCTACATATTTTATTTATTATTGGTAGAACCAAAATTTTCACGTTGGGTTGTTTGATATGTTCATTAAATTATCGAATGAAATGTTTAGTAATGATTTAAACTTTAAAAACTTGGGTCGTTACATGTACTTTGTCTCTGGTTTTTAGTGCAGATTTTGTGTCAATTTGACGAGAGATCTACTTTTAATGTAAACTACTTTATAGTAATGTGGCAAATGGGAAATATACGTTAACTAATTTCCTGGTAGATAAATTAAACAAAGTTTAACAAAGTCATTAGGTTAAAATATTTAAGCACTAAGCCATTAATTGATAGTTATAAATTGATTCCATGCAAATTTATATAGAATATCCTTCAAGAGGACATGGCTTACATTACATGGAAAATACTATATTTTTTAGAAATCTTTAGGATCAAGAAACCATACAAAAGAAACATCACTCAATACTTATTCAATTATTCATTTTTATTCTTCATAGCACATGAGATATCATCAAGAGGGCAAACAAATCATAATATTTTTTTTTCTAGTTGATGGTCCACTAGAATTTTCCTTGAATATATTTAATCACATTCTCTTCAACTTGGAAAGCCTTGGTGAGAGCATCAATTTTAATGGGCGGGTTGGATCCAAAAACTGCATTTGCAATTGTGATGACTCCTGGGTTTTGGCTGCTTAGACTAGCAAATGCAAGTGCATTATTCTTCCCCAAATTTAACTGGAAATGAATGAGACCTTTTGGAAACACGAAGACTTCTCCTGGATACAAAGTCTTTGTGAAGAGTTTGTTCCTTTCGTTTGGATTTGTAGGGTTCGAAGTAACGAATCCAACATAGAGAGTACCCTCCACAACAATAAGAATCTCAGCAGCCCGAGGGTGCATGTGGGGTGCGTTGAGGCCATAAGGTGCATAGTCGATACGGACTAAAGAGATACCAAGAGTGTTGAGTCCTGGGAATTGGTTGACAGTGGCAAAAGTGACCCTTGATCCTACGGGATTTGATGTATTTCCGCGCATCTTCAGTCCACGAAAGAGGAAATCATCGGCATTAACCATGTTTGGATCCTTGCAAATGTTTCCATTCACAAAAACTGCAATAAAAACAGAAGTCATTGCTAAGCCATATATATGTATATACCAACATAATTTAGTACATAAAATGTAGTGAAAATTGTCATAAAAATTATGAAGAAACTCTATGCAATAAAATTATATTATTCCCTAATGCATATTTGGTAGGAGATACAGTACTAAAAGGAAAAAAAAAAAAAAAAAAGAAGCTAAAATTTTGTTGATTCTAATGTTAAGTAGCATTGAGTAGTGGGCGCACTGCGCACAAGATAATGTTGTTATTCTAGGAGTGTAAAATGCATCTACCTTTTGCTTCAGTATCGTTAACAGCTACACAGAAATCTTGTAGGGGGTCGGGATCATAAGCATACGTAAATGAAACCAATGAGATAATAAGAATGGAAATTAGAAAGCGAACAGCCATTTTTAGTACAACCGATATTTTGATTTTGTTGTGGTTTGTGGATGTTTATTTCGTGAGAGGGGATTGCCTATTTATAGAGAAGCTTTCTATTTGAATTAGTCATCAACTTATCTTTTCAAGCAGATAAACTTGCCAATTCTTCAAAAAGTAATTAGCTACATATCTTCATGAGCAGGTCGTTTGAATTGAAAATTAACCAATGATTAACTAACAACTCCGAAATTCACTGTATGTGGTTTGAATTAATTTCAAAGTAGTTAATCTTTCGTTCTCAGTATAATTCCCAATGCACTATTCTTAAACTGGTTAAATCTTAGAAATTATTGATAACACGTTAGTTGGCTGGTTAATGGAAGTTGTTCACCAATTCACTAGAATTAATCTGTCAGCTTTTCTTTTGCAAGTGAATTAGGATAATTTCCATTTTAAGTCTTTAATGTGTAACAATTTCAAGAAGAAATTGTCGTTTCTCAACAGTTAACACTGTGTATCCAGTTTTTCTACATGGAAATGGCCTTTGTATATATCTCAGTTGCTGCATACTTTAATCTGGCTTTGTGATCAAGTATGACAAACTTCAGAAAGTCTTTAACACGAGAAATGTTATTAACAGTTTGATACATTATTCCGTCATACATAAGCATCTTCATTTACACTATTCTATTTTGATACATATCATGATGTTCAGTTGCACCAAATTCATATGCAATGCAAGCCAGATATTCTGAAGACAATCCAGAATATGCTATTTCTGCTCATTTGTCCAATTAAGCTGTTAATCTGTTATTCTCACCCTTAATATATTCACTATAAGTTTTGAAGTCTTGTTCGTTGCGTTTTGTTAAAGTTTGACCCAAATTCCAATGGGTATTTGTGGATTAATTGAAGTGGCCTTAAAGATGTCAAAAAATGAACCAGAAGTGATTTATCCGCATTCCAATTAGTTGTGCACCAAGCTCCCGTTCAAGCCCACAAAACAGGGAGCTGGCTCCCGCTGGCACCAGCCTACCACTCGCTTTCCGTCAAGGTAGCACTCGATAGGCACAATAAATGAAGAATGATATCTTTGTTCAGTTATGATGGTTGTTTTGGATGCTAATTGTCTAGCTAAAGTAGATAAAGTTACATTTTAACTGAAGGTTACATCTTATTATGTAACACTAATATAAAATATTTGTTTTTACTTACGATATAAAATTATTTTGTTGTTCTGTGAAATATATTGAAAATCATTCTAGGAGCAATATCATGAATTTTGACAATTGAACAAACACAAGTGTGGGGGAATGACATTCAAAAGTTAAGCAATCCATCTAACTGGAATTGCATTGTGATCATCTTAACAATCCAGTAATCGTACACGATCTTTCAATTTCTTCATGATTAGCATTTTTTACTATAATGCAATGCAAGCCAAACCTTTTATAGTCTGACATCTGTTCTTTCACTAGACAGTCCCAACTTCCAGGTAATCTTTTGGCCTCAAGTTTTTGCTCTATCTAGCACAAACAATTATTGTAGTTAGATTATTTGACACGTAAAATCAGGTTAATTGCACAGAAAGAATATCACTGGATGATGGAGATTTCGACAAGTTGTCGAGATGAAAAATTAGCATCTCCATTCAGAGTGGTAGCCCACCTACAAGTAAAACATGTTTTACATGAACAGAACTAGTGATTAAAGAAATCTGAAATAAACACAACAACTTAATATGAAGAGAATCGTTTTACAAAGATTTGCAATTATTGAAATAAACAAGAATATTGTTTCCAGTTATTTTTTTCTGATTCTGAGCGAGGGTTCCCTAATAAAGAATTTAAGTGCCAAGTTATGGTGTTATTGGGGTGGAATGTTTTGTGGATGACGGTTCTTTCAATTTGTCATAAGAGAAAATTGTTAGACTTATGAATTACGTGACATGCTCAAACGGTGATCCCATATATGCCAATGTGACATCGACTATTCAACGGATTGGATCTATTTAATTAAAAAATTATATCTTGGGCTCGACCTATTAACCACTTAGCATATTTACATTTACATTTTCATATATATATATATATATATATATATATATATATATATATATATATATATATATATATATATATATATATCTGTGTGTGTGTGTGTGTGAGAGAGAGAGAGAGAGAGTTTCATTCATTATAAGGTCTGTTCTCAAATCCTAACCAAACCCCCTACCCCGTCTCTTGCACTCATTTCTCTCTTGTCCAGCAGTTAACTTGATCGTCGGAGTGCAAACTATCGTCGGAACTTTTTTTCGACCGATGGATTTTGCCTCCTAATGGGCATTTCAGTGTGCACGTAATGTCTATGTGGAAGGTAGGTGGGCGAGATTCTGTTAGCTCATTTTTTGAGGTCAACAAAAACCTTTTTTTTTTTTTTTTTTAAATGGCAAGAGGATAAATTGTAATAGTTATAGTGCCTTCCATTTTTAACATGTCAATAGTGGAATCAAACTTCCAGTCTATTCCACTTTTAGACATTTGGGTTCATCTTGATTACTTAGGATGTTAGCTATTAAATCAAATATTCAAATGCTTAGTTCAGGAAAACCATACGTGAGATATTTCATAAGTGGCTTGATAGACTACTGACCCTTGTATCCCTGGTTTTTGTTTCCTTTTCATGTTTTTTACTTTTTATGTTCTTTTGTGTGTCAGTGTGTGTACTGTGGGGGTGCCAAGAGGAAGATATATTTTTGTTCTGTGCTATCCAGTAGTTGAAACTATTCACAGGCAATTTTGCTTATACAATTTTCTATTTTACTTATTTATTTTATTTTATATTAAACTTTATGATACTTAGTAATTGAATATGCATCCTTCGCATTATCTTCCATTCATTTTGGAACTTAGACTTGAAATATTTCTATTGATCTTGTGTAAATGTAGGGAGAACATATGGCAAATTGTTAAGTCACCAGCTAATGTGCCATGGAAGATTTTGACAACTGATGTTGCATTTTTTTTTGGTTGAAGGAGGGCGGTACCTCCGAGATTTTATTGATATGCCCTCACTTGTGGCGGAGGAATACCGTGGTTACATGAAAGTATGAAGAACAATAGAAAAGGAAGTACTACTTCCCTTACAATTAAAATGATCGACAAAGAAAAAAGCAGTAAACAAGAAAGTACAACTTCCCTTACAATAAGAACTAATGTAAAAAAAAAGACATAAAATAAATATTGAAATTTAAAATAAAATTCAAACTCTAATACTGGGCAATCCATATCTATCAACTTGTACAAGAGCCCTAATATGACGTGGCATGTCAAGTGGTCCCGTCGGTGTTCCCAACCCTCAGCAGCAAGAGCATTTGCTACCTGATTTCCTTCTCTGTAAATGTGGGAGACTATATCTCTGTCGAAGGAAATGATATCTGTGATACGTCTGAGTATGCCCTGGATAGCCCATGGTCCACCTCCTCTAGTGGTGCAGTGAATAGCCACGGTAGAGTCAGACTCAATCCAAATCGTCGAATAACCCAATCCTTGAGCTAGTAAAATCCCATCGAGAATGGGTCGGAGCTCTGCCTCTAATATCATGCATGGTCCATAAGCAGCAGAGAAAGCCCTAATATAGTGTCATGCGTAATCTCTAATGATCCCTCCCCCACTCGCATAACCATCCTTGACGCTTCCATCAGTATTGATTTTGACAAATTCAACTGATGGGGTGTGCCACCAAACCAGAATAGGGAGGGAAGGGGAAGGGGGGGTTCATAAAATACCAAATATGGGTGTAAGAGTCAAGTCCCATCACCAATGCACTGCCCGAAAAAGGCCTCTCGTATGAAGAAAAGAGATCATGCGATAGACCCTCCAAATGATACGTCTGGCTACCATATGAATCCATCTATGTTTTGCATCATTTCTTGCGATCCATAGATACTGAAATATCAGTAGAGGAATGATAATGCGAATGTGTCCACAACCAACGTATTGTCCAGAATACATCCATCTCTAAAATCTCTGTCTGACTCCCTCTCCTGAACACTCAGGTATCTGAAAAATGTCCTCAGAGTGCTTCCATACCTGATTGGAGATGCTGTTGTGAATGAAAATATGAGTGATTGTCTCAATTTCGGAACAACACTGGCATCGAGAAGCCAACTGACATCCAATCCTCCTCTGAAGAACCACATCTACTGGAATGAGGCCCTGCCCAAGTCTCCAGCATAAAAACGAGATATTGACGGGTAAAATGGAGCTCCATAGTAACTGGTACGAGTCCTAATGCTGGCATCTCGAGCGTACAAGATGCCAAGCCGACTTGGTAACGAATCTTCCATCTGATGTATTCCGCCAAAAAATACAATCAGGGGCATCAACACGTAGAGGTATAGCCCCTATTTGCTTCGCCATAAAAGGAGGTAGAACATGTAGTAAACGTCCAATATCCCACCTAGTATCATCGTAGAAATCATTCACCCTTGCAGATGTGTGTTGTTTGTGTGGGAATAGGGATGCCAATGTGGATTCACCCATCCAGCAATCATGCCAAAAGAAAATCTAACTTGCTCCAAGTTGCCATGCAATATGTGCCTCAGTATGGGGTCCAACTAATTTCAACCTCTTCCAGAGAGGAGAAGTTGAGTACGGAACAGCAGCAAAAAGAGGATGTGTCCCCTTTCAATACTTACCTCGCAAGAACTAGGCCCAAAGAGATCTTTGGGAATGGAACAACCACCAGAGCTTCATGGAGAATGTGTCCACCACATCCTGTAATCTTCTAAAACCTAGACCGCCTTCATCAGTAGGAAGGCAAATCTCCTTCCAGCTCCGCCAGTGAACACGTTAAGCATGTTCTTTAGAATCCCACAAGAAACGCACAAAGATACTCTCGAGTTTCTTTAGTATAGCCTTAGGGGGATGCATGATTTGAAGATGTAATGTCATGGAGGAAAGTACAGACCTTATCAAAGTAATACGACCCCCATATGATAATAGCCGTGAAGCCCAACCAGAGATCCTGTTCCTAACCTTCTGAATCAGGTCATCATAAATGAAGCTCTTCTTCCTCCCTTTAAATAAGGGGACTCCCAGATAAGTAAAAGGTTGTTCCTGGTGTCAAAAACTAGTTAAAATCTCTAATCATCTGATCTGACTAATAGATGCCCGTCCGGGTAGTATAAGACCGCTCTTGTTCTTATTTACCAACTGTCTAGAAACCCTCTCATAATGCTCCAGACAACCACGAATCCTCCTGATCGACGGTTTCTGACCGTTGGTGAATATGATCATATCATCAGCAAAAGAAATGTGTGAAATAAGAGTACTGCTTCCATGATGATAACACACACTGGGATACTCCTGAAACTTCTGAGTGAGTAGACGTGAGAAGTAATCAGCAGCTATAATGAACAAGGATGGCGAGATAGGATTACCCTGTCTGAGCCCTCATGAGGAGGGAAAAAACCCACAAGGGCGACCATTAAGGAGTATAGAAAAACGACACTCTGAGATACACCGCCTAATCCTATCGATCCAAATTTGATCAAATCCAAAGGCCTCTAAAATAGAATAAATGAAGCCCCAGTCCATGTGATCATATGCTTTAGTCATATCTGGCTTCATCATAGTATTTCCCCCTCACACTCTATTATCCAAAGTATGAAGGAGCTCTTGAACCAATAGAACATTGTCCCCAATAAGGCGACCAGGAATGAACCCACTCTGTTGAGGAGAGCTAATGCGTGGTAACACGGTACTCAATCTAGTGCTCAAAAGCTTAGTAATAAGCTTATTGAACACAGTACATGTAATACTCCGAAATTTTTTAGAGTATAATTTAATTTTGTTGTTATCCTTCATTGTTTTGAAAAGCTAGGGACTAAGATGGTATATAGCGAATTTCAATTTTAATTGGGTTATATTTTAGATTTTGATCGAGTAATGATAAGTATATGAATATTAGGCTTGTTGGATAGGTCATAATTAATTATGCACTTTAGGCTCGAGAAAATGTTAATTTGGATTAACGGAGCCCAAGTTATCGAAGTCAAAAGAATTAGCCTTAAATTGTATTTTGGTTGATTTTTTTATTTAATTCAAAAATTCTTCCAAAGGTGACACGTGGAGAGGAAATTTGGTAGGATAGTGATTGAATTCTTCATTTTGATAGTGTGCCACGTGAATAAATGTGGTGTACTTACTTAATTCAATTTTTATATCTTTTAGTTAGATTGATTTGATGTGTGAGAAGTAAAGTGATAGGATTTGGTCAAATTTAGTTTCCAACATCCCTATCCTTTACCATATCCCACTCCCACACGTTACTAACTTAGCACCAAATTCTTTTAGAGTTTAGGTTATTATTGCCTAGGTATCTATAGGCATGACTTGATAGAAGAAATACACACAAAAAAAAAAAAAAAATTCTTGCACGACACAAGCCTATGCAAAAAGAGGAATTTCTTTTGGAACGTGATTTTTGTTTTGTCTTCCAAAATTAAAGCAAGTTTAACAAGGTAGGAAAAGAGGTGCAGTTGATTTATCTCGTTTAAATCTTTTATTCATACTGATGAATTTTATATTTATGAAAGTTAAAGTTATGATGTGATGTTTTATGTTATGATGTTATGACTATTCCGATACAAATGTTATGTTATGATATGATATGAGCTCTTACCGGATCTCTAAAGATATGATGACGGTATGATTTTCTGACGTATGTTCTAAAAGTTTTATTCGAGATTGCACCATATTTTTTGTTCCTACTGAGTATTCCCATGTATGCACCCCTCTCCCTACTCCTCACAGATTAGATCGGGTCGTTGGTTGGCGGGTGATGAGGTGCAGTCATGGTGCCAAGATTTATAAGACAATAAGAATAATCCGGTATAACAAATGTAAAATTTTATTTTTATTTTAATTCAGAAATTTCTTAGTTTTAGCTCATAAGGATTTTTGTTTTTATTGTGTTTTGTCGGGTTATAAATTTAAGACTACTTTATGCATTATTGGTAGAATCAGAGTTTTATTGTTTACTTCATAATTGTGATACTAATGATTTTTAGCATTTATTTTTGAGTTTGCATGAATTTGAAATTTAAAACACGTTGTATCACCGTTTGTTGAGTCTATATGTGAAATTGATAAGTTGGTCCAATCTATGTAATTATTTTGGGTCAATCAATTTTGAGAGTTGTGTCAGAAATCAAATTTTATGGACTTTCTTTGTGACTTCGCTGTTGGTTCTAAGCGTAATAATAACATCATATGATTATTGTCATTTACTTTCCATAAATAAAGAATATAAACCAACTATGCAAAATTTGTAATTAATTGTTTGTCTTGAAAATATTTTCAATGAAACTTTTGTTAGCGATTTAAATTCTTAAAAATTTGGGTCGTTACAGTACATAAACTGATGGGTCTGAAGTCAGTCCATCTATAAGCGTCGTCCCTCTTAGGGAGCAAAACAATAGAAGTAGCCGCAAAGCCTCGTGGGAGATGTCCACCTTCAAAGAAGTCTAAGACTGCCCCATAAACATCATCCTGAATAATGTTCCAGCAGTGTTGGAAGAAAAGTGCTGAGAAACCATCTGGTCCAGCAGCACTGTCAGCATAAGTACTAAACATCGCCTCCCGAACCTCATGAATCAAAGGGATACAATTTAGTTCCATATTATCATCCTCAGTCAGAAGCCTGGGGATATATCATGACGAATGGGGTCCAAAGGCTGAGTAGGAGCAGATATGAGATCCTGAAAGAATGCAATAGCTGAATTCTGAATGTTAGCAGGAGTAGCTAAGACTTCCCCTGCCTGCGTCCTGATGGACTTAATACACGATTTGATCCGACACCCTGAACCATTGCATGAAAATACCGAGTATTTTGGTCTCCTTCACAAGCCCAACGTGAACTGACATTTTGCTTCCATAAACCCTCCTCAATAGATAAGGTCCGATTCAAAACTGTCTATGCGTGATGTAATAGGTCACGATGCTCCAGTGTAGGGTCTCTATCATAAACTATCTCAGCCTCATCTACCCTATCCTTTGGAAAACATCTCCAAACACATGTCGATTCCACCAACGTAGACCTTGTTTTAGTCTAAAGAGCTTTTCCTAAAGAGCAGTCATCCCCGTAAGATGGGTAGGGAGTGACCACTTCTGAGTGACAAATGAACAAAAATCATGATGGTTGATCCAAACGTTGAGAAATCTAAAAAGTCTAGGCCCCAAATCGTCATCATAAACCCACTGAAGTAACAAAGGCGAATGATCACATGAAGTCCGATTCAGGTGCCTCACAGTAAGCTGTCGACAAAATGCTACCGCGGTAGAATTAATGAGGACCCTATCCAATCTCTTTCTGACTCGACCGTTAGTCCAAGTATACCAGTTCCCAAGGAAGCCAACATCCTCCAAACCACAATCTAACATCATATCAGAGAAAACAGTAGTGCCTCGATCTCGAGTATTATGACCAGTGCGCTCACCATCATGTGTAATAACGTTAAAGTCCCCCCCAACTAACCAAAGGTCGTCCATGTCGAGGGAAATGTGGTGAAGACCCTCTTGATAGTTGCCACAGCTGATGTTGCATACAAGGCTGTGAGTTCTCATAAGTGTAGTTTTTATACTTATTCGAAACTCTAAATTATGGTATTTTATTATCTTTTAAATAAAATTCTACTTAATTTATGTTAAATTGTATTTTGTAGGTAAAATTTTATGTTTATTGAATAATTGAAGAAAATAATACAAAATAGCGAAAAATGGCAAAATTCAAAGTACAAGGACTAAACTGGAATGAGCTGCACAAATAAAATTGTTTTAAAGATCAACTTGGATTATACAAAAGAATTGAGGACTTGGAATGAAGAATTAATTTAATTTGGTATTGAAATTTACTGGGCCTGAACTTGAGCTTTTAAAATTAGACTAAACAGGGCTGTAATATATAAATGATATATACCTACAGAAGGAAGGGGTTTTCGGCACATTTATTTGATAGGAGAGCCGGCAGCCAGTTGGGAGTTGATTTATTCATGCATAGTGGTCGGGCTTTTCGAGAAGAAAAATGAAGCAATTTTTGGGGAAAATATTATACACACACACACACACACAAAGCCATAGAGGAGAAAAAAAGGCAGAAAGTGGACAAAAAAAAGGTACCGTGGAGTTCGTTCATATACACACATTCACGCACGCAATGGCCGGCAAACTCTAGATAAAAATAGGGACTGAAAACATATTATTTACATTCAAAAGGTGGCAGCTTGTGGAACAAGCTTTGAGCAGAAATTCATATATATATATACATGGCCGATCTTGAGAATTTAGAGGCCCTAGACGACTAATTATTATGAGGTCTTCCTTATAGTCCGGCAAATCATAAATGGAAGAGGTCAACATACACACTCTATTCATTTAGTAAGTTAAAATTACACCATGAAAACATCTCTACAATTCCCGTGAAAAAAAAAGTGAAAAATTAACAAATTTCCCACATTAAATTAGCTCACCTGAACCCATCCCCACATACACAAATGTAGGCCAACAAGATAGTTTGAACAAGTCACAGTGTGTGCAATCCTGAAAATAAATTTGCACCATGGAGTGAGTGAACACTCTATGAAATCTTCAGTTTTTTTACTTATTACCTTATAAATGAGGGTTTGTATACAACGCATGAAACATACCACTTTCACTCTAGGGTAGATGTCTTCTCGGATAGCTTCTATTACTATGAAATTAGTATTTTCTTTGTGTGTAGCGACTCCAGTCAACAAGCAACAAGTACAATGGGAGCTCTCCACATAATTACACCATTGTCATCAAATTAGTAATTTTAACTTTGAGGTTCAGCCTAAGTTGTGCAGACACTTCTGCATAACAATTGATAAATTAATGAACTTATTATATATTCTAATCAGAACATGAATTAGTGAATGTTGTAAGAAGTGGCAGAGTGGATCAATGTTGAAGTCTTGAAGAAGCCGAGAAGATTAGAAGACCGAGAGTTGAAGATTATGGTAAGGAAATAGGTATTTGAGGGTTTTTTTATTTGGGGTTTTTTGGGCTTTTGGGCTTTTTTTTAGGGTCACTTAATATTTGAGGCCCAAGGGAGTGGATTGGAGTTTTTTAGTGGCCCCTAAAAATTTGAGGCCCCAGGCCACTGCCTTAGTGGCCTTGGGCCAGGGCCGGCCCTATATATATACACACTAATCGAAGCGTACAAAATTGAGACTGAAATTAATTATAAAGGAGACGACAACACCAGAAATTTTCACATTTTGTCAATTTTTGGTGATTCATTTCCACTTTTGCGTGTTTAAATTTAACATTATGAGTAACTAAATAATTTTATGTTAGGATTGATGATATAGCTTATATTTTTATTATATGTTTAATTTCACGACTTTCATGTCGTTTTGGTATTAGTTAATTAATTATTGTGTGTTTAATGCTTTAATTGTCTACACAACAATTAATTGATTTAGGGATAGTATCGAGACCGACGGTGATATATAATTCTAGCTCGTGCAATAATTGACATAGACATTATAAGAGATCGAGAGATAATTGTAAGCTATGCGATCTTTGTTGAGTTCCTATAGATTAATGCGTTCTTATGTGTGTGAATTTACATAGAGATATAGTAAGTTCGGGCATATGAATATGATTAGTGTTGCTTGAGAGAGATCACTAACTACATCAGGTTAATTCGATCGTTGGCATGTATGAAAAATAGTTAAATAAATTGGAATTAAATGTATGATAAATAACTTAAGTGAAATCGGAAATCCGAACTATCTAATCACATAATCTGATCTGCAGTTTTGATTCGAGTTGTTATTTTATTTATTAGAATTTCATTTAGCAAACAAAATTTGATTTGATCATTAGTTACCATTTTAATTTAATTGAAGTTAGATTAGTTTAAAATTTTATAGTAGATAATAGTCTATGTGGGACGATATTTGGACTTAATTATTACTTGTCACGATCCGTACACTTGCGCTATCTCACGAACAAGTTCCTTAGAAGGTGCTAGTGTTGTTTTTGACAGCTGATGGTCAGGTTATCTATAGGATGTTTGACGTGCATGATCTTTTATTTTGATGACACGTAGATCTACAATTAAATGGCTTGCATAGTTTATAATGAACTTTTGTATGCTTGTATATTTGCTTTCTTAGGTCTTACTAATTATTAAATGAAGTGGCACCTAGGCCACATAATATTGGACATCACTCAATCGAGGCTTGTTTTACTTCCCAATTGGAGCAGCATTTGCGAGCTGTTGTTGGTCTTCCACTTGGTGATCCATCAATGAAAACTCCAGTTGCAATCGTGTATAATATGCTTGGTGAAGATGCGGTTAATTAATCATTGTTAGGTTTATTAAGAAAGAATTAGTTGACATTTTGAATATTGAGTTGCATTTTTAGATTTATTAGCTTAAGTAGTACTACCATCTGATGGTTTTTGATGGCAGATCTCCCTCCCTATATCTATAGGTAAAGTTAGCTTGTCAATAAAGATGACTCAAAATAAGCTTTATACCTTATGGAATTTAGATGAAAAAAGAAATTTCAAATGTCAAAGCTCTGATAATGAAGCTAAAAAATCAGTAAATGGTTAATAGGATAGAGTTGTTTGTAGCAGTAGGCTCACGCAGAATGCCAGCAAGAGCTGTAAAAACCCATTATTTGACTTTTGTGGCTTTCTTATTATTTTTACTTCTCAATTGTGGATATAGGGAGAACCGGGTTTCCTCATGGCTAATTAACTTATCGAAAGGGCATTGAGAATTATAGGGACATCGGTTCATTGGTACGATAAACGTGGTCGGTTAATGTTGGAACCTACTGTTGCGCATATATTCAGGGCATGTTTGGGCCTGATTAAAATCTGATTTTAATCTAAGTCAAAGTCAAACAATCAATATTAACCACACATTTCATGGGTCCCACATCTTTTCAATCACACATTTCAAAAACTTATATCGCAATCCACTAAAAATATGATTTTAATCCATACCAAACACCCTTTTATTTTCCGGTCTTCATATTAGTGAGATTTTTTTATCTTTATATCTTTGCAGAAATGAGAAAGCAAAGAAAGATGGGTTACATCACTATTGTTGGCCCCTCTATGGGTATTGTTGAATCTCGGCTAAAATTCATGTTGAAAGAAGAAATAGTGGATGGACAGCCTTTCGGTCAGTTCTATTTGATGGCTTTATACTGTATTTTATGTGGGTGAGCACGTTAGATGACACATTTCGATTTAATGGTATGTTTGAGCCACATTCTTTTGAAATAATTTATTTTGGAATAATAGATTGATGGAAAATGTGTGGTTGAAAAAAAAAGTTATTGATGTGATGAAAAACATTATTTTATTGAAGAATGTGTGGTTGAAAATGAGTAGAAGAATGAGAATAAAAATTTTAATGTGGCTCAAACGGGGGCTAAATCTGTCATAAGGATTTAGAGGGATTAATGTTGGGAGAACAATGTTTGGACTCAAGTTGGTTAATTTATTTTATTTATCTTTACCCTCTCTGAATATCTTCATCTAATGTTTGTGTGTGCTTCTCTTCGTCTAACGTATTCATTATACACCATATGCCTCCTACTATAGTTGCACCACTTGTTGGAATCATCATGGGCTCAGATTCAGATCTTCATGTTATAAAAGAAGTTGCGAGGATTTTAAGGGAGTTTGATGTGCCTACTGAGGTTATCTTCATATACTGTACATTCTTTTGCTAACTTTTTGGCATATTGTAGATATTTGTTTGTAGGATAGGCATATAAAACTTCACAAAACTTTGTTATGTAGGTAAGAATAGTTTCAGCACACCGGACCCCTAAAATGATGTTTTCTTATGCTCTCTCTACTTAGGAGTGCGGTATCCAGGTTGTCATTGCCGATGCTAGTGGTGTTGCTTGATAAGTGTAGTTTTTACACTTATTCTGGGTGCTAAATTATGATAATTTATTTGTCTTTTGAATAAAATTCTACTTACTTTATGTTAAATTGTATTTTGTAGGTAAAATTTTATGTTTATTGAAGAATTGAAGAAAAGAATGTAAAATAGCAGAAAAAATGGCAAGATTTAAAGTACGAGGACTAAAAGGAAAATATAGCATTAATGGGCTTCAAATTGGAATTGCACATGGAATCAAATTCAATTGGCTTTGAAGTATTGTTGGATTTGAATTTCTCTTTCTTTTAGTTTCCTAAGAAAGCACAACCAGTTGAGAATATATATACACAAAGCCAACAGAAATCGGGGGAGGCCGGTAGAATTAAGAGAAGAAAAAAAACTGTTTTTCGGCAGAATTGGGATACACGGCAGACAATAAATTGGGACGCAATTTTATAATCATTACACGCAAAAAGAGTCGGCAACCTTTCAAGAACAGAAACTGGGGGCTGAAATTTATCAAATATATCCACGCACGAATTGGAGGTTGATTAGATTAATATATTATATATACACACAACCATTGGAAGATTTGGGTAGAAGTGCTTGGAGAGATTTATATTCATATACATATTCACGTGTGGCCGGTAGCCAGGGGGAAAACATGGAGCAAAATTGAAGACAAATGAAGCGGAAGGAAAAGTCAAATAAAGTGATTGAATAGTGGAGAAGAAAACTTGGCTGAATTGTTACATATATATACTCACACGCAGAATCCAGCAAATGAGGAAACAAAGGCAGATTCAATTTTAGCCAAGATTAATCACGTTTCGTCAATTTTTGGTGATTCATTTCCACTTTTTCATGTTTATATACAACATTATGAGTGACTGAATATTTTTATGTTAGGATTGATGATGGAACTTATATTTTTACTATATGTTTAATTTCAAGATTTTCATGCCTTTTTAATACTTGTCAATTAATTATTGTATGTTTAATGCTTTAATTGTCTGATCAACAATTAATTAATTTAGGGAATAATATTGAGACCGAGAGGTGATATATAATTCTAGCTCGGGTAATAATTGACATAGACATTATAAGAGATCGAGAGATAATTATAATCTATGCGATTATGGTGAATCTCTATTGATTAATGCATTCGTATGTGTGTGAATTTACATAGATAGAGATATAGTAAGTTCGGACATATGAATAGGATTAGTATTGTTTGAGAAAGATCACTAACTACATTAGGTTAATTCGATTGTTGACATGTATGAAAAATGGCTGAATAAATTGGAATTAAATGTATGATGAATAACCTAAGTGAAATCGGAAATCCTAACTACCTCATCACATAATCTTTTCTCCATTTTAATTTGAGTTTGTTTTAATTAATAATTCATTACTTTGTTTATTAGAATTTCATTTAGAAAATAAATTTGATTTGATTATTAGTTACTATTCTAATTTAAATTGAAACTAGATTAGTTTAAAACTTTATAGCAAATAATAGTCTCTGTGGGATGATATTCGGACTTTAAAAAAAATCTATTTTATTACTTGTCAAGATCTGTGCACTTGTGGAATCTCACGAACAAGTTTTTGGCGCTGTTGCCGGAGATTAATTTATTTGCTTTAAATTTTTTATTAATCCTAGTTTTGATTTAGATTTATTTATTTATTTTTGTTTTTGTGTGTTTTGTTTTTATTTTCATTGCTATTGTCCTTGCATGTGAAATTCGAGATTAGGTAATTTAGTACCCTTTGATCCTGAAATCGAACGTACTTTTTACTTTAGAATTAGACAACAACGAGAGAATATCATGGCAGAATAGAGATGTGCAACCGACACAGGTTGAACAACCCGTCAAGATTGATGAAGATGATTTGCCACTTGGACAATTCATCACACCACTTGTTGCACCAAATCAATCAAGTATTGTTTATTCTCTATTTGGGCAACCAAACTTTCAACTGAGGACATACATCATTTTATTGTTCCAGAATGGAGTATCATTTTATGGGAAGCCTCATGAGAATCTACACAATCACATCTCACGCTTTTTGGACATTTACCAAAATTAGAATTTCCATGGAGTATCCGATGAAGCAATCAAGTTGAAACTCTTCCCACATACACTCAGAGACAGAGCAAGAGAATGGTTTGACGCCCTACCTGCTGGAAGCATTAGGACCTGGAATGATCTTGTACAAAAACTCGTCACAAAATACTTCCTACTGTCAAAAGTAACTAAAATAAGACACGAAATATCCACTTTTCAGCAAGATGAATTAGAGAGTTTTCACGAAACATGTGAAAGGTTCAAGGACTTGATTAGGAAGTGTCATAACCACGGTATTAAGAAAAACCTACAAGTTTTGTACTTCTACACTGGTTTAAACCCATCATGTCGAATATCAGTGGATGCAGCCTCAAATGGATCAATCACATTAAAGTCACCTAATGAAGTTAAGGAATTGTACAAAACGATGACAGCCAACAATGCGTTATGGCCTTCCGAAAGATCCATACATAAGAAGCACATAAGTCTACATGAGATGGATGCTTTCTTGGCACTATCAGCACAAATGTCAGCTTTGGAGAAGAAGGTGATAGATCACTTGACTACGAGAGGTTCAGCAAAAGCAGTGCAAACAACATATTTGGTTTGTGGTATATGTGATGGAGCTCACAATAGTGGGGAGTGCCATAAGTCATCTCAAGATATGGAGGAAGTTAATTATGCACAAAATTTTCAACGCCAACAAAACAATGCATTCAGCAATACATATAACCCAGGATGACGTAATCATTCTAACTTCTCTTGGAGCAACAACCAAAATAATCAATAGTAGCCTCTACCTGGCTTTCAACAACAAGAGAAAAAATCATCTCTGGAAGATATCTTGGGTAAATTTATACAAAAGACCGACCAGTATATTGCAAAGACCGAAATAACCTTGCAGAATCATTCAGTAGCCATAAAGGGGTTGGAGACTCAAATAGGTCAGTTGGCTCGCACTATCTCAGAAATACCACAATGATCCCTACCTAGTAATACAGAAACTAATCCAAAGGGACATGTGCAAGCAATTACAACAAGAAGTGGGGTACAACTGCCTGAAATCACCATAAAAAGACCAACAACAGAGACAAATAAAGTGCCTACTTCAGATGAAGAACAAATGGAAGGATCTGAAAAGTCAACCGAGAAAAATTAAAAGAGAATTCAGACACACCACAGGCTAAGGCGGCCATTCCTATCAGAGAATATATACCCCCATTCCATTTCCACAGAGACTGCATAAATACAAACTGGATAAACAATTCTCTAAGTTCATTGAAGTGTTTAAAAAGCTACACATCAATATTTCATTCGCGGATGCTCTAGCACAAATGCCCAGCTACGCAAGATTCATGAAGGAAGCTCTCACTAACAAGAGGAAGCTGGAGGATTATGAGACCTTGTTGTTAACTGAGGAATGCAGTGCACTTCTACAAAATAAATTACCTCATAAACTCAAAGATCCAGAGAGTTTCACTATACCTTGTACCATAGGAGATAAATATTTTGAACATGCTTTAGGCGATCTTAGTGCAAGTATAAACTTAATGTCATTGTCTTTGTACAAGAAACTAAGAATTGGAGAGGCCAAAGCAACCACAATATCATCATAGCTAGCTGATCGCTCCATAAAACATCCGAGAGGGATTATTGAAGATATTTTGGTGAAGGTGGACAAGTTCATTTATCTCGCGGATTTCATTGTACTAGATATGGAGGAAGACTGGGATATTCCAATCATTTTTGGGCAGACCATTCCTTGCTACGGGAAAAGCTTTGATTGATGTACACAAAGGGCAATTGATTTTGAGACTGAAGGGTGAGTATCACTTTCAACGTCTTCAAATCAATGAAGTACCCATCTGATTCCAACTCGTGTCTCCAGATTGATATTATAGATGACTTGGTGGTAAAGTCAGTTGCACATGAACATCTTACGGAGCCATTGGAAGCATGTCTAGTTCATTCTGGATCCAAAATAAAAGAAAATCTCGAAATTGAAGAGTACATCAATTATTTAGAACCATCGCCACCTATTGTATTCACAAGGAGACGTCAATTTGAAGAGCTTGGTAATGGCCATACTAAACCATTGCCATCTATTCAACATCTACCAACTCTTAAGCTGAAACCTTTATAAGCGCATTTGAAGTACGCCTATCTAGGGGAAGCTTCTACATTGCCAGTCATCATTGCAAGCTCTATAACAAAGGAGGAGGAAAAGAAATTACTTAGGGTGCTCAGAGAACATAAAACTACAATTGGATGGTCTATTGCTGATATAAAGGTATCAGCCCATCATTATGCATGGACAAGATTCTTATGGAAGATGACTTCAAACCATCAATTGAGCATCAAATGAGATTGAATCCCAGTATGAAAAAGGTGGTTCTGGTTAAAGTACTTAAACTTTTGGATGCAGATATTATATATTCAATTTCTGATAGTAAGTGGATGAATCCAGTGCAAGTAGTACCAAAGAAAGGGGGCATCACAGTGGTGAAGAATGAGAACAACGAACTCATACCTACGAGAACAGTAACAGGATGGAGGGTCTGTATTGATTATCGAAAGTTAAACACTGCCACGAGAAAAGATCACTTCCATCTACCATTCATCGACCAGACGCTGGAAAGACTAACCGAGCATTCTCATTATTACTTTTTGGATGGATACTCAAGATACAACCAGATTCTAATTGCTCCTGAAAATCAAGAGAAGACAACATTTACATGTTCATATGGAACCTTTTCTTTCAGAAGGATGCCGTTTGGTTTATGTAATGCACCCGCCACATTTCAGAGATGTATGATGGCAATCTTTTCAGACATGGTTGAAAAGTTTATTGAGGTATTTATGGATGATTTCTCAGTTTTTGGGTCTTCATTTGATACATGTCCCAAAAATCTGGCATTAGTTCTACAAATGTGTGAAGAGAGCAATCTTGTGCTGAACTGGGAGAAGTTTCACTTCATAGTTCAGAAGGGTATTGTATTGGGTCATCGAGTATCAGATAAATGTATTGAGGTTGACAAGGTAAAAATTCAGGTAATTGAAAAATTGCCTTCACCTACTTCAGTAAAGGGAATCAGAAGTTTCCTAGGTCATGCGGGGTTCTACAGAAGGTTTATCAAGGATTTCTTAAAGATTACTAAACAATTATGTAATCTGCTTGAGAAAGATGTCAAATTTCAGTTTACTAAGGAATGTTTGACAATATTCAACACACTTAAGGACAAATTGGTAACGACACCTATCATTGTAGCACCAAATTGGGATTTACCGTTTGAACTCATGTGTGATGCAAGTGACTTTGCAGTTGGAGTAGTACTGGGTCAGAGAATAAATAAGATACTTCACGTGATCTACTACGCCAGACGAACCCTTAACGATGCTCAAATCAACTATACCACTACTGAAAAAGAGCTGCTCGCAGCGGTATTTGCATTTGACAAATTTCGATCATATCTTATTGGGTCGAAAGTCATAGTTTACACTGATCATGCAGCCCTTAGGTATCTACTAGCAAAGAAAGATGCTAAGCCCAGGCTTATTACATCGGTATTTCTGTTACAAGAGTTTGACTTAGAATTCGGGACAAAAAGAGAACAGAAAATGTAGTGGCAAATCACTTATCTAGATTGGAGAAGATCACACCATCGGGGGATAATCAAATCAATGAATTCTTTCCAGATGAACAGTTGCTCGCTATAATTAAGGTCCCATAGTATGCAGATATAGTCAACTACCTCGCTAGCAACATTTTACCTCTTGACACCACCCACCAACAGAGGAAGAAATTCTTTTCAGATTTAAAATATTACTTTTGGGAAGATCCATATCTATACAGGCGTGGTCCAGATCAAATCATTCGAAAATGTGTACCTGAAGCAGAAATGGTTGAAATCTTAAGGCAATGTCACTCGACACCATATGGAGTGCATTTTGGGAGAACGAAAACAGCTGCTAAAGTACTCTAGTCAGGTTTCTATTGGCCAACTCTATTTAAAGATGCACATAGCATAGTTAAAGCATGTGATCGGTGTCAAAGAACTGGAAACATCTCTCGGAGAAATGAGATGCCTCTGAACTCCATACTTGAAGTAGAACGTTTTGATGTTTGGGGTATAGATTTCATGGGTCCATTCCCGTCCTCTTATTCACGTCATTACACCTTGGTGGCGGTAGATTATGTATCTAAGTGGGTTGAAGCAACTGCCACACCAACAAATGATTCTCAGGTAGTCATAAATTTCTTAAAAAAATAAACATTTTCAGTCGATTTGGAACACCAAGGGCACTTATTAATAATGGCGGAAAACACTTCTGCAATAGGATGTTAGACTCTGTTTTATAAAAATATGGAGTGAAGCATCGCATTGCTACAGAGTATCACCCACGAACAAGTGGTCAAGTGGAAATATCCAACTGGGAGATCAAACGAATATTAGAAACTACAGTTAATGCATTAAGAAAAGATTGGGCAAAGAAATTGGATGACGCTCTCTAGGCATACAGAACAGTGTTTAAAATACCTATTTGAATGTCCCCTTGGTGTATGGAAAAGCTTGTCACTTACTCGTGGAGTTGGATCATAAAGCATACTGGGCAGTGAAGAAATTAAACTTTGATATGCAACAAGTTGGGAGAAAAAGACTTCTACAACTCAATAAGATGGATGAGTTCAGGAATGAAACTTATGAAAATACTCGTATCTACAAGGAATGAACAAAGCAATGGTATGACAAATTCATTCAAGGAAAAGAATCTCGAGTGGGAGAGAAAGTGCTACTCTATAATTCTTGACTAAGGCTCTTCCCTGGAAAATTAAAATCTCGATAGAGTGGACCTTTTATGGTGGTGAAAGTTTATCCTTATGGTACAATTGAGTTACAACATCCAGAAAAGGGTAATTTCAAGGTTAACGGTCAAAGGTTGAAGTGGTATTTGGAAGGAGAATTCTCGAAAGAAAAATCTTCCATCCTAATGGACGAGCCAGAATAATCTATAGTCAAGCTAATGATGTTAAAGAAGCACTTCTTGGGAGGCAACCCAACCATTTTTCATTTTTATGTATTCTATTTTTCATTTTAGGATAGTTTAATTTATTTTAAATTTATTTAGTACTCATCATCCATATCTCACTTTTCCTTCGGTCTTTGTTATGTTGGTTTATTAAATGTTAGAGCTAAGTAACACTTATTCCAATTATTTGATCTTAATGCTTTATTTGATTTTTCAGAACACGACGTCGTGGAACATTTAAACCAACTTTGACCAAAGAGCCAACGAACGTACTAGAAAATCCAACTGTTGAATACACGCCATATCAATGGAGTCTTTTCTTCACTTTCTTCCCCACCCCTTTAATTGCGGCTTTCGAATTTACGACATTGAGAACAATGTCTAATTTAAGTTTGGGGGTGGAAAGCATGAATTTTATTTTATTTTATTTGATTTATGTGTTTTTGTGTGCTAGAACAAATATTTAAAAAAAATTAAAAATTTTCAATTTTTTTTCTTTTTTTGTGCTTGTGTGAGTTAGTTTACTTGACTGACAATGATGAATGTATTGAATCATAAATTGATCTATGAATGGTGAATAAATCATGCTTAAATTAATTTTTACGTTTTCATGTGAAATTTGATATATATTGAGCACGTGAATTAAGTTAAGCATTATGTATGAATGAGTTAAATTCATAATTGGATAGGTTGAAATAGTAGACCATAGATACTAAACCCAAAACTACAAAATTTTACATCATTGGACCAAATTTAGAATAGTTTAGTGGATTTCACTGTTATTGGGATTCCATGTGTGAAAAAAAAAATCTTATGTGGATTGTCTAAGGTCAATATGATGAAATTGGGTAAAAATCTCAAGTTAGATGTTGTTTTTTTTTTTTTTTTGAATTGGTGTTTAATAAGGGATATTGCACTAATCAAGGCAAAAAAAAATTTATTATTATTATTATTATTATTTTATTTGAAAATTTATCTTCGTAACCTTTATGACTCGAGCAATTAAGTTTGTAAGAGTCTTTAAAATTTGGTGCCCTATGGTCATCTGACTTAGGAGTCATCGGCCGAAAGCTTGTTACATGGTTCATTTAGGAAGTTTAAGGGTGAGAATGTTTCAAATAAAGAAAAAAACAATTTTAAAAAATTATTATGGAAAATTAGAAAAAGCAGGTGTATGAAACAGAGACACACAAAATGCCTTAGTTATGTCCCAAACACTTTGGAAAATTTGACTTTTGATAAATGATTATTAGCGTAGTTAAGTCCTAAAGATTGAAACAATCAAACTATGGAGAATCCTTTTTTATTGACATATTGACTAGCAATTTGTAAGATTTACCTAAACTAGAGAGGTGATGATAATATAAAATTCAACATTAGTTCACACACTTGAAAAGAGGGAAAAGAATAAATTTGAGATGTGTGAATCTTACGAGTGATGAAAGATTATATTTGACCACTGAGAGTTGGGAATTGAAACAACTTATATATTCATAATGCTATACTTCGTCACACACACACACGTCAATTTTACATTGAAAAAGTAAATTTTAATTTTTATATTGTGATTTTGAAACTGTGATTAGATTATTATTATGATTTCAATCCTGAGTTAGAAAGCCAGATTAGCTAACTAAATCTTTTTGCTTTTCTTGATTGACTGACGACCAATTAGATAATTAGCATGCATGTTTGTGTGTTGGTTATGTTTTAGTTTTGTTTGAGGACAAACTAAAAGTTAAGTTTGGGGGTGTGATAAGTGTAGTTTTTACACTTATTCTTGAAGCTAAATTATATTTTATTTGTCTTTTGAATAAAATTCTACTTTATGTTAAATTGTATTTTGTAGGTAAAATTTTATGTTTATTGAAGAATTGAAGAAAAGAATGTAAAATAACAGAAAAAATGGCAAGATTTAAAGTATGAGGTCTAAAAGGAAAATATAGCATTAATATGCTTCAAATTGAAATTGCACGTGGAATCAAATTCAATTGGCTTTGAAGTATTGTTGGATTTGAATTTCTCTTTCTTTTAGTTTCCTAAGAAAGCACAACCAGTTGAGAATATATATACACAAAGCCAACAAAAACTGGGGGAGGCCGGTAGAATTAAGATAAGAAAAAAAAAACAATTTTTCGGCAGAATTGGGATACACGGCAGACAAGAAATTAGGACGCAATTTTATTATCATTACACGCAAAAAGAGTCGGCAACCTTTCAAGAACAGAAACTGGGGGCTGAAATTTATCAAATATATCCACGAACAAATTGGAGGTTGATTGGATTAATATATTATATATACACACAACCAATGGAAGATTTGGGCACAAGTGCTTGGAGAGATTTATTATATTCATATACATATTCACGTGTGGCCAGCAGCCAGGGAGGAAAACAGGGAGCAAAATTGAAGACAAAGGAAGAGGAAGGAAAGGTCAAATTAAGTGGCTGAATAGTAGAGAAGAAAACTTGGCTGAATTGTTACATATATATATACTCACACGCAGAATCCAGCAAATGAGGAAACAAAGGCAGATTCAATTTTAGCCAAGATTAATCACGTTTCGTCAATTCTTGGTGATTCCTTTCCACTTTCTCATGTTTATATACAACATTATGAGTGATTGAATATTTTTATGTTAGGATTGATGATGGAGCTTAGGTTTTTATTATATGTTTAATTTCAAGATTTTCATGCATTTTTAATATTTGTCAATTAATTATTGTATGTTTAATGATTTAATTGTCTGATCAACAATTAATTGATTTAGAGAATAATATTGAGACTAAGAGATGATATATAATTTTAACTTGTGCAATAATTGACATAGACATTATAAGAGATCGAGAGATAATTATAATATATGCGATCATGATGAATTTCTATTGATTAATACGTTCGTATGCGTGTGAATTTACATAAATAGAGATATAGTAAGTTTGGACATATGAATATGATTAATATTGCTTGAGAAAGATCACTAACTACATCAAGTTAATTCGATCGTTGACATATATGAAAATGGCTGAATAAATTGGAATTAAATAAATGATGAATAACCTAAATGAAATCGGAAATCCTAACTACATCATCACATAATCTTTTCTCCATTTTAATTTGAGTTTATTATTTTAATTAATAGTTCATTACTTTGTTTATTAGAATTTCGTTTAGAAAATAAATTTGATTTGATTATTAGTTACTATTCTAATTTAAATTGAAACTATATTAGTTTAAAACTTTAAAGCAAATATTAGTCTCCATAGGACGATATTCGGACTTTAAAAAAAAATCACTTTATTACTTGTCAAGATTCGTACACTTACGGAATCTCACGAACAAGTTTTTGCATTTGCCAGGTTTTTAATAATATAGTATAATGTACCATTACGAATTACCTTTCTTCAAACTCGCTGACCTAACCTTGTTTGTTTGATACATTAGGCATGGTTGCTGCATTGACCCCCTTGCCTGCGATTGTGTACTTCTACATTAGAGGGACTAAACTCCCTCTTGTCAATTGTTCAGGTACTTTAATAAATAAAAAAAATCATTATATTCAATGTTTGATGATCCATTAAATTACAATTAACATATGACTTGAGGTAGTGGCGAAAGATTTGATTTCATTGGACCTTTAAAGAAAGGCACGTAGTTCTTCTTGATCAAATTGAACAATGAAATGGATCATATAGTTCAAGTTTATCGAAAATAAGGCTTAAGATTGTTTTCGTTGTTTCATAACATTTTCCACATTGATGGGATTTAATACTTGTCGAGTAAAAGCAATGGATTTCAATTTTTGCCCTCTTTCTATGTTTATGTAGATAGATGCAAGGGGAGTCCCAGTTTGTTGGCTGTAAGACTGTTAGGGATTAGTGACATCGACTTGCAAGCAAGGTTTTTCTCTCCCTTCTTGTTCTTTCTAAAAGATAACCACCATCATAACCCTTTCCTCTAGAGCTTCAAAATTGAAAATATATAATTGCTTTTGTAGAAATTATTGAAGTAGCTTGTTTCCATTGGTACATGATGACCCAATACCAAGAAGATTGAAGACAAGTCTTGGAAAAGAGAGAGAGGCTGGGAAAAGGGGACATGGAAGAATACTTGAATTTATGATCGATTATGCACTTTTAGGCCCTGTTTGATAGGCGATATTTTTCCTGGAAATAGGAAAATATTTTCCTACTTCCACTTTTTGACTGTTTGATATGCTAAATTTTCCACGGAAAATGTTTTCCTCCCTTTTTCTAGGTACAACCCTTTGATGCACAAATGGTGGAAAATGTTTTCTCACCTATTAGGTGGGAAAATATTTTCCAACTTTTTTTTTTTTTAGCAATGGCAACCAATTCTATCAACCATTGTAAAAAGAATTTTCATTTTTATTGACAATTTCTATGCAAAACAAAGTCAAACGAATATGGTAATTTTTTCTAATTGTTTAAATTTTTTTTTTTTTACTTTTTGGTAATTGGAACAAATTCTAAACCCAATAGTAGAAAATATTATCACTTTAATGGACAATTTCCATAAAAAAGGAAGTCAAACGAATTTCAAACTTTCAACATTTTCCATAGAAAATTATACCAATCAAACACACTTAATTACAATTCCCCGTAAAACAAGTTTTAGGCAAATATTTTCCCTGGAATTCGTTTTCTTTCCACCCTATTTTCCATGGTGCAATCAAACGGATCCTTAGTAGAAATAACATTTTTCTTTATACTCACCATGAAAATTCTTTTCAAGAAACCCCGGACGATAATTTTTGAAATAAAATATATGACTTTATGGTGTAGCCATATCTCTGATTAGTCTGAATTGGTTACATTGGATTATATTTGATGCACGTATGAGACGAAGGCTCCGATTGCAAGTTGTTATTTTCTTTGCTTGTAGCTTCACATATTGAACATACTAATGATTTTATTTTTTGGAATATCAATTTTTTGGTGAGGGTGTAATATTTTAACTATAAAGTCTGAAAGAGTATTACAATGTAATCTTAAAGCTCTCAACTTTTAATTTGATTGATTACAAATGTTGTTTTTTATATTTTCACCCCCTTTAAAATTGACGGTGAAAATTGATTCTATTTTATGGTGATTATTTTTATAAATGTTGAAATGGATCCTTCTAGCATATTACTACAACCTTGTAGCAATCATTACAAGTTTCGTACACCTTGATAGCATATCTAGTTGTTCTCTTCCATCTCCTTTACTATAGATCGCACAAAACAAGTTCATTCCATAAAATTCCGAATATTTGACTTTTTCACATTTTTTAAGTTTTGCCAAATATGTAAGCCCAGTCTATATAACTGGCTAGTTTTAAGGGAAAAATTCATATTTAAGGTGTATTTTTTTATCTCAATTCAACAGTAAGGTAAATAGTTTGAAAATTCAAAAATCATGTATGAATTTAATTAATTAAAAATATTTATTAAATAATGATAATAAAGTCACAATTTATGATTAATGGTCACATATTCATAATTATAAGTTACAAATTTATTTAATGGTCACATATCGTCAAATTTGATTATTTCGAGGTCACAGATCAAAATTTTTTTACGTCACATATTATTTCGAGATCACAGATTTTTAAATTAGTTGGTCACATATTATTTTCCAGTCACGTATTATTAAATTTTTAGGTCACAGTTGAGTAATTGGTCACAGATCAAAATTTATAGGTCACACAGTTACAGATTTTCAAATTAATTGGTCACAGATTATATAAATTTTAGGTCACAGATAACAAAATGATTAGTCATGGAATATATTTTTAGTCACAGATTATCGAGATCCACCACCTCTGCACTATTACCACGACCACTACAAACATATCACACCAGCCCGTCACCTGACCACCAATGCATGTATCCTACCTAAATCCACCGCACCACCACCACCATCGTCGACACCTCCACCTACAAAACCAACAATACCCAACTACATTTCAGTTTCCCACACAGGTTCAACCAGCCCACACAAATTAGTTTCACAACATCTACATATCACTCTGCAGCAACCAGCTCGAAATTGTCACCGTAAAACCCCAATATCACGATCCAACATTCAACACCCATCACAACCATTTCCTCTGAACTCGGTGGATTTTTATTATAGTTTGAAACCAAAGCAGGGATTCAGAACCGCCTCCACTGCCTGCAATACAACCAAAAAAAAAAACCACCACCATCGCAATTTTGGGATCGAAATCACTAGCAACCTCACCATCTAGACGACACTTGTTCAGATGTTGACCCAATCTCCTTTTTCCTGTCGTAGTCGGCTCAAATTCTAGTTGAGTAGCGCTCTAAGCACCGCCTGCAGCGGTGAACAAAGTGCCCATCGCGAAAGGCAGCGTCGCTGCTCCGTTCAAAGCAGCGTCGCGACGCTGCTAGAGATAAGGGAGAAGGGGAAGGGGAAGGGGAAGGGGAAGGGGAAGGGGGGAGGGGGGGGGGGGGGCGAGAGAGAGAGAGATGAGTAAGATAAATTAGGGTTATGTTTTAATATATTACTTGAGTTTTGAATAATGGAATCCAGTTCCTGATTTTTGAATTCAAGTCTTTAAACACCTGAATTTTTATAATTTCCCTAGTTTTAACCTTTAAATGTGTTGGTCCTGTTTGGCTTTTTTTTTTTTTTTTTTTTTAGTTTAAAAGAATGGCTTATTTATAACAATTGTCTGTATTTAATCTTAGGGTGTGTTCGATTGCAAATATAGAAGTTGCATGGAAAAATAAATAAATTCTAAACAATTGAATTGCCTTGAACTTATTTAAATTTGTCAATTATATTTGTTCGATTGTTTTCATTTTCAACCAAGAAAATATTGTACTTTTTTATAAAGTTGAGTTTTTGGGAAGTATGAATTGTCTAAAATCTTTTTATCTCTTCATAAAGAAAATGGTTTCATAGTCAAAACTAACTTTAGAAAAATATTTTTCATTAAAAAAAATGTCAATTAAATACCTCAAAATTAGAAATTTGGGTGGAAAAAGTGACTTTTTTTTTTTTTTTTTATGAAAAATAAAGTCAGTCAAATCCCCCTTAATTTCAATGTAATCACGTAGTTACTAATAAACCTGCAGTTTTCATCCCCTTGCTTTCATAAATAATCGTCATATAACAGTCAAAATATGTCACATTGTTTGCATTTTTAATTTTTCAGTTAACACGGGTTTCAATTTCCTCATCAATCACAACGTGCCGAAGTTTTCACTTAAGAGGTAAGATACTACTCAAAGGTGCAACTCCAACTTGAATTTTAATGTACAAGAGAGGCCACACGATACAAATAAGAACTCATCACATAATAGTCAAAATATATCGTCACACTCTGTCCCTTCTTTTTATAATGATAACTATCAAATAAGAAAGAAATAGAGGCCACATGACATAGGCGATGAGTCTCATTATTTTGCATTTAAAATTTTGGTTTTTACACGTTATAATTTCTTCATTGATGACACTAGATTAGAGAGAATCACATAAACTTATTTGTTTGCTCACCAAAATTTCTTGCCTTTTATACACGATCACAATTCTCAAATCAGACATAGCATCCTTCTCGAATCATACATCACATGTCAAATTTAAGGTGTCTCGTGAAATATTTCCCGTAAATATTAGATGGTCCCATCAAATCACATAACACAGTTCCCACGGAATTCCCTCAAATATCATTCTAGTTATGTAGACAGTCACAATTGATTCCACTCAAGTCATTTCATCAATCGGTTATGAATTTACGTTGTTACAACGATGTTTATCACAAAATGACAACCAGAATACTTATACAATCACAATCACAATCACGACATGAATATTTATACAGTCAATTATGAATTCATGAGGTCATGTCGACGTTACACGTCAATTGTGAATTTCCATAGTCACGAAAATGTTTCACTCGAAATCATAAAATAAAGACATTACCTTGTAATATGCAAAAACAATCTTCTACAATTTCACGATCATATTTGGAACAAAATCAAGCTATATATTGATTTTCCAGTCACAATCCATTATATTTCTCTTTTGATATTGGTCACATCGATGATTAGGGGGAGATAATTATTATTTTTCATAAATTTAGGATGGTTCATGGGGAGAGAGAATATTAGTAGACATATCACGTTTGTTCTTTACAAGCCCATTAAATCCGATTACGTTAAATATCTATTTTATCACAATATTTCCAATTATCTTTTATTTTTTGTAATCATTATCAAATCTTGATATTTGTCAGAGTAATATTATGTATAGTCAGTGACTGCTAGTAATCATCTTATATGACAACTTATTTGTGATATTAGTTTCTTTTAATTCCGCTGTCTCTCAAATAATGAGAAAATTACATCTATCCCTATTTCTTGCTCTCCATTTCAAAAGTTGAAATTTAAATTTATTCTTTCAAAACTTAAGTATACACACCACACCACACCACACCCATCTTACCTCACACACCCCACCTACCATTTAATCATTTTTCCACCGATTTCCAGATCCACACTCCAAAGCCTCTCAACCTTTGCCCAGCGGTCCCTCGCCACTACAACGTGGCGAAGCTAGGTGGTCCATCAACGACCTTGAAGACACTTTTGAGGACGGAGGAAGGGTGATAGATGCGGCTATTTTGTACTTCACTGTAGACAGTAGAATAACTATTGGTAACAGAGGGCTTGACGGCGGAGATTTCTCCATTTGCAACCAGCGCAACAACATATCTTGTCAACTTGTACATGTAATAGATAGATTGTCGACTTAAATGTCAATGCAAATAGGTCATCATTAGAGTTGTTGTATCTGAAACAAATCAGTTCGATGGCAACAGCGATGTAGCATTACTGCTACTTCTGGTTGTGGTGGTGGATTTGGGGTGAAGGTGACGGTGATAGTTGTGGATACGAGGTGAAAATGAAGGTGGTGGGGGCGACTTGGATGGTGCAAACGGTGGATAAGTGGAGTGAGGTGGGGTGAGATGGGATGGGATCGTGACTAGTTAATTGTGATTTGTGATCGTTAATTGTGTGATATGTGATTGTGATAATAAATTGTGTATTTATTGTGAGTGTGACGTGTATGATTATATGTATGCTACAATATTTTATCAGATGTTACAAAATTCAATCAAGTAATTTTTGAAATTTTTTATCAAATTTTTGCATGGTAATGATGTACTTTTCCCTAAATAATCTCACAGACAAAACTGATTAGAACTCGATAGAAGCCCATTATTGGAAGTTTGGTTATAAAGCCATGTATAGCCTAGTTAAAAGGCAATTTTCTTGGTGTAGTTAATCAGTGCATATCCAATTATATAAATAACCCAGGCCCGTTTAAAGTCTTTATTGATAGGAACATTTTTCCATGTGCCCGGGCCTGTTTTGAGTCTTATTGATGGAGCAACAACAGGGTCAAGCGGCCAAGGGTTTCAGGGCACCAAGTTTTCTAGTGTTGCAGTGATTTCTACAAGAACTGGGAAGGTAGCATCGGATTAATTTGTGTAAAAACGGCTTTATATTTTGATTCTGCACTCGATTTGATTGCTGTGAGTGATTTAATTTCAACACAACCTGGATCTAAGATTCTCATCTTGTCTCCTTAGAATTTATTTATTTTTTCCCCGAAATTGTTATTTCTTTACGGTAATCTTCCTTAGCAGCGATTTTGTCTTGAATTTTAATGAGGCTGTTTACGGGTTCCACTTGCCTTTAGAGCCGGCAGCCCCTTTTAAGTGTAATCGGTGGAATACCCAGGACCAAAATCCAGTGGGAGCAACTGCCTGACTAGACCCCAGGTGGCCACACGCCTGGGTTAGGGTCACATGTTGAGAGTGTTGCATTGAAAACTGAAATCTTAGGACTGAAGGGAACGGAAGGGGAAGAGAATAAGAAGATGGGTTCAAAGAGAAAGTTGAAGTCGGTTGAAATGGCATTTGATTCAGATGATGACGAGCCTATTTTGTCATTGCTAAAATTGAAAAGTAAAAGGAACAAGAAAACTAAGTTGGGGTTCGATGGTGGTGGAAATAAGGGAAAAGCCATCGAGAAAATTGTGGTTGAAGAGGAAGAGTTGGGTGGTATGGGCGATACATTGGCGTGTTTTAGGAGGAAATTAAAGGGTCCGAAAAAAGATGGTGGGTCTGATGCAGTAGTTGGGCAACATTTGGGTGACAACACTGTGGAGTCCTCAGGTCAGTCTTTCATATTATCTGCAGAAAATGACTCTTTGGGTGAAAAGTTGTTATTGGAGGTTGGGGGGAAATATCAGGTGAGCGGTATTGGTGGATCTGATGGGGATGGGACAATTGGCAAGGCCTGTGAGGTGACGCACAAAAAGACAAGCGCGAGGTCCAAATTTAGTTCAAGGGCAAACAAAGATGGAAGGGAATCTCACGATGGTTTGAATTATCAGAAATATGGAAATAACGCATCACGGGATGAGAAAGACAGTGCTTCGGGAGATGAATATTTGGAAGATTCTTTGTTTTCTTATGTCCAAAAGGTTCAGTCAAGCATGAGTAGGAAATCCCAAGGTTCTTCAAGACTGAAACAGGGAAATGAAACTCAAATTTCTGATGATGGGTTGATATCAACTTCCGTTGCTGGCTCAGACGTTCTTCCTACACGTGTCTTGGTTGGGGAATCAAGATCTGCATCTAAATTGGTCAATAATTCTGATGAAAGTTTGCATTCAGCAACTGTGAGGGATTCAACCTTGATCCATCAGACTGCTGATGATAGTTTGTCTCAAGTCCCAGACAATGTACAAGGTAATTTAATTTGCAATTATTCAAAGCTGCAAGAGCATTCTACTTCGCTAGAGACAAATGAAATATTGAGATTCAATGATGCCGAAGATGAAGCACCTCTCAAAGCAATCTCTGAGAATTCAATTTTCAATTCCGTGGTCCATAGATCCGAATCCTTTTTTAGGGCATGTTCTGGTATGATTACTAGAGTCCAAGATGGTAAAATCAATTCTGAGACCAATGAGAGTGCTATTTTAGCCGAGGATGCACATGTTTCAAATTGTATAATCAATACAAGTTCTGCGAATGCTAAGGACTGTTGTTTGCCTCCTTTTCAAGAGCCCATGGTAGGGGTAAAACATGAGAAGGACGATGATTTATTTCATGATGTTTCAAAGCTACCGGTTGCTCCGAAACAGATAGAGAAAGGCCAGTTTGATGAAGTTGTACCAGTAGGAGATTCCAGTGACCACCTTGATTCACAATCGAATGCAGTTCTAACGAGCCATATCCCGAGTATTGACCCTAAAATTTCCCCTTCAGATGGCGGAGAAGTTCCTGAGTTTTGTTTAGACGACATATCATTTAATAAGGAACGTGACAATACATCTCTGCACATGGTTAAAAGTCTTCCCCATGAAAACTTGGAGCGGTCAATATCCCCGTCTGATTGTGTGAGGAAGGTGGGAGATGATGTGAAATCAGATCATCGGACTAATTTTGACTTTAGTTTTAATGATTATAGGCAATTCCCATCTCACTTATCACCACCTGTAGCGGATGTACCACAGGAGGAACGCAGATCCAGTAGTGATAGTCTAACTAGAATACGTGGTAAATGCATTGAGGATTCAGATATTGCTTCAGTTTCTTCACGAGAGGATGATGGTCAAGTTTCTGAGGGTAGATTATCTCCAGTGTTAGCACATGGAGTCCACAAATATGATGTGGCTTCCCGAATAAAATATCTGGATGAAACCCATAAAACTGGTGACCACGGACTCTTTTCTCAACTTTCTCATTTAATGCCAAAAAGTGCATATCTTAAAAGCCATGACCTTTCAGGGAACGAAGAGGCCGATGGAATCTCTTCGCCATCCAATTTACCGGACCATGATGGAATCTGTGTAGAAGATATAGGATCCTTGGCTGATCCTGAAACTAAAGATAATGGGCTATCAGCTGGCCAGCGTACTGCTCGTAATGCTAAAAAGCATAGGCATGGGGACATGGCTTATGAGGGGGATGCAGATTGGGAGATTTTGATGCACGGGCAAGGTTTTCTTGTTAGCCATCAGGTTGTAGATGGTGACAAGCCTTCTAAAGCAAGAGAAAAGTTTGATTCAGCATCGACAATTGTAGAGTCTGAAAATGGAAAGACAGCAGCTGTGTCGGCTGGGCTAAAAGCTCGTGCAGTTGGTCCCGTAGAGAAAATCAAGTTTAAGGAAGTGCTGAAGCGCAAAGGTGGACTTCAGGAGTATTTGGAATGCCGGTCAGTATCCATTCTTAAATCAGCTTTCCTAACTATCCTTGTAGTTTTTTTTTTAGTTGATATTGATTGTTTGAACTGGAAGCTATTCAGTCTTTGCCTACATTTGCATTTTCACTCTGTTTATTTGGGTACGTGTTCTCAGTTCTTTAATAAGTTCTAGCTATCACTTGTAAGATCAATGCATCTCATCACTACAGAATCCTACATGTTTATGAAAGTTTACAAGGTGAAAGAAACTTATAGAAGTTATTTTATCAAGTTATACATACATATTTTCCATATATTCAGTTTTGTTTGCAATTTGTGATGAAGACGTGAAGCCTGTGTCCATAGAGGATGTGGCGCTACAACAACTCACGAGAGTTGACTAAGTGGACTTTGAGAATTCCTCTGGAATAACAATTATTCCCCATTGGCTCAAAATCATTCTCGTCCTGATTTGCAAAGTGTATTACAGTTTTATGCCTTCATTTCGCCAATGTACTCCCATAATTGCTTCCGTTTATTCCTTCTTTTTTTTTTTGTGTAAAATTTATTGATTTTGGGTTAGTGATGGGTCATTGTTGATTATGTGTGCCATCTACTTTCGAAAGGTTGTTCAGTTCAACGACTGCTTAATTTGCTGCTTTAATGTCGTGTTTCTATAGCTTCTTAGTAGACTTTAATAATTATGCTTGGAACTTGACAATTTTTTTAACTTATCTGAATTCTCTTTTCTCTGAAATGATCATTGCAAGTTTGATTTATTGATCGCAAATTATATGCTCAGTGGTGATTTTACCCATGAATATCCTTACATTATTCTATAGTTTTCTTTGTTGGGCCACACTGATTCTGTGAAATGTCTCCTTCTTTAATTTCTACTTTGCCAATTTACAATGGGACCAAAAGTATTTGCTGTGGTGCAGGAACCATATTTTGAGTGTCTGGAACAAAGATGTCAGTCGCATTTTGCCACTTGAAGACTTTGGAGTATCTGATATTCCATTGATGGATGAACATCCACGCACTACTCTGATTAGGGATATATATACATTTCTTAATCAACGTGTAAGTTCTCAGAAATTCATTAATATTATCTGGATTTTGTTCTTGGTGGCTTATGAAAATGATGTCTTAATTTTTTGTGGCTGCATTGATACTTCTTAGATTATTAGCAATTACATATGGCAAGTTGTCAACTGTATATAGTGATTCAAAATTTCTGCTAAATTTTATTTCTCATGTTTCTATGCATTCATTCCTACAGGGTTGTATAAATTTTGGAGTTGCTTCTGAGAAGGATAAAACAGAGAATAACTCTAATCATAACTTTAAACTTCTAAATGAGGAAAAGTTTAGGGAAAATTCTGGGGCTCCTATTGCAGATTCTGAAGATGGAGTTTCCTTTATCCTTGGGAGGGTAAAGAGTTCCAAGACTTCCACTGTGGAAAAGAATGATAATTTGTCTGGTGATGAAAAACAAGCGGGAAAAGACAAAGATGTGGAATTCACAAATATTCAAACCAGAGAATTATCTATATCAGCTGTTCCTGAAAGATGCTCCCCTGATGATTGCCAAGGAAATGGTTACCTGGATGCAAATGCCAAGCTTCCTGAAGGTGTGATTGATTTGGATTATACAGGTTCTATTCTTTCCAGTGAAGACGACAATGGTAGAACACTCCCTACTGTGTGTCCAGATTTGATATCTTCTGTTGAATCAGACATCGGTGGAGCAGTAACTATTATGCAGTCAAAGTCCCAAAAAGTCTCTGCTCATTCATCGTCCTTAACTGGCGATGAGCTTATACATTGCGACTCTGAACCTAGGAAGAGAATTATTGTAGTAGGTGCAGGTCCTGCTGGATTAACTGCAGCACGGCACATGCAACGTCAAGGCTTTGATGTTACGATTCTCGAGGCTAGGAATAGAATAGGAGGTCGTGTGTTCACGGATCGCACATCTTGCACAGTTCCGGTAGATCTTGGCGCTAGTATCATTACAGGTGTTGAAGCAGATGTAGCTACTGAAAGAAGACCAGACCCTTCTTCATTAATTTGTGATCAGTTGGGACTGGAGTTGACTGTATTGAACAGTGATTGTCCCCTTTATGACACCATAACTGGTGAGAAAGTTTCTGCATGTCTGGATGAAGCCTTGGAAGCAGAATTTAATAGCCTACTTGATGACATGGTAGTGCTAGTTGCTGAGAAAGGGGAATATGCGATGAAAATGTCTCTTGAAGAAGGTCTAGAATATGCGCTCAATAGACGTCGCGTGGCTGGTACTGAAAGGAATCAACTGGACAGTGAATCGAATAAAGTATTGGATACTCTTATGGACTCTGGAAAGTTTGGTTTTGGTGTTGATGATGAAGTTATTGAGGCTCAGGGTTCTAAATCAGAGATTTTGAGCCCTCTTGAGAGGAGGGTCATGGATTGGCATTTTGCCAACTTAGAGTACGGTTGTGCTGCTTTGCTTAAAGAAGTATCACTTCCTTATTGGAACCAGGATGATGATTACGGAGGGTTTGGTGGAGCTCATTGTATGATTAAAGGGGGTTACAGCAGTGTTGTCGAATCTCTAGGAGAAGGACTTGGCATCCACTTGAACCACGTCGTCACAAGTATTTCATATTGCACGAAGGATAGCAGGACTAGTCATGAACTCAGTAGCAAGGTTAAAATTTCAACATCAAATGGCAAGGAGTTTCACGGAGATGCTGTCCTAGTCACGGTGCCGCTTGGCTGTCTGAAAGCGGAAACCATCAAATTTTCACCACCATTGCCCCAATGGAAATATCTATCCATCAAGCGGCTTGGTTTTGGTGTTCTAAATAAAGTTGTGTTGGAGTTTCCTGAAGTATTTTGGGATGACTCCATTGATTATTTTGGTGCCACTGCTGAGGATACAGATCACAGGGGATGGTGCTTTATGTTCTGGAATGTCAAGAAGACAGTTGGAGCACCTGTTCTTATAGCATTAGTTGTCGGTAAGGCTGCCATAGATGGTCAAAATATGAGCCCTTCTGACCATGTTACACATGCCTTGGTTGTTCTCCGCAAAATTTTTGGGGAAGAACGAGTTCTTGATCCTATTGCATCTGTAGTGACCGATTGGGGAAGGGATCCTTACAGCTATGGTGCTTACTCCTATGTTGCAGTGGGTTCCTCAGGAGAAGACTATGACATTTTGGGCAGGCCAGTGGAGAACTGTTTATTCTTTGCTGGTGAAGCAACCTGCAAGGAGCATCCTGACACTGTAGGTGGTGCAATGATGAGTGGGCTTCGAGAGGCTATACGTATTATTGATATATTGAGTACAGGAACTGATTATACTGCAGAAGTAGAGTTCATGGAGGCTGCAAGGAGACGTTCTGCCAGTGAAAGGAGTGAAATAAGGGATATTATCACGAGACTTGATGCAGTGGAACTATCAAGTGTTCCGTGCAAGCATTCTTTGGAAGGGACCCTGATTTTGACCAGGGGTAGTCTGCTACGGGATATGTTTTTCACTGCAAATACTACTGCTGGACGATTGCATCTGGCTAAAGAGCTGTTAAACCTTCCTGTTGGATTTCTCAAGACTTTTGTTGGGACTAAAGAAGGACTAAGCATGCTCAACTCATGGATTCTGGTATGTGCTCTCTCGTGATGGTCTGTATCTGCGCCAGTGTCCAATTCGTGTTGTGAATGTTGTTTGAATAACTATTTTTATTTGGTTGTCGGAATTTTATTGTTCGTGACAGGATTCAATGGGGAAAGATGGAACTCAGCTCTTGCGTCACTGTGTCCGTCTACTTGTACTTGTCTCAACTGATTTACTTGCAGTCCGCTTATCAGGTATTATCCCCATGACATTAGTCTTGTTTTGATTGCTGCAGTCACTGCAGGTGTTAAATGTGGGTTTATGTAAGGATCAGTTTGTCTGTTGAAAGACATTCTAATGCTGTTAGCGTGGACTTTGGAAGTAGTTTCTTTCAGATGCTTGTATGTTATTATCTTCTGGTTAATCCTTTTGTTTTTCTGTGTGCTTTCATAATCAAGATTGTTTTCATCCTGAAAGACTGATTGTTGGCTTTTATTAGCATTAATGGTCAATGAACTTTCCATCGAGCATTTTTTGCTAGTTCTTGATTTTAGTAATCTACAGTTTTAGGGCTTCACTGGGTTTTGATAACATATCATTCCTCAATCAATAGTGATAGTTTTTGTTGGCAGGGTGTCACTTGTTGAACTTCATTTTTCCTATGTAGGTATCGGAAAAACTGTTAAAGAAAAAGTCTGTGTACATACCAGCCGTGATATACGCGCCATAGCAAGCCAGCTAGTAAGTGTGTGGGTCGAGATTTTCCGTAAGGAGAAGGCATCTAATGGCAGACTGAGATTACTGAGGCAACCAAATACTCTGGACTCATCAAAAAGCAAGTCTTCTGTAGTATCAGGAAAGCCTCCTCTGTTCGTACCTAATGCTGCAACAGAGAGCAAGGGAAGTCCTAAAGTTTCTGCATCTGCTGGCCACGAGTATCCTTCAAGTGCAAGCGCTAAGAAAGTGAGCAATAGACCTGTGAAAGCGGAATCAAGATTTGACTCAAAATCAGAGGTTAAATCGTCAGCTTCTCATTGTTCAGTAGGAAGGCAAAATGCCATGGAGAAGGAAAATGGAGATATTCCCATGACTGAAGAGGAAAAGGCTGCCTTTGCTGCTGCCGAAGCTGCCCGTGAAGCAGCCCTTGCGGCTGCTGAGGTTTGTTTCATTTCTTTCCCCTTGTATATATCATACTTCCAGCTTTTTTGTACTTAATATACACAATCTGGTTTTAATTTGTTTTATGAGGTTCTCTTGAAAGAACATCCTCGTTTCTTTTCTATTAATTTTCTTATATTTCGGTATGTGTGCTTTGGGAGTAGGTCTTTTTTTTTGGTAGGGGTGGGGTGGGGGGAGAGATTGGCACAGCATATAACTCCATGATCTTATATAAGTAACATACCTGCAGTGGCTTTGACATTAACCAGTCAGGCACAAACTTAGTGTGTATTTATTTGGTCATTGCTTTAAGGTCACTATATTTCCTCTCACCCCTTTTCCAATTGGTGACTTGTACCTTCTGACATTCTTTGTGGATATATTAGAGTCGCATTGGGTCTTTGACATAGCTTTCAGCTCAAAACATTTGCACACATCATACATATTTAGTTTGAGATGCAGACCCATTCTGGTGCCACACTGCACTAAATTTCTGTTCCAACATTTTGCTCCCATGAGCAGGCATGGAGCAGTGAGCCAATTGGGGAAGTCTGTTCAATTGTTTGTATGTTGGCCTGACGTTGCAATTAGTCAAATTTGTTGTTTTAAGAATTGTTTTTGAGAAATTTTTTCTTCTGGAGTATGCTTGCTTTGGACCTTTATGGTATTGAAGACTATGAAAACCTCTATTTTGTTGTGACCTGCCAGGGCCTGTCTAGTTCTTAGGCTATTGACTTTGGCATCTTTTACCATTCTTCATCTTGTCTCAATATCCTAACAAATACCAATAACTTGAGTTGTAACGAATGCAGAAAAATGTTTCATGATTGCTTGTACGAAGAATAAAACCAACTTTAATTACGCACAAGTAAATTGTTCAACATCACATAATGTAGTTTCCCCTTTTTCTCCCTCTTTTAACTGGCTTTAGTTTTGAGGGTGGATTGAGGTGTAAGTAGATTATTAAAAATATTGTTTCCTTTACGCCTCTTACCATTTTCCCTTTGCCCTCTACATTTTAGGCGTATGCTTCTTCTGGTGCCATGTATAACACCTCGCTGCAGCTTCCTAAGATACTCTCATTTCACAAATTTGCTAGACGGGAACAATATTCACACATGGATGAGTCTGATTGCAGAAAGAATTGGTCTGGAGGTGCAACAGGAAGGCAAGATTGCTTATCTGAAATAGATTCTAGGAATTGCAGGGTAAGGGATTGGTCGGTTGACTTCTCTGCTGCTGGTGTCAACCTTGATAGCTCTAAAATATCTGTTGATAATCGTTCCCAGCGGAGCCAGTCAAATGAGATTGCAAATCATTTAAACTATAAAGAGCACTCTGGGGAAAGTGTAGCTGCAGACAGCAGTATATTCACAAAAGCATGGGTTGATAGTGCTGGTAGTGTAGGGATAAAGGATTACAATGCTATTGAGAGATGGCAATGTCAAGCAGCTGCTGCAAGTTCTGGTTTCTCTCATGGGACAATGCACATTACAGATGAGGAGGATTCAAACATGAGTTCAAAATTACATTTGTCGAAACATGATGCACCAGCCAATGAGAGCTCTGCTTCTCACATCACAGTGAACAAAGAAAAGAAAGACAATGAACCTAGGGGGACAGAACGCATTAAACAGGCTGTTGTGGATTATGTAGCATCACTGCTCATGCCTCTTTATAAAGCAAGAAAAATTGACAAGGAAGGTTACAAGTCAATAATGAAGAAAACTGCCACAAAGGTTAATCTCCTTTCTGTAATTCATCAACTTTATTCATTCTCCAACGACGCCTTTTCCTGATCTTATTCGTTTCTTTGATTTTAGGTAATGGAACAAACTACTGACGCCGAGAAAGCTATGGCTGTTTTTGAGTTTCTTGATTCCAAACGTAAAAACAAGGTGGGAACACAGTTTCCATTGGTTAGTTATATTAGTGCCTGTTTTGTCAGTTTTTTGTTGCAAATGGTTTCAGCAGGCATAAACTTTCTTTAGGACGTCAATTTGTTGCAAAGGGTCAGTCAAGCGTAGGCTAGTATACTGCAATCATGATGGTTTGATTGTCCACCACTAATAAAATTTCGAGTAGTCAGAAATTCTGTAATCTGTCTGCTATATATACTTAGTGATGGCAACGGGACAGGTTCAAAGGCCCCGCCCCGCCCTGCCTTTGACGGGGCGGGGCGGATTCTTGTCCCGTTTAATGCCCCATTTAGTTTTTTTTTTTTTTTTCTTAATCAAAAATTTCCAATTAAATACAAATTCAAAATTTTATAATCCAAAGCAAACAATACTTAAAATAACTGCATCAATATTCAAACCAAACAATGAAAACTAACAATGTCCAAAATTAAACAAACAATGTTCAATTTTTATTTTTATTTTTTAACTAGGCGGGGTGGGGCACCCTCGGCCCGCCCCGGCCCGCCAACTCGTCGGGGCGGGGTTTTTTCGCCCCATTCGGGGCGGAGCGGGGCGGGTTTTTTTGCCATCTCTATATACACTATTGAAATATTTCCTGAAGAAAGCATCAAACATTTCAGGATCCTTTTTTTCCTTCTCATTTTTATCATTAACCCCACTGTTTATCAACTATATGGCATCTGGTTGCATGCATGAGTATGAATATTGGATGTGGGATCATGTCCAAATGTCAGATTCGTTAAATCTCCAAATCCAAGGATTTGGTGGATCTGGCAAAATAATTGTATAATGGTTTCTACATTTTTTTAATATGTTTAAAATGGTTTCAGTAAGAACTTATTATAGTCATGCAGCAATATAATGGGCTTAATTTAATATGAATGTGTTGGACGCCATATATTTATGACATCACTTGCTAAATTTTTCTTTAAAGCTAACCCAGCCTTGGTTGTCTTTCATAATGCATGGTACTTTCCTAGTTCATACTTGGGATTTGTTTGTCACCACCTCCTTTTTCTTCACATACATGATTAAGAAACATGGGATTCTTTTTAGGCTCTCTTGGAAAACTTAAATTCACACTCCATTTTCATATGGGCAGATTCGAGCCTTCGTGGACATGTTGATTGAAAGACACATGGCAACAAAGCCAGGCATAAAATAGTGATGGTATCATCCTCCCCTTACTGGTCCTGGAAGGCTGCTGAATTTGTGGCCCAGGCAGTCACTTCTGGTGTTGTACAGCTGAGGGCAATCTTGGAATTTTTCCCATTAAAATTTTTCCTTCAAGCTATCACGAGGAGTTGGTTGCTCCAAGAGTGCAGCCTGGATTGGAAGTGGAACCCATGAGCATCTGTAAATGAATCTGTGCCGTCCCGTATCAGTCTCCTCCAAACATTTAGGGGTATCTATGGTTTAATCGGAATATTTTTGAAGCTTGACAAGTTAAGACATTGCAAGGGTGGCTGCAAAGGTCTGCTTTCTTGAAGTTTTAAACATGGGGTGCTCCAATAGCCAGTGGTTCCTATTTGTTCGTTATAATTGAAAGCTGTATCTTTTAGGGTAGAAAGTGAAGGCCCCTACTCTTTTTTGTCAGGGATCATCGTAGAATAGAGAAATTACTTGTTTTCTGACTTCGATATGTGTACAGCTCAGAATTATTTCATGGCAACAAATATACATAATTCTCCCTGTAGTATTATTATCTGTTGTTTTTTTTTTTAACCTAGAGTGTTTATCTTCAAAGATGAACAGAAGAAACCTTTAAAACTCAGCAGCTTGTTTGATGAGGTGCATTTTATGGTTCAAAAAGTACAAAAGAAGAATTTCAATTTTTGTTTATTGTCCTGTCTAGTCCAGTCCAATAGCGCATATCAAACATGCCCCAAGTTTTTAGAAGTAATGCTACAGAGGGCTGCACTTTCGATTTTCTTTATTCTTCTTTGATCAGAAGTCCATGTGCATCTGGTCAACCTGGAAGTTGTGTACAATTAATAAGACTTGCCCATTTCAGTTAGCAAGGTCAATATCCATTTGGATGAAGGCAGTGTCTGTCACTCACCTATGTTTTGCAGATTGGATGCCCAAAGGTTATAGACTTGCAGTGTAATCAGACACCGGATTTGCAAAGGTAAAAGGTGATGCACTAAACGCTATGTAAAAAGCATGTGTCTCTTGTATAGCTCTTGCATAGTGTCTACCACATTCTAAGACCCGAGATATGATACGTGGTCATATACCATGTCTCCAAGCCTCTATCACTTGGAATATAGAATCTTGATTTGCTGTATGTTGCTGATTCTCCAATGTTTCAGATAAGTTAGTAATTGACTGCTGATGTATTTAAGAAGTTGGCACATACCATCTTCCTTCCAGTGGAATATGTCACAGGCTTCAGTTTTTAACCTTGCTGATTCAATAGTGGTACAAATTGGAAGTTTAGTATAGATGAAAAGGCAGTGAGGGTAATCTGCTCAAAGCCTTTTTTTAGCAGATTCTTACGGAATAAAAATTTAAACCAAATTTCTTGCATATGCAGTATAAGATATTGAACTTACAAGCAAGTTGATGATGCATTCCAATATAGACGAAAATAATGTATTTTTAGATTTTTTTTTTTTTTTTTTTTTATTTTTTGAAATTTTTGGGGTGGACTTTGCTGATCCAGGATAGAGTCATTTGAACACTTACGCTCAGTTTTCTATCATCTTATTGTTTGGCCAACACTTTTTGATTGTTGCCAGGTAAGCATAGCAATGGAGGCTCTTTGCATTGAGAAGTTGCATAGTAGCATGTACACCTTGTCATCATATTTCTGGTCATTATTGAGTAAGCATCTCTCTCTCTCTCTCTCAAGATGAAATTTGGCCAAGAATTTCAATGACCGAAATTTGTAAAAGTGGAACAAGCTTGTGATGGACTGAAGGGTGGTCTTCAATCCTGTTTGTGTCACGGTATTGTAAGATTGAGGTTCTGCCTGTCCATTGATTCTTCTTTCTTCTCAATTTTGGAATGTTCTGTTTATTTTCTTTGGATGTGATGTAATGTCTCGGGGAGTATGTATATGTAAAACAAATATACTTGATTCATTGTACATGACTTGGAGAAATTGCTCACCTTCAGATAAGCCCTTGTGTCCTTGAGGCATTATCAAAGCTTGATAATGAACCGTCACTTCTGGATGGATTGCATATCTTTATACCAACTCTTTGGCATTGTTACTAGTAAAATTTATCCGTACTTCGGTCACATGGCTCTTTCAAAGAAAATTTGCATTATTGGTCCCCCAACCTATTTCAATGAGTAGCATTTTTGTCCCCAAGATTTAAAAAGGGGCAAGTGAATCATAAGCCTTTCATCATAGTTGCACAACGTAACGATGAAAACCGAATGAATCTCCATTAAATTGTTATGTGACCCTTCCAATAACATGCCTCGTGAAATTTCTGCACACCAACCTAAGTTGTGAAAGAAAACCTAGCTTCAAAATGTTCAGACATGCAAGGGCCACATGACATTATCATGGAGATTTTGATTGTTTTCGTCGTTGGGACATATTGTGCTACTATAATGAACTATTAATGACCAACTTGTACGTTCTAAAGTTGTGGGGTCCAACTTGCTTCTCGGATAATTTACTGGGGATCAATGGTATAATATTCCCCACTTTGAGCAGAGTTATAGTTTACATCCTCTTATACTTCTCCATCATTTCCCTGTGATTTGACATGCATTTGCTGCTTCTGTAGTCTGTTCTTTGTTTTTCTTTTCTGTTTCCCTCTTATTTGGGAGGCACTGGATACTTCACGGATAAGTTATTAACTAGTAGCATTTTATGGCAAACTCTTTCTAATATGAAATGATAGCACGTGAGGGTATCAGAAAATGTTAATGTGGATGTTTGAACTCCCCCACAATGTGCTTTCTGTCAGCTGTTGTTGGTTATGGAGTTCACCTTTACTGAATAATTGTGGGTCTTATTCCTCTTTCCGCAGTCAGCATGTTTGGCTAATTTTAAAAGGAAGTCAAAGCTTACTAAGGATATGTCACTTCTGTACTTGTACGTAAAAAAAGTATGTTATTTTGACGGTAAGGTAAGGGTCACTTTCAAATGAAGTTATTCATTTTCAGTTTGACGTACAACTTATTTTCTTACTAGTAACTCATAAGTAATATTTTAAGCCTAGCCGAGCATGCACTATTAGATTTTACTTGTATAAACTGGCTTCGTGTGCTCATAATTGTCCTCGATGCGAAATGTAATCATATGACACTTTCCCTTTGACTATTGCTGATAATCTCTCGCTTGGTGCCCGTTACCATTACCTTTTCTTTATGATGGATTACTGAATATTGACGCATGATTTTGTTGTCTATTGAATTACTGCCAGGAAATATGACTGTCCGTCAAGGCAAAGGATACATATAGCTTGATTTTGTTTGTTCCACGAACTATTCGTATTTTGGGGGTAAACAAGGAGTTGGTGAAATTCTTGTGTTCTTTATCCTGCATCAATAATTTGTGAATTACCTCGCTTGTTCCCAGTGACCCCAGTTTCCATTACACTTGATTATTTCTTTAACTAGATAGACTGTCAAAACGACAGACTACTTTAGAGTTCTTTAGCATCAAATTCTCTTAATCATGTGATGGTTTGGAAGATGACATGTTTGGTAGGAAGTTTTAACATGATCAGTGGTAGTAATGCGATTTAGCTCCACTGGGGTTATACTATCAATCTATGTGGTATTAGATGATAGACTAAATGAAATGTGGAATTGAATGATCCATTTAGTTCCATTAACATTTAATGTCGCATTAGCGCTACATAGGCTGGGCTTATAAACCTAGTAGAGGTTAAGTAGCATTATTCTTTTTTATTGTGTGGTCAAAAAAGAAATTGTAATTTTTTTTTTTTTGGTAACAACGCTAACATTAGATTGAGACTTGAGATACGAGAAGAGAGGTGGTCTGTTGGATCAATATTTGTAGCTGCTATCGGCTTCAACGTGTTGAGCAGTGGTCGATGTTAGATTTTGATGGAATTGACAAACTTCAGATATTGGGAGGAAATGAAAAATTAATTGGTGATTTGTGGTTTGGGCATTCTAGTGAAAAGTCGCATTGTATTCAAGAGAGGGGATGGATTTCGTAATTTTGTAAGGTCAACGAACTTAGCAGGACCACAGTTGCGTCCTCAACTATTATGATTCATTTCCTGCATTTGTTCGATAAATATGCGTGCATGGTTTGTTCACTTTCTCCATCCATTTCTATTGAAATTGTCAGAAAGGAATTGGTCTTCTTAATCTTGTGTTTGATCTCTTACACCAATATGTATCAATCAAAATGAATTGAAGGTTTTCAATTTTGTATGGCCTAAAGACACGTATAATAACATGTTTGGTGTGCAAAATTAGATCATATTGAACAAGCATTATATAGTAATTTTCTTATTTATAGCATGTTTGGCAAAGCTTTTATTAGATTATAAGTCGTGAATTTCACGACGTGTGGATAATTCATAATAGGAAAGTTACGAGTTTTTTTTGGAACGTGTAACTAAAAGTAATTATGAACTTTGCCAAACATGTACTTAATAGTGTCGAATATGGTGGGAAACATGCCATAAGTAGCTTGGTTATGCCATCGTGGCCGAAACAATAGAACCTTTTGACATTTTGACAAGCCTATTGAAGTGGTAACATTAAGCTTATTCTCTCTGATTTTTTTGGCATGCTAATTGACACTACAGAAATATTATGGAATGGCAGTAACTAAAGTTTCATTTTTATTTTATTTTAATTTTTTTTGTATGTTCTATGGTCTCAATTCTCTCAAAATATGCTGCCAATATTTATAGTATCCAAAATATGGTTGCGGGCAGTATTCAAACCACTCTGTGCATGTTTAGTATGTGATATTTGATAAAATCTTACAGTAAGATTATAGTTTCTTTTAATTCTCTATTTATTAGTATTATTTGTCTTGGTAAAAATTGGTGCATAAATTCTATGAATTATGCTAAGTCTACATTCTATGAGTTACATCTTTAGAGGCGGATTCAAGCTTTTTATATTGTAGAGTCAAAAATAATGTAAAACAAGATGTACATGTAGCATGATTGAATTTCTATTGGACTCTAGAATGTGCATGCAACTATAATGACCACGTCTTGTAATGAGAGCATTACAAATTACTAAGATTAGCAAATATTTTTTGAACTCTCTTTAAAATGAAAATCAAACTGGAAATCAATGTAGAAATTATTTAAAATAAGTAGGGATATTAATTGAATTAATTCTTCCACTGAGGGATTCTTGTCTATAGATGTTGACAAGGTGTGTGTCGAAAGAGACACCACTATTGGATTAAGACGTGTCAAAAGGTATAATTGGCGCTTATTGATCAAAAGACGTGATTTTTAATTCGACAAAACACATTTTCAGTCCATGTGTTTTAGAATAATTTATCATGTGCTCCATTTGGGATAAACATCAAAAATAGAGTGTGATTTTTTATTTTTTTGGGTTAATCCGCAGGATCGTGACTAAACAATATAACAAGGTAATTGGTATGAAAACTACAAATGAAAACAAAGGGCAATCAAAAAATAAAGAAGAAGAAAAAGAACAATTTGAGGTAAGTGATTTTCACTCTTTCGTTAATACAAAATTGTCTCCCAACGGTGCTCACGGTTCATGGCAATTGTCTCCCAAGATACAACAAATTCAATTTGTGGTAGAAACACTTCAAACCACAAGTTACACTGAACTTTCGACGGAGTTTCTCTCTACAAAGATGAAAACAATTTTGAATGAATTTGAAAGTGATTTGCAAGAGTTTTTTATGCAATGCTCAATGCAAATATGGTAGAAGATGCTTAATAGACATCCAATGGGTCCTATATACAGAGAATGGGGGGTTGTGAATGAAATATAACGCTTCAAACTCAACAACTCTTGCTAAAGGTCGCATCATTCACTGTCACTAGCGTGTCGCTATCACCTCGCTCGAGCAATAAAAATAGTGACTTTATCGCTAGCCGGTTGCTTGAGCGATAGTCCAGCGTCAGACGAGCGACACTTAAAACAAGTTGTTCTATTTACATTTGTAATTTGACCATCAGATCAAGTCCAAATATTTGGTCGAAATGACACGATTCACTTTTCCAATTTTTTATTTTTTTTATTTTGACACTTAATCGAATTTTCAATTTTCTAAATTAATTTTGAACATTCCCCCACATGAATGAAAATTCGAATATGCTCACGCTATGCAAAAATATGATACATTGTAGAGAAAGAGAGAGAGCACAAAAATACTGTATCGAGTAAGATAACTTCGGGCCTTGAACATTCCTTAATGAAATATTATCGAATTTACTTGGCTAATTGGTGAACATGATATTTTGAACCATTCAGCCATTGGTGTAAACAAAGACAATAATACTCACACAGATATTTTCCCTAATCTGTTCATAGTTCTCATGACTTGGTTAATTTTGGCCATGAACCACCCTTGGGTTTCATAAGTGTTTAGAGGACTGTAGCCTCAAACAATTCTCATTGAAGCGGCCCCACTTCATAGGTGACTTCCTATTAAGAGTATTCTGTCATACTTCACTTGACTTAATCAAGATATATGAATCATTAAAATAGTATCTTAACCTTCAATCATTCTGCAAAAAACACTTTAATATCATAGGAATAAGTTAGGAAATAATTTCCTAAGTGCTTCTTTCAATCCTCATAACTTAGTTGTCCATTTGAACTAAGATATTGAGATCTCCAGTCAACAAGGTAGAGTTACCATTATAAAGACCTTTAAGTAGTAGGTTTTAATCTCATTCCTTTCAATATGCAACGTACTTGATCTCTAGGCAAACATTTGTAAGTGGAACCGCGATGTTCTCCTTTGATTTTGTTAGGTTTATATATTGTATTGGTGATTATGTGAACAAAAGGACCAACTTGAAAGATTATAAAAGTTTAGGGACTAAATTGTAAAGTTTCACAGTTGGTATGTTAGCTTAGGGTTTGGGGTTTCATGTTTGGAACAAGAAGGATTTACGTCGATTTTTCGCTAGCTGCTCGCCGGAGTCATGCTTGAGTGGATGAAGCAAGAACATCCTAGCTCGACCTTCGCCCCACTGTTGCTTGAGCGACAAACCCTTCGCTCGAACGAAACATCCTCCTCACTCGAGCGACGTATTATTCAGCCAGTAATTTCGATTTTTGAGACTTTTACTTAGCACATTCTACCTAAACTGTCCAACTTATAAATAGAGAAGCCGCATATTCTACGAACAAGAGATTGAACATACTATTTTCTAGAGATAATTCATTCTACACACAATCAAAAGTTCAATCCTTCAATCATATATGCGCTCATCATATTGGAAACATCAAATCCATCAAATCAAACACCGATTTTATTCTTTGCTTAGGTCTGTCAGAAAGATTGTGTCGTCAACTTTACTGCATTGAAGATCAAGTAAGAATTTGAAGAATGAGGAGTTCTTGGAAAGATCCATAGGTTAAGGTATACTTTAAGTACCTAAGACCCTTGTTAAAGCTTTCCAATGATCATGTCTTGGATTACTTTTGAATCTATTAAGTTTATTCACATCATATGATATATCTGGTCGAGTGCAGTTCTTAATATACATTAGACTGTCTATAACCTGTGAATACTTTAGTTGTGACACACATTCACCTGTATTTTCGACTAAGTGTAAACTTGGGTCAATAAGAATTTTCGCTGGACAGTCCTCAAGTATGTTATACTTTTTCAGTACACTCTCAATGTATTGGTGATCTAGAGATCTTAATCCCTAGCATCACATTAGCAATACTCATATCTTTCATATGAAAATGCTTCGTTAGCATTTTCTTGATTTTTAGTAACACTTCGTGACTATTGCCCATTAATAATATGTTGTCTACATATAGACACACAATCACATAGGCATTTGATGTATGTTTTATATGTACAAACTTATCACACTCGTTTATCTTAAATCTGTTTGACAACATCATTTTGTTAAACTTTTTGTGCAATTGTTTAGGAGCTTGTTTCAATCCATACGATGACTTAACAAGTTTACAACCTTTGCATTAGTGATTAGGAGAGACGAACCCTTCGGTTTATTCCATATATATCTCATCTTCTAAATCACTATTCAAGAATGCCGTTTTCACATTCATTTGATGAATCTCAAGGCTGTGTTGTGCTTCAATCACAATTAACAACCGTATCGAAGTGATTCTAGTTACGGGTGAGTATGTATCAAAGAAGTCAAGTCCCTCTTTTTACCTACATCCTTTGGCAACCAATATAGCCTTATATTTATCAATGGATCCATCTGGTTTAAATTTCTTTTTAAAAATTCATTTACACCCTAAAGGCTTATTTCCAATAGGTAAATCAACCAACTCCTAAGTATGGTTTTGCATTATTGAATATATCTCACTATTGATAGTTTCTTTCCAATGCGGTGCTACCGGTGTAGACATAGCTTCATTGAAAATCTTTGGATCATTTTCTACCATATATGTTAGAAAATATGGGCCAAACAAAGTTGATATTCTTGTAATTTTATTATGCCTTGGTTCTTCCTCATTTGAAATACCATTTATAGTATCATAAGTTCTTTTATTTGAACTTACATTTTCCTTGTTTTTACACGGAAAAACATTCTCAAAAAATGATGCATTTTTCGATTCAATTATGATTCCCTCATGTATATCTTGAATTTCAGATTCGTGTACAAAGAATCGATATGCATTACTATTATTGGCGTATCCAATAAATATGCAATTAATCATTTTGGGACCAATCTTTACTTGCTTAGGCTTAGGGATTTAAACCTTAGCCAAACACCCCCACAATTTCAAGTGTTGGTAGGAAGGATGATGACTTTTTCATAATTCAGATAGAGCTTCATCCATTTTCTTGAGAGATATTTTATTAAGAATACTATTTGTCGTTAAAATAGCTTCCCCTACAAGTTCTGAGTTAGACCCAAACTTATCAACATGATGTTCATATCTCTTTAAGAGTTCGATTTTTGTGTTCAACAACACTATTCGATTGAGGAGAGTACGATGTCGTTGTTTGATGAATAATTTCATGTTTGGAATAGAATTCTTCAAATGGTGCCCGATATTCACCTCCTCTATCACTACGAATATTCTTTATTTGTTTACCAAGTTGTGTTTCAATTTTTGCCTTATAACATTTAAAGGCATCCAACGGCCTTGTCTTTACTTCTTAAAAGAAAGACATAATAATACTTTGTACAATTATCAATGAAAGTAACAAAGTATTTTTTACCACCTTTAGTTTGAACATATTTTAAATCACAAACGTTACTATGTATTAGATCTAAAGGTGTAGTATTCATTTGAATCGAGAGGAACGATGTTTTACCCAATTTTGCTTCAACACAAACTTCGCATTTATGATTAGAATCGATCTTAAGGGTCGGAATTAAATTTATATTCATAAGTTTGCGTAAAGATTTGTAATCCACATGTCCTAATCAACTATGTCACTTAATACAACTGTAAGAACGTTCATTTTGATCATTCCATCACACGTGTATCCTTTTCCTGCATACATCTCATTCTTAGTGAGTACAAATTTATTGAGTACAAATACAAGTTTAGAACCATTTTTACTAAGTAGAGACCCAGACACTAGATTCTTCCATATGTCCGACACATGTAGGACGTTGTTGATGACGAGTTCTTTGTCGGATGTCATCTTCAAAGTAACTTTTCATTGTCCTTCAACTTTGGAACTTGCAGAGTTTCCCATGAAGAGTTGCTCTCCATCCAATTTTTGATAGTTGGAGAATATCACCTTATCTGCACACACATGACGGGTAGCACCAGTGTCAACCCACAATTCCCTTGAGTTTTCAACGTGATTGCACTCGGAAACAACTGCAGATAAATTCATCTCTTGTATCCCTTGAGAAAGGGTGTCTCTTTCAACCATGTTAGCTAGTGCATTCTTCTTTGGTTTTCAAATTCGCTTGAGCAACGTTCAGCATTTCCACAGTTGTAGTAGTTCCCTTTGAACGTTTTGGCCTTCTTGGAGCTATCTCTTCACGGTGCATCACTGGAGAACTTTCACTTCTTGTTGATAGTATTTGAGTTGGTTTCAAAAAAGTTTGCTCCAAGTTGGACAATAGGTCTTCTATCGATTTTCCTATTGTCTTCTTCGATCCTCGAGCGGATAATCAATTCTTCAAAGTTCATTTCCTTGCGTTTGTACTTGAGGTAGTTTTTGAAGTCTCTCTACATATGATGGAGTTTTTAGATGATGGCGGCAACTTGGAAAGACTCGCTCAATTCCATCTTCTCAACATGGATGTCATGTAACACAACTTGAAGTTCTTGCACTAACTAATCACCGTTTTGGAATCGACGATCTTGTAGTCCAAAAGTTTGCATACTATGAACTTCTTAGTTCTAGGCAATGTTCTAAAAGGCACACCTATGCGGCCGCCTAGGCGCGCCTTGGCGTGATGCGAGGCCAAAACGTCAAGCCAAGTGGCTTGGCATCTTATTTAACGGTCAACGACAATTGTGACCACTAATGCGCACCTAGGCCAAATTAGCATGCTTAGCATTATTTTTTTTAATTTTTATTTACAATTCTTTGAAGTTAAAAATTGTTAAATGTTAATTTCTTCAGTTTGGCCTAGTTTAAAACAACCACTTGAAGTCTTGAACCCAAAAATTTCTCTCATCCAATCTGCAACATCATGTGATAAATATTGAGTTGCAAAGATATGTCCAAAAGGAAGGTTCATTTGGAAGGAAGCTTGCAATAAGTGCATGTGAGAGCAATGATGGAAATTACAATCCGGACATGTTAACATATTACTCTTCTCTCGCATCAATAATTTTTTATATTTTATATATGTAATATGATTATGTATCTTTCATTAAATGTACCTTTCTTTTTCTTTTTTTTTTTTTTTGGTAGATACACACAAAGAAACGGAATATACTTGACACTACCAGGATGAACAATCTTGTCCATGTCCAATTTAATGCAAGGTTGGCAAACAAGAAAAGGAGGAAGGGAAAAATAGAGACTCTATTAGCAAGTGATGCAATTAATGCACATTTTTAGATTGTAGGGGGTTGTGATAATGAGGTGTATGATGTGGTGGAAAATGATATCTTAAAACCTTCAAGAAGTACTAGAAATGCTCAGAATGAAATAGGGATTCCAACGAAAAGAACTTTGTATCAGAAGATATGGAGGGCGAATAGGATGTTATTGAATTGGAGTCCGATAAAGAGTTAGATAAGATTTAAGTTCCTATACTATTTACTTACTATTTTGTATTTAAATTTGAAACTTATATTTGTGTTAGAAATTTTGAAAAAAATGTATAAAGTTCCTATAAATCTGTTTTAAGCCCCTGTTTGGTACACATTAAATTTTTCATTATCATTCTTTTATTCATTTTCAACCACACATTTTTCAATAAAATAATATTTTCCATCACATCAATAACTTTTCCTTCTTTTTCAACCACACGTTTTTCATCAATCTACTATTCAGAATACATTTTTCCAAAATAATGTGGCTCAAACACACCCTAAATGTTTAGTAAATATTATTTTTAATTGATTAAAAATTAAAATAATATTAAAATAAAAAAACACATTTTTACGCTTTTTTACGTATGCCTCGTCTAGCTAATAGTTTAGCCTCCACGCGTTACGCATTTTATAACACTGGTTCTAGCATCATCGGTCTTGTATTTCTTTTCCAAAGAATCACAGTGTTCCTTGGCCGAGTTCTTCGAACTATACACTCTATATGGTGTGTTGTCCAATCCGTTTAGGATATAACTTTTGCACAGAAAGTCAGAGTGCTTCCATGCATCCAAAGCAATCATCGATTCATGATTACTGTCTCTTTCTTGTACCGTTGGTGCAGTCTCCTTCAGAAACTTGGCCAAGTTTAGAATTGTAAGATAGAACAACATTTTTTTTGCCATCTCTTGAAGTCCACGCCTCCAAACTTTTTCGATTTTTCCCTATGCGGGATTACAATATTTTGAAGTGGCATAGCTAATGGCGAAATCATATTGGTAAAACCATTTTGACTTGAAGTAGCCTCAATGGTGGCAATTTCTATTACACAAACAGAAGTTCAACACAAATAAATCAAAAGAAGAGAATATCACACGAATGTATATTCCAAAAGATGAAGAGAAAATATTAACAGACACACAATTTTGCCTTAAGATTGATGACGACGCAGGCTAAATATAGGTGCGGGTGTGATAAGTGTTCTACACTCATGATATTTATGTCACTAAATGTGTTATTTCGTTATCCTTGAGAGAGTTTTAGGGCGTTTTAATGTGTGTTTTGATGTTGTGATATAGATTGATGAAATGGAAGGAAATAAGCAAAAGTTGGCAAAATTGGAGAAATGAGCTAAATTGTAAGAGATCCAAACTAAGGCACAAATACTTAAAAGTTGTGCCGAGCCTCATGATGAAGATTTGAGAGTGATCGGAGTCAATTGGATAAAGGAAGACGTCAAGGGGATCAAATTTAATCAAAATATGATCACAAACCAATTTCCAACCGAAAAGTTATGCTTTGGTGTTTTAGTCTCATATTAAGACCTATTGTTGGCATAGAAAGTGATCGAATTGGAGAATGATGTCTGAAGAAAAGTTGTAGCTCTTTGAATCAGCTTTCCACAGCATCTTGAATCACCTCAATCGGACATCAGATGAAAAAGATATGATACAAATACTGAAAGATGCGCAAAACAGAAAACTGAATTGCAAGGCTAGCGCTGCAGCGCCAGCAATGTGACTGCAAAGGTGGCGCCAGACCTTGGCGCCGCAGGGCCACTTCCCGGGTTAGAAAAAAAATGCGATTTTCAAGAGATTTTCGGCCCAGCCCTCATCCAATTCATCTTGCAAACTTAGGGAACTATAAATACACTTTTGGAAGACCTAAAAATGGGGTCTTTGACGGCTAGAAGAAGACATGAAGATTGAAGACACAACCGAGAAAGAAATCAAGGAAAAGAGGGAAGATTGATACCATTGAAAGAAGAATTCAAGCTACATTAAATAGTTTTTCTAAACTCTTTCTTCTTATCCATGTTATTCATATTTAATTTCATTATGTCTATTTTCTTCATTATGAACTAAACTTCTAGATCTAGGGTTTGATGTAATCAACTTGAGACATGCTTAATTTCTATATAAGTTAACTCTTTTGGATTTCTCCGTTAGTTTATTTATGTTGTTTGTGTTTAATGCATTCAATTAATTGACCATTAGTTGAATGAATTGTTGCATAAATTTCGGCACTTGAGAGAGAGAAATTTAGGCGTGATCAAGGAACAACATAACTTAAGTTTCATAGATTTCGAGAGAGATTACGAATCTTTGAGGCTTATTTGAATTAAGAACCATATGCATTAATATCTCTATACATTTAATTCAGAATAGAGGTATTTGATTTAATTTATAGAGATAAATCTTATTCGGCACTCGAGAGAGAGAATAGAATTATTTTGAGGTTCTTGCCTATAAACAAAGGGAAATCTAAACGAGTTAAAATTATATAGGTTGAAAAGCATTGTCGAGAGTATTATGAAATCATTCCTTAGAATTTTATAACCTGATAATTTCGTTGAATTTTGCATTTGTTCAACTATTAATTTTAGTTTGTCATTATTAGACAAAAATCACAACATCATTCCAATTGCTTGTCCAAATAAAGTGGAAACTACATAATTATAGTACTCAGTAGAAATCATATATCAATCCCTGTGGGTTCGACAATCTTCACTTCATCACTATATTGCAAAACTTGACACCGTACACTTGCGGCATTTTCACGTTGTATAAAACGCGTGATAGGGTGAAATGGTTGATATATATTGAACAAACAAAAAGTAAAGTTTAATCCACAGGAACGTGACTAAACAATATAACAAAGTGATTGGAAATGTAGTATGAAAACTAAAAATGAAAACAAAGGACATCCAAGATATAAAGAAGAAGAAGAAAAATAATCTGATGCAAATGATTTTCACTCTTTCCTTAAAATAAAATTGTCACACATCTGTGCTTACGGTTCACGGCACTTGTCTCCTAAGATACAACAGATTTAACTTATGGTAGAAGCACTTCAAACCACAAGTTACGACAGACTTTCAATGAAATTTCTCTCTATAAAGAAGAAGATGGTTTTGAATGAATTTGGAGGTGATTTGCAAGAGTTTTTATGCAATGCTCAATGCAAATATAGTATGAGATGCCTAATGGATGTCTAGGGGTCCTATATATAGAGGGCGTTAGGTTATGAATGAAGTGTCGCGCTCCAAACTCTGCAACTCTTGTCAAAAGTCGCATCATTTACTATCGCTAGCCCATTTACATCGCTTTGCTCAAGCGATAAAAACAGTGACTTCATCGCTAGCTTGTCGCTCAAGCGACAGTCTAGCGTCAGGCGAGCGACACACTTAGGCAAAATATCCGACAGTTTTCTCTATTTTCTATCCAACTTTGGATCGCAATTTTTTATTCATCCAAAATTGCTTTTAAAATTCCAAATATACCACGACGATCTACTCAACGAGTAGAATAAGTTGGTCTATTTACATTTGTAATTTGACCATCGAATAAAGTCCGAATATTTGGTCAAATTTGAGTCACTTTTTTTATTTTTTATTTTGACACTTAACCAAATTTTCAATCTTTTAAACCAATTTCTAGTGGACTCATATGAAGGGTATGTTTTTATTTTAGATCTAACCAATTTGATGAATTACTCCTAAAGGTTCACATCAAACTAAGAATATTTCAGCATGTTAATTCAATTTTAACATGTTTTAACATGTTGAGTTTGTGTTCGAAAAATTAAAAGTTATATATTTTTACAAGAGAGACAGGATAATTAACACAAATTTAAACGGCAATGTGATAAGAACAAGGCTTCTTGTACAGAAGTCTTGTTCACAGGGGCTTCACAGGCCCCTCGCAAAGGGGGGCCCCCACATGTATAAAAAAAAAATAGTGTGAGACCCCCATTTGTGAGTGAACAAGGCTTCTGTAATAAATCATAAATTTAGATAGTTTTTAATGTTGGAATTTATTTTATTATCATCGAGATTTAACCGTACTACAATAATTGAAATTTAAGGACCAGTTCATGTCCCTTGAATGTTACAGACCAACACAATAGATTGAAGAGAAAGCTTTTATAAACGATTTATATAAATAAATCGAAATGATCGAGATATAAAGCATTGATGTAAAAATCCACAGACCCTTGTTTCTATTATGTAATATCTTCTATTTTTTTTCATTTTGGAGGAAAACCTTGCTATAGGGCCCAAACATTGGGTGTAACTTTTCTTTGGAATATATTATTATTTTATTTTCTCAATGGAGCTCACTGAAATGACGAAGGTACATTTATCTTTAAATAAAATAAAAAGAAAAAAAATGAAGAATTAATTGTAATCATAATTCCAAAATTTTCAAAAAGTTGCAAATAAATAATTAAAAAACTAAAATTTAAAAAAAAAAAAAAAAAAAAAAATCTCTCTCACTCCCACCTACCCAATCTTCCTCTTACCCCCGAGCACCCCTACCGCCACCACATATATATTTGAGGCTCGTTTCACTTATTTTTTTAAAAAAAATCAAATTATGTTTGCAATTGATTTTTTATTTGTATTTTATTTAAAAATAAGGATATATTCATCATTTTATCAAAAAAATGAAACAAAATATTGTATTTCGCAAAATTTGGGCCGGAATTTTTCACTAAAATGAAACGACAGCTCACAGCAGGGCAAAGATCACAGGGATTTTGAGCCAATTATAAACGCTTTATAAACATAGCCAAACAACTCATCTGTCTCCCGGCATATGCTAAGGACTTCAATCAAAAAACTCCTCTCTCTCTCCGAAGTTCAACGCATTCCACCGATCCGAATTCGAAACAATGTCATCGACTTTCAGCGGCGATGAAACAGCACCGTTCTTCGGCTTTCTCGGTGCCGCTGCCGCTCTAGTCTTCTCCTGTACCTTTCAATATCCACCAATTCATTCAATTTCCAGATCTAAGTGTAAAATGTGAGCACTTATTTGATTCTTCCGCGTGTAGGTATGGGAGCGGCGTACGGTACGGCTAAGAGCGGCGTTGGAGTGGCGTCGATGGGTGTGATGCGACCGGAGCTAGTGATGAAGTCGATTGTGCCAGTAGTTATGGCTGGAGTGTTGGGGATTTATGGATTGATTATTGCTGTGATTATCAGTACTGGAATTAACCCTAAAGCAAAGTCTTACTACTTGTTTGATGGATATGCTCACCTTTCTTCTGGTCTCGCTTGTGGTCTTGCTGGCCTTTCTGCTGGTATGGCCATAGGTATTGTTGGCGATGCTGGTGTTAGGTAAATTCCTTTTGACTTCTCTCAACATCTGTTGTAGATAATTCGTATTAGATGTATCATGTAGTTTATAAATTGGACGTGGTAGATAAATTAGGTCGATTGTGCATGTCTACAGGAATTTATCCCCCTTTTCTTCTTGTACTTTTGGATCTAATCTATGATGTGCCCTCCAAGTTGACCCTTGCAATGTGTTTTTTGTTGTGACGTTTACTTGATTTGTGTGATTGTTTGGATTGAGCGTTTGAATTAGTGTAAATGTTGCTATCAAATATGCTGTTTGATTGCTAGTTCTCTTATCAAGCAGCAAATTGCTTCTTGTTTTGGTCCGTGGATGAACGATTTGTAATGCTTTTGGTGTTTGGTGGTTTGTTTTCATATATTTTGTTGTTCTATTTTTGTCTTTCACAGTTTTGCTGTATTTTAAGTTTGCATTATTATGTAACCAATAGGGTCTTTATTAGCTCAATTCTTTTTATTGTAAAGATTCAATCTTCATTTTGATGCTCCAACAAGCTCTCTATATTTAAATTATATAATGAAGAGTGAGTTTGACTCTCCAAAAGTAGAGAGCCAAACTCAAGCTTTAATTCTTTAAATCATACTTCTAATGCTCTCAAGAGAGTTGAGTAATAATTTCTTATGAAAAAAATAAATATAAAGAGAGTTCTTGGAATTATACAAAAACTTTCGCTCTTTATTTTCAAAATATCAAATAGTTGGAATTATACGAAAACTTTCTCTCTTTATGTTCAAAATTTCATCAAGATGCTCTTTATATTAAACATATGCTCTTTAAAATAAAGAGCGACTCCAAGAGCATCTTTATTTTTAAAGAGCTTGTTGTATATAATAAAGAGTATCTTTAAATTTAAAGAATAAAATCTTTTATACACACCAAAAAACTCTTTTTAGCTCTTTATTTCAATTTTCTAGCAATTATTTATTGTTTTTCCTCATTTTTTTGATTTATATATACTTTTTTAGATGTCAATAGCTAAATTATTGAATTATAATTTGAGAATTGGACCTTTGAATATTGCAATTTCGTAAATGCAAACATTATAAAATACAAATAAGAGTGAGTTGGCTCTCCGAAGGTAGAAAGCCAAATCTACTCTCTTTTTAAAAAAAGTTATTGAAGAATCTATTGGAGCCTAATTTCAAGAGTTGGCTCTTTAAAATAGAGAGCATTTTGCTTTTAAAGAGTTTCTTTTAGATGCTCGAAGAGGTTTTTATTAGTCATATCCTCTAATAAAGAGCCCATCTCATTTTAAATAGTCCTACAAACTTTGTATCTTTAAAACTTAAAATAAAGAGTGGTTTTGACTCTTCATTTAATCAATATTATTGGTAGCTTGTATTGTTCCCACTATACACTTTTGGCTCTACCCATGAATTATCCTTTAATACGTTTTTCACAATGAGATCCACATATTTAGTAACGGTATTTAATTAGGAAAGTTAAGTGGGTAGCTGACCCTTTGTCCGTTTTTGACAGAGTGAGAGCGTCATTTTTTTTGGTTTGAAATTGAAATAAGATTTTCTCCGCTTAATAGATAGCCATTTGCTACCAAAGGAGAATTACTTCTCATCTTAAATTCAGGTGATTGGATATGCACCAATAGAAACCATAAAGTTCATACACAATAGATGGATCGATTTGCTTAAGAGAGTCAAAACCACTCTATATATATAAATTTTATTGCTTTTACCTGTTATTTTACAACTTCATGTGCACTTCTTTGAAGGGAAACAAGTAAAGAAAAGGAAAACCAAAGAGTTGGGTCATAATTATTTAGGAGAATAAGCAAAATAAGGAATAGCTATATAGGGAGTGTCGTTGGACTTTCCATTCTCTATTTGGAATTTTCATAAATTTTTCGAAATGCTCATTATATGAAATGACGCAAAATCGGGAATGGGATACGCTTGGAAATCGTGGAATTAATTTGAAAATGTCAGAAAAGTTCAAATTCAGGTTGTAGACGGTAGAGTCTCGACCCGCAAATTATTGAACTAAGCAACTAAACAAAAACGAAGTTTAAATGACCTCTTGATTATAAAACCAACGAACCTCGATTTGCGAATGCCACAAATGATGTCTAATCATTTGATAAGTTCTAAGGGTTGAACGCCACAAATATAACAATATTTGATAAGTTCAGTACATGTTCAATAAAAAACAAGGAGAGAGAAATTCTCAATTCATTATGTCAAAAGTTTTAGTTCCTTTTACAATGAAGGAGATAACCCTATTTGTACTAAAACCTAATTAATGTAGTTAAAACGGAAAATAACTCTAAATATTACAAATGATATCAAAAGAATATATTTTAGTCAAACTAGGAAACTCCAAAAAATTGAAAATTTTCAGCCTCTTTTGTACAATGCGGCCGCATGGTGTATTTCCATTCGGTCGCATGGTTATACTATTTTTTGCCAACTTGTTCTCGACATGTTTTTGTGCGACTGCAAGTCCAAAAGTACCATGCGCCCGCATAGCCTTGTGTAAAATTTCGTGATGATTCCGAATTGTACTCATGGGCGAAAATTCGACACCCGAGCTGAGATTTATACCCATTTTAATCCACGCTGCTCGTTTTCTTTCCAAATATCTTCCAAACCTTAAATTCAACTCGTTTCGGCTCTCGAGCCCTTTACGAAACTTGAACCTTGGCTTGTCAACTTCACACATTTGAACTTCATTGCTTGAACCCTTGACTCGTATGACTCGACCAAGTGATTGTCTGCCCTGGATCATATCATGAAATATATGCTCTTTAAAATAAAGAACATTTTTAACCCCGAGGGGTTGCTCAATAGGTCAGGCATTGAGTTTGCTCTCTAATGATCACCAGTTCGAGTCTCATCAGGACCACTGAGGTGAGTACTTGGTCGTAAATTTCAGGGCCCCGTGGGATTAGTCAAGGTGTGCGCAAGATGGCCCGAATATCTACGGTTAGAAAAAAATAATAATAATAATAAATAAATAACATTTTTATTAACACAGAGCATCTAGAAATATATTTCAAAATAAAGAGTGGAACTTTTTATACAAGTCCAACAACGCTCTTTATATTTAATTTTGGTTTTGGTTTTTAGCATAAACAATTATGGCCCAACTTTGTTACTTAGCTTCCCCCTTTTCATTTCATCATTTTCTTTTTGATTTGAAAGAAGTGCATGGCAAATTGTGAAATAATAAATGAAAGTGCTAAAATTATTATATAGAGAGTTGATTTGGTTCTCTACGTTTGGAGAGTCAAATCTATTATTTATTTTAAATTTTACCTATCGACATTTTTATTGGCAAATAGGGGGTTTCCAAGTCCATGGCCAAGTACTTATTACTCCTTGGGTTGTAATTGCTATCTTATTAGGTTCAGTTTATAGTTTGTTGGACTCCTCAAAAGTGATGGGCTCTCTAAAATAAAAAGTATGTGGCTAATAAAGAAGCTATTGGAGATCCTCTAACCCAGTGAGTCTTTAGTATCTTATTTGAAGCGTCTGTTGAATACTTTTCTACTTGCTTTCATGTGTGAAGTTCAGGTTGCTCTCTCTCTCTCTCTTCCAAGATTTTCGGCATTTAGGGTGTGTTTGAGCCACATTATTTTGGAAGAATGAATTCTGGAAGAATAGATTGATGGAGAATGTGTGGTTGAAAAAGAAGGAAAAGTTATTAATGTGATGAAAAATATTATTTTATTGAAGAATGTATGGTTAAAAATGAGTAGAAGAATGTGAATGAATTTTAATGTGTACCAAACAAGGGCTTAAGCATCTCATAACGTCTATTTTGTGTGAGTAATCCTTTACTTCTGAAATTTAGTGAAGTGGGGCTTTCTATATTTTTCAATAGATATAGCAATGAGCGGAACAAAGTGATGAAAATTGATTCCTATAGCCGATCCCTAACTAATTGGGAAACTGTTTAGTTTGTCGTGTTTATGGTCTTTATGATTGAAATTGTGTGTGTTTTTGTGGTTCCATCTATCCAGAGTTTAATCGATCCACTATCTTCTTAAAAACGACTATCAATTTCATTCATTGTGGTTGCCTGTTCGTCTCTTTTGGTCAGGACACATCATAGTAGTTACTTTTTACCTTATTATTGTCTTTCGCAGAGCCAATGCACAACAGCCAAAGCTCTTTGTTGGGATGATTCTTATTCTTATCTTCGCTGAAGCGCTGGCTCTTTATGGCCTTATTGTTGGCATCATCCTCTCTTCTCGAGCTGGTCAGTCAAGGGCAGACTAGAAGACAACAACTGGCTTGAGAAGTATGGTTTATTCACATTAAATTATGTTTTCCCTGATTCAAAATGATAGTTTGGATGTGGCCGTGTTTTTTATTTCTTTTGAAACTTTATATGTGCTTGGCAATTGCTTAGCACGAGGAAGTGTGGGTTGTTGATATTGCACTGATGATAGATTGTAGATGAGGAGTTTGGTCTTCTCAGGAATAAAGTTCTCAAATAGTTCTGTAATGATATATTTTGAAAGGACAAATATTTTAGATTTCCTTGGTGTTATGTATGAATCTGTTGAATATATTTTTGATATCACTCTCCAAAATATTTGTGGTTTCCCATTAACTCTAAATAACAAGATTTGCTTAATATCTGGACAAATTGCATTGCCCATTCTAGATTTAAATCTCCGGTGTTGTGATTGAGGTCTTAGAGCATGTTTGGCGAAGTTTAAAAACAATTATGAATTACTTTTTTTTAAGTAAATTTTTGTTTATTTATATTTTGAAGTAAATAAATAACTTATTTTGAACAGCAAAAGGGATTAATATAATACTTGCATAGTTGGTTTCGACAGAATAGAGAATTATGAAATGCGTGGACTAAATTTTAAAAAGAAATTGAGAAATGGCTTGTCAACAATTAATTTTTTCACAAGTTAGTCATGATGTGCCAAGCGAACACACACACAGTCTATGTTATATACGTGGTGAAGCTGGTTTCACTTGACGGGTGGTTTTAAATTAAATTCAAATTTTATTTTCAATCAGATATTTTTATCCAAATTTACTAAAAAATAATTTTTTGGCTAAATCAAACGAAGGTAGAAATGTCTAGCACATCGGCTAGACAAAACAGGCTAGATTGCAAGCACGAACATAAGCGACGAAATAATTAATAATTTAATGCAATGTCATGTAAAGTTGGGATAACGAGAAATCGCAGAGTGGCCATTGATAAAAACACGAAATTGAAAGAATATTATCTATCATTCATTAATTCTAGTTTTAGGATTATCTAGTTTTGCAGTACTACTTACTAGGACTAATCATGCTATGCTGCCTAGGAGGGTGACAGTGTACTCATAAAAGGGGAGCACTTTTTTAGAATTTTTTTTTCACATGGATCCCACGCAGGTCCCATGCGCATGTGAGTGTCGGTCAATGAGAGTGTCAAACTCTTTCTGGCAAAGGAGCTTAATTGTACTTGGGACACTGTATGAACAAAAGTAGCTCAATATCGGGTCGGGTCCACCAGGGTCGAAAATCCAGTGGTTTAGATCCCTGAACAACGAGTCGATGTTTGTTACCACGGTTACATTTGATAGCAGAGAGGGGTTGGGTCTCCAACCCTTGTTATGATCTCGTGATGCAACTTCGCAAGGCTTCTTTTTCCAGAATTTTGATTTACTTGCTAGACATTTCTAAGCCATTGCTATTCGATCAGCTTGGGTTAATGAAATTTCCATTTTGAGTCATCTATCATATTGTGGACTTATGGTTAATGTTTGGGGAAATTCATATAGTCGACCCTGAATTTAGTCATTTCATATTTATTAGCTATCCGGTCTCGATAAGTTCGTCGATCGACAGTTGCAAAATCTTCACTTAATTAGTTTTTGCAAGCTATGAAGCGAAATTAATCTTTGAGTTGAAAACAATAGCATGTCTAATACATAACTTGAACTTGTACATAGAAACCGAGTCCTGGTTTATTGATTCCTACGAGAAATGGTGCGAGGCAAAATATCTGAACAAGTTTATGGACATTCCTTTGGAGGGTAAGTCTTTGTTAAATATGCCCTCAAGGTAATATTTTTCCATGTGAAATAAATATCGACTATCACTAACTAAAAGTGATTGCTTTTCCATTTTGACGTCAAATTTAATTGTTTTTCATAGCATCCTGAGCATGTTCAACACTTGATTTTGGTTGGGCCTGCCGGATTTCGTTCAGAATACTAAAACGTACCGATTGTATCAGATTTATAGTTTTTATGGCATCAGCGTTGCATGTTAACTATGCTAAGTGCTGACATTTATCTATGGATTTCAGGGGTCGATTTCCATATGTTTTGGCCTTGATTGAGCAAAGCATTCCTATCCTGAATGTTCCTGATGAACTAATTTGGACAGCATCTTCAACGGGATGTATCTTGCATGGAAGATTATTGAGATTGTGGAATGGGGAAGTAAGATTTGGACGCCATATATTTCCCGTCGTGCTTTGGCGTATATTACATGGTAAAGTCTCAAAACGGAAAATTTACTTTGTCAAAGGGGGTCTAGTTAGCCTCTAAATGCAGCCTATGTGGGGAGCAGGCCGAGACTTTAACCCACGTTTTCATGCAGTGCCCATTCACTCCGGTTACTAGGGACTTTATTTCCAGTGATTTTTGTGTTATACAATTGTTTGTTGTTCAAAATTTGGGCCCTTTTTAAGGTTGAAAAGTGAATGAATTAATGACGAATTAGACGATAATGTTGGATGAAGTTGAAAGGCAATGTTGGGTAATTTCTGTTTAAACATGAGTAAGCACATGTTAAATGGACGTGTGTAAGCACAACCTTGTTTGCAGAAAACATAAGTAATTTTGCTTTTACCATGCGTACGCATGGTTCAAAAATTTAGCTATTGAGCTGATTTTTTTATTTCAATTTCTAGTGCCCTTTGGTGGAAAGTTCCAAAGTTTTCCCGAGTGTTTAGAGCCTTTCCATGGTGAAATTTTAAAAATCTATAAATAGGCGATAGATTTCCAATTCCAAATATAACAAAACAAAATAAGATATCATCATTCATTTTTACACTTGATTTTTCCCCATTCTAATATATATTCAAACCTTCTTCAAATTTTCAACAAGTTCGACTAGAAAGATTCGTTTTTTCTTTTGTGCTTCTTTTTTGAAGGCTTGTCATCCTCTAAACTATTTGTCGGAAATCTTAAAAGCATACTAGATAAGGCAAATATTGTTTTTAGGACAACATATCACATATGTGTTCGAGCCTTATTCTTCATTTCTTGTTTCCATCTCCTTCTTCTCCTCTTTGACATTTCCAACAATCTAAAAATGATAATTGCCTTTTAATGCGATGGAGACGGAAACTACGTTGGTTACCATCAAGTTGATAAATCAAGATCTGGTGCACTTGGATATGTTTAAAGGATCAAACTTCACAAGATGGCAAGACAAACTCAAATTCCTTCTAACGGCATTAAAGATCTTCTATGTATTTGATCCAAACTTGGAACCAATTGCCGATGCAATCGAAGAAGATAAGGAAGAAGTTCGTACTGAGAGAAAGAAGAGGCGAGAGGACAAATTGATAAGTCTCGGTCACATACTAAATGCTCTTTCAAATTGGTTGTATGATCTCTACACTAACACCACTTAGGCAAAGGAAATATATGATATACTTGAAAATAAAAATAAGGCTGAGGAAGGTACCAATAAATTTCTTATATCTAAATACTTTGATTTCAAAATGTTAGATAATATTCGTTTGTTTCTTCAAGTACATGAATTACAAGTCATTGTTAACCAATTAAAAACGGTGAAAATCGAATTTCCCGAATCCTTTCATGCAAGAGCAATTATTGCTAAACTCCCAGGGTCTTGGAAATGATATATGAAGAATATTCTTCACAATTTTGAAGACTCCTCTTTGGAACACATTCAAAAAAATCTTCACATAGAGAAATAATCAATGGCAAGAGATAAAACTGAAAGTTTTTATGGGGTTTTTCAAAAGCCAATGCTGTGGACAAAATTGATAACTCCAACAAGTACAAAAGGCCTTGTTATGTTTGTGGAAAATCAGGTTACTATGCAAGAGATTCCAGGCACAAAAAGAAACAAAAGAAGGAAGGACAAGTGAATTCAATTGATGAGATTATTATTATGGTGGGCGAAATCAATACGATCTAAAGCAAGGTTCCGAGTTGGTGGTATGAACCTGCGTAACCATCCATGTGTGTTATTATAGTCTCTTTTCAAAATTTATCATGACATTGATGATGGCTAAGAGATCCAAATGAAAAATGAAGGGAGATCTAAAGTGATTGGTAAGGGGAATGTGAAGATTATCTTCATTTCGGAAGAGAAGATTACTTTAACCAATGTCCTTCATGTAACGAAAATGAATATGAACTTAGCAAGTGGGGTTCTCTTGGAAAAATCGGGAATCAAATCTATATTTGAATCGGGAAAACTTGTATTAACTCATAATGTGTATTTTGTTAGAAATGGTTATTCTATTGAAGGAATGGTCAAACTTATTAATTTTAATAATGATTCTAATAAAAATAAATATTTTGCTTAAGTTATTGATTCATTTAATTTATGGCATGCTAGATTAGCACACATATGAATTAACACTATGAAAAGCATGATTAAATATGGATTAATACAATGTGAAGTTGATAATTTAGAAAAGTGTAAAACATGTATTAAATCAAAGGTGATTAAAAATTCATTTCACAGTGTAGTAAGAAAATCTCAATTACTTGAACTTGTGCATTCCGGTATATGTGAATTGATTGGCATACTAACAAGAGGAGGTAATAAATCTTTCATTACATTCATTGGTGATTATTCTAATGTGGTGTATTCAATTGAGACTTTTGAAAACTTTGATGAATTTTTTTTAAGTGACAACTTATGTAGATTTCATGGATTTTTTTAGATATTTGTATGTGATTAGTGGAAATCTTTTATAGACTTCTGTAAATTTTCATTTTAAAATTTTTAAAGACTTTTGAAAACTTTCATTTGAGATAGAATTTGTGTATCTAATGCACTATTATGAAATTATCACATACGAGGTGATGCTTCTCACAATTCCCCCTTCTTTCTTTCATTTTCTCCCCATATAATAAAAAATATATTTTAAAAAGAATATAAATTTAAGACCTTAATTAAATAAATCATAATAATTATACATGTAAAGAATAAATTTAATATTCAGTATTATCAATATAATATACCTTTAAAGATATATTTAAATTTAATTATAAATTAGTCTATATAAAATTTTATAATTTAATTAAAAATAAATATTTTTCAGAAAAAATTAGTGAAAAAATAAATAAAAAAAAATACAATTTAGTTCTTTCATAGAAATATAAATAAACAATAAGAGAGAAAGAAAAAAATAGAAACTAATATAATCAATAAAAAAAATTTAAATCATAACCTAATGTTCGTAGAAGGAAAAATGAAAGAGAAATATTGGAAAAAATACATATTAATTTCTTTTTTGTTTTATGTGAAAGTCTCTCAAAATCTTCTAATTAATGAGAGACAAATTTTGAGATTTTATTTTAGTACTTTCTGCTTAAAATTTAATACCATTGAGACTTTTATAAAAGTTTCTAAACTTTTATAAAAGTCTCTAAAAGTCATAAACATTTGAATACACCAAGACGTATAAAGACTTCTAAAAAGTTTTAATTGAATACACCGTGACTTTTAGAGACTTTTTAAAAATTTATAAAAGTCACAATTGAATACATCAATAGTTTTAGAGAGTTTTCAAAAGTCTACATTGAATACCCTTAAATTTTTTTAAATTTCAAAAAGTTATTAAAAGTTCTAATTGAATACACCTCACTAAATATACTTATGTTTATCTTTTAAAACATAAAGATGAAGCATTCAATGCATTAAGGTATATAAAGCAGAAGTTGAAAATCAATTAAGAAGAAAAATAAAGATTCTAAGAAGTGATAGAGGTGGAGAGTATTTTTAATAGAATTCAACGTATTTTGTGAACAAAATAGCATTATACACCAATGTTCTACAACACATGTACCTAAACAAAATGATTTACCTGAAAGAAAGAATAGAACTTTCTTATAAATGATTAATGCCATGCTAATATGTCGAATTACCTTTTAATTTATAAGGTGATGTCTTGCTTAGTGCATGTCATATAGTAAATATGATTTCTTAGAAAAGGATAAGGTTTATCCATATGAAATATGGAAAGGAAGGAAACCAATTATTAATTATTACAAAGTGTGGGGGTGTCTTGCTTATTGCAAGAACACGGATTCTAAGATAACTAAATCAGGTCCTAGAGAGAGTTGAGTTTCTCTTTCAAAAGTTCAACGAATAGAATAGGTGTAAGGCCATAACAACACTAAGCAAGTTTGAAGAACTCGTGAAAACATAAAACTCATGTGTATGATTTCACTAGTATTGTCACAAGGAATGATTGGTTTAAAGCATGCTACCTGAAATTTCGATCATACTTTGTGATACTTATACTATGATTAGATTCAAATCGAAAGATATCTAATTTTTAGGCATTAGTTTTACTAGGCATGAATGTGTGAACATTTTGAGTAAATTGGGTATTGTTATATAACTGCTTGTTCAAAATTTGGGCCCTTTTTTAGGGTTGAAATGTGATTGAATTAATGATAAAATTAGAAGACAATGTTGGATGAAATTGGAAGGCAATCTAGGGTGATTTCTGCTTAACTACAGCACGGGTTGTCTACATAAAACAGAAGCAATTTTGTTGCTACCATGCGTACGCACGGTTCAAAAATCTAGCCGTCGGGGCTGATTTTTTATTTGTTGAATTTTTGGTGTTTTTGGTGGAAAGTTTTCAACTTTTCCCGAGTTTTTGGAGCCTTTTATGGTGAAATGTTAGAAATCTATAAATAAGTGATTGATCTCCAATTTCAAACATAAGAAAACAAATAAGATATCATCATTCATTTCTACACTTGATTTCCCCGATTCTAATACATATTCAAACATTCTTCAAGTTTTCAACTAGTTCAACTAGAAAGAATCATTTTCCTTTTGTGCTTCTTTTTTGAAGGCTTATCAATCCTCTAAACTATTCGCCGGAATTTTAAAAGCATACTAGAGGAGGCAAATATCGTTTTTAGTACAACGTATCATGTACGTGTTCGAGCATTATTCTTCATTTCTTGTTTCCATCTCCTACTTCTCCTCTTCAAAATTTCCAATATTTTGTCTTGCAATGGATTGTGTTGGAATTTTTGGGATAGGTGTAAATTGGAAAAATCTCCAATTGGTATGTAACTAGTTATGACTCTTCAATTGCAAATTGTGCATATCTAAGAGTCATGTTAATTTGGAATTGTGTAATTATTCAAAAAGGTGCATGATGAAAGTCATGACCTTTTCAGAGGATGCAATCTATACCATTAGATATGAAATGATGCGATCTAACGGTTGAAATTAAGTTTGCCAAAATATGTGACTATTTGAAGGGACGCGTGAAAATCTATAAATATAACCCTAGTAATTCCATTTTCTTTTACTCCAAACCAGTTCTTAATAATTGATTTCTAATCATTTCTCTCTAAATTTTGTCAAAATGATTTTCATATTATCTTGAGTTTCGTGTTCAATATTTACTATTCGATATCTTTCCTTCTAGAAGAGTATAGTCAGATGTTGGTTCCCCTGACAAAATTAATAGTGTGTTATATTAATTTTGGAAGAAGCGTTATATTTTGGGAGACGAACGTCCATTTGATCATGTTAGCACCAGTGTATAGAGTCAAGATTCGTCTTAAGGATATTTATATTCTCATACCTCGCTTCATTTTATCTTCTTCGATTTATGTATTTTCAACATTTGAGTAAGTAGTGATTTGCTCATTATTATGTATGTACTATGATTTGGTAAGTCGTTGTTCTAGTATTTGCACGCATGTATTTTTTTATTAATAGAATATTATTCATGCATTAATTTATCCAACAATCTTAAAATGAATTTTTTTATTTTATTTGTGCTTGATTATTTTTATTTTTTTTCTCTTGCGACTTGAAAATATATCCAAAATTTGCAGAAAGTGGAATTTATGTTTGTGCATTATCAGATTACATGAGTGAATTAATTAAATTCACCCCGTCCACAACATGGTTTAATTACTGATTGCATAAAGAGAAAAATAAAAAGTATTACTGCATTGATTCTGTATTGTTAAAATATTGCATTGATTCTGTACCGTTCATATTAAATTAAATACATGACAGAGAGGTTGCATAAAGTATTATATTACATGTATTTTCCAATTGGAATCGTATTGTGCGCGTTCGAAATTTCATACTTCTTGTTTAGGATTCCAAAGCTTAAACAATCGTATTTATTTTGAAAATGTGTAGAGAATTCTTATATAGCATCCTAACATTTCTAAATTAAGAAACACCAAATGTATTGAAGATAGTCTACCGGATTTTCTAGTGCACACACTTGAATTTTTTATAATTCAAGAATCAATCCAAACTAAGATTATCTTGGTTTAGTTGCATTGGTTGGCTCCATGAAGATCTCCTAGGTATGTATTCTGAATGTCCAGTTCTGAGGGAATGGGAATACTAACAGATTGAACAAGACATCAAAGCTTCAATGGGTATCCTTTATGTGTGGTTAGGCTGTTTCCATCTTTAGTATTGGTTGGTTATTTTCGCTTTGGTGATGGTTTTTTCTGCTAGGTTTATACCTTGCGTTCAGGTGGATGTTCTTGTTCTCAGTTTTATGGATGATAAGTGCGACTGAATCTCCTTTGGGTTTCTCTCGCCCGAGGTTGCGCCTAAATCTATATTGGACATATATCAAGTTAGATGGGTAGCGGTGATGAACCACTTCTGTAACGCCCCAAATTTCATAAACACAAGACGCTACTTACGTCGAAATATCCTGTAAATAACTTTCCTCAATAAACGCCAAAATGCGTAAATATTTATTTTTTTCAAAACTATAGCAAATAAACAGTAAATGCGGAAACATCATTTGAATAATTTACTCATTCAAGAGTCAATACCAAATAAAATAAGTAAAGTGCCACAATTTGCGAAAATACTAAAATTTGAGATTTAAGACAAAATAAAAACCGGCTATTAAAATACTAGTTTCAAAAATTTATAATTTAAATTGTCTATTATTTAATCATGGTTGCCCCGCTCATTGCCTTGCCTTGCCGAGCTCCTTAACCTGGAAGAGTGGAAAAATATTGGGATGAGCATAACGAATTATACTCAGTGGGAGAAACAGCAATCAGTCCAGGTTAAATCTAAACATGAAATCAAATTATGAATATAATACAAATACAACATACTGTAGAAATATGTACTGTGGGACATCCCCAAGGACCCAATTACGATCCCGGACCTATTTACGGTCCCTGACAACATGTTATAGCACTTAACAATTTTGCACTGTGGGACAACCCCAAGGACCCACTTTCGATCCCGGACCTATTTACGGCCCCTGGCAACCTTTTCATATGTATAGGCATAATATCACAATCAAAATCACATATCAAGAATTAACATAGACAAAATAACCACAATTGCTTAAACGTAAATCCCACCTCAAAGTCTTGGAAATTTTTCTTGAAATTGAACTGATGTAATGTTACCGTACTTCAAACTTTTCCCGCGACCTCGTCTAGCAAGAACAAAATTAATATAATTTAGGATACTAAGTCCTAATTAATGTTTTAAAACTTTTAGGGACTTGATTGAACTTTTGAAAGTAAAGAAATGGATAATTGGATAATTATTTAAATCTTGAGGGTCTAATTATGAAAATTAAAATGTTTAGAGCCAATAAGGTAAAATTAGAAAATATTTTATAATTAATTTGAATAATACATGAACTTTAGGGATGAAGAAAGAATAAAAATCAAATAGGGGACTAACTTGAATGTTTTTCCAAACTTGGGGATTTAAAAGTGAAATTCACATATTTAATGTGGAACCCCCCATCCACAATCCATTATTCACGCAGAGAAAGGCAGAGGGCTCCTGTTGGTTTCGAAATCAACATTTTTCCAAAATGAGTCTTCATATTTAAGTGATTTTCAGCCAAAATCGGGGTTAGGAAAGGAAGTCCAAAGCAAGAGCAACATATGGGGGGGGCAAGAATCGGAATTGCAGGTTATAATCAAACTCTACCTACGGCATTAAACTCGAAAATTCCGTTTTCTTCCTTTTTTTTTTGTTTATGAATATACATCGAGAAGAAATAGAGATAATGAAACTCTCGAACGCTGAAAAGAAATTTCGAATTACCTGTACCGATTTTTTGCCGAGAATAAATTTTGGGTTGAAGTTGCAACTTGAATATTTGAAGAACAGTTGAATGCTAAGCCTTCTGAGGGGTTTCAGCCGTGAGAGTTATTTGGAGATGGAATGAGTGGTTTTTTGTGTTTGACACTGTTGAGCCCTACAACCATATGCTCCAAAATTGGGACAATTGATTGGGCTGCTAATGGACTTAAACTTGGGCCAAAAAGGAATATTGGACCAAGAGAAATTTTAAAATAGATGTTGGGTGTAAAATTTGACCCGATAAGGAAAATTTGAATTTTTAATATTAAATTTTTTTTTTTAAATTCTTATATTAAATGTTTTTGCTAGACAATTCGACGGACGTAAAATAAATTCTAAAATTTGACGGAAAAGTCGTAGCGACATAATTTAAGTTATAAAATTTGCATTTTAAAATTCGGGGTCGCTACAACCTCCCTCACTTAAATAAATTTCGTCCTCGAAATTAAATTTACTTGATTTGAAAATGTCTGGGTATTTGGCTAAGATCTCCTCTTCTCTTTCCCACGTTGTATCTTCTCTACCATGTTTGCGCCATTGGACTTTAACTAAAGGAATATCTTTATTCCTCAAGGTATGAACTTTCCTCTCAAGTATAACTGCAGGAGTTTCCTCATATGTCATATCCTTGTTAACATCCAATGATGCATAACTAACAATGTGGTCCGGATCATGGATATATTTCCTTAACATTGAGATGTGGAAAACATTATGTACTGCTGATAGCTCTGGCGGTAAGGCCAACCTATAGGCCACGTTTCCAACTCTTTCCAAGATTTCAAAAGGTCCAATAAACCTGGGTCTAAGTTTCCCTTTCCTTCCAAACCTCACCACACCTTTCATAGGAGACACTTTTAGGAACACTTTTTCACCAATTTCAAATTGTAGTTCCTTTCGTCTCTTGTCAGCATAAGACTTCTGTCTGTCTTGTGCCGTCTTAATCCTTTCTCTGATCTTCTCCACTGCATTTACAGTCTGTTCCACTATTTCAGGACCCAAAACCCTCTTCTCACCAACTTCATCCCAATGAATTGGTGATCTGCACTTTCTGCCATAAAGAGCTTCATATGGTGCCATGCCAATGGTAGACTGGAAACTATTGTTATATGCAAACTCAACCAATGGTAAATGCATTTCCCAGTTACCACCAAGGTCTAAAACGCAAGCTCTCAACATATCCTCTAAAATCTGTATAGTTCTCTCTGACTGTCCATCTGTCTGTGGATGATATGCTGTACTGAATTTCAATCTAGTTCCCATAGCTGTCTGCAGACTTTCCCAGAACTTGGATGTAAATCTGGTATCCCTGTCTGACACTATAGAAACTGGTACACCATGCAATCTTACAATTTCTCTGATGTACAACTGAGCATATTGGTCTAAACTGAAAGTCATCTTCACTGGTAGAAAATGAGCAGATTTTGTCAAACGATCAACTATGACCCATATAGCTTGATGACCTCTAACTGATCTAGGAAGTCCAACGACAAAATCCATTGCTATGTGTTCCCACTTCCATTCTGGGATCTCAAGTGGGTTCAACAATCCGGACGGACGTTGATGTTCGGCTTTAACTTGTTGGCAAGTCATGCACTTCTCAACAAACAAGCCAATTGACCTCTTCATATTTCTCCACCAATAAATTTTTCGTAGATCTTGGTACATCTTGGTACCTCCTGGGTGTGCAGTATAGGGTGAATAATGTGCTTCCTCTAGAATCTCCTTCCTTAATGTTTCATCTTTCGGTACACACAATCTTCCCATGAACATGAGAGTGTCATCAGTTGATATTTCAAAACCTGTAACACTGCCGCGAGTACACGGTCCTTAATCTTGCACAAAAATTTATCCTTACCTTGAGCTTCTTTAATTCTGTCTCTGAGAGTCGGTCGAACGATCAAAGTAGCTATAATTGCAGTTGTGTGATGTGGAGGAGCTACAACTTCCAGTCTCATGTTGACAAAATCCTTGATCAACTGTTCTTGACTGGTTATGGTAGCTAACTGTCCTTTACCTTTCCGGCTAAGTGCATCAGCAACAACATTGGCCTTGCCAGGGTGGTAGTGGATAGTACAGTCATAATCTTTAACTAACTCCAACCACCTTCTTTGTCTCATATTCAATTCCTTCTGAGTAAAGAAATACTTTAGACTCTTATGGTCTGTGTATATCTCGCACTTACTACCATAAAGATAGTGTCACCATATTTTTAGAGCATGAATCACAGCAGCCAATTCCAAGTCATGTGTAGGGTAGTTCTGCTCATGTTGCTTCAACTGTCTAGAGGCATATGCAATCACTTTTCCATGTTGCATCAGTACGCATCCCAAACCTTGTTTCGATGCATCACTATAGATAACAAAACCTTCTGACCCTTCTGGAATAGCCAAAACTGGTGCAGATATCAATTTCTGTTTCAATTCTTCGAAACTCTTATCACACTTTTCTGTCCACTGAAATTTCACTCCCTTCCTGGTCAACTGTGTCATTGGTCCAGCTATTTTTGAAAATCCTTCGATGAACCTTCGATAGTAGCCAGCCAATCCCAAGAAACTACGAACTTCATTCACATTGGTTGGTGCACTCCAATTAGCGACAGCCTCAACCTTGGCTGGATCAACTTCAATACCATCTGCGGTAACCACATGTCCAAGAAAACCAATTCGGTCGAGCCAGAATTCGCACTTCTTGAATTTTGCATATAACCTTTCCTGTCGAAGTGTCTGTAATACAATGCTGAGATGCTCCTCATGTTGCTCCTTGTTCCTTGAATAAATCAAAATGTCATCAATAAAAACAATTACGAACCGATCCAAGTATTGATGAAATACTCGGTTCATCAAGTCCATAAAAACAACTGGTGCATTAGTTAACCCAAACGGCATCACAGTGAATTCGTATTGTCCGTATCGAGTCCTAAATGCGGTCTTTGGTATATCATTGTCCTTAACCTTCAATTGATGATAACCTGATCTCAAATCAATCTTGGAGAATACAGTGGCACCCTTTAACTGATCAAACAAATCATCTATTCGTGGTAAAGGATACTTATTCTTGACTGTGAGGCGATTCAACTCCCTGTAATCAATGCACATCCTCATTGATCCGTCTTTCTTTTTCACAAACAGTACCGGCGCTCCCCAAGGAGATACACTAGGCCGAATAAACCCTTTATCCAACAGTTCCTGTAGTTGTACCTTCAACTCCTGGAGTTCCTTCGGTGCCATCCTGTAGGGTGCTTTAGATATAGGTGCAGCTCCAGGAACCAAGTCTATCGTGAATTCCACTTGCCTATCTGGTGGAATACCAAACAGGTCTTCTGGAAATACATCCACAAAATTACGCACAACTGGTACATCTGTAGCAGTTACCTCAGTTGCCTGAACACTAGTGATGCTCACTAGATATCCCTGACTGGTACTCTTTCTCAACATCCTTTGTGCTTTCAATGCTGATATGACACGAGGTATGGTTTTGACTTTTGTCCCAAAGAAGGTGAATTCACATTCTCCTGGTTTCTGAAAGAGCACCTCTCTCTCATGACACTTAATCGTAGCGTGATTACAACTAAGCCAGTCCATGCCTAAAATGATATCAAAATCCTTCATGTCTATTAAGTACAAGTCCGCCTCTAAGTTCTTCCCATCAATTTCAAACTTAACAGCTTTCGACATCAGATTAGTGATAATAGTTTCACCTGAGGGAATACTAACCTCTAAAGCATCATTCACATTATCACACACATTTCCAATCTTAGCATGAAGACTAGCAGAGATGAAAGAATGCGTAGCACCAGAATCAATCAAAACGATAGCAGGCATATTGAATACTGATAGAATACCTGTTATCACGTCGGGATCTTTCTCTGCCTCCTTTTGAGTTAAAGCAAAAACTCGAGCCTTTCCCTTCTTTGCATCTTCTTTACCATTGAATTCAGGACATTCACCAGCAAAATGACCAGTTTTCTTACATCTGAAACACATCCCCTTTCCGAGCAGGCACTCCCCATAGTGTTGCTTACCACACTTCGAGCATACGGGTTTCTCAGTGCTAGCCTTTTCCTCAACTTTTCCCCATGATTTCCCTTTCTTGTTCTGATATCTGTCTTTGCCCATATTCTGACTGTCCCATTTCCTTTTCACTGGTGCCTCTGCAGGTTTTTGAGTGGTCTTTTCCAGGTTTAAGCGATAAGATATGGCTTGTGCTCGCTCAATAGCTTCGGCATAGGTAGTGAGTCCCAAACCTGCCATGATTCCTCCAATTTCTGAGCGTAAACCCCTTTCAAATCTTCTAGCCTTCTTGATATCCGTGTCAACCAGATGGATAGCATACCTGGACAACTGGTTGAACTTCGTTTCATATTCCACCACTGACATACTTCCCTGCCTAAGTTCAAGGAACTCCGTTTCTTTCTGATCCCGGAAAGATTGAGGAAAATACCTTTGTAGTATTAATTCCTTAAACCCTGCCCATGTCAGTTCAAGTTGTTGTGCCTCAGTCCTAGTGCGCTGATATGACTCCCACCAATGATCTGCGTCCTCAGCGAGCTGGAACACAGCGCATGACACTTTCTGAGTGTCCAAGCAGGCTATGTGTTTAAAGATCCGTTCTAAGGCCCTTAGCCATTCCTCTGCAGCTAGGGGTCCCTCTCGACCATTGAATGTTGGTGGCTTATATCGGCGAAACTGTTCAACAACCATGCTGGTGTTGTTTGCATTAGCATGTGGATTCGATAAATTAGGGGCACTCCGTGGAGCTGTTGGGACTTGTTGCTGAGTGAACCTCTGGAGAGCATTCGCGAGGTCCCTTAATGCATTATTTCCCGTATCGCCAGTAGCAATCTGGCCGGGGGTAGCTTGTCTTCCAGCAGCCCGATTCGTAGGAGTTCGATTTGTTCTACGAGACATTTCCTAAACCATAACAATATTAGTCTCAGCATCCACTTAATTGTGCAATTCACAATGTTCATCCATGAGAGATAAAATCTAAAAATGAAACATCATAGAAAACACAGTGGAGCTAAAAGCAAATTTTATTATTATCTCATATTTTCCAAAAGGAAAATAAAATGATAAAATTGCAACTAATATCTATAATCTAAAATATGTTCTCCTACTGAATTCCACAAACAATCATTCCTACATCTCTCTCTCATACATTCCTTTTGGCATATCAATTATGAAAGTAAATTCCATTGAAATGAGTTACTACATGTTTTAGTCTAATTCCGAGGACTAAATTTATAATTTCTGAAATTTTTAAAATATTTCACATCACAAGTTCAACTCCTAAACATAATAATTCATGGAAAATTTTATAACATGTACTGGATACAAAATTTCAAACATTTTTAAACTGCATCAACTATAGTAAAATTTCATTCTCATGTAACTTTTCGTAGTAAACATTCAATTTCAGATGCGGCTATATAATAAATTTATGGTATCCAGCAATTGAAAATTTTCAAATTTTATCAAATAAAATTTTCTAAACATTTTTACCTTTTTCGGAGTCGGCGTGGCGCGGCAGGAGCGGGTGGCATTCAAATTAATTACTAAACATTTTCTCATTTATTTTATTTTTACAAATATTTCACAAGTCTACAGAAAGGTAAACCTGCTCTCTGATACCACACTGTAACGCCCCAAATTTCATAAACACAAGACGCTACTTACGTCGAAATATCCTGTAAATAACTTTCCTCAATAAACGCCAAAATGCGTAAATATTTATTTTTTTCAAAACTATAGCAAATAAACAGTAAATGCGGAAACATCATTTGAATAATTTACTCATTCAAGAGTCAATACCAAATAAAATAAGTAAAGTGCCACAATTTGCGAAAATACTAAAATTTGAGATTTAAGACAAAATAAAAACCGGCTATTAAAATACTAGTTTCAAAAATTTATAATTTAAATTGTCTATTATTTAATCATGGTTGCCCCGCTCATTGCCTTGCCTTGCCGAGCTCCTTAACCTGGAAGAGTGGAAAAATATTGGGATGAGCATAACGAATTATACTCAGTGGGAGAAACAGCAATCAGTCCAGGTTAAATCTAAACATGAAATCAAATTATGAATATAATACAAATACAACATACTGTAGAAATATGTACTGTGGGACATCCCCAAGGACCCAATTACGATCCCGGACCTATTTACGGTCCCTGACAACATGTTATAGCACTTAACAATTTTGCACTGTGGGACAACCCCAAGGACCCACTTTCGATCCCGGACCTATTTACGGCCCCTGGCAACCTTTTCATATGTATAGGCATAATATCACAATCAAAATCACATATCAAGAATTAACATAGACAAAATAACCACAATTGCTTAAACGTAAATCCCACCTTAAAGTCTTGGAAATTTTTCTTGAAATTGAACTGATGTAATGTTACCGTACTTCAAACTTTTCCCGCGACCTCGTCTAGCAAGAACAAAATTAATATAATTTAGGATACTAAGTCCTAATTAATGTTTTAAAACTTTTAGGGACTTGATTGAACTTTTGAAAGTAAAGAAATGGATAATTGGATAATTATTTAAATCTTGAGGGTCTAATTATGAAAATTAAAATGTTTAGAGCCAATAAGGTAAAATTAGAAAATATTTTATAATTAATTTGAATAATACATGAACTTTAGGGATGAAGAAAGAATAAAAATCAAATAGGGGACTAACTTGAATGTTTTTCCAAACTTGGGGATTTAAAAGTGAAATTCACATATTTAATGTGGAACCCCCCATCCACAATCCATTATTCACGCAGAGAAAGGCAGAGGGCTCCTGTTGGTTTCGAAATCAACATTTTTCCAAAATGAGTCTTCATATTTAAGTGATTTTCAGCCAAAATCGGGGTTAGGAAAGGAAGTCCAAAGCAAGAGCAACATATGGGGGGGGCAAGAATCGGAATTGCAGGTTATAATCAAACTCTACCTACGGCATTAAACTCGAAAATTCCGTTTTCTTCCTTTTTTTTTTTGTTTATGAATATACATCGAGAAGAAATAGAGATAATGAAACTCTCGAACGCTGAAAAGAAATTTCGAATTACCTGTACCGATTTTTTGCCGAGAATAAATTTTGGGTTGAAGTTGCAACTTGAATATTTGAAGAACAGTTGAATGCTAAGCCTTCTGAGGGGTTTCAGCCGTGAGAGTTATTTGGAGATGGAATGAGTGGTTTTTTGTGTTTGACACTGTTGAGCCCTACAACCATATGCTCCAAAATTGGGACAATTGATTGGGCTGCTAATGGACTTAAACTTGGGCCAAAAAGGAATATTGGACCAAGAGAAATTTTAAAATAGATGTTGGGTGTAAAATTTGACCCGATAAGGAAAATTTGAATTTTTAATATTAAATTTTTTTTTTTAAATTCTTATATTAAATGTTTTTGCTAGACAATTCGACGGACGTAAAATAAATTCTAAAATTTGACGGAAAAGTCGTAGCGACATAATTTAAGTTATAAAATTTGCATTTTAAAATTCGGGGTCGCTACAACTTCCTTGTGAAAACAAAATATTGGGTTCCAGATCGGTTATGGTGATGTATTGGAATGAGTTTTACGCCAAATGTGTTAAACTACAGGCAGTTTTTGTTAGAATAATTCTATAATGTGGGCTTCCATTTGATTGCGAATTTTACGTGTTAGATGTATGGCTTGCAATGATATTGTGATTAGGCCCAATATGTTAAGTGATCACTTTGACCGTTGTACACCTTACATACTATATTCTTATAATGCGGTAATTTTAAGTGTGTGGGTTGGAAATATGTGAACCCTAATTAGGGTTAAAGTTGTTAATGGGATGACTTATAGCTTCCTATATAAAGGATAGGTCATCTCTCCTCTCCATATCGTTATTATTGGCTTGTCTCATTGACGGCTAATACTTTTGAGGAGTAAGAAGAGTAAGATCTAACTGGTAATATTCATACACAAAAATGTCTTTCGCATATATGAATTTCAACCTATCAGTTTAGAATATGTGATTCTTGTTCTTAGCATGATTATTGTCAAATCACAACAATTGATATCATAGCAGACATGCTAAGATTAGAATCCTTTTAAAAAAAGCATAGCTCCAAATTAATTGAAAACTAGGGACGACAAAAAAGCTCGACGGCTTAGGCGGCTCGGCCCAGAAAAAGCCTGAGCCGAGACTTGGGCCAGCTCGTGGCCCGAGCGAGCCGCCATTAAAAGAAAAAAAATTAAATGTTTTAAAAGAGTTGCCTTTGTAGGCAACTATTTTTAGCTGCCTTATAGCTACTTGCAAAGGCAGCTTGAGCTCTCTGCTGCACAGCTACAAAAGCTGCTTGTAGCTACGCAGTAGGCAAAGCTGGCTTTACACACAGCTAAAAATATCTGCCTACAAAGGCAGCCCTTTATATATATATATTTAAAAACAAAAAACCCGAGTCGGCTCAGCCCACTAAGGCTCGGGTTGAAAGCTCGGGCCGAACATCATTTTTTTGGTCGGACTTTACTCGGCTCGGCTCGTTGGCATAGGTACTGAAAACCAAAATCATAGCGTATATTTTTAAAATGGCTTAATAGCACAAAACGTCCATACGTTTTAAATTTTTTTCATTTTCACCCATATTTCAACGTTTCATTGCGGAAAACACCATTTTCACCTATTTTTAATGTAAAATGACCAATATACCCTCATATATAAATAAAAGAAAAAGAAAAATAAAGAATAAATTGCAATCTTACTCCTAAACTTTTTAAAAAATACAAATGAGTCCAAAATTTATGAAAATATTAAAAATAACAAAAAAAAACTCTTTATCGGCCTCCTCCACCCCTGCCGCCACCACCGCAGCCAAAACCATTGGAATTTCGCCCCTTTGCAATTGATGGACCAACTTCATCCAAAATAGTCCAAGGCGTGGTTGCTCAGCTCCCGTCTTCGTCCCAAGCGCGAATGCATTTGGGATAATAGGGCATCCCTCAATTGATGGTCCTAGTATGCACCAATCAATGAATTCAACCACCCAATACTTAATTGAAGTCTAAACTACTGTGGGTACGCAATCAATTGTACCAATTACGCCTTTAGCTTCCCAAACCCAAAAACGGATTGATCATTGTCGAAACCAAAGACTTCATATGAGGTAAATTCCCAAAGTTGAACAAAAAAGGACTCTTGGTCCATAGTAAAAAGAGAATTTACAAGGTTTTCCCAATTCAAATCACGCCTTTTAATTGCATTATTGTTAGACTGATTTTGCTGCAAGAAACGTTGATTGAGGTTTTGATTTCGACAGCAGAAGCGCAAATTTTGGTAGCGACAATGGCTAGGGCAGTATCAGGCCTCGCATACCCGGAGCGATTGTATGCAGCGTTGACCTACGCCGAATTTGATGGATCCCCAAATTCTGCTGCCAAAGGCTTCAGCTCCAAGTTCTCGAACGTTGCCTCTCTCTTCCTCTATGCACTCTACCAGCAAGTGGGTTTCCTTCCTTTTAAATCTCATTTTTTTAATCATGCATGATTTATAATTTCATGAATTGGCTTGATCTACTCCTGTTATATTCAAATTCTAGGAATCTGATCGATTTATTTGAAATTATGTCTTTGATTATTTTCATTTAATGGGATTTCATTTGTTATTTTTAAGGACCTGTTTGTTATTTATAATATTTAATATTTTCATAAATTTTGGACTCATTTGTATTTTTTTTAAAAGTTTAGGAGTAAGATTGCAATTTATTCTTTCTTTTTTTTTCTTTTCCTTTTTGTTTTATTTATATATGAAGGTATATTGGTCATTTTACGTTAAAAATAGGTAAAAAAAAAAAAAAAAAAAAGGCGTTTTCTGCAATGAAACGTTAAAATAGGGGTTAAAATGCAAAAATTTGAAACGTATAGACATTTTGCACACTACATATAAAATGTATGGACGTTTTTTGCTATTAAGCCTTTTTATAATCACACATAAACGTGTGTGTACCACCAAAATAATCAAATCTACTTATTGTCTGCTCTCTCTCGTGTGTGTATAATTTTCTCCGGCACCTCCACCGTCTGTGTAAATGTGTTGAAGCCATGTATGTTGGTGTAATAGCATCTGGGTTTTGCCGTGGTTTGTGTATGACTATCCCGTACGGTTTGCCTTATTTGTGTATGATCTAACCCGAATGAATGAACCCCTATGTGTGTATTTGTGTTGGAGCCTGGCGAGCAGGTGCATGGGCATTTAACGCCTCTACCGACTGACTGAGTTAGTGACGCTCGCCGCTATCAACAACAGTGGTTGATGCTGCACCGGGTGCTGCAGCCCAAGTAGCTGCAGCGCCGGCTGCTAGATACAGCTCACAGCTTCTGGTTTTTTTCATCGGTCATGGGCTGCGTGGAGGTATATTTGGCCTGGCAGCGACGCTACAAGAATGGAGGCCTAGGGTTTGTATTTGGATCGATTTTGGGTTAATTTGAGAACGAGGGCTTCTCTATAATTTTTGATTCTTTGGGGACTTGCCTGCAATTTAACAAAAGGTCACTTTGTAATTTTTTTTTAAAAAAAAGACATGCTGTAATTTCTAAATTATGAGGTCCCTTTTCATAATTTTAAATTCAGGGTCAATTTTGCAATTTTGAATATCGAATTTGAATTTTTTAAAATTGGATTTTTTTTTAAAAAAATTTGATCCATATATATTTCAATTTCTATCTAAAATTAAAATTTACGACTTTATATTTTTGCTGAAATATTTAAATGTCGTTATTATTTGTCCATTTTAATTTCAATTTCATATGTTGAAATTTAGTTACCAATTTCGTCTCACAATCGCACGTGAATTTTGCTTTTTGTCAGTTAATGATTGTGATTATGTTGCATGATTATTATTGAATTTTTCATGGGTTTCAATTCTATCTTAGTGCTTCCATTAAGAGAAATATTTTGAAATAAAAGTGGGTGGTAACTATCAAAGTGGCACACTCAATGTTATTTATTTGATTTTCTTCAAAAAAGAAAATGGACTTTAGCATTCATTTTTTAAATTATTGCATATAATATCTTGCCCAAAGGTGTTATTATATGTGATGATTTGGAAATTGGTATAAAGCAATTAACGAGTTTATTTGGTTTAGAAATCTCCTTCTGCCCAAAGGTGTTGGTGTTTCGAAAACTAATATGTTTTATTAACTAACTTCATTATGTATTTTAAGAGTACCTTATAGTGTGTTATATTGTCAGCCCAAATGCGACTTTATAATAATGCATCTACGCTTTTACCGTAATAATGTTCATTTGATTTTGACTTTAATTACGGACTATCTAATTAGTAGCCCATGTTAAGTAGATGAATATGTTATCTTCCATTGTCTGAATACACTATGTTTGGATGATATTAAATATGTTATTTTATGTTTCCACAGTTTTAAATGCCTAATCTCTTTCGAGTCAATTGTCTGCTATTGAGACTTTGACTGAGAATAATTATGTAAAATGGAAACGAGACATAAAAATAGCACTTGGTCTTTTGGGCTTGGATTTTACAATGGAGAAGCAGCTTTCGAAACCCACGGATAAAAGCGCCCCAAATATGTGGTTGCGTATGAAAAGTGGGAAAGGGCTAACAACCTTTGTTTGAAGACTATTAAGCGATCTATATCCGATTTCATTATAGGTATTATTTCAGATAATGAAAATGCTAAAGGTTTTGTGGATGTCATAGGAGTGAGATTTGTTGAGTCTGATAAAGCTGAAACTGGAGATCTCATAGACAAATTGATGAATATGAGATATGATGGTACAAGTAGAGTTAGGGAGCACGTTATGAAGATGATAATATATCTTCTAAATTAAATGCTCTTAAGATTCCTATTGCAGAGCCTTTTCTGATCTATCATATTCTAGATAACCTTTCTAGCCAGTTTAATAAGCTGAAAGTTGCTTATAATTCTAAAAGAGATAAATGAGATTTGAATGACCTCATTGTTGTATGTACCCAGAGGAGTATAGGATGCGGCGTGAAAATGTCGAAACTATGCAATTAGCTTTTTAGCCACCACAAAACAAGAGGTCTTCTCATAACCATAAGTCTAAGTTCCACAAGATCAACAAGTCACATAGCAATCAGCAGAATAAAAATCTTGGAAGTCATACTTCTGGTGGTCCCAAAGGAATTATAAATAAAAATGATCAATGCAAGTTCTGCAAAAAGGAAGGTCACTGGCAGAAAGATTGTTTTAATTTTAAGACTTAGTTGGAGAAGAAAAAGAGTTCCGCAAGTATCTCGTTGGCCTTAGTTTGTTTTGAATCTTCTTTTGTAAATGTTCATTTGAGTTTTTGGTGGTTAGACTCGGGAGGTAGTATTCATATTACGAATTCCTTGTAGAGATTCACAAGCAAACGGAGGCCAAGTGAGAATGAAGTAATCATGTGCATTGGAAATGGAGTTCGAGTGAATGTTGAGTTCATAGGAGTAGCGATGTTGTCTTTAGAATCTGGTTTCTCTCTTGTTTTAGATAGTACAATTTTTGTACCGGCAATGAGAAGAAATTTAATTTCTATATCGAAACTTGATACTTCTGATTTTTCCTTTAAGGTAATGGAATGGTTAAATTGTTTCATGATTCTCGTTTGATTGAAAATGACATTTTATGTGATGGCTTATATAAATTGTCTCTGACTTCTTTTGGTGAAGTCTCTTATGTTGCCAATGTGTCAAAGAAAAGGTCTCTAATTCGTGAATTAGCGGTTAGGTCACATTTCAAAGGATATGATGGAGAGATTGGTTAAAGTTGAGATACTTCCCTCTCTCAACTTCTCTGAATTTGAAACTTGTGTAGATTGTATAAGAGGAAAGTTGACTAAATCCACTAGGAAAGGTTCCACTAGGAGTGATGGTATATTGGACTTGATACATACTGATATTAGTGGACTTTTACCTTCCATCGTATATGGGAACAAATATCTTATAACTTTCATTGATGATTTCTTGCGATAGGAATATGTTTACTTGATAAATGATAAATCTCATGCACTTGAAAAATTCAAGATTTTCAAAATGGAGGTAGAGAAACAATGTGGGAAAAGTATCAAAGTTGTAAGATCTGACCATGGTGGTGAATACTATGAGAAGTATGACGAGTCTGGTCAAAACATGGGTGATTTTGCAAAGTTTTTACAAGGATGTGACATAGTGCCTCAATATACCATGCCAGGTACACCTCAGCAGAATGACGTTACTGAAAGACGTAATCGGACTCTAAAAGACATGGTCAGGAGCATGATGAGTAGAATAAATTTTCCAGAATATCTATGGGGTGAAGCTTTGAAAATGATATGCGTATTTTGAACAGAGTTTCGATTAAAGCTGTTGCAAAGACACCTTTTGAGTTGTGGATAGGACGTAAACCAAGTTTGGCTCATTTTTAAGTTTGGAGATGTTCAGCTGAGGTGACAATTTATAATCCTTTTGAGAAGATATTAGACCGAAAATCCATTCCTGGTTATTTTATTGGGTACCCAGATAGATCAAAAGGATATAAGTTCTATTATCACAATGGTGGCACCGGAATTGTTGAGTCTATCACTGCTAGATTTCTGGAAAATGACTCGGCGATAGTTGGAGTTCTACGTTGAAGGAATTTTTTATTGAACCAAGTCCAGTTGTTGTTCTAGTTCCCGTTATACAGGAGAGAGTTATATCTTAACTAGTTGAAATTGTTAATGAAGAACCTGGGCACCAAGAGGAACTTCAGGTTCCTCCACCAATAATGATTGAGTCAGCTCCTGAGCCATAAGTTAGGAAAGCGCAAAGGGAAAGAAGATTTGCATTTGCCCAGTGATTACAATACATATTTGTTGGAAAGTAATTTTAATATTGAGCATATTGTTGACCATGTTACTTATAATCAAGCATTGATAAGTCCCGAGTCACATAAATGGATAAGTATTATGGAAGATGAAATGAGTTCTATGGAATAGAATAATGTTTGGGAACTTGTTGAACTTCTTTCGGATGCTAAAACCATAGATAACAAGTGGATCTTCAAAAGTAAATGTTGAACGAAAGAAGGTAAGATTAGTTGCAAAAGGGTTCGCTCAACGAGAGGGCATTGATTATAATGAGACTTTTTCACATGTTTCATCCAAAGATTCTTTTTGAATTATCATGGCACTTGTGGCACACTATAACTTAGAGCTTCATCAGATGGATGTTAAGATAGCTTTTCTGAATGGAGATCTTTCGGAAAGGGTTTACGTGAGACAACCTGAAGGTTTTATTTTAAAGGGAAAAGGAAACTTGGTGTGCAAGTTAAATAAATCCTTATATGGCCTCAAGCAGGCATCACAACAATGTTATTTGAAATTTGACGAGGTTATGACTTCTCTTGGTTTTGTTGAAAATACAGTTGTTCAATGCATTTATCTCAAAACCAGTGAGAGAAATCTTATTTATCTTGTCCTATATGTTGATGACATTTTGCTTGCTTACAGTAACTTGGGGTTGCTTCATGAGACAAAGAAAATGTTATCTGCTGATTTTGAGATGAAAGATCTTGGAGAAGCTACTTATACGCTTAGCATTGAAATACATCGTGATAGAAATCGTAACTTGTTTTGACATTCTTAGAAGGCTGACATGTTCTAGAAAGGTTCAATATGCAAAAATGTGCACTTGGTGATGTACCTATCATAAAAGGGGAGAAGTTTAACAAAGCTTATTGTCCAAGGAATGAGCTAGAAAAAAGATCTATGAAGATGATACCGTATGCTAGTGCTGTGGGGAGTTTAATGTATGCTCAAGTAGTCAAGTTTGCACTAGACTGTATATTGCTTATGCAGTCAGTGTTCTCAGTAGGTTTCAGTCGAATCCAGGGTAAGAGAATTAGAAAGCGACTAAGAAAGTTATGAAATACTTAAAGAAAACTGAAAGTTACACGCTTACTTTCCAGCGTTCAAATCACCTTGAGGTGGTAGGCTACTTAAACTTAGATTTTGTTGGATGTCAAGATGATTTGAAATCAACCTCAGGTTATATCTTCATGTTGGCTGGTGGTGTTATCTCGTGGAAAAGTGTTAAACATACTCTGGTGTCATCTTCTACTATGCAGGCTGAATTTGTGGCATGTTATGGAGCTAAAATTCAAGCCATTCGGTTAAGGAATTTTATTTCTGGGCTGAAAGTTGTTGACTCCATCTCGATGCCAATCACTATTTATTGTGATAATAGCGTAGTAGTGTTCTTTTCAAGAAATAATAAAAGTTCTAGTGGATCAAAACACATTGACATCAAATATTTGGTGGTTAGAGACAGATTCAGGGAAGGCTATATGAAAATAGAGCTTATTAATACAGAGACGATGATTGCAGATCCTTTGACTAAGGGACTCACTCATAAAGTTTTTAAGACGCATATTATTCATATGTGTATTGTGAAAACATTTGATATTTTTGATTAGTGAGTTATTTATGTAAGAAAACTACGTTTTGGCTTGATCCATTCACGGGGTACGTAGACAACCTATATGTTCTTCAGGTACAACCCTTTCCGATAATAAAATATATATTTTTTTTCTTTTTTTTCCTATCCATTAATTATTTTGAGCACGAATTTGACTTATGTCTTTTATTCTAATATTATTTTGATCTCGAGATATGACAAATAAAGACATAAGATGGGTCTCTTTTAGAGACATGTGACTTCTTTTGATTAAAAGCATTGTGAGGACTAATATGAATTAACACAGTTTTTTTTATCACATTTGGTGCTAAGTTCATATTGCATACTATTACATTAGTTGGATGATAGGGATTCATGTCAATAAAGATATTGGCATTTGTAGCTATGGATAGAGGTGGGCAAAAATCGATCGAACCCGACTGAACCGAACCAAACTAACCAGGTTGGGTCGGTTTTTTTTTTTCATTTTTTTAGTGGGTTCGGGTTCTCACTTTAATTGGCGGGTTGGATTGGGTCGGGTTATGGGTTACCCACCTAACCCGATCAATAACCGCCCAACCCGAGAAATTGGTATAAAAGAAAGACATATATATATATATATATACATATATATATATATATACATATATATATATATATATCATCTCTTTGAATTTTTTTTTACCGAGTCACAAGAAATTAAACAAAAGAAAGAGAGATTGAGGTCATTAATTCCGGACTTAATCTCTATTACATAACAAAGCATGCATTTGGATTATCCTCACTAAACATGAGGGTGTATTGTTCTTCAATTGGATTAAGAGTGGCAACTACTGGATCATCAGTGCCTCTAACATAATTTGGAGGTGCCTTTTTGTCAAACTCTAGCAACATAAGGGTGAGCTATCATTGTGCTAACTTTGAGAATTAGACACGAAGAAATATATAATGATAATTGTTACATTTTATTGCAAATAGTGCCTACTTGACTTTAAGTGCATAGCCTTCGTAATCCATTTCGACTTTGAGAGATACATTATTCATCTACTTCTTTTTCTTGCCCTTTTTAGCACTGCTTAGCAGATCAGACAAGAACTCAATAGTGCCCAAAACCCCCCATTTTCTTCTTGTTTTGTCTAAAAACTATATTACAAACCGACCAACTGAACCCAACATGACCCATCCGACACGTAATTGGGTTGAGTTGGGTTGGATTTCGAACAAATCGATAATGTTGGGTTAGGTTTGGATTGGGGCAAAAATTGACTCAACTCAACCCATGCCCACCCCTACCTATGGAGTGGTCTTACATCGTTTGTTTGGTATAACGACTTCCATGTTCGATGGTAACATTCTTGTTGGACGGGGTCATGTTGTGTAAGGTGTTATTATTGGAGCTATACTTGTGTGGCCACACCTATGTAGTCTGACCTGGAGGTTAAAAGTTTTGTTTTATAGAAATCAAATATTTTCCCAAGTGGGAAATGTTTGAATAAATCTATAATGTGGGTTTTCATTTGATTATGAATTTTACGGGTTAGATGTATGGCTTGCAATGATATTGTAATTATGCCCAATATGTTAAGTGATCACTTTGATCGTTGTACACCTTACGTGCTATATTCTTATAATGTGGTAATTTTAAGTATGTGAGCCAGAAATATGTGTCTCCTCTCCATATCATTATTATTGGCTTGCCCCATTGACGACTAATACTTTTGAGGAGCAATGAGAGGAAGATCTAGTTGGTAATATTCATACACAAAAATGTCTTCCACATGTATGAATTTCAACCTATCAATTTAGAATATATGATTTTTGTTCTTAGCATGACTATTGTCAAATTACAACAGTTTCATATTGAACCAAAGGACATGAATAATTTATTTTTATTGTACATTAGTTTAATTTGTTGAGGATAGACAAAGTGTAGATGCCGACGAGATATGGCCTTTGGAAAAACTAATCTCCTCTCTAACAATTTTCAAGGGTGCAGATGCAAATGTATCCATTCTGGATACACACATTTGCATAACGTCTTTCTCATATGTTCGACAGAGAATTGCTTGAAATGAATTGGTATTTTAGAAAGAGCTGATACTTATGAACCGATTTTGAGGGTTCAAGTTGAAATTAATGTGGCAAAAACCTCTTAGAAGGAGGCTAAGGGTCTTTCTATGTAGTATGAAAAATTGTTGATTTTGCTTTGAATATGGGATGGTTGGACAGCAGCACTTAGTGGTACTTGGGCGGAGATAGAGAAAAGTTAACTTTTGAATGACTGGCAATAATTATGAAAGTGTATTACTTTCATTGTGGTGTTTCAACAAAGCAAGTATTTTGTCCAATTTGACGGTTCCGTTCCATTAAAATAAAGGATTTGTTCGGAGGTTGGTTTTGGTGAATTAATTATGAACAATTTGATGACTGATATAATTAATGAAATACCTAATTTTCGTATGATAGTATGTTAACCATAAATGAAAATGAAGGTGACTCGACTAACATAGTGCAACTCGTGATCTCATTTTGAGTATATGTTATGATTGTGTTCAAATAAGTTGGATACAAACATGGTTCATAAGAGGACTGCAATTTCTATAAAAAGAGAAAAAGCAATTTTCATTTTTATTTGTAAATTGACAGTCTCAAATGTGAAAGTATATGGGCTTTCATGTAATATTGACATTCTTAGTCTTTTTAAATGTTGACTAAAAGTGAAATTTTTTATCTGGTATATAAACATAATTATTGATATAGTCGAACTTTATATTCTTATAAGAATATTATGTTGCTAAGTTGAGTCTTATCCATAATTGTAGGGGTAGAATTTTTTTTGCATAACATTTTCAATTTAAAATCGATGCATCCCAAGATTTGTGGAGGGTCAGCTTTCAAATTAGAATATTGATATATTCGAGGATATTTGAAATAATAAACTGCACAATATTAAATACCTTGTTAAAGTTAAAACGTGCACGATGTTGAAAATTGGATATCTAGTGTAAGGGTTCAAAATGTATTAGTAAATATATTTTACTTTTGGAAGTGTAGTTGATCATCGAAATCCTCTATATAAATTGAGAATTGAAAGACTAAATTAGAATTTTCAATAAAGTTAGAAGGAAGCGGTATGATTTCAATGTTTTTCACAGGATTTTCTAATTAGTGAGAATTTGTGCATGTTATATCATTTGATTGAGATAGCTAACAAATGGAATGACACAAGATAAGTCTCAACATTTACGTCATAGATATAATACCATTCAACCATTACTCTCAAATAGAACAAACTCTTTATTTTATTGAAAAATAACCTACCGGATCTGTTTATAAATGGGTTATCTAGAGAGAATAAACTGCGCATCGAGGGAAATTGGTGTAAAATCTAGACTAATGGATCAACTTAATGAAAATCTAACCTGGTGATCGGAGATCCCATGTACTAAGTTCAATAGGAAAACTAGTTATGATTGACTTAATAAGTAGTACTTCGGAGTTTTAATGCCTCCCCATTTCTATGATGTAAATAAGTGATGCCTACCAAAGATCAATTATGATAAGCTATACTTTTAATGATGACTATATCTTGTAAATAGTACAAATGAAGTATTATAGGGTACTCTTTATAGAACATCACCTATGTGAATGTGAACTTGATCGGTTCTATGAGAATTTTACTTAAACGGATTCTTTAGTACGCTAGGAGAACCAAGAAGGTTCATGGCCGAAATAATGAACACAATGAAGAACCAAAGTTTTATATGAAATATAATGTGTTTGATCTATTGTCTAGGCTTACAATAATGGCCGAAAGTTAAAAATGTTGCATTCGCTGATTAGCCAAGTAAGTCTGATAGATTCTTACTAAGGAAGATTCAAAGCGAAAGCTACCGATCCTAATGCATTATATTTCAGTTGTACTCTTCTTCATCTTCTTTGTTCTCAATAGATTTCTTCCATTCATGTGGGTGATTGTTGATATTTTTGGGATATTTATATGTATGATTTGGAAAAGTCTCCAATTGGTACGTGACTAGTTATAAATCTTCAATTGCAAATGGTTCATATCAAAGAGTCATGTTGTTTTGGAATGGTGTGATTATTCAAAGAGGTGCATGATGAAAAGTCATGACTTTGAAAGGATACAATCTACATCATTATATATGAAATTGTGCGATCTAATGGTGGAAATTAAGTTTGCCAAAAGATGCGAATATTCGAAGAGACGTGTAAAAATCTATAAATAGGACCCTCCTAATTCTATTTTCTTCACTCCAAATCAATTCCTAATAATTGATATCTAATTCTTTCTTTCACTAAATTTTGTCAGAATGATTTCCATATTATTTTGAGTTTTGTGTTCAATATTTACTATTCAATATCCTCCATTCTAAAAGAGTACAGTCAAACGTCTGTCTTCCAAAATACAACGCTTCTTCCAAAATTAATATAAAATTAATATAGCGCGTTATATTAATTTTGGAAGAAACGCTGTATTTTGGGAGACGAACGTCCATTTGGTCCTGTTAATACTAGTGCAAGGGGCCAAATCCGTCTTAAGGAGATTTACATTCACATATCTCTTTTCATTTTATCTCCTTCGATTTCTGCATTTTCTACAATTAAATAGTGATTTGCTCATTATTATGTATGTACTATGATTCGGTAAGTCGTTGCTCTAGTATTTGCATGCACATGTTTTTTATTAAGAAGATATTATTCATGCACTAATTTATCTTACAGATTGTTCTGACATGGTGGGCAACCTAGGTCTCTGTGTCATAAATTCAGTTCACAGCTTAGGACAATGTGGAGAGCTATGGTAGTGTCCGAGTTTTGGGTTATTTTGGACTGCAAGGAATCAATACATTATTTATAGCATGTCACCATGGTACAGGCAACAATGATATTCATTGTCCAAGTAGCAAAAGAAGTCGGTGCGTTGTTCGGGTGGAATGCTTAATACTATGTCAAAATGGAATGTGCTAAATTTTCCTTGGATCAAAGTGAACGCAAATGGGGCTTCAGGTTGCAGCGGGAGATTCAGAAACTGTGGAGGCTTTGTGAAGGGCTTTTTTGCCATTCCATTGGGAATCAAATGGGCATTTGAAGCAAAGATATATGTTGTTATTAGATTGGTGTAGGAGAAGGGTTAACACACACTTTAACTAGAGAGTAATTCCATGTATGTGGTGAGCTTTTAAGCATGAGAGAGAAGTCGATTCCATGGCAAATAAAGTCGGTTCAATGTCTGTTTTACATCTTTCCAATGGAGTTTAGAGTTACGCATATCTAAAGGAAGGGTAATTGGGGCTTATGCAATAGTGTCGCACTAGATCCCATGCTCATTAGTGCAATGGTACAACACTTGCCACTTATTTTGTTCTTAATATATTTCCTTTGATTTGTCAGGTCAATGTGCTTATCGATTTCATTAGTTTGTTTGGTAAACCTTTCGGCTTGTAATTATTGAATCATTTGCGATGTACCTTTTCTTCATTTGGTTTAATAGAAGGTCATTGTAGACATTTGATCAGAATGCTACAGAGATGCCAAATATAGTTGGATGTTCTGATGCACCTACTAATTCTTATCATTAGCAAGTTAATAAAAAAATTACACAGAGAATATGAACTTGACGAGAGGCTAAAGGTCCTTTAGAAAGTTGGGCGAGTAGCCTTGTTGAAAATTCAGGAGCACTCCACTATTGGGTTATTTGGACTATCTAATCTTTGGATTATCAAACATGGCATGCTCTTGTTGAGTGATAGGTGGAATTCTATCAAGTCGATCATAAAATGTTCATTTGTTAAGTTGAATAATCATGTGTTGTGTTAGGCTTCAATATGTGCTTGGATTGAGCGCTTTGCATGATCTTAGGGATTTTGTTGCATTACTTGGTGTGAAGTCTTCTGAGTACCCCATTCATACGACTTGAGTTAAGCCTATGGCCTTCATGGTAAGCTTTGGCATGTCTTGTCAAGACAAGAGCTTGACATAATCTGTTTAGTTTAGATTTACTATTGCTAGTTAAAGCTCTTTGTATGGATTAGTATTTTGAACGTTAATAATGAATTATCCCCACCATGTCATGCTACTAGAAACCTTTTATAACCGCTATAAAAAGATTGTTTGCGTAAAAGGGTGAAATCGGTGCATTAACTTTAGTTGAAACTAACGAGTCTTGTGATCACTGAATAGTACTCACAACTCATAAAACTCCGTTTTCCTCAACTTGCTACTCATCGGACTTCCTGCTTTCTCTATAGTGTTTCTTTTAAAACTCTGTTTGATACTGATGCTACCAAAAATCATAACTAGAAATGCACGAGCGATAAGCATGAACGGAACTTTAAAAGTTTACACACAAAGATTAAGGGAGTTGTTTTCGTAGACCCTCTGATGTTAAAGTTGGAAAATAGTTGGAGAGAGAATATATGTGGCTTCATATTTTACTTGGTCATTTTGACTACAAAACTAAACTAAAAGCATGTTGTAGTTTTGTTTTCTTTTCTTGGTTGATCAGAATGATGCATGTTCCTCAACTTGAAGAGTTGGAGGCTTCGTTCGTATAGATGTGTTAAATATATTGTATTTCTGCGCGGTGTAGTCTTTGGCCACAAGGTCTTGGCACAAGCTAGACTATGAAGTTCGCCAAGACATGAGCTTTGATGGTTGGTCGATGTTTGTGCCCGATTTCGAATTTTCCTAGCTCGATTACCCATTTTGTTGAATTGTGACCTAAATTCCATTATGAATTGGTGTTTTGTTGAAGAGGTCTTGAAGAAGTCCAAATATGGTTTAAGGAGAGAAGGTCAGTGCATTTTCACCCGCAGAACAAGGAGTTTGACGCTTGAGCGCTAGTGAGGTCGCTCGCTGTGCGCGAGGCATGTTGCTCGAGCGACCGTCTTATCCGACCCAGCCCTGTTTCCATTTTTGATGTGTTTTATGATACCTATTCCATTCCAAATACAGTTTTTTAGGTTGTATATTCTGCTATTCGTAGACTCTTCATAACATTAGAAAGATTATATTTGGTTAAGAGTATCAAATCTTGTAACAAAATCATTATTTTGATTTAGTGAATGCTCCTACTTTGCTTGTGATTTTTTCCGTCTTGAATTTTCACGTAAAATCTTGGTGTTCTTAATTGTTTATTTATTTCCTCTTGCACATATTATCTGGCACAATTCATAACACATTTTAATAGCTGCATGATATGTCTGATCTTTGAAGTATTTTTCGTAGGGTCTGATTTGAGAGTACTGTGATGGGATGAGCTTGGGAGTATGGTCTCAACTTTCAAGCTATATTAACTAGTGCCTGACAAAATGATTTTCAACCATGATCAAATGCTCAACTGATAGGTAGGCCCTTGATCGATAGGTGAATGGTTGTGTCTAGAGCAGTTGGCTCTATGAAATTGAATGTTGACATGAGCGAACATTTGGGTAATGCCACATCATCACGACCAACTTACTGTACAATCATAAATAGAGACTCTTCCGCATCTTTTGATTCATTTTAAACGACCTCACACTCTGTCTAACCACACTCTTTCTTTAACTATCTTCAAAGATATCACCGGAACTTCATCAGAAAAAGCAAATGATAAACACGGAAAATCTTCTTCATTGTCCAAATGTTATCTTTGAAATGATCGTTATCAGTACCAATCCTAGAAAAAATTGTGTCAAGTCTTCTCGCTGCCAATTTATGGAAACCGTAATAAGGACTTTGATAAAAAATATATATGTAAGTAAATATTAAAAATATATTTGGGTGTGTTTAAAAGTTAATTTTTTGGAAAGTAAGTTGAAAATCATATTTGGCGCATGTAACATGTTTGATCTTAGATCGTTTTCCAAAAAAATAGCTTTTTGGTTCAAATTGGAGGGCTCAATGAAGCATGAATTAATTGTTTTTGTCGGACAAATAGTGGCAAGTTGAATTCTCTCTCTTCTATCTCATTAACAAAGTTGCTCTGTTTTGCCCCCAAAAATGTGAACATGGCCATTTCAAATTGTGTGTAGTTAGGAGAAAACAGATGATGGATATATTAGTAATTCTCTCTTCAAAATTGTGGACAAAATTGAGAATGGAAATTCAGGTCCTCGATCTCAAGACGAATTTTAATTTTGATAATTATTTTAATAAAATTCAATAAAGTCAAACTATCGAAATCTGATTAACATCTAGTTTTAGCCTATGTTTGACACCCATTTTGGGAGAAAAATTAGTTTTTGAATAGTGATTGATGAAAGAATGTGTGGTTAAAAAGTAAGGAGAATTTTTGGGTTTATGTGTAATATTATTTTATTGATAGAATATATGGTTGAAATGAAGAAAGAGAATGAGAATGGAAAAAAATGGGTGTCAAACATAGGCTTAATTGCACCAAACAGGCGATAAAGTAAGTAATTCAATTACAAGTAAACTTGCCCTTTACAATTAAAAATATTGGCGAGTCACGTATGGATAGGAAATTAAGGCTATTGTTTGATCTCATTTTTTTTTAAATACATTTTTTAATCACATATTTTACAATAAAATAATATTACATAAATTTAACTTTTTTATATATATTTTTTTTAACAATATATTTTTCATCAATATAAGCACCTGCTTAGTACACATTAAAATTTGCATTCTCATTCTTCAACTCATTTTCAATCACACATTCTTCAATAAAATAATATTTTTTATCACATCAATAACTTTTCCTTCTTTTTCAACTACATATTCCCTATCAATCTACTATTTCAAAATACATTCTTCCAAAATAACGTGACTCAAACACATCCTAAATATTTCAAAATACATTCTACTGTTTGAAATGTTGAAATGAAGTGTGTTTTTGTACATATTCTTCAGTGCCTTTCAACCACTATTCTTCCGTCACAGATATTTCATTTCTTTTCATCCTCCGAAATTTAGGGTTTCGTCGTCTCTATTATCTCTCTCTCTACAGTTCTTGAAAGTGAGCTTTCCTTTTCTCATTTAACTCTTTTAGCATCTTTAACGTTTATGTAGTGATTTTTATAATTATCAGCTTTTTATCAATTTCTGCGGATTATTGTGCTTAATTTTTGTGTGGTTGACTTGATGCGAATCTTGATTAAGCGATTTAATTGATTTGGGGATTTTGAGGAGGTGGGTCCCATTTTATCTCCAAAGATTATTATAGGAGTTGAATTTGTAGCTGCACACTCGATGTAGCTGATCTGCTGATGCTTCTTGTTGAAGTTCATTTCATGTTCTTGTAATTGCGTTCTTTCAATTTGTGTTATTTGTTGTACTTCGATGAAAGTGCGTTTCTTAAATCTAATTTGTTTGGGGAAAAAAAAAATCTTGAATCTAGTTTGTTTGTACCTGGGTAATTTATAAAGCTGCTAATAACATCTTTATTAATTTCATCTTGCTGGTCTTAGGGCTTCTTTTTGTTCTTTGATAAGTTGAAGAATTACGTGTTACTCATTGTGGGGAAGTTGAATGTTCATTTGAAAACCAGATGAGAGAAGAAAAAGAAAGAAGGTCGAGAAGAGAAAACTGAATATGCCATGGTTGAATATTTCTCATCTATATTTAAGAGAATTGTTTGTGGTTGCACATGTTATGTTCTTAGCGAGGATATAAATATTTCTGGACAGGGATATATTGTGAGTAGAATGCTAACATTGGTGGACATCATTAACTTGCAAATTCTGCATAGAATATATGGTGCATCAACAGGGCATATTTACTCGTTTTTCTAATGATTTCATTACGTAATAGATAACAAAACTACATTTAAATTCTTGTATTGATCTATGAAGAAGATGAGAATCGAGTTCAATGGTTCACATCTGGATGCACCTCGTAAACTTTAAAACTTTTTGATAACTGGCTGCACGTTATCCCTAAAAAACAAATGGCTATCTCACTATTGAAATATGGCAATGGCAGGGTTTTGCCATTTCCACCTGGCCATTTTTAAATATATTAAATGTTGTGAACTGAATTGTGTTCTTTGTTGTATATATTGATTCCAAGTGCTCCTTTTTTCGTCAAGAATATTTTACCTGAAGCTGGTTTGCTTTTAGATCTTGCAGTATCATGAAGGTTCGGTAGGGAATATTTGGATGTTGTGCAGCAATTTTTCTGCTTCCATAAAAGGTTGACTGGACATTTCTGAAGGTTCTTTCCAAAGTTTTACTATTTTGTTTTAGATATTTATCTCATGTATTTCTATTGATTGGCAGGAAGATTGTTTATATTTTATAAGATTGCCTTCAGTGCATATCTTCCTGCTTATGATGTACTGGTGCATTTCTTTTAAATTTTCTTTTATTGGGAAACTAACATGGTATTCCTGAAAACCATCATATAAAAATGAAAAGAAGTTGAGAAATTAATTAAAATAGTTTTTTGGTTACAGGCTCGTGGTTTCAGTGGTGTCTTTTTGCTCGATTGCGAGTCACGTGTAGTAGTGGGTTGAAAGTTGAAACTTAGCTGGTAGTTTCTTCTGTGGCTCTCAGATGGATGACAGTGGACATCGTGAAAATGGAAGGCATAAACCACCTCTGAGTCAGGTATTTGGTAGCCATTAATCTCTGCACATTTACTGGCCATAATGCATTTTCTGCTTGTTGAGTTTTTGTTAGGACCGGGTGAAGCCTAACTGTAGTGTTTACTTAAGGGTTCTATTGCGCATTCATATATTTGTATTAGGTTACCCTAGTTCTATGTTACGTAAAGGAATTTGAGGGGCTTTGCTCTCACATTGAGAGTGCACCACTGTAAATATGTTCTGGTGTTTCTGTTTTTGGTTTTGTTTATTATTGCTCGGGTTTTCAATAGTTTGCATTTGAAATCTTGTTAAAATGCTTCTGTTTCAGTGGTTCATGCAGCATCAGCCATCAATGAAACAGATAATGGCCATTATGGCTGAAAGAGATGCTGCAGTTCAAGAAAGAAATTTGGCTCTTTCTGAGAAAAAGGTTGCGTTGGCAGAGAGAGATATGGCTATCCTACAACGAGATCAAGCAATGGCAGAACGAAACAATGCCATAATAGAACGCGACAATGCTATTGCTACCCTTCAGTATCGGGAAAATGCAATGAGCAGTGGTAATATGTCGCACTGCCCACCAGGATGCCAAATTGCACATGGGGTGAAACACATACACCATCCTCAGCAGCATGTACACCATCAGTCTAACATGGGGGAAGCTCCATACAGTATGGGGGAAACTCACCTGCCGGACACTGTTCCAGTGTCCCCAGTTGCTCCTGAGCCCGAAAAATCCCGTCGTACTAAACGTACAAAGGAGCCAAAGGCTACTACCTCTATAAAGAAGACGTCAAAATCCTTGAAGAAGGTTAAACAAGAGGGTGAGGACCTGAATAAAACGATGTTTGGGAAATCACAGAACTGGAAAAATGAGCAGGATATTGATGGTGACACCGACGACCTTAACAGGCAAATGGTTGTATTGAAACCAAATTGGAAAGATCAGGACCTGGGGTTGAACCAGGTTTCATTTGATGAGTCAACCATGCCAGTGCCCGTCTGCTCGTGCACTGGGGTTCTAAGGCCTTGTTATAAATGGGGAAACGGAGGTTGGCAATCTTCGTGTTGTACAACCACTTTGTCAATGTATCCACTGCCAGCAGTGCCTAACAAGCGCCATAGTCGAGTTGGTGGTCGGAAAATGAGTGGAGGTGCGTTTAACAAGCTGCTCAGTCGACTTGCTGGAGAAGGTCATGATCTGTCGAATCCAGTTGATCTTAGAGATCACTGGGCAAAGCATGGCACAAATCGCTACATCACCATCAAATAAATATCTGACAGTGTGGCCTGAAGGAGGATAGTTCACGGGGAAAACATCTATTGAATATGATGATGCACGTCTGAGAAGGATTCATCGGCTTGCCAAGCTAATTAAGGATAGTACCATAAATCTTCATCTCTCTCAATTATCATTCAGAATTAAGAGGTCAGCTCCCCTTGAAATCTTCTTCTTTATTTTATTTCCCTTATTTATCATTTAGAATGTGTAGACCTTAATTGAAGAGCGATGAGATAGTCGCGGTGTTTGTCTTACAACGGGATATATTATGGCAAATTTGAATCCTGTGTTCATGTAACTGGATATAATTGTAAAATAGGGTTGCACGATCAATATATATTGTTGTTGTTGAATGAGTCATAGATGTTAATTTGCAACAATAAGGTATGTTCTATCATTTTTTTTTTTCTAGCAATAGTGATAAAACTTTTGGACATTTGTCATATCTCTGCTCACTAATAGTGGTTGAAATGACCGTCCGGGTCGCTCTAAGAGGCGTGAAAATGTGTTTGGTCATCCAGGCTAGCAGGCTAGGGGAACCCAACTCGTGAAAGCACGGCCCAGCTGTGATAGGCCATGTTATGAGCCATCAGAGCCAGTCTGTTCGGGGCTCGAATGGAGCCCATGGCACTCGTGGACAGTAATAATTCAAGAAAGTAATAATTCAAGAAAAAACTGTATGGCCAGTAGGCAGCAGTAGCCCGACACCTGGTCTGGTTGACATCCCTGCTCATGGTTGACCCGCGTGCTGGATGCTAAACCATTTCAATTGTGAAATGAAATGGATTTCTGTGAAAGTTATTTCCTCGAGCCCTTCTTTTATTGAGTGCTGTGCAGAGCAAGAAAATATTTTCGTTTAGATGGAGGACACCAGAACCGGACCTCAATGATCTTCCTTGTGGCATGATTTTGATTCTAGATTCAAAGATTTCGTAGTATGCACCAATGTCATGATTCGACAGCAATAATAAGCAAACAAAAACTAGAAGAGTGCGAAGTATACACGTAGATTTATGGTAGTTCGACGTCAAATTTGCCATTGAAAGTTTCCTTAAATCCGAGATGTTCTCAATGGAGATGGTCACGCCTCTCAGTCTCTCTCTCTCTTGAAAACAGCCACCTCGAGGGGACAAGTGAAGAATATAATTAGATTTCATGCTGTCACGTGTGGAAAGTAGTTGTGCTTCTCATATATGTATGAAGATATGTTTGCACTTCGCACTACAGAGTATTTTCAAGTGGTGTTCGTGGTTAATCTAAAAATTTATAAATTATTTATAAAAGGTCAAACTTAATATTCGACCACACATATCGATAAATTTACAAGTAGTATTTATTTATTTACTACTCATTCTATCTATTTATGTATTGAATTATTTATAAATTCTTTCCCAACGGAGCAAAATTAGTTTCTATTTTAGTAAAAAAATAAGGGGAAAAAAAGTGGTAATAAAATGTTAGGACAACTAGACATGATAGAGCATATAATTAATTTGAAAGCACTAAATAGTGATGGCAACGGGGCGGGTTCGAGACAGGGTACCCCCACCCCGCCAATCCCGCCCCCGCCCTGCCCCGTTGAAAGCACTAAATAGTGATGGCAACGGGGCGGGTTCGAGACGGGGTACCCCCGCCCAGCCAATCCTCGCCCCCGTCGCACCCCGCCACGCCTTTGACGGGGCGGGACGGATTTTTGCCTTGTTTAATGCCCCATTTAGTTTTTTTTTTTTTTTTTTTAAACCAAAAATTTCCAAGTAAATACAATTCAAAATTTTATAATCCAAAACAAATAATATTTAAAATAATTACATCAATATCCAAATCAAACAATGAAAACAAACAATGTCCAAAATTAAATAAACAACATTCAATTTTTTTTTTTTTTTTTTAACTAAACAGGGCGGGGCGGGGCGGGGCACCCTCGCCCTGCGACCCGAGGCGAGGCTGCAATCCCCGCCCCGCCAACCAGTTGGGGCGAATTTTTTTGCCATCTCTAGCACTAAACTAAACATTTTCTGTACAATCACTTGAGGGCATCAAACTGTTTTTCACTCCATGATTCAATTCTTTTATAAGTACGTAAATAAATGTTCATTCAAGTCAAATCCATTCACTCGAACAATCATATTTAGATGTTCCCAAAATCTATTCGAATAATAATAACAACAAATCATTCACTTATCGTTTGAAAAACCTTATTCAAATTTTCAGCATGAGTTTAATAGCACAAAACGTCCATACGTTTGATATGTAGTGTGCAAAACGTTCATACGTTTCAATTTTTTTGCATTTTCACTCCCATTTCAACGTTTCTTTGCGGAAAACGTCATTTTTACCTATTTTTAACGTAAAATGGTCAATATACCCTTCTATATAGATAAAACAAGAAATAAAAGAAAAGAAAAATAAAGAATAAATTGCAATCTTATTCATAAACTTTTAAAAAAATGCAAATGAGTTCAAATAAATTATTAAAATATTAAAAATAACCAAAATAAAAACAAAAACTCTATCTCTCCTTTTCTTCTCATTCCCCTTCTTCAGCCGCCTCCACCACCGCCACAAGAAATCTTTTCTCATTCTTAACTAAAACTCATCTCCTAGAACACCCAAAAATCTAATCTTTAGCCACATGTCAAAAGAAATTGGAGAAGAAAAATAAATGATAATATGATTTTTTCAAGAATCCATTAATGCATTCTGGATGAGATTGATCGCGTTTTGGACAAAATTGAGGAAGACCCATGATTGGGCTAGATGCGCCATGTGGAGGAGAAGGCTGCCCAGGTGATCCGCGACCATGGGTCAACCGGACGAAATCAGAATTTGGGATTTTCGGACCTGCTGTGCGACTGGCTTAACTTCTGGGATAAATTCGAAATTCTGTTATGATGTTTGGAGTGAATTTTTGACATGGATGGGGTCGTCTCGTGATGGGCAATTGATCGGTGTACAGTTCCGATCATGGGGGTGGCCGAATGTGGATTTTAATTTAGGATTTTCGGACATGCTGCGCGACAAGCGTAACTTCTGGGATAAATTCGAGATTCTATGATGATGTTTGGGGTGAATTTTTGGCATGCATGGGTTCATCTGGTGATGGGCAATCGACTAGTGTACAGTTCCGATCATGGGGATGGCCGGAGGTGGATTTTCCGACGATTTTCAAATTTGCAGGCATCGAACTTTGGGCAGTGATTCCGGGCTGTATAGTTGATGGAATTGGAATGTGTTGGTTGCTAATTGAAGGAAAAGTTGAGGGTTGTCGACCGGTGTCCAAGTCCGACAGCTTTGGTTGTTGTAGGTTGTCGGCATTTGGATGCATTTTGGGCGGTTTATGGGCAAAAAACCGTCCTTATTTTTAATATTTTCTTAAATTTTGGACTCATTTGCATTTTTTAAAAGTTTAAGAGTAAGATTGCAATTTATTCTTTATTTTTCTTTTCTTTTCTTTTTTGTTTTATCTATATATGAGCGTATATTGGTCATTTTACGTTAAAATAGGTGAAAATGACGTTTTCCGCAATGAAACGTTGAAATAATGCTGAAAATGCAAAAAATTGAAACATATGGACTTTTTGCACACTACATGCCAAACATAGGGACGTTTTGTACTATTAAGCCTTTCAGCATGCAACTACTATTACAGTCATGTTAACAAATTTGATAATACTACTGTAAGGATTTGAGTTGTAATTTTGTTAAATTAGCAAGGCTATAGTTGAAAAGAATCATATTACTTATAAGCAAAACAAAGTAAATTCAAAGTTAGGAGCTATTAGATATCTAAATGTAAGTGTTATGTTTTAAGTCCAATCAACTTTGGACATAAACACTTTTAATATATATATATATATATATATATATATATATATATATATATATATATATATATAATCGACGCGTAATTATGATAATATCTATTATTTAATTAAATTAAATAATAGAATCTGTAAATTCAAGTTTTGGTATTTGTTAATCACAAAGAATTGTGATTGTGAGATACAAATTACATGTGACTAAATCTTAAATCGTCAGTGGTCGTATGTAATGACGAGATACGGATATCGTTATTACTGATAGATCATCACGTGTGACATTTCTTACTTGTGAAGTAAGTAGCTGATCTCACAAGTTAAAGTGTGGTGACACTTGAATAAACACATGTATGTTTTGTTATAGAACAAAACATTGGAGACTCCCTTGGAGATTCCACATAGATAACTATCTGAGTGTTGTCAATAGTTAATCTCTAACATTCGGTAGTGGAATTGGTCATTTGACTTGAAGTCATCATAGTACCTTATATAGGGACGGTCATACTTTGGTGATGTTGGATGTTGCTCTGTCAAATGTCGCTAATACGGCATCGTTCGAGTATGTCAAGAATCGTATGAAGGTTATGAATGATCAATAGATGATTCGTCACTTTTAGATAGTAAGAGATTATGATCTAAATTTTACCCAGTTAAGTTGACAATGAAATCCTTAGCCAAGGTGAACTCATAAGTCGAAAAAAAGTTTTCGACTTACATTGACTTAACAGTAGGATAAAAGATATGATTGATAATTGAGATTGACACATATCTATATCTCGTAATTGATTGGATCATATTGTTGATCGGATCATCTTGACGAAAAGATTATAGTTTCACGGTAAACGAACAAGTTTGGTTTTGTCATATGACTCATATCATGTGATATTTTCAATCACATGTATTGCCCGACACATTACGACGACAGATGTGAATTGATAATAAATTAAAATTGGTATTTGAATTTATCAATTTTATTTAGATCAAAATAATAATTCTCACTGTTAGGTATCGTGATTGGAAACCTGATGGGCCACATACAAAAAAAAAAAAGAACTAGAAGAATGATATTTACCAATTAATTAATTGACAAGTATTGAATAATTAATTAATTGAGTTGTTTATTAATAGACCTGAATTAATTAATTGGATTAATTAATTCATGGACCAAATATAATTAATTTGATTAAATAAATATTGGACTGGATTAAGTCAAGCAATGGGCCAAGTCTGTTTGGACTTGTATTAGTAGACTGCTATGGTTTGGAAAAAGTATGGAATAATTCATTATTCTTGCTAGCACAAGAAAAGAAAACTCTAGTCGTCATTCTTGTTCTCTGTGTGGATCACCATTGGAGGCTGGATAATTGGACAGCTTGGATAACAGATCTTGATCATTCGAGTTCGAAAATCAATAAAGGAGTTTGTAGGATTCATCAAATGTCTAATTTCTATCACGGTTTCTATCTAAACACAAAGCAGATCTTTGGTGAAAATTGAAAATTACTTTATTTCTGTTATGTATGATTAAGTAAATTCTCAATACTAAAATGAGTCAAACTGACCTTTTTTGTAGAGTTTATAATGTAGTGTATAATGATTTATTACAACTATAAATTCGAAAAACAAATTCTTGAAAGTGTACAAAACCAAACCAACTGACTCAAATCTTCTTTAACCTGACTACTAATGTGTTTTGTGATATTGAGCTCGGATTTATACTACATCGAATCATGCACCATCATCCACATGAATTACAATGGATATATCGAGAAAAGAATCCGTCAAAGGTCACCAAGAATCTTTACCAGAGATATTAACCTCTACCACTTTGTTCCCTCTCTATGATTTGTCTCTGTGTTTTGCCAAATCCAAGTGAAGAAAGTGGGTACACATAAAATTATAGAGCCAAAATCGTTTGAATTCAAAATTTGAAATCAATGGACAAGATAGCTATATGAACACAATCATTGACAAACACATGCGTCCGTTTAGCCCCCATTTTTTTTCCATTACATTACATTAATTTTCTCTCTTCATTTCAACCACACATTCATCAGATAAAATAATATTACACACAAATCTAAATTTTTCATTACTTTTCTACCACACATTTTCCTATCAATCACTATTCCAAAAATTTTCAACACCCCAAAATGGAGGCCAAACAGGGACCATAATGCCAATAATCAAGTACCAAATGAATTTAAGTGATCCACCTTATAGTTTTATTGTGGTAACTGGTAACACTAGTGAAGGTTTTCTCTAGAACCTGTTTGGTAGAGATTAAAATCGGATTAAAATTGAAAAACTAGTCGTTATTATTGACTTTTATTAACGAGTGGGATCCAATAACGGTTATATTTTCAATTTTAATTGGATTTTAATCGGTACCAAACGGACTCCTAATCTCAATGTGGCCTTATTCTTTTTTATTATTATTCATGGACAAAAAAAATACAAAACAAATTAACAAAAGCCATCTCCATTCAGCTAATGTTTGATACACATTTTTATTTTTTTTATTCATTTTCAACCACACATTGTTCAATAAAATAATATTTTACATCATATTAATAACTTTTTTTTTTCAACCGCACATTCTCCATCAATGTATTATTTCATAATACATTCTTTCAGAATAATGTGGCTCAAACACACCCAATCTACAAACTTTAAAAGCCAAAACTCATTTTCAACAAGGACCTAACCTTACACTCGATTCACCTTCACATTTTTTGCTGTCAAATGTTTGGTAGGGTTTTAATAAATTATACGTTATGAGTCTTATAAAATCAGTAAATAATAAATAAATATAAGCCCCTTATTTGGTACACATTAAAATTTTTATTTTCCTTCTTCTACTCATTTTCAATCGCACATTCTTCAATAAAATAATATTTTCCATCACATCAATACATTTTCCTTATTTTTTAACCACATATTCTCTATCATATCAACAATAAAAATGTATTCTTATTCCCAAAATGTGCACCAAACAGGGGCTAAATAATAAAATTATGAATTTTATAAATAATAATAAAATTTGATCAATTTATAAAATTATAAATCGACCGCACTACATGTACATGTTGGTTTACACTCTGGATTACACTTTCTGATAAAAAGACATAAATATCATTCTTTTATTCTTTAGTCAAGTCAAGGTTCTTTATACCTAATATATGACAATTTTGGTTTATTTCTCATATTAAATGGAAAAACCAATTATGCTAATATTTATCTATATATCTTTTATCAAAACAATTATTTAATATTCTAATTTATTAATTTCTTTATTAATTCTGACTACATTTTCTTTTATAGGCACAAGTATATCTCTATTATTTTTCAGAAAATAATCAAGCACATTATAAAATGATTTAATTTTTATTTCTCCTTTTTCTTTTGCAATCAATTTCTAATTTTCTAATAAAAGTAACTAAAACTTCATAAATAGCAGGAGTGCAAATATTAATGCAAGTATTGAACATAAATATGAAAGATCTTACAGTATTGAAGCAGAAGGTAAATGCAGATTAATATCAACGAGATTTTCATTGAGCTTGCTCCCATATATTAGTATACTCGTATATAAATGATCGGCATTGTTTGAGTTTAAGAAAGTGGGTTATGGTCCAACACGACTTCCGCACTCTTATTGATTTTCTCTTAGACTCTTTTGCATATCTCACAATAGATCACACGGAATCACAATTTTCCTTTCAACTCCTAGTTAAAACATCACCTTAAATGGTAACAGGGTTCTCATGGCTTTCTCTAACAACGCCTAAAACGCCTACACACGGGAACAAGATACTTGCAATAACCCTCAAGGTTTTCACCGTTGGAGTATAAATATGATAAGAGCTTTTGAGAATATGATAAGGATAAAAAGACAGTGTCTTTAAACAACTTTGATTTCATAAACACATCGCACTAATATCTCTTACATAAGAGTATACATACATACTTTGGCTACACTCTTGGTACTTTCTCTAAAGAGACTAGAACTCCATAGAGATTACCTTATAACAAGCTTCACTCGAAAAAAAAGAAATTGAAAATGTTTACAAGATTCGGAATGCTAGGTAGAGAGATAAATTTTGGCTTCAGAATTGCTTGCTTCTTCTGGGAATTAGTTTTCAATTTATAGATTGGAAAATTACTTCAATTATCATTCATTATTGATGCTTTTACTATGTAATATAATGGGAATCTTACTGTGGCTTAAAGTTCTTTGTCTTAACATGAAAATTAATTGAGTTGGAACCCATAGTTTTTCTTTATCAAAGTAACTTTTGACAAAGCAGTGATAAAGGTGTCCATTACTTTTCCATATGAGACTCAAACCATTCATCCGAAAACTCTATCGGATCAAGAGATATTGGTGAGCCTTCTTCTTTAGTGCTATAGAATTCGCACTTGTGATTTGGATAACGCCAAAACTGTATGCACAGCTCTTCTTTTGCTTTATGTGTTCCATTGGCGTGTCCTTAAAAAATATGATCACACCATGTGTCGAGATAGTGTCAATCTTCTTGTTTAGTGGGTACCACAACCTTGCTGTAAATCAAGTGGTCTTGTGACTCATACACCCATATTTTTTTGTTTTTCTTCAATAACTTTTTGAATATGCTCAAACTGCTCCTTGTATCCTTTAGCTCTACGAAAGGCTATCATTTTGATGACATCTTCTAGTGTAGTTTCATGGATTTCACTTTTCTCAGGCTGAAGATGCTTGTAAGTAGTGGCAATTCTTATGACATGGCTAACTGAAAGTAGCTTATCTTCTTCATTATCCCATTCGGGACTTGCAGAGAAGAACCTGATATATATGTTCTTATGTTTAAGAACTTGACAATATCTTTCAATTGCTCGAACAACATCTTTTGGTAACATAGAAATTTCTTTTAAAGATTCAGATAGGTGAATACAAAGTATATTCCCTATTTCATAGAGAACACGAGCCCAATAAGCTGGGGCTCCTGGATAAAGATTAACTTTGTTATATATTCTATATGTTAAAGTTTTCATCCATCCTCCTATACTGGTGAACCAGCATCATGCTAGATTGAACAATACATATGCAAGAATAAAATCGTTTTTATTTTTTATATCCATAACACTAGGGGTGTTACATGCTTTAATAATATTTGAGCAATGAAACTCTGATATAGAGGTAGTGTCCTTTGTAAATTTCTTCTCCTGTGATGGAGACAAAGTAGTATTCTATTTGACTGATAATTTAGGAAGTTTTAATGCTTCTTGTTCAATACTAGCGCTAAGGCCCTCAGATTTATTGGCACTAAAGCCTTCAGATAATATAGTCTGATTGGCTTTCTCAGATATTGGCTTGGCAGCAACCATTTTCATCAAAGATATCTTGGATTCTATTGCAGCAATCTTTATGTTCATCTCGAACTTCAATACATTTAGCTCCTTCTTGATTTGTTCCATTCCTGGTTAAAAAATCTAGAATAAAATTGTCTTTTCCTTTAATATGGACAATAAAAAATTTAAATGGTGCAAACCACATTTGCATCCTAATAAGTAGCCTTTCAGTTGCACTTGTTCCAAGTTTATTTGTTAATAATGGTTTTACCTGAGTATTAACTATTCTAATAATAAATTTTTTTACGTAGCAAATAAGGTTTTAATTTTGATACTCCTTTCTTAACGGTTAATCATTCTTTACGATTAATATCATACCTGGTCTGGCATCTTTGAATGTGCCTGAAGTATAAACAACAAGCTCTTCTAGACATTTACACAATGAATTACAAAGAAATTCTTTATAATTTGCTTTTCTTTTGAGGATTGCTCCCCAATATAATAGAGATGCATCTGTTTCTAAAATAAAGATATTATTATCATTTGGAATATTTAATTCAGGTAGATTTTCACATATTCTCTTAATTTTGTTTATCATTTCTATATCTTCTTCTGTCCATTCCCATTCAACTCTTTTTTGAGTTTTTTTGGTAAAGTGAACTTTGTATTTTGCACAATTTTTAATAAATTTTTCAGAATAATTTAATAATCCAATAAAGTTTTGCAGCACTTTCTTATCTCTAATTACTTCTGGAAGTTCAATAATCTTTTTTCCAATATGAGGTTGTTGAAGTATCTTTTCTTCTGTAAAAACATATCCTAAGAATTCAATTTCTGTTTTAACTATTTCTATTTTTCTTTCTAATAGGGCTAATCTATATTTTCTTGCAATATAGTTGAACTTCTTAAAATGTTCAATATGTTCTTTTAAATTACTATGAATAAGGATATCATCTACATAAACAATGCAGAAGTTCTTTATTGGTCTAATAATCTTATCCATTCTCTGTTGAAATATTGCTGGTGCATTCATTAATTCAAATGGCATAATATTCCATTCGAATGTCCTAATGGATTGGGGGTAGTAAAACTAATTAAAGGTTTTGATGCTTCATCTAATTTTATTTGCTAATATCCTGATTTACAATCAAATTTAAAATATATTTTACTTCCTTGTATTTGTTTTATTAACAGTTCTTTTATTGGTAGTTTATAGTTATTTGGTATGGTTTTAGAGTTTAGATCTCTACAATCGATTACCATTCTAGCTTTTCCTCTTTTAATTTCACTATGATTTCTAACCATAAATGTTGGACTATTATATGGACTGGTTGATTCTTTCATTACTCCTAATTGTAAAAGTTCTTTAATTTGGATTTCAAATTCAATTTTATCTTCTTCACTATAAGGAAATTGTTTTCCTGAAATCTTAGTATTTGGGTCTTTTAGTTCAATGGTTGACATATGTTTACCTTTGTCCCATTTGGCTAAGGGATGTTTGTGATAACATTCTTTTAGTTCTAATTTTATACTTTCTAATTCATCTTCTAATTGCTAATTCTTAATACTGAAATTTTTGTTTTTGATTAATTTCTGTATAACATCTACCACGATTACCTACAGAACTCTGATGTCTAAGTTTATGGTGAATTGTTCTGTGCTTTTCCAATAGCTTTATAGATTTTTGGTGTTTTAATTTTGTGATTACAAGGTGTGGTAAATTCAAAAGTATTTTTATATTGTATAAAATGGCTATATGTGTAAATAAATTTTTTTCCTAAAAGGACATCACATCTGATTTTATCTATTGCATATATTCGAGGTATAAAACATTCTCTATTTCCTATAATTATAGGAACATTTTCTACAAAATCTTTATATATTTCAACAATATCACTAGCTGTTTGTTCATAAGTTGTTTTCTTATAGTCTCTTTTATAATAATGTTCTGGGAATACATATATTTTGCATAGGCAAATACTTGATCCAGTATCAAGTATAACATGAAATTTTATCATACAGTAATCTAGAAAATTGAGAGTTATCTCAATATATGGACTAAGTATGTTAGTTTTGATTGATCTAGTTCCTTGTACCATATAAATCGGTTCCTTGTTTTTATTAACTCTAAGAATTATTTTTTGTTTGCCTTCTATAATTATTTGTAAGGTATTTTTCTGGATATAGAATGGTGAAACTTTCTCAAGAAAGTTCATTCCAAGTAATATTGGACTAATATCCTTTCATTTCTTATAATTTTTATGGATTTTAAGATTTAGTTTAAATTGTTCTCATTCTACGTCTGTAAAACTTAGTTCTAGATTAACAAATATTCTGATTTCATATTTAATTGCATGATAATCTGTAAGAGTTATTCCTTGTGGTAAATTTTCTTCTAGTAAATGATCAACTAAGTCTGCTCTTATATGACTGGTATAGCTCCTGTATTAACAAGGGCTATGATTTTTTCGTAGTTATTTTGACTATTAATATATTCTGTTAAGATAAGAAAATTATCTTCCTCACATTTTCTAAGGTCAATATCAATGCTATTTCTAGGCATTGTTAGGTAGTTTCTACTTGTAGATGGTCTGCTAGAGCTTGAGAGTTATATAGTGCTAATACTTCTTTCTATTATTCTATTAGACATTCTGGCTACAAGTTGTCTAGAGGTATTCAAAGTTACTAATCCTTGATTTTCTACATTATTATCTATTCTTCTAGATTGTTGATGAAAATCAAGCAATATATCTTATGGTAAAAAAATGTTATTATTACTTAACATTCTCGGTGGTGTAAATTGTGCTAAGTCTCTAAAATCTTCATGTATTTGTATAAAGTCTCCTGAAAACTTTATTGATTTCTTTTTGGTGTGTAGTAGTAAAGGTATATAAAGCTTTACAATGTAAAGTTACAGCTTTACTTCTTGGTGGCATAATTAATCTATCAATTCTATGATATAGATTTAATCTGAGACTTAAGTTTTCATCTAATAAGGATATAGCAAATCCAGATCTTATAGTAAATATAATTTTCTTATATACTAGATTTCCATAGACAACTCCTAATAGAGCGTCCATAGAATTATGAAGTATTCTGTTATCCATTAAGTACATTTGTATAGGAATATCCATTCATTCTCTAAAATATCCTTTAACCATTATTTGGATTCCCCCAATCACTATGTTCTTTAACCTTTTTCTAGTGGATCTATTTATTTTTGCTAGTTCTCTATTAACCAATTCTTTAGTTATTAGAGGTATAGTAGTGTTGCCTTTAACATTTTCGATGTTAATAGGTACTTCATCATATTTAGCAATGTATATTGTTTTGTTAAACCAAGGTAGTATTGGTCTTACAAAAATATCTTTATCTTTTAAAGATATTTGTTTTTCTTTTATGGCTCTATATCTTTTTTCATCAAACACGACTGTTTGTGAAGTTCCTTCTTCATTATCTAAGTTAGTCTCAATAGTATCTATAATTTCTTGATTTATATAAATCTGTTCAAATTTTGGTTCTTCAATTCCTTCTATATCTAGCTCATAGATTGAGTCTGTTTCAGATAATTCGTCTAAATCTTCAATTATCTTATAGTCTGAGTCGGATTTTATTTCTTCCTATTAGGACAATTGAGAGATATATTTCATATTTCATTAAACATTTATATTTTTTATAGAATTATTCTTTAGATTTCTCTGAGATTTCTTATGTAGGTTATATTCTTTTTTGGTTTTCTTTTTAAAATATTTATTGTGGCTTTTAAATCCTTTGTTTATCTTCCAAGGTTTAAGATATTTCTTAAATTTCTTCTTAAAATATGATTTCCTAGACGGTTGGTGACAACAAAATTGTCATACTGTTGCTATTTCTCCATAACAACATAAACTTGCTTTCTTACCATATTTTCTAAATAGGTGTTGGTACATACATTTTCTACATCATTCAGATATTTTTCTCTTAGCTAATGAAGTTCTCATTCCTAATGTATCAGTTTTATGGTTAGGATCTTCCCATTCTATTTTATTCGAATAAATTTGGTAATATTCAAATAATTTTTGACCACATGGCCAAGGTAGTTTAAGAAAATATCTATTTAGTAATTTTACACCTTATTCTGATAGATTCCATTCTTTTATGGATTTAGATGCTTTATGATATGATTTAGGATACCCCAGCAATTATCAAGATTTTGATGATTGTTGGAAGGAGAGTAGAGCCAAGTTCGAGACTTTAAAGAGTTGATAAATCTAGTCATTTACATGTCCGAGCAACGGAGTCCATAATATTGAAGAAAACAAGTCAATGGTCAAGTAACATGTTGGGGACAGAAGCTGGAACGGGTTGAAAAGCACTCGAATTTCAGTCTCAGTTTGAGACCCACTTTTTGCATAGAATATGTTCTAATTTGAAGATTTGTATTTCTAGAATATTTGTATCCCTAGAAGTAAGTTTTCCAACACATTTTGAATAACCTCAATCGGATATCAAGAGTGAAAGATATGACCAAAATACTGAAAGCTGTCCGGATAAAAAAAACTGTTTTAACGCGAATTTCCTTATTTTATTAGAATTTTAGTTTATGTAAGATTCTTGTAATCTTTAAAATGATATTTTCATTTTCTCATATTTTTCTAGGTTTAGTATAAATAGGAAACTTTATTTCATTGTAAAACAAAACTTTTTTGTCATAATGAAATATGGAGATTTTCTCTCTTCTTGTTCTTCATGAACATTCGAACTTATCAAATATATTATTATATTTGTGGCGTTCAGCCCTAGAACTTATCAAAGGATTAGACACCCTTTGTGATGTTCGCAAATTGAGGTTCGTTGGTTTTGTAATCAAAAAGTCATTCAAACTTCATTTTTGTTTGATTGTTTGGTTCAAAATTTGCGGGTCGAGATTCTACCGTCTACAACCTGAATTTTGGGCTTTCCCGACGTTTTCAATTAATTCCGCGATTTCTACGCTGATCTCGTACTCAGGTTCTCGTCATTTGGTATCAAATCTTTGGCTCAAATTCTATCAGGTTATATTCTTTATTTTCTTGTTGAGTTAGTGAATTTCATTTTTTTAGTTTTCTTCGTGTTCTTGTGTCCAATAATTTGTTTTGAGTTTTTTATCCAAAAAAAATTCATAAGTTATTTTTGTGCTCAATTTGAGTCCAAATCAACTTCCGTCTGTTTCGTTGTTATCGTAGTTGATTCTTGAGTAAAAAAAATAATAATAAATTATTTTTCATCCGTACCGTCCGAATTTTTTTTAATTTCTTGAAAATTGTTCACTATCATAATATTCATTCTAATTCCAATGATCTATTTCTTTCATTCGAATCCCAATTCAAGAACCATTTTCTTGAATTTATAAAAGTCCAACCAAGATTGTCCAGTTCAAAATCCTTTTGAATCTTTGAGTCCCAATTCTCACACCATCCAATTGGAGTCTAATTCAATATGAATGAAAGGGTGATTCGGCGAGTGGAGAGATTGTTGGTGAAAATGGAGGATGTGGGAAATAAATTGGATTGGCTTGAAATGTGGAGTAGAAATTTTATTGGGGATGTTGTTGATAGGAATATTGGTGGCATGAAAGTAACAATTCCACAATTTAAGGGTAGAAATGATCCCAAGGCGTACGTGGCATGGAAAGAAAGGGTAGAATTGAGATTTGAGTGCCATGATTATTCCAGGGAGAGAAAATTGAGGTTGATTGTGATCTCATTCGTGGATTATGAATTTGGTGGGATGAGTTGACAAGATTTAGGCGGACAAATGGTGAGAGGTGTATTGAGACTTGTGATAAATTGAGGGCGATCATGAGAAGAAGACATGCACCTAATCATTTTTGTAGAAGGGATTGGCGTGATTGAGGATTTAGGGAGTAGCCTAGAAGATATAGTGGAGTTGGATATTCGAGAGAGGAGAAAACACCATTTGTGGAACATGTTGGCAATACATCAAGCAGAAAGACTGGGTTGGATTATAAGCTTGAGTTCTCAAAAATTTGTGACTTGATCAACTCACAGAATAATCATATGAAGGAGCGAAAGAGTAAGAGAGAAAATTGTGAGGTGGTAAGTTGTGAAGAAAAAGGGAGAGAGCTACGAAAGAGTGTAAGGAAACTTGAGCAACAAAAAGAGAATGAAAAAGTGTCTTCGGAGGCAAAAGAGGAGTTAGAAGTGAACCTAAATGGAGAGGAGTGTGAAGTTGAGGAGGCGCTGGTGGAGACTAACAATTCCCTCCCTATTTTGAATACTTCTATTTTGCAGGTTACTGTAGAATTATTTCCAGCAAACTATCCCATTGGAATACCAAGTGACCCGGGGATTGAGCTTCAAATTGACTATCAAGGTGTGGATGAAATTGAACTACAACATCATCACTTGGAAGTTTCCATATTACCGAATGTTGACTTAGTGATTCTCGAGGAGACGAATGAGTGTTTAAGGCACTACAGGAACTACATTTGCAGAGGGTTGATTGACAAACATGAATTGAGGGGCAACGTTGACATATTTGTAAAGATATTGTTTCAAGTGTGGGGGCAAGTAAAGCAAGGAAGAAGCATGAAGATTTATCAAATGGAGTTTTTATTGGAGCACTCCAAACTTGCTAGATCAAGCAGTCAAGGCGAGCACACTTTGATCTATGTGATGGTTACTGGGAGTCTACGCCGCAATAGATATGGCTGAATACATTGATCCTATACCATGAAGAAATAAGTTTTCCATTTGATCCAGGTGGTGCAATGATTAAATTTGTAACATGTTGGTTATCTCACACGCAATCGCAAGGTATGGATTCGAGGACGAATCCTCTTGAAGAGGGAGATGCGCCAACAATTATCAAGATCTTGATGATTGTTGGAGGGAGAGTAGAGCCAAATTCAAGACTTCAAAGAGTTGATATATCAGGTCATTTACATGTTCGAGCAATGGAGTCCATAATATTGAAGAAAACAAGCCAATGGTCAAGTAACATGGTGGGGACGGAAGCTGGAACGGGTTAAAAACACTCGAATTTTCACTCTTAGTTTGAGACCCACTTTTGGAATAGAATACGTTCGAATTTGAATATTTGTATTTGTAGAGAATTTGTATCCCTTGAAGTAAGCCTTCTAACACATTTTGAATCACCTCAATTGGATATCGGGAGTGGAAGCTATGACTAAAATACTGAAAGCTGTTCGGATAAAAAAACTGTTTTGAAGCGAATTTCCTTATTTTGTTAGAATTTTAGTTTAGGTAAGATTCTTGTAATCTTTAAAATGATATTTTCGTTTTCCCATAATTTTTTAGGTTTAGTATAAATAGAAAACTTTATTTCATTGTAAAACAGAACCTTTTTGTCATAATGAAATATTGAGATTTTCTTTCTTCTTGTTCTTCATGAACATTCGAATTTATCAAATATATTATTATATTTGTGGCGTTCAACCCAAAAACTTATCAAAGGATTAAGCACCTGTTGACACACTAAAATGCAGCCCAAAATCGAAAGAAAGTCCAATTGAGAAATCCAAGATAAAGACCCAACAGAAGCCAATTAAAAGGCCCAAGAAGAAAAGCCCAAGTTGGAGGCCTGTGGAAAAACCTGAATATTGGAAGCCCAAGAACAAAGGAATACCATCGCCCCAAGGTTGTAGGACGCCCAGAGGCCGAACGAGGATAGTACGGCACAATCGCCCAGGACGACAGCCTCATTGTCGCCCAGAACCCCAAGTCGCCCAAAATCAAACAAGTCTAAAGGATATAGTTTGGAAGCGGTTGGCAAGTAAACCCGGCACGATCCCACGATCCAAGAAGCAGCAAAGGTAGTGGCAGCGGTTACTAAGCAACTACTCCCCGAATAAGTGATTCATCACTAAAAGAGTGGGCGGTTACGAAGGATATGAAGCAAATCTGAGCAGTTTCGATAACCAAGGGATGCTCAAGAAGTATAAAAGAAGTAACGTCATAGAAGAAAAAAGACCGAATCAAAAACTCTCTACAAGAGATCATGTAATTTTTATTCCTTAATTTAAATTTAATCCTTTTTCAGTACTCGTGTGCTTGCGCCCCTTGGAGGCGTTTTGTCTACTTCCCAATTGTAATCCTTCACTGGCATACGCACCCCTTTTTGGGACTTTGTCTCAAGAGGTCTGTTCCTTACACAATCGTCTAACCCCTCTCTCTCGTAATTGTTGGCGGGTTGCAAAAACGCGCGAAAACAATTTGGCACGCCCAGTGGGACAGTTGGTGTTTGGTAAGTGAAGATGCAAAAAGAGAAAAGATATCATGCCTCATAAAAATTCCGATAAAGAACCAGCAAGTCAAGGAGTAGTCCAGTCTGTGGTTGAGCGATACGAGGAGCAACAACACTCTCCACAGACAGATGGACAAAGTCCAATCAGTCACAGCCGCTACGAGCCAATGACAGAATTGAGCCCTCGCACGATGCGTGCATTGCTGGGAGAACTCACGCAGGATGTCGTTGAACAGGTAAATCTACGTAACATTCATAATATGGAGAAATTTACCCAAAACGAGAATAGGCATTTTGATAATATGGCTAAACAACTAAATACGTTGAACGAAATCATGAATAAGTTGGTAGGCCAAATATGTCAACCTGTTATGCCTATAGATAATCAATTCCAATCTAGGACTATCGTGGGGCATACCTCGCCATACAATTCTCTTGGTGTAAATTCCGGCCCAAATTTGGAGCCACCTTTTGGCCCTTCTACTTCAAACCCAGGGGGAAATGGAACCATAAACGTGAATAATGGTAACACTACGTCCAACCTGGGGGGTAGTACCACCATGAGAGACAATGTCCCAAATATTGGACAGAACGAGTTGCGTACGAATGACGGTTTAAACACTCAGTTTACCGGTCATAACAACCTGAATAATGGCACTTTTATGGCCAATCAAGGGCAGACCACTAGACCTCCCACGAATCAGCCAGTAAATCAGCCAATGGGGAACCCATATGACCCTAACGTCGTGCTAAGAAACCAAATTATGGAAATAGTACAAGATCAAATAGCAGTTGGGGTACGTCCGGTGATTAGGCCAATTTACACCAAGCCATATCCTGATTGGATAGATCAGGCATATCCATGGCCTAGAGGGTACAAAGTACCGGAATTCTCACTATTCACTGGCCTAGGAGAAGTATCTACACTAGAACATGTAGGGAGATTCACGTTGCAAAGTGGTGAGGTGAATGATTACCATAAGTTGAGGTTGTTCCCAAGTTCCTTAACAGGGGTGGCTTTTTCTTGGTTCATTAATTTGCCAGCAAACTCCGTCCAAACTTGGCAGCAAATGGAGCAATTATTCCATGCTCAATTTTATAAAACTGAGTCCGAAGTTACACTGGCCGATTTGGCGAATTTACGTCAATTGCCTAACGAAGTGGGCAGAAAATTTCCTACAAAGGTTCAAAACGGCCAGAAGTAAATGCTTCGTGCCATTACCAGAAAAGGAATTTGTCAAAATCGCACAAAGTTGTTTAAGCTTTGATCTAAAGAAGAAATTCCAAGATAGAGAATTCCCAGATTTATTCCAACTTAGCGCGAATGTCGTTAGATATGAGCGACTGGTAAGAGAGGAAGAACAAATGAAAAATTCCAGTAAAGGGACTTATTATAAAGACCCGAATTTCAATGTTCATACTATCGATGATGGTTATTATGACCAAACCGAAATATGCTTAGCTGAGCTAGTAAAAGGAGAAGCATATACTTGTCCTATGTTAGTTAAGCCAAAAATAGTAGGCAAAGATGAACCTGCAAAAGGTGAAAACAGGAAAACGCGAGCGTTCTCGTTCGACATAACCAAAGCTGATCTTATATTCGATAAATTATACAAGGATAAGCAGATAAGGTTGAGCGACAAACACAAATTGCCAGACTCTGAACAAATTAAGGGTAAAAAGTACTGTAAATGGCATAATGCATGGTCACATGCGACTAATTATTGTATGGTTTTTCGCCATGTGTTGCAGGATGCTATCGAATCAGGACGAATTACGTTCGAGGAAAAGAAGAAGATGGCGGTGGACGAAGACCCATTTCCACGGCCACTAGCAATGAATATGATAACGACTGGCTTGAAAAATAAATTGCCAAGGTTTAAACTGGTGATTGATGACGAAGAAGAAGAACCCAAGCCGCTTCCCAGCGTTTTTGAACGCATCAAAGGGAAAGAGCCCAAACAGGGCGAAGATATTCTGTGCGACAGGTGTAAGCACGAGTTGAAGGCGAATACAGGGTCATCAATGACACGGCCATCCCATCATCGGCCTGATTTCGTATCAGTCGCTCAGCCTGTCAGGGGGCGAAGGGTGCCGTTGTACGGAGGATTGCATAGAGAAAGGGGGTTTGGGTCGGCCGGTCAAAGAAGAACATTTAGGCCGCAGCCTCGCCAGCCCAATGTATGGCATTCGTTCCAGAACAACGCAGGAAGGGTAATGCCGTTCAATGAAATGACCAGAACCCAACAAAGACGTTACCAACGTAATTACGGGCGGATGATGAGGCAACAGCAAGGGGAATCACGCCCTAGAGCGCCCAAAACGCTCAGAATAGCCAACGAAAATGTTTTTGAAGATAGCGAAGAAACAGGCACTGGTGAATCAATGGGAGATTTGCCGGAAAGCTCATCTGGTAGATCGAAGTTTGAGCGAGACAGGAAAGATGAAGATGATCCCGACCAACCTCTAACTATCCAGTTTGGCACATTACCTCATGTCCTGGCTAACAACTACTTGTTGGCCGAAGAGTTCAAAAGCAAGGAAAAAGAGGATAATGAGGAAGACGCCTGCGTGCTAGTCTGCGATGAAGGCCAAACTTCCAGAGAAATGTATGATGATGGCGAGAACGATGGTATGACAGATGTTGAAGAAGAGATTGATTTAGAAGCAGAGAGACGGAAAAGAGGAGTGTCGCGCAACACCCTGTTGAAACAATTGCACCAGGAAGGAGTCCGCGAAGTGGATCTATTGGGAGAACCATCTGGTCGATCGTTTGATTTCTATGTGCTGTATGGGACGCCAAAAAGGAAAAAGAGGGTACCTCGCTCTGAAAAATATGGATCGCCCCCTAGAATAATGCCTCCTCCTACAAATTGGGTAACTGAGGAAGAAATATTGGAAAAAAAGAAGGAAGGGACCCAAGGAAAGAAAGCTCAGTCCGATGTGCTGCACGTTGATCTATCACCAAGAGATAGCCCGTCAGAAAATAGGCAGGAAGTGGAAATAGACGCCGCTGAAAAAGTCATCTTCAACAAACCAGCGATGAGGTTAACCAAACACTTAAGGCCATTGTACGTCAAAGCCTTGGTTAATGGTGTACCAATAGTAAAAGTACTCATTGATAATGGAGCGGCTATAAACACCATTCCAGCTAGGATGATGAGGAAATTTGCTAAGACAGAAAGCGATATGATCCCAACGGAAGTCATTCTTACAAGTTTTAATGGTGGGGCAACATCAGCAAAAGGAGTTATGCCACTGGACATAACTGTAGGGACAACCACCAGGACTACTGTTTTCTTCGTGATAGATGGTCCTACGAGCTACAACGTGCTACTAGGAAGAGACTGGATCCATGGCAGTCGATGTATTCCCTCATCACTCCATCAATGCTTAGTCTTCTGGAACGACAAAGGGGAAGCAGAGGTGGTACAGGCAGACCATAGGCCCTTTGTCGCGGAAGCGAATTCAGTGGAGAGATTCATGTATGAAGGGAATTATGGGCCTGTCAGAGTTGTTCAAGATGGGGAAGAAACTCAAATTACTGCCCAAAGCGAAGAGCCTTTCTCAATGGATTCACTCACTGAAATGTTTAATCAAATGAGGCCAAACATAGTGGCCTTGGAAGAGCCAGTAATTGGCAAAAAAGAAGCCAAACAACCTTAAATGAATGTTCGACAACAAAAACAAAAGGCCGAAGTTCAGGCCTTCAGAGCCAAGTTGATGGCTTTCAATAAAGAGTGTGAATGTATGAAGAAAGAAGAAGCGGCGTTAAAGATGCTGAAGGACAAATTGATAGTGTCCGAAATGGAGCAGAGCTTGGATTGGGAAGTTCATAAAGTGGATTGCCTGGAAGAGCAAAACTCTCTGAGCGACGTGGATGATGAAGCGACGAAGATCCCTAAGTCAGGATATGCGCAAGCTCAAGACCCCTTGGTCAAGGTTAACATTGGTGAGGAAGGAGAGGATCGCCCAACGTTCGTTAGCCAAATGCTGCCTCACGAGGTTAGTAACAGATTAATCGCTTTATTGAAAGAATATAAAGACTGTTTTGCTTGGGAATATGAACACATGCCTGGTTTGGATAAGAACTTGGTAGAACATAGGTTGCCGACTAAACCAAATTTTAAGCCTCATAAGCAACCTCCTAGACGTTTCGCCCCCAATGTATTGCCAGAGATCAAAAAAGAAATAGAGCGATTGCTAAAAGCGGGTTTTATTAGAACGACCAGATATGTGGAGTGGTTATCCAATATAGTGCCAGTATTAAAAAAGAATGGCAAGTTGAGGGTATGCATAGATTTCAGGAATTTGAACTTGGCTACTCCCAAAGACGAATATCCAATGCCTACAGTAGACTCTCTAGTAGACTCGACTGCAGGACATGTGATGTACTCTTTTATGGATGGATATTCGGGATATAATCAAATCTACATAGCCGACGAAGATATACACAAAACTGCCTTTAGATGCCCTGGGTCTTTAGGGTGCTTTGAGTGGGTAGTAATGCCGTTTGGATTAAAAAATGCGGGGGCAACTTATCAAAGAGCAATGAATCTCATTTTTCATGATATGATAGGCAAATTTGTGGAAGTTTATGTAGATGATGTAGTGGTCAAATCTGTTAAAGAAGAAGACCATTTTGAACAACTGCGATGTTCATTCGAACGAATGAGGCAGCATAAACTAAGATTGAACCCTTTGAAATGCGCGTTTGGCGTGAATGCAGGAAATTTCCTTGGATTCCTGGTACATAAAAGAGGGATTGAACTTGATAAGAATAAAGCGAAGGCCATTTTAGAAGCTAAGGCTCCTAGTAATAAAAAGGAACTGCAAAGGTTTTTAGGCCAAATCAATTTTCTAAGACGCTTTATATCCAATTGTGCAGGGCGAACGAAAGCGTTTTCGCCTCTCCTAAAGCTGAAAAATCAAGACGAATTCGTCTGGAAAGAAGAACATCAAAAGGCTTTCGAAAGCCTGAAGACATACTTAACAAGCCCACCGGTGTTGGTGTCACCAATCCAAGGGCGGCCGATGAAATTGTACGTGTCGGCTGAACAAGAATCGATAGCGGGGATGGTCGCACAAGAAGACCAAGTTGGCGAAGAAAGGGCGATTTATTATTTAAGTAGACGGTTAACCAAATGTGAATGTAATTATTCTGCTATCGAGAAGTTGTGTCTCGCATTATACTTCACATGTACAAAATTAAGGGCCTATTTACGGCCTGTAACAGTCTATCTAATTTCCAAAGTTAATCTATTCAAATACATGTTTTCTCGCCCTATTTTACACCAACGAGTGGGTCTTTGGACTTTAGCACTGTCGGAATTCGAAATAAAGTATGTGCCCCAAAAGGCAGTTAAAAATCAGGCCTTGGTTAATTTTCTGGCCGATCATCCATGCCTGGACGTGCCTAACGAACTAGAACTTGAGGTTGATTCATTTGAATTAAAACCATGGGTTTTATATTTTGATGGATCGAAAACTTCTAAAGGAGCAGGGGTAGGAGTGGCTTTGATAAATCCTTTAGGGGTTTGCTATAAGTTCGCATTCACCTTGGACAGAATCTGTACTAATAATCAAGCCGAGTACGAAGCCTTAATTGTAGGCTTGGAATTGATGGTAGAGATGAAAGTAAAGAACGTAATCGTCAGGGGCGATTCTCAATTGGTGATTCATCAATTGACCGGTGATTTCAAATGCCAAAGTGATTCTATCATAAGTTTATACGAAATCGCCCAAGAGTTGTTGGAAGAATTTGACCAAGTAGAGCTTCAATGTGTCAATAGAATATACAATGACATGGCCAACGAGTTGGCCCAGTTGGCTTCTGGCTATTCAAAGGCGATAAGTTGGGAATCTATCTACGAATACGGAACTATGTTGCCCGTTGTTCAGCGGAGGGCAAGAAAAACGGAAATTCAATGCATAGAAAGTGGGGTCGCACTGGATTGGATAGATGAGATTAAGGAGTCCTTCAAAGAGCTTGATGGGCGAATTGATAGACGAACGAAATTGCGTTTATTGAACTATGCATTAATAGACGAAGAATTATTCAAAAAACGTTCTGATGGTGTGTTATTAAAATGCGTGAACTTGCAAGAGGCTAAGACAATTATGGCCGAAGTGCATGAAGGGATATGTGGAGCCCATCAGGCTGGCCAAAAGATGAGATGGCTAATTATTAGAAGTGGATATTTTTGGCCAAAGATGGGTGAATCGTGTGTTCAATATGCAAAAAGTTGTTTAGCGTGCCAAAAACACGGTCCAATACAGAGGGCACCAGCAAGCAACATGGCACCCATTATCAAACCTTGGCCGTTCAAAGGTTGGGCGATAGATTTGATAGGGAAGATTTACCCTCCATCATCCAAACAACACACCTTTATTATAGTCGCCACGGACTTTTTCACCAAGTGGGTTGAGGCAGTCCCTCTAAAGGAAATCACCCAGAAAAATATCATAGAGTTTGTCCGAGGCCATATCATTTACAGATTTGGGATCCCACAAACTTTAATGGCAGATCATGGGACTTCCCTAAATGGAGATCAGGTGAAGGAATTCTTGAGCGAGTTTGGAATTAAATTGGTAAATTCCACACCGTATTACGCTCAGTCAAACGGTCAGGCAGAGTCATCCAACAAGATTCTGAAATCTATCATAAGGAAGATGATAGATGAAAATGCCAGAAATTGGCACGAATGCTTGAACAAGGCCTTATGGGCTTACAGAACGTCGCCCCGCTCGAGCACCAACATCACGCCTTTCCAACTCACTTATGGGCAGGAGGCTGTATTGCCCGTAGAAATCAACGTGCAATCCATAAGGGTGCGTCGGCAGCACGAATTGAACGAGAATGAGTACAAGGAATCGTTGGTTCAAAATTTGTTAGAATTAGACGAATTGAAGTTAGACGTGCTAGACAGGTTGCAAGTTCAGAAACAAAGAATGGCTAGATTTTACAATAAGAAAGTTATAGCCAAGTTCTTTAATGCGGACGAATTGGTTTGGAGGGCAATACTTCCTTTAGATAGTAAGGACCCAAAGTATGGCAAATGGTCGCCAAATTGGGAAGGGCCTTATAGAGTGAAGAGTGTGTTGCCTAATGGAGCTTACCACTTGGAGGATTTAGATGGTACTAGGCACATAAGATTTATTAATGGTAAGTACTTGAAGAGATATGTTCCATCCCTTTGGGAAAGTGAACAGATAAACACATGAGTGATAAAATCGCAATCGTAATATAACCATGCCAAGCGACGGCAGTTAACAAACTGGACGATCACGTTCTGATAGCAAAATAAACAGAATAGATGCGTAAGTGGTATAATTGCAATTGTGATGTATTCATGCCGAACGATGGCGGTAAGTAAAATTGGACGATCACGTTCTAAGTAAAGTCAGAGAGAACAAGGCATATTCAAAACAAAGTCCTTTATTATCCAGTGCTCCTTACAAACCATTCTTTACAAGAATTAAAAGACACAGGCAAAATACAAGGCGAGACACGCTACAAATTATCTTCTGACTGAAAGGGACAGAAAGAGTGAAACCAGTACGGCCAGCCTTTCAGTCTATGGCCGTAAGAGGGTGAACTGCCCCTGCATCCTTCCCAAACGCATTGCTGCAATGGTAGACGAGGAGAAGCAGCCCTTCAGCCTATGGCCGTAAGAAGGTGAACTACTCTTACAACCTTCCTAGATGCATTGCTGCAAAGGCAGGCGGAGAGAAGCAGCCCTTCAATCCATGGCCAAATAAGAGAGTGAAATGTTCCCTACAGCCTTCCTAAAAGCATTGCTGCAATAGTAGGCGAAGAGAAGCACTCTCAACAAGCAAACCGAGGGCAAAAATCTTGCCTCGGTTTGACATTTCCTATACCTCCCATACCAAAAGTGATGTCAAAACAAAGGAGATGAGTCGAGAAACCCATCCCTGTAGAAGAAAAAATTGTTGGGAAACGACCGGAGTGCCATGCAGTGGCAGGAAACTCTGATGGTGAGAAATTGAATTTGAGGAGGCATGAGGATGAAAATGATGAGTATAAACAGGCATATTTATAGGGGTTGGAAGATCAAAAGCCGGAATCTGGAAGGTCACATTTATGACCAGTGAGTGAAACCAATATGGCCCAAACATTTAGGGAAGAAAACTCAAATGCCAAGAGAATATGCATGAATGTTGGCACAAAAAACTGAGTACGATGAAAATCGGCGATCAAGGGTAAACACCACTTCAAAATAACTATTCATTAATGATGATGAATGACATCAGATTACATAAAATAAAGGCAGTCAGCGCGAAAAGTTACAAAAATTAGAACAATAAATGTTCAATTACAATTCGCCCCAAGCTGAGCGCATCTGTTGCCTAAGTCTATCCCACTCTTCGCCCTGCCTAGAGGAAAGGATACCAAACTCCGTCACTAAGTCATCATCAACCTCCAACTTCTGATACTGCTCCAATAGAGATTTAGTTTTTGCAATTCCTTGGGATGCAGTACGCCTCTTAGCAGCTATTCTCGCCATGCAATCGTTCATTTTCGCTTGCAGCTCTTTCATTTCAGCAGTCAGGCTCAACATCAAAAAGTCTTCCACTACAAGTTCTGAAGAAACCTCAGTCAAATCAGCATGGTTCCTGTCAATTTCCTGGAGCAAGGACTCTTTCTCAGAAGAAGCGCGAAGATATTGGGCACTTCTGGTCTTCAATTCTGCGTTCTTGGCCAGCAAGGAAACGATGTCGGCGTGAAGAACCCTCAGCTTCACTTTAAAATCAGTAGAAATGCTGAGCGATGGGAGTGAGAGTACTTGCAGTAGGTTCGCACTCAACATATCTAGCTTGGCCTTTTGCTGAGCAGCGCTGGCACGGCCGATCTCCATATCCATGAAGGAAACATACTCAAACAATGCCTGTTTGAGAAGTGTCATGTCCTCGTTCGCAGGAATGGAAGACGATGCAGAAGATGTTTTCATGCGCGCCCAAGAGGTGAATAAGTCTTGGATAGAGTTGAGAATGTTATCAGATTCCTGCAAAAGAGAGTTACCAATATTGAAGGTTTTTTTTTACACAACAAAGCAAAATCAGAGATAAGAGCGCAGTAAAAAGACCTCATCGGCGGTGGTTGGAAATTCAGGCGCTCCCCTTATTTCTTCCATCACTTGAGGAGATTGCCCTTTAGCTGGGCAAGAAGGACCTTCCCCACCAGACGAAGACACCAGAATCTCTGCACATTTCATACCGCAGTAAATCAATGAAAACAGCAGCGATAAAGAAAGGCCAAAGGCATCAAAAGTAAGCATTACCTTCTAGGACCACGCTTGGGGGGTCGACACCCTGAGGAAGGGGATTGGCTGAAGATGATGTTGCTGGAGCTTGATGCTTAGGCGGCGCAGCCTTGACAAGAAGGGATGAGGAAGAATCGGCCAAAACCATAGCCCTGGAAGGAGAATCCTTCTGGAAAGAAAAGCAAATCATTATCGCATGAAAAGAAAACAACTTGTGCAGTAGGTGAAGTTCAGTTACCTTTCTCCTTATGATGAGGGGAGCGTCATCATCATCATCATCATCCTGCAGGGATATTACGGTCGCAGCTGGCCGCTTGCGACTGGGAGCACCTTTAGAAACGGTAGGCTTCGAAACTGGGGATGAAAGAGCAGAGCGCGTAGAACGCGAAGGGGACGCAGTGGAAATGGGAAAAGTACCCTGTTTATCCAGGAGGTGGAAAGTGCGATTCGCATCAGTTGAAAATAACCTTTGCTTCGCTGATGGCCACAGTTGGTCAAAAAGAGGATGAGTAGCAGCAGTAGGATTGAAGGGAGCAAAAGTAAAGCCGGTTGCCAAAAGTTTATTACGGACGTCGATGGCTTGGGCTTCTGCTTTGTTGAGAATGTAGAAGCGATCCATTAAATTATTGGAGTAGCAAGGAGGGATAGGCCACATTTGGCCGAAACCAAGCTGGCGAGCACAAAATTGAGGCGCATATATCTCTACCCCCGCCTTAGCATTGGTCCCTATCAGAATGTCATGAAACAATTCTCTCCCTACTAAAAATTGAACCCAAACAGGCAGAAATGTATCCGCCTCGACCAAAGTAGAAGGAGGCCGCACAAAAGGAGGAATTTGCTCAGAAGGAAAAGGAAAGAACGAAAGGGTTGAATTCAAAGTGTGGAAGAAAGTGAAAACATCTCTCATGGACATATTTACAGGGCTCAGTTGATGAATAAAAAGCCCATAACAGGAAACCTCACGAGGAGGAAAAGGTGGAATACCCAGCTGAGGGAAATAAGATCTCAACCACAATTGAGCAAGCCATAAGGGCCCGCTGCCAGTGGGAGATGCATTATTTTTCAGTTGGAATTGGAGCATGGCCATGCCCCTATAAAGAGCAGCCAGGAGGAATGAACATAAGTTCAAAGGTCTACCCCGAGCCAACTCATGAGATAGGGGCAAGTAGCTCATAGAGGGTTTCAAGCTAGGAACACAAAGGACATATTTACAAAGCCAGACTTGGAGAAAAGCGACTCGCTCAGAATGGCCAGGCTCAGATACAGCAGTGACATAACTGCCCTGCAGGCTCGAATAAGACTCAGTAAGCTTTTTATCAAATTTTGGGGCAGCACCAGAAATTAGCATGCCAGGAAAAATAGTATCGCCCAAAGGCGGAAGATTCAGCAAAGCCCCAACGTCCCTCAAAGTAATGGTCATGGGACCAAGAGGAAAAACAAAGGTATTGAACTCGGGGGACCAATAACTTAGGGCGATTGGAAAAAGCACAGGGTCATATGTTGAGGGGAAAAGGGTAATCTCCAATAGGTCCAAAATTTTAGCACGTTCAAAAATTAATTTGGTGGGACCATGAGCCACCATACGTGCATGCCACCTACGGAAAGATGCATCAGTTTTAGGCCAAGTACGAATACCTCTATCATGGATCGGCCTCAATGGCAAAGATTGCGAGAAAGGGAGATCCTCAGAGCACGGGAACAAATGACCAACCGCGGCCCGTTCGACGGCTTCAGCATCATTGAACGACGGACCCAGATAAAACTCGTTGCGGTCAGCATTGGATTGTGAAAGAAAAGACGGGTTCACATATGGTCTTGCAAGAAGGGTCTGGAAGTCCTCAAAACTGAAAACATTGTCCGAAGGAGTTTGAGAAGTAGTCATTATGTAATACCCCGACCAAGAAAGCTTAAGAGATTTGATAGGTACTACTCATACCAACAAGGTGCACCTTCTTTTCCGGAAGTCCATCATTAGAAACTTCACAGTTAAGCGAGCTTGGCCTGGAGAAATTCTATGATGGGTGACCCCCTGGGAAGTTTTCTCGAGGAGCGTGCGAGTGAGGACAAAGCATGCTGAAAAGACTCATGTTGGTACAGTGGGGATAGTACGTCATCGATCTAACGGCCAGGACAGCCCGTTAAGTGGGACCCGGGTCGTTACAAATGGTATCAGAGAGGGTTGCCAGCCGGAAATCGGGAACTAAGTGCTATGCGGGACAAAGTGCTACGCCAGAGGACGGGAGCCACCTCTTGAACCCGTAGGAGCCACCTCTAGAATCCCAACGCCTGGCAACAGATCCTCAGATGGATTAAGCGCGACGAGGACGTCGCGAGTTTAACGGTGGGTGATTGTAATACCCCGACCAAGAAAGCTTAAGAGATTTGATAGGTACTACTCATACCAACAAGGTGCACCTTCTTTTCCGGAAGTCCATCATTAGAAACTTCACAGTTAAGCGAGCTTGGCCTGGAGAAATTCTATGATGGGTGACCCCCTGGGAAGTTTTCTCGGGGAGTGTGCGAGTGAGGACAAAGCATGCTGAAAAGACCCATGTTGGTACAGTGGGGATAGTACGTCATCGATCTAACGGCCAGGACAGCCCGTTAAGTGGGACCCGGGTCGTTACACATTATGGCACAGAAAGTGATTTGTTCTCGAAGATTGTTTGGTCTAAATCGAAGGTTGCCGCAAGGAAGACGGTGAAATGGCGAAGAAAGACGTAATGCCTTTAAGGGTTTATAACGTCGCAACCTTTCAGGCACTAGAACGCAAGAGACGATTGAAATTCTGGGGAAGTTCAAATATTGCGGGAAAGATACAGAATGAATATGGCAAAATTAATGATTAGTATTAATTCTGCCATATTGGGGGGTAATTGTTGACACACTAAAATGCAGCCCAAAATCGAAAGGAAGTCCAATTGAGAAATCCAAGATAAAGACCCAACAGAAGCCAATTAAAAGGCCCAAGAAGAAAAGCCCAAGTTGGAGGCCTGTGGAAAAACCTGAATATTGGAAGCCCAAGAACAAAGGAATACCATCGCCCCAAGGTTGTAGGACGCCCAGAGGCCGAACGAGGATAGTACGGCACAATCGCCCAGGACGACAGCCTCATTGTCGCCCAGAACCCCAAGTCGCCCAAAATCAAACAAGTCTAAAGGATATAGTTTGGAAGCGGTTGGCAAGTAAACCCGGCACGATCCCACGATCCAGGAAGCAACAAAGGTAGTGGCAGCGGTTACTAAGCAACTACTCCCCGAATAAGTGATTCCTCACTAAAAGAGTGGGCGGTTACGAAGGATATGAAGCAAATCTGAGCAGTTTCGATAACCAAGGGATGCTCAAGAAGTATAAAAGAAGTAACGTCATAGAAGAAAAAGACCGAATCAAAAACTCTCTACAAGAGATCATGTAATTTTTATTCCTTAGTTTAAATTTAATCCTTTTTCAGTACTCGTGTGCTTGCGCCCCTTGGAGGCGTTTTGTCTACTTCCCAATTGTAATCCTTCACTGGCATACGCACCCCTTTTTGGGACTTTGTCTCAAGAGGTCTGTTTCTTACACAATCGTCTGACCCCCTCTCTCTCGTAATTGTTGGCGGGTTGCAAAAACGCGCGAAAACAGCACCCATTGTTACTACTATCCTCAAATCACGTGCCATACATGTGAAATCGGATAACT